>BTHU01000008.1:23536978-24276144 GCA_036184795.1 Tokudaia tokunoshimensis
GGCACACCAATGTTCATCCTGTGCCATTTCAGGAAGCAGACCTGATCTCTAGAGGACTGGATCCCTAGAAGAAAGAAATGCCAGAGCCAGATGTGTGCCAGGCTGTCCTTCTAGGCCACACAACTGGCCAGTGAGATTTCTTTCTTTCTTTCTTTCTTTCTTTCTTTCTTTCTTTCTTTCTTTCTTTCTTTCTTTCTTTCTTTCTTTCTTTCTTTCTTTCTATCTTTCTTTCTTTCATGTGTATCTGTGTTTGTTGAGAAGTTGACTGTTCAATCCAGAATGTGAAGATCTGGAAAGCCTACCCCACAGCCCTCCTCGCTTTGCTGGAATTTCCTTGCCCTTGTTCTGTAACCAAGCACATTCCACAGATGCTCAAGGTCCATCTCATGTATCTTGCAACAGGAAGGCCTTCTGGCTCCCATGTCACACCCCATGGAATTTGTCCACAACTTCTCAATTACACCGACTTTCTGCCATAACAGACTGTTTAGAGTTTGATGTTTAGTCTCTGTTCTCTCTCTCTCTCTCTCTCTCTCTCTCTCTCTCTCTCTCTCTCTCTCTCTCTCTCCTTTTTGGTGCAGTCTGTCTGCTTTAGTCTATGTGTCTTGATTTCTACCTTCCATAAACACAGGTTTCATGATCTCCCTCCTTTTACCTAGGAGTCAGACAAAGGTCTAACCTGGGGTACAGTGGAGGAGGGAAGGGGTAAGGCTGGGTCCCAGATCTGTTTTGTATCTGTAACAAGAAAAGCCAGCTAAACTCCCATCCTCAGTACTCTGTAGTTTTGTTCACACACTACAGAGCAGCTCAGACTTGGAGTGCTGTCCTGACAACCCTGGCAGTCATAATATTCTGGTCAATATTTTTGTCACAGTGGACAAATGGGACAGTGGTACCAAATTTTAGCTGGCCCGCCCAAGAAGGATCTGGAAAGAGAAATAGAAATTTTGTACTGTTCTGGTTCTGCAAGCTTTTCTATTCTTTCTTTAACCCAAGAAAGTAACTCACACTTTGGTCCATGTCATTGGATCTGGTAGCCTCTCTTTACATATTACAGTGCCATTTCCCTGTTGTTCAGTGGGTGAGTAAGACCAAGTGTGTTTAAGTGTCCATGCAGCTTTGAGGAGAATGTGGACAGCTGTTTACCTGAATCAGATTTTTTTAATGCATAATGTGATATGGATAGGCTATCTCACCATTGTGACCAAGTTTAGATGCTTCTTTGAAACTCAAGTTCAACAATGAGGGCAGAATTTTAAGGGTTAAAGTGTAGGTGAATCGTTTAGTAGTCTCCTGGTAGCTGGCCCACTTCACCAGGGCTGCCTCTCACTTCTCTTGACCTCTTCTCTGAGTTTCCCAAACATCAACCAGCCTAAGATAGTTTCACCAGCATCTAAGAACAGATACAAATAACAAGACCAGCCATGGCCATTATGTGGTTTTCTAGGTTTCTTCCTTCCTTCCTTCCTTCCTTCCTTCCTTCCTTCCTTCCTTCCTTCCTTCCTTCCTTCCTCTCTCTCTCTCTCTCTCTCTCTCTCTCTCTCTCTCTCTTTCTCTCTCTCTCTCTTTCTCTTTTTCTTTTGCTGCTGCTGCTGCTGCTAAGTTTTGCCCCATTAGTCCTTAGTCTCAGCAACATTTACCTACAGGTTGAGAGACACAGTCCAGGCAAAGTTCCTCTTTGGTGGCAGATGAGAAAGCGCTCCTCCATGTTTGACTGCTGTCTTGGATGGCTTGATTCCTGTTCTCCTGGAAACAGAGTAGAGATCCCAAAGGTCAATCCTTCTACTCTTTCAGCACTTTGTCGGGGAGCAGAAGCCCTCACCTCTGTTCATCACAAATGGCCCTTATGCCCAGAGAAAGCAGCAGGAGATCTACTTGGCTTTGCTGTTGCTAGGAAGCACAGCCATGTTTATTTTAGCACTACTGGAAGATTTTCAATAACACAAAAAGCTATATGTTGTGTTATTCTTGCCAAAATGAATATGTGCTCTTCTGAAAATATCTTATTAAATCAGAATTATCTCATCAAGTCTTATTTTCCCACAATCATTAAATTAAGGGAAAAAAATCAGCTAGGAGACAGGACAGGAGTTTAAGAAGCTCCACATGAAAACAAGAACAGAAAGAATTTTTACAGAACCAGCTTATCTTGAGGTTTTGTGTAGTCAAGGACTATGAGACAAGTGCTTAACCCTGCCACTAAGTATAGTTATGACCTTTGGGGGCAAAGGTTCAACCCTGTGAGCCCCCCTCCAAACATTTGTAGCCATGGACTGTGAGGCAGGTGCTCAACCCTGACATGTGCGAGGTGGTCATGCCTGCTTCCGTGATTTATGCTTTTCTGGATACTTCCCAAAAATGTAACATATTCTGGATGTAAGGGAACTGGACCCGTTCCTCATTCCAAGGAGAGAAAGAAGTTATGAAAGTTCAAAAACTGCAGGTGCCGTGAGCACGGGGCTCAGGAGGATGTGGCTACCCTTTCCTGGCCTAGGAACGAGTGAGAAATTTGAACTGAACTTGAAAGGACAGACCTCATAAAACAAACAAAACAAAGCACATTTAGGACAAGACTAGCAAGATGGGAAGGAAGTCCGGGGTTGATGAGACATCTTCTATGATCTGGTAAATGCAAATGAGTAGGTTGAGCTCTAAATTTCTAGGGATATTGATTGGATGTCAAGAAATGTGAACTTTCCTTTTTCTTGTTTTTAAGAAGTGGTCCCAGCCCAGGCTGGTCTTGAACTTCTGTTTCTATTGCTTCTGTTCTGCTATCATTAAGATGAGCTTTCTTTTGATGTGCCAGTCAGAAGAAAGGAGTAACCTCGATCCTAATTTGACTACAGTTAGGAAGCCCTCTGTGAATGCAAGGGTGACTTTATGTTCTAATGGAGCTGGCTTCTATTAGCTAGAACCACCCAAGAGAACCTTCTCTGTTTAGGAAAGCTTCTGAATTGTCCAATGTAGTGGTCACCAGCAAAGTGTGCCTAGTAAGAGTATACAAATGGACACAACTTAATTTTGCAATGACTTATTTATTCTATTTAGACAGCCACTTATAGGCTGCAGTTGCTACTTTAGAACATTGCTGGAGGGAGTAGTGATGTTATTGGCTTCCCTGCTAAGAAACTGGGATGAATTGATCTGACCACAGGCATTCACCCTGGTGTTGATAATGCATTGGCTACTGTGAAAGGAAATGGGTATGTTTTCAAGAAGATGCCTAACTACCACCACACACACACACACACACACACACACACACGGCAGGGTGGTGCAGGGGGAGATGGCCTATGCAGATATGCTGTTAGTCTTGGTGCCCCTTTGACATTTTGCTACTGATTGGCTGTGTGAATCATACCCACAGAACCTGAAAGAAAATACAGGAGCCAGGTGGATGAATGAGAAAGCCACTTCCATTTACACCAGAAAAGATAGATGTAATGGATGAAAAGTACATTGTAAAGAGACTGCTTGAGTCTCAATTCTTTTGTTGCTATTTTTATTTATGCCATGCATGTAATATGTATGTAAACATGCATGTATTTGTATATTAGTATAGAAGATAGTACATTGCAGAGCAAAGAGGAGCACTCTCAAGGGATAAGGGTAGACAATGTACAAAAGGACTATCGTGCTGATTCACATTCGAAATACATAACTTTTCTGAGGGGTTTTCTTGTGAAGATAATTGACAAGCCCACTTGAATCAAGTCTTAGAGGGGAGTCTTTGTTCCTTATAAGCATGCCTCCTGCTAGATAATAATCTCATAAGATTTAAATGGTTACCTATTAGTGAACTTCTGGGTCACATATATGACTCAGATCCCATTATTTTGACCAGTACTCTAAGTTTCCAGTACACTTATAGTCTTTGATTTTTACAAATTGTTAACTATTAAGGGAGGGCCCAGTCCTAATGGCTTTAAATCCTGCTAATATAAAACTCAGTATCTAGCAAATCCCCTCAAGAATTGGAGCTCAGAATCATTTAGGAGTTGGACACCAAGTTAATCTGACTACTTCTGGCTAAAATGGGCATAGGTTTAAGGTTTCTACTCTCCACTCTTGTCCGTTTGCAGGCCTTGTAGAACAATCAATGACACTAATACATGCAATTGGACTGCTGAAGGGTCTTTTGAAAATGAATAGGTTGTACTTGAGAACAGATAAAATAAGATATCAATTAGGAACACAAGGTCCCAAAACTGCAGCAACTACACCTGAGATTGTGATGGGTGTAACTTCATCATGAAAAGCTGCCTGCTTTTTTATGGTGGTGTTTGATGTGCCTTGAATTTTTTTTTTATTTTTTGTAGCCAAACCACTAAAAAGTACCCATTTTGGCCGGATGTGATGGTGCACACCTTTAATCCTAGCACTCAAGAGGCAGAGACAGGTGGATCTCTGTGAGTTCAAGGCCAGCTGATCTATAGAATGAGTTTCAGGACAGTGAAACCCTGTATCAAAATACCCAATGAAATAAAATGGTACCTGTTTAAAAATCTGGAAAAATTGAAGAAAGTAGCTTTGGTCAGATTGTAATCAATTCCTAGCATTTCCTTTAAAAAGAGCTGGTCATCATGGAAATCAGGAAGTTCTGGAAGTGGAGAGGAGTCTGCTGACCAACATTTAGTTTTTTGAGCCCAGTCTTGGGCTCAGGCAAGTGATTAGTTTTCATCTGCATTATAAGAAGTCAGAGACAAATAGCCATACAAATGTCCCTGAACAAAAAAAGACAGAGAGCACAGCATGGCTTTTAGTAAAAGAGGAACAGATAGCACCTTTATTCATCTGCTCATTTGAACAAGTTTAAGGTTTCTTAGGTACTGAATTTCCCAGGGGTCTATGGGAGATACTTCATCAGAGATGCTTCTCCTCACCCAGGACTGAGGAAGCCAGCTGGCACTTGGGAACCCTGGTGATTGCATCTTCAAGATTAACACAAAGATCCTTTTCATTGATGATGATGTTTGAGTTGGAAGCCAACTGGCACTGGGGGCTTCCTCATTCCGGGAACAACATCTGGGATTCTGGTCTGGAATGCTGATGTCAGTCTCAGGGCGATGACCCTCCAGGACCCTGTCTTGTCACACCAAGGGCAAGGAGCCTTATGAGGATGCCTGATCATTGACCAGTTTCTTCTCCACTGACTTGTTTAGTGATAGACACAGCACTTATTTTTCAGTCTGTTTCCTCTGGGAGAGAAGCCAACAGGAGATCTTGAATCTCCCTCTAAGAATTTAGAAGTTCTACACGAATTTATTTTCTCTTTTTCTACTAGCTTTGGCATCTTTCCCCCCTCTGTCCTTCTCTACACCCCCCTTGTTGTTACATGCTCACAGAGAAAACCCAAAGTGTAGGCAGGTAGACCTACCCTCAGAGCCTCTCTGCAAAGCTCAGTGTAGAAACTGTGTCTTCCCACTGGCACAATGACAACTGAGTCTTCTGGCAAACTCCTTATTTATTAGAATATAATCATGACATGGGAATGTTGTAAAAGCAGAAATATAAAAAGTATAAATCTCAGAACAATAAAAGCAATTAGAATCTTGCTACTTAAGACATAACCTGGATTTATATTATATAGTCCGATATTGATACATATCAATTAAAGGAAGGACAGTAATCTCCCAGAAATGCATGTCAGTTCAATGCCACATGTCATAAACTACATTTTCCTCATACTGAATTATTAGGTCTGATAAACATGAACAGAACAACAGTTGAATAGCCACCCATCTCCCCTTCTGAAGTTGGTTTGAAGTACATTTCAAGATGCTTTTAGTTTTCTGGTCATAAATTCCTTTGCAACCAGTAAAAGTATGTATAATTATTCTGGTATCTGTTCAGACTGTCTGGATGTCAAGTTCACAGGATCAGGAGGACAGTGTGAGGAAACTCAAGGTGAATAGAATCAAAGTTTGTATCAGCAGGTCTCATGAGGGCCTAGAAATATTTTAGCAGAATTATTTAAAAACTAAGACAAATTTCTGGTTACTGTGAATTTCTCTGATTGTTTTACTTTATCTTACAACCTAGGTTCCTAAATTATTACTTGAATACTAATATATTTCATGTTTCTTTTGGTACTTGGCATTTTAGGCACGAGACGTATTAATTGGAGAGAGTTAAAAAATAATGAGGGCTCTAAATTCCCCTCCCCAAGATGGCCATTATGGATGTTATGAGCATAACCATTTTGTTTTATTTTGTTTCTATGATTATACAATATCAAATTTAATACTGCTTGATATTTTAATATTTCCAACACATCAGTATAATGTCTGTAGAATATTTATTGGACCGGTCACCAAAGTTTTCTGTTAAAAAATGATCCCTATTGTGGGCAATGTAAGTTATTGCCTCTTTTCTTAGACTTTATTGTTCTGAAAAAAAAAAACTTGTGTCTAGAGACTCAGTTCACATGGATTACTACTCTTTTAGGTGTAAAACTTTTCAGTTGAAAAATAAAAACATTTATTTGTACCACCCGTTTCACGTAAAGATATAGCCTGGTACAGCCAACAATGCTGTCTCTGGATCTGAGCGTGATGATGATTGATGTGAGGATCTCTGGGATGAAAACTGAAACACGAGAGGAGATAAGGTCAATGAGGATGCACAGGCAACAAGGAGTGGCTGCTTTCAGAACAAGGCTAATCTAGCGTTGCCTTGGAAATCCAGAGGCAACATCCATGGCAAAGACATCAATGTGTATTTGGTGCCTGGATACATTTGCTGGAATAAGATTTAACGGGATTTCTTTAATGAAGGGGGATCAAAGTGTAAGGAAATGCATGGTTGACCACTACAGAAAGGAGAAAGATCAGCTTCTCAGTCCTGGCATTTGTGTCAGGGCAACAGTCATCAGTGAAATGCAAAAGGCTCTGTTTAGTCTCAGCTTTGGGTGTCCTTTGTCTATTAGTCCCTGTTTCTCAAGAATGTATGTTTGAGTGATGGACTGCACAGCAACAGGAACGCTGGATTACCATCAGTTCCTGAATATAATCTCTCCTGTTTAGCTCTTGTTCATAGCTAGGTGGGATACCTCTCTCTTCAATCAGTAGATTACGTGTCCCACACGGAGAGAGACAACTGTGTGTTGGCACTAGGTGGCCATGACCTGAATACTTTTCAGGATCATGTGTGCCACTTAAAATCTTGATTATTTTTATGCATTCAACCTTGAAATTGATTCAGCAAGGAAGGAAATTGCTGAACAAAGACTAGAAAAAAAGTAAGATTAGCTTAATTTTATTAACCTTAGAGTTCTCTTACATAAAAGTCAACTTAGAATTGTTGAGTGATACATTTGCCTGCAGAGGTGAGGAATTTAGCGTGATATGATATGTGTAGAATGGTCAAAGTCAGGAAGCAATTTTGATTTGCTCCTTCACCACTTAAAAGTATGAATTTGGACACATTTATTTATTTGAGTAAAATGATCCCTTTGTTTATAACACAGGAACTCTGCTCAGTAGGCCTTGTTTATTATTCTGTGACAGACCATCTGGCAAAGCATTTTGTAAACTGTAATATTCTATCATGATGTAAGTTCATTGCGATGCCTATCTAGTTGAGACATTTGAGAATTTGTTTGCCTTTAAACACATTTCAGCTTAATTGATATCTTGGTCATTCATTTTCATATTTAAATTTAAGCTGGAGATACTGACTCAATCCTCTTCCCCACTCAGCCTAAATAAAGATCTGAAATGTTTGCTTTCTTGGGAATGTGTTAACAAGCATCCTGAAGAGGAGACTGGGATGCAAGACCTTGCAAAAGTAAATGCTAATTGCACATCCTAAAGCTATGGGCTTTTGGGCTTTTATCAAGTTGCTTGGTGTTGTTGGCTGTGCTAGAGTAGAGCCAACCATTTTGTGCACCATTATAGTCACAAATGGCAGCATATCTGTGCTCTAAGAGCTTGTAAATGTGGTTTATAGTCCATGCCTATTTGCATCTATGGTAGTTAAAATTAAGTCAAATCAGACATTCTGTTGCTCAGTGGCTCCAGCTATATTCCAACTCCTTAGCAGACAAATACAGGGAGTGGTTACTTCGTTGAACAGTGGGAATATTAGAACATTTTTGACATTGCAACAAGTTCTTTGGCATAGTCCTCTCAAAGAACGAAAACCTGATATCACAGCGTTTAGACTCATTAAGCACAGTTGTCTACAGAATTTTATACTTATTTTTAGATATCTACCTAACCTTTTCTCACAGATATCTTTTCAAGTCTTTGATAATTTGATATATTAAGATAATATTTTCTCTCTGTTATGACCCGTAGGTCTTGTGTAACAGACATGTGTGAATGTCCAGTCCATAAAAACTGTTATTGTGAGTCATTTCTGGCGTATACCCGTGCCTGTCAGAGAGAGGGAATCAAAGTGCACTGGGAGCCTCAGCAGAGCTGTGCAGGTAAGAAAGCCCCGGAGGGACCATCTAACAGTAGGCCATTGTCATGGTCAGGATAACAGTGGCGAGGAGAGCTATGCAGGTGCTAGTGTGAACAATCCATGCCCCTCCTTGACCAACGGGAAATCCCATCGGTGATTCAACTGGCTTGCAACTTGACAAAACCCAGGAGCTTCCCATGGGGCAGAGTAGACAGCATTTAAGATAAATGCCTTGTGACATGCACATTTTAACAATTTAAGGATTTCCACTGTTGCAAAATCCTCCCAACTGCAAGCTAACAGCTGGATATGCTTAGAAAATGGACAGTCACAACTAGCTTGGATCATGTGTGGAACAAAAGAGGTTCAGGACCATTACAGTCATCTGAGGTCCTCAGGATAAACATGACCTATTATAACAGGCTGTTGAACAAACCCCAGCAGAATGTTCCTCTCCCTTGAATAGACAGCTCCTACAGCAGTGCTTATTAGCTCCCTGTCCTCATTAACTAGCTCATTTGACATATGTAAAATAGAAGCCCCTCTTCATCCAAAACTACATATTATAAAGTGGCTACACACTGGGCATTGTGCTAGATGCTGTGCGTACTATACACAATGAGTTCCTTGTCTTTGAAGTGCTGCTGTCTTTGAGAGAAGACAGAAACAAAGACTTACAACACTTGAAAATAGTTGAGCATGGAAAAAGAACAAACAGTGCAGAGTTGTAGAAGGCAAATGGAAAAGGGTGGGTAGCCACTCGGACAATGTAGAGAGATAAGTTTCCTTAATAGAGATGGTGCTTTAACATGACGCTAAAGAACTGAGGGGAGTCAAGAAAACAGTTTGTGCACAAAAACCAAGGTGAACAGCCACAGAGCAGCAAAAACCCCAGCATTTCTCACACTGTAAAAGGATCAATTCTGGCTTGATCCTGATAATCAAGGGACAGGGGAGCACACAGAAAACCGGGCGGAGAGGAAGCAAGAATGTACGATCTTTCCAGACCATAGAAAGGAATCTAGCTTTTGTTTTAAGAAAAGTGGCAACTAGTGGGGACTTAAGAAAACTTATTTTTACAGTGTGGTGCATAGAAATAGATTGGAGAAAGTCCATATTGATCACAGGGGGCTGAGAAAGGACTAGTGAAGGAATTGTGGTCTATAACTGGTGGTGTCTTGGATTAAGATAAAGGTGATGTTCACCATGGAGATAAGGGAGTATTATGGAGTTTCAACATACCAACCTGTGAATATTGTGCTGTGTGCATGAAACATCTTGAAGAGTGTCCAGCTCACAGAAGTTTAGTCAGTGACAGAATTATAGGTAGAGAGACTGAATAAATATCATCTGAGCTCAAGTGCTGGGAAACTTTTTAGTACAAAGGGCCAGATTTGCCAAGAAGTAACAAGCCTGGGATTTTTATAACTGCCTGATAGTTCTAACAGCCTTAGCTCCGACCATAAATGAGAAGGCAGTTTACACCACTTATAGCCAAGGCTGATGCGAAATGATGCAAGTGGCTGGGCTCTGACTTACGGTTCCTCTGCTAGGTTGAATATGAGAGAGTGCTATTTGTTTAGGATTGGCTTTCTTGCAATCATTAATCTTTACTCCCTTGCTTTGAGTTCTCCTTCCCTTACATCTTCCAGAAAAATGAGCAAAATAGATGGAGGCAAGCACCCATCTATCCTGCTGTATTATAAGCTCAGTCGGTTTCTGTCCATGATATTAGCTGGTGTGGTGCTTTGGTTCAGATCCTAGTAGAAGCAGGATATATGAACCCTCTCCTCCTGGCCCAGGGCTGTACTGAGCATTATTCCAGTGCACATGGTTCATTTGACAACATTGCTTTTTATGTCAACTTATTGACTTCAGGGACTATATTCCTTAAGTAATAGAAAAGGAAATAGACCACCAACACAAAACATGTCCAAATTAATTAAAACAAATAACTAATTAAAGCAAGCTTTTTATTATTTAGATTTCATATTTTTTAATTTTTTAATTTTTAATTGGTTATTTTATTTATTTATATTTCTTTTCTTTTTTCTTTTTTTTTTTTTTGAGACAGGGTTTCTCTGTATAGCCCTAGCTTTCCTGGAACTCCCTCTAGGGGCTAGCCTCGAACTCAGAAATCTGCCAGCCTCTACCTCCCAAGTGGTGGAATTGCCTCCCAAGTGCTGGGATTAAAGGCATGTGCCACCACTTCCAGGCATTTATTTACAATTCAATGTTATCCTTTTTTCCGGTTTCCCCTCCGCAACTCCCCTACCCCATCCCCCCTCCTCCCTGCTTCTATGAGGGTGCTTACCCACTCACCCACCCACTCCTGCTTCACTGCCCTAGCATTATCCTACACTGGGGCATTGAGCCTCCACAGGACCAAGGGCCTCCCCTCCCATTCATGCCAGACAATGCCATCCTCTGCTACATATGCAGCTGGAGCCATGGATCCCTCCATGTGTGCTCTCTGGTTGGTGGTTTATTCCTTGGGAGCTCTGGGTAGTCTGGTTGGTTGATATTGTTCTTCCTATGGGATTGCAAACCCCTTCAGCTCCTTCAGTCCTTCCCCTAACTCCTCCATTGGGGTCCCTGTGCTCAGTTTGATGGTTGGTTTCAAGCATCCACATCTGTATTGGTCAGGCTCTGGTGGGGCCTCTCACGGAACAGCTATATCAGTTTCCTGTCAGCAAGTACTTCTTGGCATCAACAATAATGTCTATGTTTGGTGTCTGCATGTGGGATGGATCTTCAGGTGGGGCAGTCTCTGGATGGCCTTTCCTTCAGTCTCTGCTACACTCTTTGTCCTTGTATTTCCTTTAGACAGGAGCAATTCTGGGTTAATATTTTTGAGATGGGTGGTGACCCCCTCACTCAACCAGGGACTGTGCCTGTCATCTGGATATGGTCTCTTCAGGTTCTCTCTACCCTTTGTTGGGTATTTCTGCTAATATCTTCCTCATTGGGTCCTGGGAGCCTCTTGCTTTTCTGGCATCTGGGACTTTCTAGTGGTTAACCCTAGTTCCCCATACCCTCACCACTACACACCTCTGTTCAATTTCCTGACCCTCTGTACATCTTCCCGTCTTCTCCCACACCTGGTCCTGCCCCCCCCTTTTCCCCCTAAAACAGGCTTTTTTAAAAATTCATGTACATGGGGTATCTCTCCCTAAAGGCAGGGTTTAAGAGATCAGCATTGGACATGGGGAGATAAAGGTTTTCATATTTCAGGAGTAGGGGGCTTCCAAATTGGGGATTAAATTAACTAACTTAGTCATAAACAGGAATAAATAAACTAACTTAGTCATAAACAGGAATGAAACTAGTTCGTCTTTACTGTAAGATGGCTTTGAAGCCTAAGATTGAGGCAGGTTGGTTTATCACATGAAAGGTTCCATTTACCTTTCAAAATTGGTGTATACACACACAAACACACACACACATGTACACACACGTACACACACACTCGTACACATACAGAGGCATATACACAGCATACACACACACACACACACACACACATACACACAGCAAGCACAAACACACAGGCATACACATATACATATGGCATACACACACACGCACACACAGGCACACACACACACACACACATACACTTGCATGCAGGAATGAACACATGCACATGCACACACACTGTAGACTTCGAGGTTGTTAGTCGGCACATTGAAAAATGGACTTCTAAAGCTTGGTGCATCTCTCAGAGTTTTATTCAGATTCATCTAGGATATTGAAGATTGTAAAAATATTATTTACTTGGTTTCAGCTTCTAGGTGCTCTGAGTCACAGTAGCACTTAAGGCTGCCAAGACAGAAAAGTAGCTTCCGGTGTAAAAAACTTGGGAGCTGAACAAATGAGAAACAAATGAGGAAGGAAACTCCAAGTGCACAAGTGACATTTTAAAGGTTCTCCTGGACTTAAGCACTATCACTACTGTAGACATGCCACTACCTGTGCCCAGAGCGTCTAATGCAATTCAAATTAAGCCTGCAAATTACTAAGTAAAAAAAAAAAATAATGCTAATAACTACAGTGAATCTTATGTGCTTAATAACAACCATTTCTAGATTCTGCCATTTTTCTAGTAGTATCCATTTGCTGAGGAGTGTACTAGCTTTTTAGGATGTAGTTTATTGTATCTCATCCCATGAAAGCCTAGATGATAATATTATGAACTCCACCATGTCTTATTTATAAAGATATTGAGAACCTAGATGCCTTCTGTGAATTCACGAGGAAGTTGGAGAACCTACTTAGGAACTCTGCCATGTTTTGTTGATAAAGATATTGAGACTTAGAATGTTAAACAATTTACTCGTGGCTTAGAGCTAGAAAGTGAGAGGCTAAGGTAGTTTGTATTACTGTAAGAACACTGAGAAGCGAGCAAACTAAAGGGAAGACGGGATGAATACAACTGAGTCTTGATTCATTTACTTCAGTCGCTTGATTCCTGGTAGGTGGTGTTTCTTAGGACTATCTGATTCTGTAAAAATTTTAGGCTGTTGTGTCTTGTATCTTACATTGTCATCCTTAGCAGAATACCTACCCCCTACCTACAGCTGACAGTAACTGTCACTGCACATTTACTACCAGATTTAATACATGGAGGAGGGCTGGCTTCTGCATTCCTCTGAAGTGCTGTAGATGTTGGGTGTTGCTTGAGCAATTATCTTCTTCTTTCCTCACTTCCACATCTCACAGCTGTTTCTAGTTACTCCCCTGCATCCACTCTGTCCTGATGCTATACCTGGAACTGATCTTTGGCTGACTGGATGCCTCCTGTGAATTCATGAGCACAGTTGGGCATTGTGGCCATCAATTAGCATGTGGATGCAAGAGTGGATCCTAGAAACAGCTTAGTTCCAGAGGGCATAGAGAGAGGTTTATTGAACAAATTGGTAAACCTTTGAGTAACATATTTATGTATCCTTGTAGCTGATGAGTGTCCCTGGAGGCTACATGAATACTAAACCTTGCTGCTACTCTGGCAGTTTCTTGATTTGGAAAAGAAAAATGATTTAACCAAGTGAAATCCTTCAAAGGCATGTGAGCAAACCAAATCATATGTGTATTTAAAAATTGTATTTTTCTTTTATGAGTTTGAAAAACAAATGGATTCATAGAGGGTAAACAAGGGACCCAGTCAGTACTTGCTTTCTAGGATCATCTTCACATTGGGCTGAAATGAAGATCCATCTGATAGTTTCATTCTTCAGCTTAGAAGCATCCAAACTTTCTCTTTGCAGGGTGTTGTGAGGGCTTCTGTATTCTCTGCCCCTGGACTGGTGTCTGCCTTTCTCTGTCATCATTTTCCCTCCCCAAACTCCATGCCTACTCAACTCCCAAGGCAAGGATCATCCCTATCCCATGTACACCGGTTCAGTTATCACACCTGCATTACTTGGTTACATCCACACTAATCTCTGAATAATCGATCCTTCTACTCGGGAAGCTCTTTCTAATGTTTTTTGGTCATGCAAATATCTACTGATGATGGTGGTGGTGGCGGCAGTGGTGGTGATGGTGATGATGATGGTGATGATGATTTGCAGCGCTAGTATTCAAACCCAGGACCTTGCACATGCTAAGCAGATATTGAACTATGTCACCAGCACCCTGCTTACTTTACCACAATAGGATTTTTTTTCTCTTCAATATCCCTTGATCTCACCCAACTCTCAGTGTTGAGCCAAAAGCTTCTCTCTTCTTGTGTACTGTATTGTGGTTTCTTTCTCTAGAACTGCGTATCTTACATCATTTTATGGATCTGGGCATGCGTCAGTGTCCACCTCTCTGCTCTTGAGCCCAGTATCTGGATGGCGGAGATTATGTCTGACTCACATCTCTTCCCCGAGCTTAATGTTGGATATTCAATAAATGGTTGTTGATTTAATTTGAATTGAAATTAAGATGCCATTCTCTGATAGATCTTGTTTGGTCCTTGTACATCTTCATCCTCTACAGCCTACTTTCTACTCTTAGATTGGAAAAGATGCCTGAGCTTGACATGGAAAAAACAAGGGGCCCTTGATGGAAGCTAGATGGTGGCGCTAGAAAAAAGAATAGGGATTTGAGGACAGAGGACACAGGATAAGTCATATCTATAAGGAAGGGAGATGGCAGGAAAGAGGGAATGTTTCTGAGAAATGTCTCTGTAACAGCAAAAGCTGAAGGGAACAGAGTATTGAGTGGACAAAAGCTCAAAGACAGGCAAGAAATGGGCGTGTGGAAATGAACTTGTCAATCAACAGAGGAAATCCACGTTAAACAAAGAGGAAAGGGTTGAATGTCATTACAAAGAAGCCACCAAAGTTGGGGAAAAGATAAACAAACATATATGCATAACCTAATAAGTACATGCTGGTGTGTCCCCTGTGCTCAGTCCTGTGTCAGAACACTGAGGTATAGGAGTAAGAGCTTTGCCTCAGGAGCCCAGGCCTTGAATCAGCTTCTGGTGACTTTTAGAATCATTTAAATCTATCATTACATAGATTTTGCTGTAAACTCAGGAGAAAGTTTTGAAATATGTGACTAAAAATTGATATATTTTCAAAGAGCTACGAGGGAATCCTCTGAGTTTCTCTAAGAATCACAACTGCCGGGCTGAGAACATAACTCGGCCTGTAAAATTTTGACTTGCTTGTCAAGGACAAGAGTTCCATCAGAATCTACACTTAAACAAAACAAAACCCACAGACATACTGGAGCAACTCACATACACACACTCACAAACACCCTCGCACATACTCACACAACCTCACATTCACACACTCAAGGCATAACCAACCACATGGCATGCACACATACTCTCACCCACACTGTCTCTGTCTCTGTGTATTTCTCTGCTTCTGTCTCTGTGTGTTTCTCTGCCTCTCTCTCTCTCTCTCTCTCTCTCTCTCTCTCTCTCTCTCTCTCTCTCACACACACACACACACACATACACATTCACCATCATTGCACTGTTATTGGACAGTTCAAATGAATAAGCAAGTATAATGTCCAAGTGCTATAAGATTCAGGGAAAAGACTAGCATCTGGAGTTTTCAAAAGCTATTAGAAGAAGGTGACATTTGAATTTAGATAAGAAATTAGATCAGACAAAGGATAGAAGATTTGGAGCTCTATAACTAGAAAAACAGGATAAAGCTGGAATTAGAGATGGAAAGGAGGGGCGCACACACAAGAATGTAGGGGAACAGGCTAGGAAGCAATTTTAATATTTAGTGCTGAGATCAAGCACAGGTGTCCAAGAGATGAGTGCATCTGTAAAAGGTTAGCGAGGAACCAGAGGGCACACAATGTCACAAGCCAAATAGGCAAAACGACTGAGTGGCTTTTTGGTGAATGAAAGCTGTCAGACTATCAGCAGATCCAATAACTGCTGACAACTTTGGAGGGAACAGCTTCAATAAAGTGGAGAGTGATGATCGAGGTGGGTTCACAGTGTTAGTGGATCACAGAGTGGGGCAACATGGCTATAAATTTCTCCATAAACTGGCATTTGAGAGAAGGAGAAAAGTCCGAAAGCACAGGATCAGGGATGTTGTTTAACAGAGAGGGAGAAGAGGAATGTACATGCAGCAGGACAGCAGAGGAGGTGACAGAGGGGATAGGCAGGAGAGCCACAGTAAGCAAGGGGTGTATGTGTGAATGAGAGGCCATGACCGGGTAAGCAAAGGGAACTCAGGCCCTTGATTCAAGTAAACCAGACAGGAATAGTGGTTCTACGCGGTGGATCAAGACGTGTTGCTGTGGAGTTTGAGGACAGTGATGGGAACACACAGGACCTAACCTTTTGCACCTGCTTTAGAAGCAATGGTTGTCCATCTCTGCAGCAATCGGGAACATGGATGTGAAAGCCATTTACAGGTCTAGTCTCAATCCTGACTGCATGTTAAAATCACCAGTCTGTCTGATGGGATAAGAGAGAGTATTTTAAATGGTTGACATCCTGGTCACACCTTTCCATCTTCAGAGGTTCTTTCTTATTGAGTTGATCTGAAACATGGCCCTGGCTTTACCAGCTCTGCAGTAATTTTCAGCCTTGACCATTATTGTTTTAGAGAAAGGTAGCAACATTGATGCAGACTGTATGTGGACTGATTCTTCAGCTGGGGGGAGCGTAGTTTCCCAAATTATTAAGTATACAATGAATAGGGTATCCTGTTAATCATTTGGAAGAGAACTTTTGAAATATTCAATGAAGAGTCTAGAAGATATCACAGGTACAGAAATCAGGAGTGTCTAAGGAAGAGAAATGCTGGTCTCCATATTCCTTGTCTTCATCTATTTGTCCAATGTCATAAAGAAGAAACAGTGTTTTCCTTTAGTGGTCTGGAGGGGGAGTGGTGTTGAAAAGGAAGAGACAAAAGAGAGAGAAAAAAGGGAGGGAGAAGGAAGAGAGTTGAGGAGAGAGGGGGAAAAGGAGGGAAGGGAAGAGGGAAGAAAGAAGAATGAGGGATGGAGGGATGGGAGATTCTCAAACTCTTTCAAACAAATAAGGAAGCGTGTGTGAGACACAATTGATAACTCTTGCCTGGCCACTTCTTTCCTTGTTTGGCTTTAACTAGAGCTACAGAAACTCTAGAAGCCACCATAGACTGTACTTAATGTTTCTTATTAACTCACTATTAGTTAAACATAGACAAATAACAGTGCTTATGGTAACTTTAAATGCATTATTTAAAAGACCCAAAGTATGGTCTATTAAAAACAAAAAGTTATAGGACTTATGGTCACAGAATCAGTACCTCAGCAGGGTTGTCTTCACACTGTGCAAACTAAAACGGAGAAATTAAACCAAGGAAAATTGACTCTCCACTGTTACTAGTTTCATTTGGAAACATTTCAAATGAAGATTGGAGTGTTGTTGGTATTTCTGGAGAATCGCTGCTCTCAATTCCCACATGTGTCCAGTTCCCACTGTTGAGAATGACCCGTGTTTGTCTTTGTCATTGGAGCTAACGAGAGTTTGAAAAGTCAAACTTTTAGAAAACTTTCAGAATGTTTGTATTGTTGCTTTCTGGTAAGTCTATTTCTAAATTTTCAGCATCTCAGAAAATGTTACCCAGATCATTTCAGCTCTAAGTTAACGAAGATATCAAATCAGTAGGACTTGCCTGTGTAGTCCTATCTGCTTTAGTATTTTCTGACCCAGTCAGCTGCTGCCCTTCTGTGGTCACACAGTTGACTCTTTTACATCTGGAACTATCCTTCTTTTCCTCTAACGTGTCTCAAGTTGATGCATTCAACACATGATTACTTTGATTTAAAATGTGCCATATATCTCAAATATTCTTAGATTTTGTGTGTGCAATTGTGTACCTTGAATATTGAATTAGTTATGTATGATATTTCTCTTGATAATAACTTAGTATCAGGAAGGACTATTCATGGTTAAATTTTCATGGTATTTTGCAGTAAGTGAACAACCTTACCAGGTTTCTAGCAGCCTTGCAAATTGATGGTCTCTCTTACCTAGGAATGGAAAGCTTCAATTACTATTATTTTTGTTTTAAGGTTCATTGGCCCAGGAGACAGGTCTTTGGGCTTGTTAATTCCCAAAGTGTTCAAAACAAAATATTACCTGTTCCTTATTCCCTCATTAAAATGTAAATCTGAGCTTTGATTGTGACAGAGTCTCTGCATGGCCCATGACTTGTCTCATGCAGAAGGTGAGCTACCATGGCCGTGTATTTACAACACCTTTGTTCCCTCTTTTGTAGCAACCCAGTGCAAACACGGTGCTGTGTATGATACCTGTGGCCCAGGATGTGTGAAGACATGTGACAACTGGAATGAGATCGGCCCATGTAATAAGCCCTGCATCGCAGGTTGCCACTGTCCAGCAAATCTGGTCCTTCATAAGGGAAGGTGCATCAAGCCAGTCCTCTGTCCTCAGCGATGACCTTTGTTCTAGTCCATAAGACTTTGCAATCTAGTGTCTTTGACACTGACATGGAAGAGCCAGTGAAGGACTGTAGTATTTGTGTGCCTGATTCTGCAAATACACAGAGTATATATGTGTACATATATAGAGATATATAGATATATTCGAAACATTTCATCATTTATATAAACTATAGGTGGATTATTATATGTATATTTTTTGCTATAAGACATGTATTATTTCTAGACTCCTAATACCTAAGCCATTGGATGCATCATATAAATACACAGGTGCTTTTAATTTAATAAGATGGCATGCAGACTCATCAGGTGTCTTTAACAGTGCATTCACGTGTCATTCTGGGGACATTTCCTAAGAGCCCTCAAGCCTGCCTGCATTAATTTAAGATTTGAGTCAGGACCTTTGAGTGAGATTTTCTTGGAGAAGGGTACTTTATCTAGGGGTATTTCATATTTCCAAAGACTGGAATGAAAGCCAGAGAAAGATGGAGTGAGATTGGGGATGAGCCCTAGTAAGTGCAAACTGAGGGGATTCTGTCAGACTTCACCAGGTCAGAGCTGGATATTGTTCCCAAGACTGGATAGTTGCCCAGGAATATGTATTTTTTGCTAGCATATTGCCAAATAATTTCTTTTCATTTTTGCATATCTCAAGAGTCTCCTCCTTATTTATGTGTGCAATGGATATGACCGTTTGTATGTCAGACATTGAAGTCAAGGGATGTCTGGATGACATTTTATTAAACACGAAAAGCTATTTGGAGAGAACATTGCACAACATGTAAAGAATCTCAGAGCAATTCAGGATTGGCAAATCCATCGAGTGGTTAGGGGCCATCTACGTGTTGTCACTATTTCATGATGTATAAAACGAAAGCCTTTGGCTATTCCGTCTCATTACTGCCTGCTGTTGTCTGGTGGGTATTCACATGTTGCGTGCATTGGGCAGGAGGGAAGGAAGGGTCTGCTGAACAGTTGTTATAGCCTCATTCCAAAAGAGAATTGTTTCTGTATTTGTTCGAATTTACTGATGCTACTAACAGTTATTGGTTCTTGTTTTCTGTTGGATAAGTAAAAATGTCAAAAAGCAAAATCAAAAAATCCCCAACCCCAACTCACTAATGTTGAAAAGTAAAATGTTCTGCCTTGTAGTAAATAAAGGGCTTAAGATTTAAACAAACACAATTTTCAATTCCTGGTGTCTTGTATCATCTTTTTTTATAAATTAGCTATATTAACTCAGTTTTAAAAATATTATTTAGGTGTCACTTATATGCCCTACATTAGCTTTCTATTAAAATAAAACACATTTTGAATAGACAATAGAAATTACTCAAAAATGTATTACAACGTTACTTTGCTTATGAAAGGCATATGTATTGATTTTATATACACTCTTGACAGCTAAGGTGCTAATTTGGATTTTTTACTTCTTGGAATACCTCTTGAGTTTGGATCTGTACAAAGTTAATGTAAAGTGTCATGGCGATTGCTGACACCAGAGCATCTGGTCCTATTGCTGCTGGCTGCTGTACCTAATTCTTAACCTGCCCACTGTGTGCAGCCTGAGACAGCCAAGGACTCAGGCAATGAAGCACTTTACTGTGCCTGGGACTGAACTATCTGTGTCCTGATAAACAATGTTTAATCATTTGGGCCACACCCCAACTTCTGTGTAACAGCTTCTCTGTAACAACATTGTGTTGTGTATTGAGCAGGGTGGTGATTCACAGATCTGAACATCCCTACCCCTGTGGCCTGCTTGTCACTACGGACACAAGAAACCTGTAATCGGTAATCTGAGGTACCTGAGTTTTCAGACATTTCAGACTGTACTCTGCTTTTTTCTGATGGGAGGGATGGACTAAGCTATGTTTCCTGGCCTGATTAGCTTCCAGCTGCTATAAATTGAGTGGCTTCCTTTAGGTTGAGTTTAAGTCCCTTTCTAGGTCACTCTGGGTTCTTCCTTCTTGGAAGAAGGCTGCAGAAAGGAAATGATACAGAAGGGAAAAGTGTGGGCAGTTATTTAGTCTCATGATTCATTCACAGCCTGCTTAACTTTACCCACCAAGCCTAACCAACCTCTTTCCCAACATTTTAATCATGGCCAGTCAGGGTAGATGAATGAAAACGTGGACCAAGTTCACCATTCTGGGTGAGTTTACAATTGTGTGACATATCCAGGGATTAGATTAACATTTGTACATTCTAAAAAAATTAATCTAAGAAGAAAGAGACATCAGATAGAGCAAAGGATTTTTTTTTTCAATAGACCGATGAATCCAGACACTCGGTTGATGGGAGGCAATGATAAACTCGGCAGAGTGGTCATCTGCGTCTCCTGGTGTGGCCATCACCAGTGCTTTTGAAGTATCATTAGGTAGCAGACCTGCTTAATTTAGATGAATATTCTCACACAGAGTCAGGTGGTGTGACATAAAAATGCCCCACTTCCTTGTAAATTGCCTCGTCCAGGCGAGTGGGGAGGGCTGGTCTATGGTAAGTATGAAGATACAGCAGGGGTCAACACTGCTCCGTCTGCACATGAAACAGAACCCTTCATTCTGCTATTAGCTGTGAGTACTGAGTCCACTGAGAAACAAGCACCATAGAGGAAGTTCAAACGCATTTCAGATTCTGTCTGGGGCCCAGTGAGTCCTCTTCATATTTCTGTGAAATTGTTTGAGTGTCCTGACCAAAACACTTGGACTAAGAAGAAAAGCGGGTCTTTGACATCCCTGACTGCATTTTTAAAAAAATAGACTGGATGTAGGGGAATGCCAGGACAGAGTAACGAGAGGGGGTTGAATGGAGAAAAGAGGGAGGGAAGGGGGCTTATGGGGACTTTCGGGGAGGGAGGAAACGGGAAAGGGGAAGTGATTTGGAATGTAAATTAAAAAAATAAAATAAAAAAAAAATCGAGCCGGTGGCATCTGAGAGTCACCACCTCTTCAGGTCAAAGATGTCACCATATCCTAACCTGCTGTTTACAAATAGGATGCTGGAAACTCCTCCCAGAACATACAGGAAAGACACAGTCACACACACACACACATACACACACACACACACACACACACACACACACACACAACACACACACACCCATTGCCCCTACTTGGCCTTGAATATGAATAAACTGATCTGCCAGGAAACTTTTATGGAATATTTCAGACATACAAAAAGGATCAGCGAACATCCATGAATATATTACTGTAATTAACTGGCAGGGTCAGTAAAACTCCCTTGAGTAAGTAAATAAAGGCTGAAGAACAGCAGCCTCGTGCTGGCGACAGCTCTGTGTGGACTGCTTTGAGCTTGTGCTTTGTGGCGTTCCCATCCACTTCGCCACTCACTCTTTGTCACTCCCAGTCATACAGATCTGACAGGCCCCAGCATGTGCTCTGGGAAGCACTTAGTGTGGAAGGAACTGCCTCGGGGGACGAGCACCAGGATATTTTAATTAACAGTCTCCTCCCAAGGAAACTCTCAGGAGCAAACAAGAGCAGGCTCTGATTCTAAATCCTTACACGCAAATCTTCAGGGACAACATTCAGCTGTCTGAGAAGAGTGACTGGAAAAGATACTAGGGCAAGTGGGTAGTTATGCGGACCTTGACCTAGGCAACCAAACAGTTTAACTGGACAGCTACATGACTTAAACACGCACAAGATCCATCCTACTTGTGGTTGCCTTGCAGGTTACTCTGAGCAAGCTAAGACGAATGAGTGGGATGGCAGAGGGGAGTTTTCATTTAGAGATGAGACTTGGAAGATCCAGGAAGAATGTTCGAGGCAGAGGGAGAGGTGGTATTGAGACAGCAGGCAGTTTTAAACCTGTCTGTGGATGTAGCACAGAGGCACAAAGAGAAGTGTGCACAAGTGTGTGTGTGTGTGTGTGTGTGTGTGTGTGTGTGTGTGTAGGAATGGGCAGAGAAGGTACCAGGCATCTTCAATCTAGAAGGGCACCCCACCCCAGTCATCCGAGAGTCCTTAGAGAAAACTCTAGGGCAGGAGTTTTCCCAGTTTCTCAGAGAAACTGCCCAAGCTTTCTATGGTTCCTGTTTTGAGAGAAAGCTTGCTGAAGAAGTCACAGTTGAAAGGAATTTAGACCAACCTGACTTTACTGTTCAAAAAAATTGCTCGTGTGTGTGTGTGTGTGTGTGTGTGTGTGTGTGTGTGTGTGTGTGTGTGTGTGCATACAAGTTCACCTGGGAAAGCATGCTTGCATATTGGCAGGGATGAAGTATTCTGAGCATCTAAGGCTCTGGTAACTGAATAAAGAGAGAGGCTAGAAGATATTGTGATCCAGGGAATGCAGGCTTCAGGATTTGCTGGGGTGTAAGACCTGCAGCAGAGAAGTGACAAGGCATCTCACACCTGACAGTTTCAAGCTGGGGCACCCTATCGAGATGCCCCTCTTCCTCTCTCTCTGTGTGGTCTATTTCTTTGACCTGTCTGGTAATACCACTGGAAGGGAAAAAGGAAGGAGCCTTTAGTGGGAGGTTCCTCCAAACCCCAGTGTTCCATGCACCGTGAGGAGCTGCAGTTGCAAGCCCTGGACAGTGTTCATTTTATCAGAACAGAGCGAATGTTTTGAACGGAACATATATTTCAGCTTTCTATTTGTTGACTAAGATGTGGCTGGATGGGATACAGGGCACTTATGCTCCAAACAGTTAGTCCTGATGGTCAGTTTCACCAGCTATGCCTGGATTCACAGTTCACGCAGAGGTCTGTTGGAACAATTCTGTCTTGTTTTAACCACTTTGTGTCAGGAGTCATCTTGAGCCTTGAGTACTTATATAAGATGCTTTTGCTTCTAGCTGGAACTTGGATTATTACGCATTTCCCCTAAGGGTCATTGAACAGTGCAGTTTGTAGCTTTAGACAATGTTTTCGGGGGTGAAAAAATTAGCTTTAACTCCAAGAGTATAAATACTATTTATTTCATTGTCTTGCCTGCACATTCCAGCATGGAATTTAAGGATCAGATCCTGGACAGCCTCAGTCTTAGGCCTCAGTGTTGAAATGGGCATCAGAGGAAGAAGTAGCTTCTTGTGCCCCTGTGCACTTGGGGTAGGCGCCCTGTGGTGGGACATGTGACTGTCTCATCATTTCTAAAGGGGATTCTTCACTCAGCATGTAGTCTGACTCTGTAACTCAGAGACAGTCTGACCAGGGAGACTGTCTACTGACCTTGTTTACTCAGTCCATTTGCTCTCGGTGCTAAACGACTGAGTAAAGAAAACGAGAGCTGGGAGGAAAAGGCTTGGATGACAGAGTTCTCCACAGCGCCTGCCGCTCCAACACATCCGGAGCTTCAGGTGGGGAGCAAGGGCGGGACGGGTACAGTATGGACTGCTGATCACAGCGAAGCATTCTCCATTCTGTTGATGGCATGATAACTGACAATGTTTATTTCAATAGAGCCATGTAGCCCCCGCAATCCATTTAGATAATAATCCACAGAACTGTCCACAGTCTCTTATTTTCTAAGTTGTGTTGGGGAGAGTCTTTCAGATGGCTTGGGAACAACTAGGCAACCCACTCAGAGGTCCTTGAGCGGAGTACCTAGCTCAAATGGGCGCTGCTTGCCCTTTGAAACCCCAGCAATTGGAGGCAAACTTGACAGACTTTGTCTTTGCATTCTGTAGGTTTGTCTTTAATGGTCGGGGTTCTTAGATTAAAGAGCAAAGAAGAGAGAAGAGAGAGAAGAAACTTGGTGTCAGACTGAGGACAGAGCTCCTCTCCTGCTGTTCCGGGGGCTCCCAGCAAATCCATCAATGTCTTCCTTTTGTTTGAGAATGGGGAAGACAGCAAAAGATGGAAGGATTTTGTTTTGTTTTGTTTTGGTCTCCTCCCCCTCCCCCCATAATAATTCTCTCTGAAATTGGCATTTCTTTCCTTTAATTTTACTTTGTGAAAAACTATAAAAGTGTCAGGGAACAATATGGTATAACCGATTCTAATTTTTATTCTAACAAAGCATGGTAATAAAATAAAACAAAATAATTTGCAAACTTGGGGACTTTTACATTCTATTTGATTCAAGTTCTATTTAATCTCACTTCTTGAATGGAAATTTTATTATTTCCAATTTATTCCAAGTGCATGAATTTTCAGTGCAATTTTCCAAAGCAGGATGTCTTTTTTTTAAATTGCATCCATGATTTTTCATTTGTATGACTAGCTTAGTTTGATTATCTACCGACTCTGAGGACAAGCATTTTGAAATGTCTGCCTAAATAATATATATACATGTCGCCTGCCACACATAATACAATATCTATTATATTTATATCTTTTATGCATGCAGCTTCAGCCTGAGAGGGGCTTCTCTAGCAGAGTTGTTACAGATATGACTTTGTCTGTGTTACTTTGAAACCACCCTAAGGAAATGAAATGTAGTTCCGAGGCTCTAATCCTAACTACACATGTGAATGGGGTCCCGAAATCTAAGAAGCTGCTCCTGCCCTCTCCCAAATAGCTAACCTGCTGGGAGACAAGACCCCTTTCCAGCTGGTCTGGCTGTCTTTCCCACTGATGTGATGGGATGAATAT
The DNA here is from genome assembly GCA_036184795.1 of Tokudaia tokunoshimensis. NCBI lineage: Eukaryota > Metazoa > Chordata > Mammalia > Rodentia > Muridae > Tokudaia > Tokudaia tokunoshimensis. The sequence continues at coordinate 23,561,881 of BTHU01000008.1, forward strand.
TGGGGTTATATGGGCCGAGTTTGACTAGTCTGGTCCTTGGGCAGTGAGCAGGTAGTCATACCAATCACATGCATACAGAGGAATTAGCAGGGAATGTCTAGGAATCTCTTGGGCTTGGCCTTGTTCTGAGTAGAAAGTGAGGCCTTTGGGTGAGAGAGGTTTCCCTCACAGACAAGAGGATCTTAGAGTTTCCAGGAGAGGAGATCAGGGACTAGAATAGAATATCCAGGGTCAACACCAGCTCTAACCTTAAGAGGAACAGTCACAGCGTGGCTCCTTAGGACCTGCACTCAGTGATAGGAATGATTTTCATGTTGGCTGCTACTGTGCCTCCTCCCTCTAAGTGCCCTTCCCGGACCCTTACACATTGTCTTTTGCTGGCTATTCTCCTCTGAAGGAATGAAGGGAATAACCTGTTCTTTTCTCCATCACTGACTGTACCGTTTCTAAGCTTGCCTCCCTCCTAGCAGTGTCTTAGTCTTCCGTTCTTTTCTGGCACTTTTACAGCTGACCCACAACCTCTTCGAAGAGCCTTTTACTGGCAATCTATTTGAGGTCTTTGGGCATCTATTTATTATCAGAATGAAGTACCAAGGTTTTTTTGTTTTCTTATGTTTTCCGCATTGAACATCTCTAACTGATGCTTCAGTCTAAGGCATTTAGGTGATGTATATACTCAGATAGGGAACTACTCAGAGAGCTGGCAACCCTTTTGGAGCTCCCAGCAACTTTGTATTAGTATGCTACCCAGTGGACCAGCACAGATGGCAGGATCTGTTTGCCACAGGCCTTTTGAAACTCATCTGACAGTCAAACACTCTTTCCACCTTTAGAAAAAATGTCTGGAATCACAGAAGAAAGAATTAATCCACTTTGCCCTCTCTTGGTTTCTGACCCACATCACACTTCTTATGCCGAGTGACCTCAGCATTGCTCTGCAGGAAAATGACTGAATTTTAAAAGCTTCCCTGATAATGGTCCCGAAGGAGATTTCAGAGATAGAACTGCAAAGTGCAGCTTGGTGACATCAACTGTATTGCATATCTTAAGATATAACCACAGGAAATAGTTTCCCCAGCCGGGAAGAAGATAGGCCATATTTTTTTATTGGATATTTGCTTTATTTATGTTTCCAGTGTTATTCCCTTTCCTCGTTTCCCCTCTGAAAACCCCCTATCCCATCCCTCCTCTCACTACTCACTAACCCACTCATTCCCATTTCCCTGTCCTGGCATTCCCCTACACTAGGGCAACAAGCCTTCACAGGCCCAAAGGCCTCTCCTCTCATTGATGTCCGACAAGGCCATCCTCTGCTACACATGTGGCTATATTCTAGCCATGGGTCTCTCCATGTGTACTCTTTGGTTGGTGATTAAGTCTCTGGGAGCTCTGGGGGGTTGGTCCATGTTATTGTTCCTCCTGTGGAGCTAAGGCTCAGTCTGTTAAGGTCTTAGTCCCCGAGTGGTATGTATTAGAGGTGAGAAAATGCTTAAGTGACAGGTACTGGTGGAAGATCTGATGTCATCGGGGAGGGTGGGACCCCAAATCCTTCCTCCTCCTCTTTTCCTTCCTGGACACACTTTGAGCTGCTTTGCTCTGCCATATTCTTTGCATGAGAACAATTTCTGTCGGTCTTAAAGCAACAGAGCCACAGGTCCTGGCCTTCAGCCTCCAAAACGTTGAGCCCAAACGAACATTTCCTTTATTAAGCTGATTATTTGAAATATTTTATTATGATCACAATAAGTTAGTGATATTTAAAATGTACTTGCCATTCCAAGGCAAGAAGGCCTTCTTTGCAGATTGATGCTTCACCGTTTTAGCTAGTGTTAGTGTTCTGTGGTAGGGGCTCTGGGAAGTCATTTTCCAGCTTTAGAAAAGAGGGCCTTGAGTGCCTGTCTAGACCTGCATTGGAGAGAGCCAGTCCTATGTGCCTTCCTGTTCTTTACTGGGTACTTAACTACAGGAGGACCTAGTTCTTCACCACCATCCCTTTAGCATCAATAGTGACATCTGAGAAAACAAAGTAAAATGAAACACACATACACACAGGACTCCTTTAGGAATCCTTTGGATAGAGTTTTATGTTCCATTTGCCCTTTTGTTTGAGACACAGAAATTCATGAACATAAAAATGTAGCACAAGCTGCTTGTCAAATTGCAGACTGGAAACCTCAGCTTACTACAAATTGGTCTAATTACGTGTTATTAAAACTGGTACTCCAGGGTGAATTCTTATCCTTTGCACAAAGGATGACATTGCAGATTTCTGCATACAATGCAGGCGAGTCGAATGCTTTTATGGATGAATTTTCCAAATGGGGATAGCAAAGTGCCAGGGACAGCGTGCCTGAAGCATGGAAATGTGTAATTTCTAGGGATTGCAGTTTTCCTTTGAGGAGATTAAATAGAAATCAAAAGAAGCCATGTCCTTCATCTGAAGTGCCTGGACAGTCCAGGCTCAGGCTAGGACTGGGTGGGGGAGCTCTGAAAGCTCAGAGGACCATGGTTCTTCATCTCCCTGCCTTCTCTCTCCCAACAGTGTCTCAGCTCCGTTTTCCCACCCCTTCTTTGAAAGCTCAATAGGGATTTTAACAAATCGGAAAGGCTTCCAGCAGATAATGTTATTCTGTAAGGTGGCCATGCTGACCTAACATAAGCTTTCATATTAACATGACACTGCTCAGCTGTGAGAACACCAGAGCCATCAAAGTAAGAATACAGTGGAGAGAAACACCTCCACTATTAAGCAGCGTATACCGATTTACCTTCTACCACTACTCCATTATCTCCTTTCCTGCACGGCAGGAAGGAGTCACCTGTGAAGGCAATAATGGGAGATGGAGATGCTTTCTTGGTGATGGAGCCAGTGAAAGTGGGGTCCCAACCATGTGCCAATGGAGGGAGCTATGGAGACAAGTAGCCAGGTCTGTTACATACATCGTTTCTGAATTCCAATCTCAAGTGTCTCTGATGGCCTCTTTACCACCTAGAGATCTTTTTATTCATTTTGTTTGTGTGTTTGTTTTATTTTTGTCTTATTTTGCTGATGTTGGAAATCTTACATAGAGTTCCACATGTGGTAGGCAAGCACTGTACCACTGGGCCATACAAGAGCTCTTCACTTGGAGACATAATGAACATGGTAGACTTTTATGACTATAAGCTGAACTCTTGATATCCTGGGAGTTTGAGTTAGTTTCCTTTTGGAAGAGAATCCAGGGAACAATGGAAAGACCCCAGGAAGAATGAAATAGAAAGCAGGACATGCTGTCTGAAGGAGTATGACAGTGTGGGCCTAGAGAGTCCTCACTTTTTAAAGAGCTGTGCTAATAGTATTATTCACCAAGCTTTCACTGTCAAATCACCTCTAACTTCCTGGGTCTGACAGGGTTCTACAAGTGGCTAAGTAGTGTCTTGAAAGGTTCTTGTAGAGGGTCCTCGAAAACCTCATGCAGGAAACAGGAAATAGAAGTTGTAGAAGCCAAATCCTTCCAGGCCGTACCCATGGCAGTCAATTGCCACAACAACTGTCTGAAGAAAAGGATGTGTGGAGAAGGGGTGACAGATAGCAATATCTAAGAGTTATCTTTGTGCTTTATCATCATTCCACATTCTAGTCATATGTAACTTACCTGGAGTCTAGTTTGTAAGATATCCATGACGGTTAATCTCAAATGTCAACTTGATGGGATTTAGATTCATACAGAAACTCCTCTGAACATACAGAAAGTCCTCATACAGAAAGTCCTCTGAACTTATCTGTGAGAGACTTTTCAATTAAGTAGAGGTGGAAAATCTCACTTTAAATGTGGGTGGTGCCATTCTACGGACTGAGATTCCTAAAAGGGCAAGGATGAAGCATACAAACATGCACATTCTGTGACCAGTCACCTCCTACTTCTGCCAACATATCTTCCCAGCAGTGCTGGCCTGGATACCCTGTAAGCTAACACAAATCCTTTCTTTTGAAATTGTTTATGTCAGGCATTCTGCCACAGCAATAAGACAAGCAACTGGGACAATATCTTTGAAGCTGGTCACCTCTCCCTATCCCCATAGCTACCATCAAACTATCCACATCTCCTGCCTGGATTATGGTAATGAATTCCTGATGAGGCTTTCATTTCTATCTTTGATTCCTCATCCTCCTACCCATACTATAAAACTTGACCAGGCTAATCCTTTAAAACCCTATCATGATGTGACTTCCCCATTCTCAAAACCAATAGCCATTCCTTTCACTCAGAATAAAATCCCTAATCCTTTGCAAGATCTAGAAAAACTTGAATACTTTGATACCTTCCTCCCTTTCTGCTATGAACATTTATATCTGTTCCAAAATTCATTCATATTAAAACCTAATATTCTCTAAAATATACAAACACAAATACTATTATATGGAAAGAATGAGTTGTATTTATATATTTAGGAATATAGATGTATAAATATTTATATACATAAAATAATAACTAAAGAAAAAGAAGCCATAAAATTGAGAGAGAGAGAGAGAGAGAGAGAGAGAGAGAGAGAGAGAGAGAGAGAGAGAGAGAGGAGAGAGAGAGAGAGAATGCAAGGAGGTACATGAGAGAGATTTGCAGGAACTGAATGGAAAAAGGTAAATGTTATAATGTAAATGATGTAAATCAGAACAAAACCGTTTATGTTTAGGGATTGGAAAAATGGCTCTAGTGGCAAATAGCACTTTCTGTTCTTCCAGAGGACCTGGGTGTGATTATCACCACCCACATGGCAACTCACAACTGTCTGTGACTCCAGTTCTAGGGGATCTTCTGGCCTCTGTGTGCACCACACTTCCATGTGGTACACAGATACATATTCTGGCAAAGCAGTCACACATATAAAAAATAAATCTCTTATTAATAAAAACACAATTTAATAAAGATGTTAAGCCTTTAGGCAGTAAGTAGATCATGAGAGATTGCCCTTGTGAATTGCTTAGTGACTTCTGGAGAGATTAAAGGACTAAATTTGCCCCCACCCCTTCTGCTATGTGAACATACATCATCTGTCCCCTTAGGAGGATGTGGAATTTCAAGCATCAACCTTGAAGCACATGTTATATACTTACCATAAAACAACAAACTATAACAGATCTATTCATTTGCTTTTGTCTCTTCTTTCTCCAACGGAATGTTATTTCATGGCAGCAGAGATTTTGTTTTGTTACTTGAGATTTCTCTAGTATTCAGAATAGCATCTGACTCCCAGCAGATAAAAACTGCCCAGGGAGGATCCTACACAGGCAATGGAGGCACACTAATCTAGTTGGACAGCCTTTCGTGTCTTCAAAGAGCGGATATCAGTGGGGAAGTGGAGGATTCCAGAGCTTGGCATGTGTCCTAAATGGTGTCATGCTTCAGGTCTTGTTCTCTGTCCTACAGATACTTTAAGTTCTTAGGCCAAGATGGCTGCATGGCCAAGAAGGTGCCAGTTGCTGCTACTCAAGTCTGAGGCATCCTGGCACAAAGCCCTTGTTCTCCAAGATTCTAACCATTATAGCCATAATGCAAATGAGGGCCTCCTGGAGTACTCCCTCATGTAGTTTTTCTTAGTACATATGTAATTCCTCCTTTGGAGACAGCATGCATGCTTTTCTATGAGTATAATAAATTTTACTATAATAGAAGACAGAGGTAAATTCAGCACTTATTTTAAACTTCTGATTTTTGCACAGAGTCACATTTTAGGAAAAGAAAAGGCAAAATGGCCTTGGCAATGGGCTTCTGAGGGAATTATAGAGCAATATGAAAACTAAGTATGGACAATGACATGCAGAAATCAAGGTCCTGCTCTACTAAAGAGGATAAAATAACAACTGACAGCCAAATCTGGTCAACTGCTTGTTTTTATAAATAATGTTCCATTGGCACTCAGCCTCCTTATTATTTACAAATTGTCTGAGATGACTTGTGCTCTAAGGATAAAGCTGAGTAGGTGTGATTGGACAGTGTGATTCACAATGCCTAAATTACTTATGCTTGGAAATCTACAGATAAAGTTGGCTGACTACTGACAGTGGGAAAGCTGTGTACTGGGAACCCAACTGACCTAGATTCTGGTCTCTGCCCTGAACCATAAAATGTGTCTATATGAGCAACTGGCCGACCCGATCTGGAAAGCTGACGTGGAGCCTAGAATGGCCCTTAGCATGTGTCTTAGTTACTTTTCTCATTGCTTTGACAAAATATCTGACAAGGGGAATTTAAGAAAAAGGGTTATTTTGATTCACCATTTGAGGATGTAAAAGTAGTGGTTTCAAGGATCAGAGGCAGGTGGCCGTAGTAGATCTGCAGACAAGAAGCAGGGAGAGATGAATGTGTGCTCTGCTCATTTTCCCCTTTATCCATCCCCACCCCTCAGAGGTAGATTCACAATTCCTTGTTACAACCTATCTCTCTGTCATAGAGTTTGTTATTTGCATGCTGGGAAACCAGAGAAAGACACACTATCGCAGAGAGAATTGTCTTCTACCAATAGGCCTCTGTGTTGTGTGTGAATAGGAAGGAGGGAGGCCCAGGTACAGATCCCTCAGGCTGCACAGCACATTTCTCTGAGGCCCTGTACTTTGCTTGGGCAAAATCCCATAATTGCTTTCTGCTTTTTAATGCAGTAATAGATCTTAGCCTACAGGATGGTGCTGCACACAGTTTGTCTGGGTTTTCTGACCTCAGTCTAGAAACACCTCATATTCATGTCTCCTAGGTGATTCTAAATCTTATCAAATTGACAGTCAATATTAGGTCTCACAGTGTGTTTCCTATACCTGGGGTGGAGGGTAGACTTTAATTCACTCCGAATCATACAGATGAGAGGGGGGAAGTATCAGCGTAGGGAGGAAGAGGAAGACTCTATCTGCTGATGCCGTGTGTCCTTTGCTCCCGTTACTATTGTTCAGCCCTGCTCTTCCCTTTTCTAGATGGAAAATCCAACTGATGCATTATTTTCCATTTTGGTTTGATGGTTTCTACTCAAAGAACTCTTGCCTACTTCTGGCTAACTCTACCAGCCTCCTGCAGCTTGAGCTAAGGGCCCAAGACTGGCAGTCACAGAGAAGCAGCTTTATGCTTAAAGTTCATTATTAACACCTAATATGACCTTGAAAAAGTTGCTTAATCTTTCTGAACCTCTGTTTCATGGGCTGTAAAATGAAGAGAATCCATCCTCATTAAATCACTGTGAAAATGCTAATGAGATTGGATAACTCCTTCCAGCACCCCTCCCCCTGCTTGCCCTTTGCAAAAGTAGTGGAACAACTTACAAATTAGATGCTTTGAAGTCAGAGGCAGCCTCTGTTGTCATTTCCAAGAGATGAATCCTGGCAGGCTGTGTGCCTGTTTTTTTTTTTTTAAAGCTTTGCTGACATTTATATATAGAAAATATGGAGGCGTTTATCATCCACTCCTTTTAGAACAAGCTCCCACAGGTCTGAGGCTCTTTAAAACAGAAACATATTTAAATGTATATAAAGATCATAGAAAAATAAAAATTCTCATGTGAAGTCAGGGGGGGTAAGACTATGGGATTTGGGGAGGGCATGGCTCAGAATCTGGAATGTTCTAGCTTTCTTCTTGCATGTCCTAGGAATGCTCTGTGACAGAGGGAATGCAGAATGGTCAGGAGTTTTGTTTCTATTGGTATAGGTTTAAAATGCCAGATAGGGGACCATAACATTTTTTTTTTTGCCAGAGAACCTTTTTCTCCTCAAAATTTGTGAGCTAGTAAGGTCATATAGAATATTAGCCTTCTCTGATCCCTGATCATTCTCACCAAAGTGTTTGTTCTTCTACCTTTCAGATAAGCAAAATGAAGGCAAGTTTGGTGGACTAAGCTGGAGGCACCTATGACTAGCAGATGGCAAGGCTGATAATCAAGTCCGAGTCAGGTGATTCCTCCAGTCACCTTGAGGTTCCAACCATATGAGACGTAAGAAACAGACGGTCCCCGGAGTTCAAGCCTCCTGATTGTTAACTGGGACAAGCAGTGGAGGTAGATAGAATTACTTTGGTGACTTTTTGAAAAGTTCACACAAATCTGTTTTTGCTCCAAAAAAAAAAAAAGAGTATTTTTTTCAAACTAGATGTAAAAAGAAGATAAGAGAATGCAGGATGTCACAAGAGGGCCTGAGACAGCTAACTGGTAAACCTTACAACCGCAGGGAAGTATTGGACCACAGGACATGGAAATGCTGCTGCTGAAGGGGACAAACGCCCCCTCCTCCAAGCATCAGGACTCACTCTGCCTTCTTCACTGTCACTTCCAGTCAGAGAAGAATAGTGGATACCTTACAGTACAGCAACCATCCTAAGGCCTCCTGAATTGTTTTCTAGCAGAGAGACTCAGACTATGAGATGTGTAGCCATACAGTGCTTCAGCAGGGGCTAAAAGGGAACCACAGAGGTCATCTGTAGATGTATTTATTAGGAGAGGGCTGGAGGTTGTTTTTCTTTTTTTATTCTCTTATCAAATTCAAGTGCTGGCATAAGAAAGGCATAGAACTTTGATGTCTGCATGCTAGAAAGTCTTCTATAACTAAGTGTATACTATTATCAGAGTAATGGTAACGCCACAAAGAACATTTGATGCTTCTGTTAGAACCATTCTGTTTCTCCTTACCACATTCTCCAGCTGACCCAGACTCAACAGTGGGTACTAGAGGTGACCAGACCAGCTCAGTCAGTCAATAGGGTCTCAAGGGAGGGAATGAGGATTTAAAAAAAAAGGACAATTAGATAATACTATAACATGACTCCAGCCAGTTCTGAAGCTGAAGCAGGCTTATTTTTTCCAGTCTGCTTTTATACCATTCTAGTTACATGCAAAGAATATGGTCAGATGTAAGAGATAAACAACGTATTCAAGGAACAAGGCATAAACAGAGTAGTTAAGGAACAAAAAAGCATAAACACAGGTCCCATAATTACCGTATTCAGGATCTTAACAAGACTCATCAAGGTACAAAGAACATATTCCTCAGCTGTAGTCATCTGGAGTCTACTTCCTGTCTTAGCCCAATGTCAAATTCTTGCCAAATTTGTAGAAGGTGGAACCAAGAGCTCTTCACACAGAAGATTCTGGCTGGTCCCAACATGGGATTGGGAGGTGGGGGGATGAGAGACTTAAAGTTTTAAGTTAATGTGGACCAGACTTCTCAAAACAGCTTCAAACTCCCCAAGGTCCTTAAAGCACAGGTGTCTGTTAATATGCTGATAACCAGGTATAGGAAGAGCCCATGGAGTTTGCTTAAGGGTTCTCTCATCCTATTATTTTTAGGTTTGGTCTTTTCATAGTGTCCCAAATTTCTTGAATGTTTTATGTCAGGAGTTTTTTTTTGGATTTAAAGTTTTCTTTGACCAATATGTCCACTTCTTCTATTGTATCTTCAGTGCCTGAGAGTCTCACTTCCATCATTTGTATTCTATGCAAGTTCATGAAGCATGCCTCTGTAGTTCCTGTTCAAATTCTTAAAAATTTCATATCCAGAATAACAAGATAGTCAGCCCTTAGCCAAACTAAATAAAAGGTACAAAGACAGTACCCAAATTAACAAAATCAGAAAGAGGAACAGACACTGAGGAAATTCAAAGAATTATTGGATCTTTTTTCAAAAGCTTAAACTCCACAAAATTGGAAAATCTAAATGAAACGAAGCTTTCTTGATAGATTCTACTTAAATCAAGATCATGTAAGCAATCTAAACAGTCTTATAACCCTTAAGGAAATATACTCAGTCTTAAAAGTCTCTCAGCTAGAAAAGACCCAGAGCCAGATGATTTTAGCCCAAAATTCTACCAGAGTTTCAAAGAAGAGTTAATACCAATATTCCTTAAAGTATTCTACAAAATAGAAACATAAGGAACATTGCTAAACTCATTCTATAAGCTCATAGTCATGTTGATAACTAAAACACACAAAGACTCAAGAAAGAGAAGTTCAGACCAAGTTCCCTTATAAACATTGATGCAAAAATATTCAATAATATACTTAGGAATCAAATACAAAAGCATATTAAAAACATCATCTACAATGATCAAGTACATTTCATCCCAGTGATGCAGAGGTGGTTCAATAAATGAAAATCCATCATCATAATCTACCATATAAACAAACTGAAAGGATAAAAAGATCATCTCATTAGATACTGAAAAGCCTTTGACATAATCCAACACTCCTTCATGTTAAAAGTCTTGGAGAGATCAGGGATAGAAGGTGTATACCTAAACACAATACAGGCAATATGCACCAAGCCAATAGCCAGCATCAAATTTAATAGAGAGAAAATTAAAACAATTCTTCTAAAATCAGGAACAGAAGAAGACTGTCCACTCTCTCCATATCTCTTCAATATAGTACTTGAAGTTCTAGCCAAAGCAATAAGACAGCTAAAGGAGATCAAGGGGATACAAATTGGAAAAGTAGTCAAAATATTACTATTCACAGGTGGTATGATTGTATATGCAAGTGACCCCAAAAACTCTATCAGAGAATTCCTACAGCTGATAAACACCTTCAGCAAAGTGGTGGGATACAAAATTAATTTAAAAAAATTCAGTAACCTTCCTTTATACAAACAAAAAAATCAAGAAAAAAAATACCATTCACAATAGCCACAAATAATATAAAATATCTTTGTGTAACTCTAACCAAGCAAGTGAGAGATCTGTATGACAAAGAACTTCAAGTTTCTGAAGGAAAACACTGAATAAGCTATCAGAAAGCAGAAAGATCTCCCATACTCAGGGATCGGTAGCATTAACATAGTAAAATTAGCCATCCTAACAAAAGCTATTTACAGATTTAATGAAATTCCCATCAACATTCTAACAATTATTTACAGACCTTGAGAGAACAATTCTCAACTTCATATGGAAAATAAAACAAACAAACACACAAACAAACAAAAACCCAGGATAGCTAAAATGACCCTGAACAATAAAGAACTTTCTTGAAGTATCACCATCCCTGACCTCAAGCTGTACTATAGAGCAACAGTAATAAAAACTGCATGGTAATGGTATAGAAACAGACAGGTTGATCAGTGGAATTGAATTGAAGACCCTGAAATAAACCCACACAACTACAGAAACTTGATTTTTGACAAAGAAGCCAAAACCATAAAATGAAGGAAAAAAAAAGCATCTTCAACAAATGGTGCTGGTCTAACTGGATGTCTGCATGTAGAAGAATGCAATTAGATCCATAGTATTTTCCTGTATAAAACTCAAGTCCAAATGGATCAAAGAACTCAACACAATACTGGATACATTAAATCTAATAGAAAAGAAAGTGTGGAGTAGTGTTGAATGTATTTGTACAAGAGCCAACTTCATGAACAGAACACCAATAGTTCAGACACTAAAAACAACAATTAATAATGGGATCTCATCAAACTGAAAAGCTTCTGTAAGGCAACGGTCACTGTCAATACAACAAAATGGCAGCCTACAGATTGGGACAGTTTTTCCCCAACTCTACATCTGAAAGACAGCTAATATCCAACATTTATAAAGAACTGAAGAAATTAGAGACCAACAAATCAAATACCCCAATAAAAATGGGGTACAAAGCTAATTAGAGAATTATCAACAGAGGAACCTCTAGTGACCAGGAAGCACTTAAAGAAATGTTCAATGTCCCTACTCATCAGAGAAATGCAAATTAAAATGACTCTAAGATCCTACCTTACACCCATCAGAATGGCAAAGATCAAAAACTCAAGTGATAGCACATACTGGCAAGAATGTGGAGCAAAAGGAACACTCTTCCATTGCTGTGGGGAGTGCAAACATGCACAACTACTCTGGAAATCAATTTGACCATTTCTCAGAAGATTGGTAATAGTTTCTACCTCAAGACCCAGCTATATTACTTCTGGGCATATACCCAAATGATGCTTCACCAACCCACAGGTATACTTCCTCAATTATGTGTGTAGAAGCTTTATTCATAATAGCTAGAAACAGGAGACAACCCAGATGTACCTCGATTGAAGAATGGATCAGGAAAATGTAGTTCATTTACACAATGAAATGAATACTATTCAGCTATTAAAAAACAATGATATCATGAAATTTGCTGGTAAATGGATGGAACTATAAAATATCATCCTGAGCAAGGTAACGCAGACCCAAAATGACATGTATGGTATGTGCTCACTTGTAAATGGATATTAACCATAAAGTACAGACTCCTACAAGCCATGAACTCAAATAAGCTAAATAAAAGTACTTAAGGGAGCATGCTTGAATCTTACTCAGAGGGGAAAATAAAATAGTCATTGGAGGTAGAGGGAGAGAGGGAGGTAACTTGGTGGGAGAGGGGATGGGGATAGGAGTGGAGTGGTGGGAGTTCAGGAGGGAGATCCTGGGAGAGAGGGCCAGAAGAGTGAATGGGGGCAATCCCTAGGCATGCCAGAGATGTGGGATATGGGATGCTCCAAGGAGTCTGTGAGGGTGACTATAGCTGAGGCTCCTAACAATGGGAGATATGCAGCCTGAAGTGGCCATCTCCTGTAGTCAAGCAGTACTCCCAGTGGAGGGATAAGAGCACCAACCCACCCACAAAACCTTCAGCCCAAAATTTGTCCTGACTACAAGAAGCACAGGGGCAAAGATGGAGCAGTAACAGATGGAATGGCCAACCAGTGACTGGCTGAACTTGAGAACCATCCCATAGGCAAGAACCAATCCCTGACGCTGTTAATGATAGTCTGTTATGCTTGCAGACAGGAGCTTAGTATAACTGCCCTCTGAGAGGTTCCACCCAGAAGCTGACTGAAATAGTTGTAGAGACCCACAGTCAAACATTAGACAGAGCTCAGGAATGTTTATGGAAGAGTTAGGGGGAAAGATTGAGGAACCTCTAGGGGCTAGGAACTCCACAAGACCAAAAGAGTCAACTAATCTGGATTCTTGGGGAATTACAGATACTCAACCATGAACCAGAGAGCATACAAGGGCTGAACCTAGGCCCTCTGTACACACTGAGCAGATGTGTAGCTTAGTCTTCAGGCTTTTCCCCCAACTGGAGTTGGGGGAGGAGGACTTACCCTTATTGTGTTGCCTGCCTGTGGATCCTGTTCCCCTAATTGGGTTGCATTTTCTGGCCTCAGTGGGAGAGGATGTGCCTGGTTCTGCAGTGATTTGAGGTACAAGGGTGGGTTTGGGACTCAGGTGGGATCTTCCCCCTTCTCAGCAGTGAAGGGAGCAGGCATGGGGGGAAGAGGCCTTGTGAGATGGGTCGAGGGAGGAGGGAAAACTGTGTTGGGATGTAAAGCAAATAAGTATATTAATTAATGGAAGGAAAAATACTTACAAAACAAAGTAATGAACACATCAAAAAATGTCCTTCACAAGGACTAAGTTAGCTTCATTTCGAAGATGTGGGGATGGTTCAATATATGCAAATTAGTAAATATAATGGATCACATTAATAGGCAGAAATCTCATGATCATTTCAATAGGCATATCGAAAACTTTTTGACAAAATCCAATTTCTGTTACTTCATAAAAATACCGTGAAGAAACAAGGAACAGAAGGGACATACCTCAACATGATAAGTTCTACATATGATAATCATACAGCTGGCATTATATTACATGGGAAAAACTGAGAACATTTGTACCAGAGTTAGGAATAGGACAAAGGTATCCATGTTTCCACTCTTACGTAACAACAGTAAGGAATAGCAAGGATATAAACAGAAAAGACAGAAGCAAAGTATCCACATTGGCAGAGGATGAGATTATGTACATAGGAGACCCTAAAGACTCCACCCACAAATTCTTTGATCTGACAGACACCTTCAGCAAATTTTCAGGGTACAAATTAACATGTAAAACCCAACAGCTGTCTTATATGCTAATAAGAAAACTGCTGAGAAATACATGAAAATATATTCACAATTGCCTCAAAAATGAAATAAATATCTTTAAACAAATCAAACCAAAGATGTGGAAGACCTCTATAATGAAAACTTTTAAACACCACAGAAAGAAATTGCAGATACCAGGACATAGAGAGAATCTCCCATGTTCAAGGGATAGAAGAATTAATGTTAAATGGCTACAATAGCAAGGACTTTCATTTTAAATTTTAATTAAATTAAAAATTTAACTCTCCTGAGTTTTTGATCTTAGCCATTCTGACTGGTGTGAGGTAAAATCTCAGGGTTGTTTTGATTTGCATTTCCCTGATGACTAAGGATGTTGAACATTTCTTTAGGTGTTTCTCAGCCATTCCATATTCCTCAGGTGAAAATTCTTTGTTTAGTTCTGTACCCCATTTTTTAACAGGATTATTTGGCTCTCTGGAATCTACCTTCTTGAGTTCTTTGTGTATCTTGGATATTAGCCCTCTGTCAGATGTAGGTTTGGGAAAGATCTTTTCCCAATTTGTTTTTTGCCATTTTGTCCTTTAGACAGTGTACTTTGCCTTAGAGAAACTTTGTAATTTTATGAGGTCCCATTTGTCAATTCTTGATCTTAGAGCATAAGCTATTGGTGTTCTGTTCAGGAAATTTTCCCCTGTGCCCATGTGCTCAAGGCTCTTCCACAGTTTCTTTTCTATTAGTTTCAGTATTTCTGGTTTTATGTTGAGGTCCTTGATCCACTTGGACTTGAGCTTAGTACAAGGAGATAAAAATGGATCGATTTGCATTCTTCTGCATGCTAACCTCCAGTTGAACCAGCACCATCTGTTGAAAGGCTATCTTTTTTTCCAGTGGATGGTTGTAGCTCCTTTGTCAAAGATCAGGTGACCATAGGGGTGTGGGTTCATTTCTGGGTCTTCAATTGTGTTCCATTGCTCTACCTGCCTGTCACTGTACCAATACCATGCAGTTTTTAACATTATTGCTCTGTAGTACTGCTTGAGGTCGGAGATACTAATTCCCCCAGAAGTTCTTTTACTGTTGAGAATAGTTTTAGCTGTCCTGGGTTTTTTATTATTCCAGATGAATTTGAGAATTGCTCTTTCCAACTCTATGAAGAATTGAGTTGAGATTTTGATGGAGATTGCATTGAATCTGTATATTGTTTTGGCAGGATAGCCATTTTTACTATATTAATCCTGCCAACCCATGAGCATGGAAGATCTTTCCATCTTCTGAGGTCTTCTTCGATTTCTTTCCTCAGAGACTTGAAGTTCTTGTCATACAGATCTTTCACTTGTTTGGTTAGAGTCACACTAAGATACTTTATATTGTTTGTGGCTATTGTGAAGGGTGTCATTTCACTAATTCCTTTCTCAGCCTGTTTATCCTTTGAGTATAGGAAGGCTACTGATTTGCTTGAGTTAATATTATATCCGGCCACTTTGCTGAAGTTGTTTATCAGCTATAGGAATTCTCTGGTGGAGTTTTTTGGGTCGCTTAAGTATACTATCATATCATCTGCAAATAGTGATAATTTGACTTCTCCCTTTCCAATTTGTATCCCTTTGACCTCCTTTTGTTTTTCTAATTGCTCTATCTAGAACTTCAAGTACTATATTGAATAAATATGGAGAGAGGGCAGCCTTGTCTAGTCTCTGATTTTAGTGGGATTGCTTCAAGTTTCTCTCCATTTAGTTTGATGTTGGCTACTGGTTTGGTGTATATTGCTTTTCCAATGTTTAGGTATGGGCCTTGCATTCCTGTTCTTTCCAAGATCTTTAATATGAAAGGATGTTGCATTTTTTCAAATGCTTTTTCAGCATCTAATGAAATGACCATGTGGTTTTTTGTTTCTAGTTTGTTTATGTGGTGGATTACGTTGATGGATTTCCTAATATTGAACCATCCTTGTATCCCTGGATGAAGCCTGCTTGATCTTGGTGAATGATCATATTGATGTCTTATTTGATTCGGTTGGCAAGAATTTTATTGAGTATTTTTGCATCGATATTCATAAGGGAAATTGTTCTGAAGTTCTCTTTGTTGGATCTTTGCGTGGTTTTGGTATCTGCAAAATTGTGGCTTCATAAAACGAGTTGGGAAGTGTTCCTTCTATTTCTATTTTGTTGAATAGTTTGAAGAGTATTGGTGTTAGGTCTTCTTTGAATGTCTGATGGAATTTTCCACTAAAACCATCTGATCCTGTGCTTTTTTTGGTTGGAAGACTTTCAATGATCACTTCTATTTCTTTAGAGGTTATGAAACCATTTAGATGGTCTATCTGATTCTGATTAAACTTTGGTAGTTGGTATCTGTCTAGGAAATGGTCCATTTCCTTCAGCTTTTCCAGTTGTGTTGAGTATAGGCTTTTGTAGTAGGATCTGTGATTTTTTGAATTTCCTCAGTTTCTGTTGTTATTTCTCCCTTTTCATTTCTGATTTTGTTAATTTGGATACTATCTCTGTGCCCTCTGGTTAGTCTGGCTAAAGGGTTATCTATCTTGTTGATTTTCTCAAAGAACCAGCTCCTAGTTTTGTTGATTCTTTGAATAGTTCTTTTTGTTTCTACTTGGTTGATTTCAGCCCTGAGGTTGATGATTTCCTCCCTTCTACTCCTCTTGGGTGTGCTTTCAGATGTGCTGTTAAGCTGCTAGTGTATGCTCTTTCCAGCTTCTTTTTGGAGGCACTCAGAGCTATGAGTTTTCCTCGTAGCACTGCTTTCAATGTGTCCCATAAATTTGGGTATGTTGTGCCTACATTTTCATTAAATTCTAAAAAGGTTTTGATTTCTTTCCTTATTTCTTCCTTGACAAAGGTATCATTGAGTAGAGCATTGTTCAGCTTCCATATGTATGTGGGCTTTCTGTTGTTTTAGTTGCTGTGGAAGACCACCATTACTCCATAGTGATCTCAGAGGAGTCATAGAATTAGTTCGATTTTTTAATATCTGTTGAGGTCTGTTTTGTCACCAATTATATGGTCAATTTTGGAGATGGTACCATGAGGTGCTGAGAAGAAGGTATATTCTTTTGATTTAGGATGAAATGTTCTATAGATATCTATTAAATCCGTTTGGTTCAAAACTTCTGTTAGTTTTATTGTGTCTCTCTTTGTGTTTCCTTGACCTGTCCACTAAGGAGAGTGGGGTGTTGAAGTCACCCACAATTATTGTGTGGGGTGTGATGTGTGCTTTAATCTTTAGTAAGGTTTCTTTGATGAATGGTGGTGCCCTTGCATTTGGAGCATACGTGTTCAGAATTGAGAGTTCTTCCTGGTAGATTTTTTTCTTTGATGAGTATAACGTGTCCTTCCATGTCTTTTTTGATGACTTTTCATTGAAAGTCTATTTTATAGATATTAGAATGAATAGCTTGTTTCCTGGGACCATTTGCTTGGAAAACTGTTTTCCAGAACTTTACTCTGAGGTAGTGTTTGTCTTTGTCACTGAGATGCATTTCCTCTATGTAGCAAAATGTTGGGTCTTGTTTACATATCTAGTCCGTTAGTCTATGCCTTTTTAATGGGGAATTGAGTTCATTGATGTTAAGAGATATTAAGGAAAAGTGATTGTTGCTTCCTGCCATTTTTGATGTAATTTTTAAGTTTGTGTCGTTACCTCTTTTTGGGTTTGTTGAAAGAAGATTAATTTCTTGTTTTTTCTAGTGTATAGTTTCTCTCCCTTTGTTGGTGTTTTTCATTCATTATTCTTTGAAGGACTGGATTTGTGGAAAGATAGTGTGTAAATTTATTTTTGTCATGAAATCCCTTGGTTTCTCCATTTATGGTAAATGAGAGATTTTCTGGATATAGCAGTCTGGGTTGGCATTTGTGTTCCCTTAGTTTCTGTATGACATCTGCCCAGGCTTTTCGGGGTCTCATAGTCTCTGGTGAGAAGTCCGGTGTAATTCTGATAGGTCTACCTTTATATGTTTTGACCTTTTCCCCTTACTGCTTTTAATGTTCTTTGTTTTGTACATTTGGTGTTTTAATTATTATTTGACTGGAGGAATTTCTTTTCTCATCAAATCTATTTGGAGTTATGTAGGTTTCCTGTATGTTCATAGGCATCTTTTTCTTTAGGTTAGGGAGGTTTTCTTCTATAATTTTGTTGAAGATATTTACTGGCCATTTAAGTCAGAAATCTTCACTCTCTTCTATAACTATAATCCTTAGGTTTGGTCTTCTCATTTTGTCCTGGATTTCCTGGATGTTTTGGGTCAGGAGCTTTTTGCATTTTTCATTTTCTTTGACTGTTGTATCAATGTTTTCTATGGTATCTTCTGTGTCTGAGATTCTCTCTTCTATCTCTTGTATTCTGTTGTTGATGCTTGGAACCATGACTCCTGACTTCTTTCCTAGGTTTTCTATGTCCTGAGTTGTTTTCCTTTGTGATTTCTTTATTGTTTCTGCCTCCATCTTTAGATCCTGGATGGCTTTGTTCAATTCCTTCTCCTGTTTTGTTGTATTTTCTCTTAGTTCTTCAAGGGCTTCTCCGTTTATTTGTGTTCTCCTGTATTTCTTTAAGGGAGTTATTTATGTCCTTCTTGAAGCCCTCAATCAGCATCATGAGCAGTGATTTTAAATCTCGTTCTTGCTTTTCTGATGTGTTGGGGTATCCAGGACTTAATGTTGTTGGAGAACTTGGTTCTGATGGAGCCATGTTGCCTTGGTTTCTGTTGGTGGTGTTCTTGCGTTTGCCTTTTGCCATCTGGTTATCTCTGGTGTTAGCTTGTGTTGCTGTCTCTGACTGTGGTTTCTCTGTGCTCCTGAGAGACCTGTTATCTCTGTGTACACTGATATGTAAGTACTTCTGCAAGACCCACTCTCTTATAGTTGTATTTGGGTATGTACCTCTGTGGCCACGATCAACTCTGGGTGCAGGTGGTAATCAGAAGACTCCTGCCCCAGTCTGTTCCTAGGCTCTTGTGTCTTCAGGGTTTCAGACTGTTTCCTCTGAGCAGCAGGGGTGGTCCTACTGTACTACTTGTCCTCTCTGCATTCCTGCATGGTTAGTTACCTCCATATGTTCCTTGGATATGTTACCCAGTGGCAGAGGACCGCTCTTCTGCTCTGCAATGCAGGTCTCTCCTGTGCTCTCTGACTCTTCTGAGCAGCTGGGTAGACAGTTGGCTTCCTGTGCCACTTGGAGATGGTGCGCTATGGCAGAGAATGGTCTCAAACCTGGGACCAGAGCTGGAAATCTCCTGCCAGACTATTCAGGATGGGGGGGTCTTCTGCTCTGAAATGCACGTCTCACTTGTGCTAGCTGACTCCTCCACACAGCTGGGTAGATGGCTGGCTTCCTGTGACACTTGGAGATGGCCTGCTGGAGTCCCTGTCTGGTCTATGACCAGATCAAAAATGGCAGAGGCTGCTGTGCTCCCTCCAGAGGTGGATCACTCTATAGGGCAAATGTCCCACAGCAGAGCTGGTGCACAGACGACCACAGAGCTGCCCAGCTCTTGGGCACATGTGGCACCCTAGCTGGCTGTGTCCCAAGAGATGTTATACTCGGGATATCTCTGTGAACCTGGAGTCCCTGTCTGCTCTGACCAAAGATGGCGGAGGATGCTGTGCTCTGTACAGGTGCGGGTCACTCTGCAGAGCAGATGTCACACAGCAGAGCTGGCACCCAGACAACCACAGAGCTGCCCATCTCTTGGGCACAGGTGGAACCCTAGCTGGCTCTGTCCCTAGCGATGTTATCCTTGGGAAATCTCTGTTTACTTGGAGTCCCTGTCTGGTTTAGCACTGGAACAAAGATAGCAGAGGCTGTGGCACTCCCTCCAGGCAGGGATCTCTCTGCAGGAGAAATGTCCCACAGCAGAGCTGGCACCCAGACGACCACAGAGCTGCCCAGCTCTTGGGCACAGGTGGCATTCTAGCTGGCTGTGTCCCAAGAGATGTTATACTTGGGATATCTCTGTGAACCTGGAGTCCCTGTCTGCTGTGTGATCGTGCCAGAGCCAAGATCAAGTTTTGTTTTGTTTTGCTTTGTTTTCTCTTTCATTGTTAAAAAAACAAACAAACAAACAAACAAACAAACAAAAAACAGTGTGTCCCCCTGGGATCCATAATTTTGGAAATCTCCCATTATTTTTATTGCTTTCCCATGAGTTAAGGGTGCCATTTGAAGTCAATAGTTTTAGGACTTCAATAATGAACTGTGAGTTAGGGATACGGCTCAGTCAACAGCACCCGGAGTTCTGTGAATCTGCACCATAATAGGATATGGAATATTACTCATTAGTGTTGGATCAGGAGCTCCACCTTCCCCACTCATCCTCCACAGATTGCCCTATGGGTGGAGACTTCGGGCTACCATTGCTGCTCAGGAGACATGAAGGTTTCCCACCAGGGCTCTACTGAGATCCACTTGGCAGGACCAGGACACCACACATTCTCCAATATTTGATATATAACGTATGTACAATATGTAGTATTTTTTACTACCAGGTGTACAAGAAAGTCCTGCCCTTCATTTAGCCTTCTCTGACAGCATCACAGGAGTTAAGTTGTGAAACCACCCTATTGCCTGACAACTGTAAACTCTAGGTCCCCCTATTGGATTGGATTAGACTGGGGGGATTTCTAGGAGATGTCAAATCCAGCAATTTCTCACCCCATTTTATGGAAATAGAACTACTAGTTCTTGTCTTGCTTACCTTTTGTCATATGAGCTCCAGAGTGAAGGTACTTGTTCATGTTCCATCAGCTCCTTTCAGTCTTGAGGGGTTCTGATCTATCCAGCTCTCAGTATGCATGCATTAGACTAAAGGAAAACCCAAGAAAACCGGATGATTCCTCTTCCATCGTCCTTTGGGTCCTAAGAACTGTAGCCTGTCTGCCTTCTTATTTCAACTTCTAGAATTTTCTTCTTTGTTTTGTACATTATATTCAGTTCCTCTACTACTTGTAAAATTGTATTTTCCAACATTCTATCTATTTGGAACGTGTTCGAGTTTATGGAACTGTTAAACCACTGTTTTGATAAACGTCAAATTAACATGTCAAGCGAACAAAAAAATCCTTTGCCTGTTGCTTACAGCTGCATTGAGCTTTGTAGATTTGTTTGAACAGAGATTCTGCTTTTATAAGTGAAAATGATGAACTGAGGAACTGAGGTTCCACTGTGCTTCATGCCTTTCAAATGACTCCTTGAGGGTTGAAAATACGATGTTACATTTATTCCATCCTACATGTGCAGTGCTTTATGAACAGCATTTCGTGTAGCTCTCCATAACCTGCTGCAATAACATTTTTATATTTTACCAAGAAAATTACATTAATTATCCAGACTAGTTGCAAACTAGTGAGCACCTGAGTTGCAATAATCACTTGATTGTTCTCATTTCCATTCAATTCTTCTTTTTTTATGTGCTGAGTGGCAGAAAAATTGTTCCCCAAGATCATAGGTCAAAACATGGTGTAATTAGATAGATAAAGCTCTACTAGTCCATATTTACTCACTAGAGATATAGAAAAGCTTTAAGGATATGTTTTTCTACATCTGCCTGCCCCTCTCTCTCTCTCTCTCTCTGTATATAAGAGAGAGATAATATATATATTATATATATATATTATATATATGTATAATATATATACATATATATATATACTATATATATATGCTATATATGTATAATATATATACATATACATATATATAATATATATGTATGTAAAGAAAGAAATAGCAACCATGGACAATTAAAATTACAGAAACAGAAGGAGGCATTCAAATAGTATTCAAGTTATCATTAACTTGTTCATTTATTAAAAAATATTATTAAAAAATAATGAATATATGAAAAATTCTCCTCCTCCTCCTCTTCTTCTTCTCCTTTTTCTTTATTTCTGTTTTGCAAGTCACAGTTAATACTACCAATATTTCAAAGATTATCTTTCCGAAATAAGTGAATTGAACCCAAAGGAGTGGTTAAGTAAAGAAAAAAATTTAAGAGAAAGGAAGATAGGACATAAATACTTGTGAAGTTATGTGATGCCTCTTTTCCATGTGAACTGGGACAGGAGCAATTCAGAAGCCAAGAAACATAAAATGGATCCCTAGAGGTTGTAGAAAAACCTTTCAAAGGTGATTTAGCAAAGAGACAGTGGTATAGCTAAGTGGAAGCATGAAGAAAGGAGAAGAGAATGTATAATGTCAGCGACCTAGGAAGAGATCAGAGCCTTGTGTATCAGGCCCCCGACAGGGACTTCACAGCTGGACAAAAAGGAGCCCTCCATCTAAGGGACTTTTACAGGGGAGATGGCCACCCCCTGGGTGGGCTGACAGCCCTGGAATCTTGTATGGGGGCCTGGAACTTCTTACACAGACATAAGATGAGAGTATATTTGTTTCTCAATTCTTCACTACCATGTACTAATTGACTTTGTCACTTAATGACTTTAAATTATTTTTATCATCTCACAGGCACCGCCATCAAGGTCTCAGCCCAGAGCTGTGGTCGATCTCAAGGTTGAGTGAAGAGGAGCCACTTTCCAGGACACACTCCATGGTTCTGCACCCTCCAGTGCTTCAGAGAGCTGCGAACACCAGGGGCCACCTAGTTTTCTTAAGGTAGCTCCTAACTGAACCATTCTCTGTTCCCATGCTACTTTTAGAAAGTAATTTGATTATTCCAAAACTATCTTTATTTGCTTGGTAGCACTTTCAGGTCAAAGTTCAACTCTAGTTTATTTACCTGTGGTAATGGGTTGAGCATGAGAGGAGGATTCTGGTGCCTTGAAAGTGTTTCACCATGTGCATGTATATAAACTAAAAAAGACATTGATATTATCTCTATAAGTTGTTAATGAAGCTTGAAAACTCCCCTATTATTTTGGGGGGAGATGTGGTTTTACTCTGAATCTAGCCTAATCTGGAATTTGCTTTGTTGGTCCAGGCTAGCTTCAAAATCACCATTCTCCTGCCTAAGCCACCACCTGCCAGGATGACAGGCATGTACCACCATGCTCAACATAAAATCTCCTTTCTGTGAAATCTTGTTTCAGTAGCTTCTCTGTTCTTTTCCAATGTGCCCAGAGCCATCAATATACCCTTTCTATTGAGGATACCTGCCCACAATAGTTCTTTTACATTTCTAGTGTCTCTGGTTTTTATCAGGAATCAGGAGATCAGCTATTCTTCTATTCACACTGAATACTATAAAGATCTTATAATGGTCGACATGCCGAGAGTTACACTACTATCAAATAGAATCAAGACTCAAGACCATATCAACCTATGGTTAGTATTTAGCACCATAGTTTTTCCTTATAGTCTTTGCTTTTATTTTCATTTTCTGGGGAAAAATAATCAATGGTTTTTCCCTTCAAGATTTTTTTATATGTCAGTATGGGATAACATCCAAATAGTTGATAGATGGTAGCATATCAAAATAAAGTAAAGGAGAGAAAGGTTTTTCTAGTGTCAGGTCCCAAAGAAACTTGGAACAAGTCTCCCTCAGTAACTGTGGCTCCTTTGAACACTTCTCACCCATCCCCTACCCTAAATCTCTCCAGCACAAGGGCTGGGCTTCCCTCCTCACACCCAATTTCTTTTTCATGTATAATCCAACCATTTTGGCTATGCACTGTCTTGGCTCTGCTCTTGGCCTCTCAGTTCATGACTCCTCTCTTGATTTGCTTGACCTCTCTCTTTTTCTCTTTTCTCTGCTCTACTCTCCTTTCATGGTCTGGTTAAGTCTGAACTCTTCCAGGTGCCTCTAGATGTTCTCTCCATCACATCTGTAATAAAACTCTTCCCCTCAACCACACCTTGAATTTGATAACTCCTCATTTTCATTCACCTAGGATGTTAGATATGACAGCAGGTAAAAGATGCTTTGGATCCTGCATTTCCAGATACAGAAATGGCTGCCTACATATCTGTTACAGTTTACATGTTTTTGCTCCTCCAAAATTCTTATTTTGATATCCGATCATTGATACAAAGTTACAAAGACATCATGAAGTGATCAAAACAAAGTTCTCATCAATGGGATGAGTGCCATTTTAAAAGATGCCTTAGAAAACTGCCATGTTCCATGTGAGGACACAGTGAAAATGTGCCTATTTATCAACCAGGAAATGAACTTGATCTTGGTCTACTCAGTCCATTGTCCAGCTTCTTGGCTCTTCATATGCAGTCCATCCAGCCCTAGCATGCTATAAAATGCACCCAGCAAATCACTGGAGATGAGGCTACTTTCCTGTAGATCTCAAAGGATGCCCCAGTGAACTGTGCTTCCTAAGATGAGCATTTCTTTGGTGATAGGATCTCTGCAGAAAGTCTATATCAGGGCCTGGCTTCATGAACATGGAGTAACCCTTGCAATCCCACAACAGCAAAGCCACCAGAGTGTGATTAAGCTGGAGGGTGGTTGGGATGAATGTTGGACATTCAATTCAGATACAGAGACATGGAGGAGGTGGAACCTATAATGTTGTCTGAGCAGGTCTATTGCTCTGTGAGTTCAGATGCCAAAGACCACTTCCTCCCTTGAATCATGTGGGAAAACTTTCTGTAATTTGTAAGCCACTAGGCTTATGAAATTTTTTCTATGGCATCTCAAGTGGACCAAGTCACTCTTTTGCCTTTTGAATCTCTGGGGTAAGTTTTGCGTCAACTATTGTGAATGGTGATGGTGGGATGAAGATAAAGTTTCAATCATCCATATCTGAGAAGGCTTCCTTCATTTGATGAGTTCCCATTTCTCCTTTCTTCTCTAACTGTACCAAGTACTGATCCCAATACACCATGTGCCAGTCGTCTCTGATGGAAAAGCCCTGGCACCAGGCAGGAAAGCCTCAGACATGACTTCATAGTGGTTAAGATGAATTAATTTATGAAACAATTTAACAAAAGGACAAATGTTTTTTGACTCTTCTGAGGTTGCAAAGACAGAAGTTATGCAGCATGCATACAAGTACAACAGACTCTCACTGGTGCCAAGACAGTTTCAAAGGATAGCAAGCTACAGTTTGTGATCCTTCTATTATCATTCCTGCACAGAGAGTTATACACAGATTAAGCCAAAGGATGGGATGGAAGAATTTAAAAGAGTGTGTACCATTTCTTTTCTGACCTCATTTAGATTTTAGTAACTGCATGAGTTTGGGCAAGAAGCTTAATTTTGTGTGTTTCTCTGATAATGAGAATAAAGCCATTGAATTTCACTAGGGTGGTGGATTAAGAATTTATGCAAATCACTTAGAAGAACAGTTAGAATGATAGTTCTCAATAGTTTAGAAATGTTTACAATTGTAGACCTTATGTGTATATGCGGAGACTGGTGATTTGTTAATTATTGCTAGTTATGGTAATTTAGACAAAGGAGTGTTCTGAATTCTATATTTCCCATGTGTGACCTAAGTCTATGGGACAGGGGTGTATCTTCAAGGTTTCCTGGAGAAAGGGGAGAGAGGGTCTAAAGCCTATGCTCCTTTTATTTTCCTACCCAGTGCTGGGCTATTTCCATGATTCAGCAAAGATCTGGATTCACAGAACTGTCAAAGGCCAAGTAGAAAGCTAGAAATGTACAAGGGAAGGGAGGCTTTGATACACCAAATCAAAACCTCAGCTAAGGCTGTGACCTTAACTTTTTAAAGCTTCAAAGGAACAAAATAATTCTAAAATATCCTAAGGATTCCCTTGACCTCAGGGAAGATTTATTTTTTTAACAGTTCTTTTTAATGTGAGAATTTCTGGTTTAAAAAAGGCCTAGATTTCTGTGGGTATGTAGGTTTGGCTTTCATTGCAGTGTTTAGATAACAGATAAATATTGGAAAAATTCAGAAAAGTAATAAACTGGGAAAATATGGGAATACCTATATAGCAGGAAGAAATAAAATGCACTATTAAAGGTATTATTGGTCTCAAAGTAAAATAATGTTCTGTAAATAGACCAATGTTTCTCCAATAGCATTCAACAGTTCAAGATAAAAACATAAAAAATGATTGATTTAGAGGGTTTAGGGTTTGAATGTAGCTCAGTGGTAAAGCAGCTACCTAGGATTTGTGAAGGCTTAGGTTTAAGAGACAGTATCATAAAGGGGGGAGGATGAAAGGAGGAGAATGAGGAGGAAGAAGAGGAAGAGGGAGAGGAGAAAGATGAACAAAAAAGGAAGGAGGAGGAAGAGGGGAAAGGAGGAAGGGAAAGGAGGAGGAGAGAAGAAGGAGGAGGAGGGAGAGAGGAGGGGGAAGAAGAGGAGAAGGAAGAGGAGGAGGAGGAGGAGGAGGAGGAGGAGGAGGAAGAGACTGTTGAGTAGGCAGAGAAAATTGCTAAAAAACAGCTTTTTCCCTGTGGTTTATTTAAAACATTATGGGCAAGAAAGTGAATTCAGCCCAGCTCAGATAGAAGAAGTGTGTGTGTGTGTGTGTGTGTGTGTGTGTGTGCGTGTGCGTGTGTGTGTGATTATATGGAGCTACTTCAATGATAGCTTAGATTTGGGAGTCTAGAAAACAGTTCAGTTTTCCTCTCAAGCGATTTGCAAAGCTTTGAAGTTCTACCTATGGAGTATTCTTAAAACTAAGAATAAGACATTTAAGTGCATTTCTGTCATCACGGTGCACTGAAAAAGGAGAATAGGCCTTGAAATCTAGAGCTTTCCTGGATGACACAGGGCTTCAAGTCACATCTTTGCTTCTTTGTTAATTTGAGGAAACACTGATCAAAAACTACTTGGAGAGAGAAAAGTGTTCCTGTGGCTTATCCTTCCAGACCTCAGTCTATTAATAAGGGACGTCAGGACATGTATTCAAGTCAGGACCCTGGAGGCAGGAAATGAGGGAGACACTGGCAAGGAACATGCTTTCTGCCTTGCTCAGATGCCTTTCTTATCCAGCCCAGATCCACCTGACCTGGGACAGGAAGGCTCACTAAGAGTTGGGCCCTCACACATTAACCAGCAATCAAGAAAATGCCCCACAGACATGCTCACAGGCCAATCTGATGGAGGTGGTTCCTCAGTTGAGATTTTTCTCTTGCCAGATAGTCTGGGTTTGTGTCAAGTTGACAAAAACAAAGGTGCAGAAAAGTTTTCTTCCCAAAACAAGGAGAAACCAGGGGTAATAATTGGATTACAACGTGCAAATTAGGCAGTACTGCCCAGCTCCTGGGAGACTGATCTGGTCAGCTGCCTCATTTTCTCATTGGAAAGGGGAAGAACTTTCTTTGGAACTCTTTCTTTTTTAATTGAAGAAAACTTTGAGAGCTTTACTAGAGAACTGGAAATTGCTAGAACACAATAAGATCAAACAGAAACAATAGGCTCAATCTTAAGAGATTCAGTATCTGCAGTGGCTCCTCTCACAGGTGGGAACAAGTATCAGTGACTGCACGAAGCTAGGTAAGCCAGAGTATCCGTCCGGTCAAGGAAATGTAGACAAATCAAGGTACAAAAGCTTTGGAAATGAAGGGCAAAGCAAATGTCACAGGGGACTGACCAAAATGCATCGCCTGTGATTGGTGCAGCAGAGGCACAAGGAGAGGAAGAAGCTCAAACAGCATTGGAACATGGTAATGAAAATGATCTGAACCTGAAGAAAAGGTTTGTTTACAGATCTAAGAAGCAGGCAAATTCTGAACTTGAAGAAAGGAATGGAGCAAGCACACATCATATTCAAGTTATTGTCGACTTTCCAAACACCAGACAAGGGAGAGAAGACAGGTCAACTTGAAGGATCAAGGCGAAGGTGAATGAATAGTCAGTTTCTCCGTGTAGACAGTGCCACCTAAGGGACAGTGAGACAGGAGTTTCACACTTCTGGAAGAGAGTAAGTGCTAGCCCAGGAGCCTATAAATAGCACACAAATTACTATAAATAAGCAAAAATATTTTCATCAAGATAAATCTGAGATATTTTATTTCCAAGAAAATACATTAAAAATACTACTGAAAGGAGTCTTTCAAGAAGAGTAATACTCATACTGGACAGAAAAATGCAGAAGGTAGTGGAAAAGCAGTAAGAACTTATATAAATTCTGGACAAGGAAATGTTGACAGTGTAAAATAACATAGCCGTATTTGATATGTGAGATGGCAGGAAAGTAGAAAAGCCATGGGGAGAAGCTTGTAAAGTGTGTCAGGGAGCTCTAAAATTAAACAAACAAAAGCAAACAGTAAAGCCGTGGAAGTTGGACTATCTCAGATAGTCACAGAGGAAAGCACTGCCCAGTCTCAAAGGAAAAACATTTGGCTGCTATGGACTGAATGCATATTCCTTCCCTTCCCCTAAGCCCTTTGCAGAAGCCTAAACCCAAGGTGATGGTATTTGGAGGTGGGACCTGGAACAGACAGGCAGTTAGGTCACAGGTGGAACTGTCAAATGCCAGGACTAGTGACCTTCTAAGAAGAGATATGAAAGAGACAGTTTCCTTTGGCCATGGAAGCAGGAAGATAGTTCTCTATGATGCAGGATGTGGTCCTCACCAAACACTGGGTCCATCAGAGACTTTACTGTGGGCTACTCAGTAGCTAGAGTTGTGAGCAATAAATGTTTGCAGTTTAAGCTACCCACACTGTGGACTCTGTCACCGCTGCCTGAAGTGACAAAGGTACTATTATTCTCCAAGGCAGTTGATCTTGTCTCTTAGAAGCTAAGATTTTCATGCAGAATAGATCTTTTTAAAACCTTGTGAGAATAAAATGGGCTGATTAAAAAGGAAGGAAAAGAGAGTAAAGACTTTTATTTACATAATGCCTCTGGGTTGTACCCTGAAAATTAAAGAAAAACACATCTGTAGTAAAGGAAGATATAAAATTATGAAAAGAGGTCAGGACTCTAGGTTGGATGTGATCAGAGAGAAAATCTCTGCAGCAGTAGCGTAAGGTACAATTCAGTCAGGCACTGGATCTTATGCATCATCAGCCTTCACACAGCCCAGAATGCTCCAGCGGAGGGGAAAGGCTGTACTCCACACGGAACCAAACCAGCTAGCACAAGCAGAACAAACTCTCAGGTTGAGAGGAGAATAAATGTGGGCTTAGCTGGAGCTGGAATTCCCCAAGAGCATGTCACGAATAAACGACAGCTTTATTCTAGTCTTTTGGACTGAAGTCAGAGCCCAGGAATATACCCAACCCCATGTGAACAATGTCATACATGTGCTAAACAAGTGTTCTGCCACTGAGTTGTATCACTAGCACTTTCTATTTGTTAAGTTTATAATAACATAAACTTAGGCTCTCCCTAAGCTATAGGGTGGTGTGATGGCTATTCTTGGCTGTCAATTGACTACATCTGGGATTAGCTAAAATTCAAAAATAGAGGACACACCAATGAGGAATTTTTTGCTTAATTTGAATTAGATATATCCATGTCTAATCAAGACCTTGAGGTAGGAACATACATGCTATGTGCTAGCCCTCCTGCTGGTAGTCTATATAAAGACATTGAAAAAGGCAGCGTTTGCTCTTTGCCTGCTTGCCATTGCCTCATTATCAAGTCCATTCCTTCACTGGCTTTAGAGTCTACTTCTTTGGGATTCCAGCTTATACTAAAGACCAGCTTTGTGGGCTGAGTAACTGCTGGATTCTTGGTCTTTCCATTCACAGCTAGCCATTGTTGGATTATCTGTACTGCAGCCTGTAAATCATTTCAATAAATCCCCTTTCTATATAGAGAGTCATTCTATAAATTCTATTACTCTAGAGAACACAGACTAACACAGTGGGTATTGAAATTATGACCATCTTGCCTCAGGCTCCTGAGTAGCTCTGATCACAGGCTCTCCTTCATGGTTTGTGCATACATAGTGGGGTAGAGGTGTCACTGATCTTCCTTTGGTGCCTGGACTTTAATGTTTTCTAGTTTCTATGTTAAAGCCTTCCAGGACCATAAGAGAAATTAGGAACTTAATAATGCATGCATAAATGTGGTCCTGTCCATCATAACCATCAACAGGTTCATGATTAAGTTTAGTCATTCATAAACACAACATTTCTTAATCAATTTGCTTTTTGTTCTTTGACAGTTTCATTTGTGTATATAATGGATTTTATTTCCATTCACCCTGCATAATTCTGTCTTATTACATTAGTTTCTTTTGTGGAAAATTTTCTTCCCAGCATATCCTCTACCTACTTCATTGCCACTGAGTTTAAGTAGTGTTGCCTGTCTGAGTGTGAGTGGGAGGTAACTTAATAACTTAATAAGTGTCATTGGCCACTTATCAGCTACAACAATGAAGAAAGTGATAACCCTCCTAAAGCCACTATGAGATGTCAATAGTCTCTCCGGATGTGGTGAAGTTCATGAGCCCTTCCCTCTTTCTTAATGAAATATTAACCTGCCCCTTCTTCTGTTTGTCTTGTGTAGGTAACCACAGCTGGGTGAGTGGGTAAGTTCATGAGAGTATTGGTCCTGTCATGTCTAGAAGACACTGTTTTATAACTCCTCCCCAAACTCTGGCTCTTACCTTCTTCCTGCCTTCTTTTCCATGATACTCCCAGGGCCTTGGGAGTTAGGTAAAGTGAATGAAAGGCCATACAGGCCAGTTTAGTTTTAGACAATGTGGTAATAATGCAATATAGATCACTGTTTAGCATAACAATAGTTGCAGATTGTCCCTTAGAACCCAGGATCTCCCCAGCTATGGGCTCTTAGCAAGGCATGGGTTCTTTCTGGGCAGTGGACCTTAAATTCAAGGAGAAGGTGGCTGGCTAACACTTTCCTATCCCAAACCTCCAACATTCGTGCCTCTGTTGTACCAATGGGCACAGCTGACTAGGCTGGCCATCATTGTAATTCATAGGGTTCACAGCTGGGTGACACTGTTGAGGAGGGTTCTCTCCCAGCAGCCTGTGTCACCAAGCATCTTGACAGCCACCTAATGGAGGAGGCTTAGTGCCAACTTGATCTCTCGAATGTATCCTGTGACTAAAGTTGCCCAGAAAGTCTTTCTTCCTCTTTCCCTCCCCATTCCAATCTCAGCTGAACTGAAGCAATGGTGTCAAATGAAGGGTGGTTATCTTCAGTTGACTGTGGAAGCTTAATTATCACAGACAAAGACCACTAATGAGGAAACATTATCTTTCACACATGGAGCTGTTTAGATGGAACCTAATTTACCCCAAGTATTCTATCCTCCAGGCTGGCTATGAACTGCCTCTGCTCTCTCAAATCTCTTTTCCCTGTCCTCTGCCATTTTCCTCTATTCATTAGCTCAGTGTTGCAGGAAATCAGAGAGAGGAGAGGGGCTGGCTTCTCACTGGAAGGGAAATCAAGGCAAAATGGAAGCCACATTTGAATGAAGGGCTATAAGAGTCTCACATACCAATACTTAAAACCAAAACAAACCAAAATCAAAACACTTCTTTTCCCTTGTATTTTCCCTCCCATCCTACCTGTATCCCTCTTTCTAATCTCTGTTTTTTTCTTGACTCTCATTACTATCTGCTATTTGACCACTTATGCCTCCTATCTACTTCATTAAATTCCCTTCTCTGGTATTTATGTAAAGACCTGAAGAGAAACTTGAACTGCAGAGCTTGCAATTGGGTGAGGTGAAAACAGAGGTTTTCCAGTTCACACCCAGGGGAGGAGATCTAGGGAATTCAAAGGTACTTGATAAGGAATTCAATGCCACAGAAGGAACTGGTAAGTACAGACCAGGAACCAGCACAGTGGAAAAATATGGAAAAATACACTATTCTACTCCTGCTGTTTCCAGCTGTTTCCTGGTTGTGACCAGCAATGAAACAACCCACGTGACAGCCTGTTCAGCTGCAGGTGGAATTGCTCATGGCCACTCTCCTCATGCATATGCTAAGTGCCAGAGAAACTGCCTACTTGGGAGTAGCAAGGGGAAGAAACTTGAGGATGCCCAACATCACATCTGAAGTCATGTCACAGGACAAAATGAAGAACTTAGGCTAGAAGAAGATGGTGTTCCAGTCGTTGATTCCCCAAATTCACAAGTATTGTTTTTGCATTTCCATCTTTGTCTCTTCCCAGATCTTGACATACACAGTAGGGGCTCAAACTAAACCCCTTGTTCCCCTTGCACTCTCTACTGTGTTGGGAGTCACCAGAAGCAGCACATACATGGGGTAAAAGTGTCAGAGAGAGTAAGTCTGTAGGAAGGTATGTAGAAGGTTTAGGAAGAGAAGGCAGAAGACTGTGAAACCTGAAGGTAGGAACTGGACCGGAGATTGAAGGCAACTGCTGTTTTCAGTCCCAGCTAGCTTAACACTGGCTATGGGACCAATGACATGCTTTTGCCACCCAGATTGCCAAACCTTGGACTGGTCTCTCATCTCCTGTCATGTTAAGCTAGTTGGCTGTGGTAGCAGAAGCAACATGGAACTTAGTGGCCAAGTCAGAGAAGAAAACTAAGTTGAACATCATATTTCAAATGCCTTCAATAAGTGGAAGTCAGCTTTGTAATTTCCAAAGTGGACCCTTAAAATGGCAATTCCACTGATAATGTTGTAAATGACAGTCTGGGCTCAGATTATGACTAGGTAAAGAGAAGGATTGCTAGAAGATAAGCAAAAGCCTAAAATCAGCATTCCCCAGAAACCTTGTGAAAGTGGCTTTATGTTGGTCATAAAAAAATGCCATTACTTCCCTTATTCACTGCTACAGCCAAGTATCTCTGGCAATGGGGCATCCAACTCCCTTTTAACTCAAACTAACTAAATCAAAGTCCCATTCTACTTCCCAGGCTCTTCTGACCCAATACTCCAAATCCGAGACTAGTCCAGTTTACAGAGTCCTTCCCACAGCAACCCAGTCTGGTGGTTCCTCAGAAATCTGGGCATGACACTCCCTGAGGATCCAGCTATACCACTCCTGGGCATATACCCAGAGGCTTTACCTGCATGCAATAAGGACGCATGCTCCACTATGTTCATAGCAGCCTTACTTATAATAGCCAGAAGCTGGAAAGAACCCAGATGTCCCTCAACGGAGGAATGGATTCAGAAGATGTGGTATATTTACACAATGGAATACTACTCTGCAATTAAAAACAATGAATTCACGAAATTCCTAGGCAAATAGTCAGAACTTGAAAATATCATCCTTAGTGAGGTAACCCAATCACAAAAGAACACACATGGTATGCAGTCACTGATAAGGGGATATTAACCCAGAATCTCAGAATACCCTAGACACAATTCGCATATCAATAGATTTCCAAGAAGATGGAAGGAGAGACCCCTGGTCCTAGAAAGACTGGATGTAGGGGAATGCCAGGACAGAGAAGCGAGAGGGGGTTGAATGGGGAAAAGAGGGAGGGAAGGGGGCTTATGGGACTTTCGGGGAGGGAGGAAACGGGAAAGGGGAAATGATTTTGAATGTAAATAAAAAAAACTAAGAAAATAAAAAAAATCTAATAAAAATTTGTTCTTATAAAAAAAGAAAAAAAAAAAACTCCAAGGGCTCTTTTTGCTATTCTTTCTGTCCCCCGTCCCTTAAGTGTTTTGAGTTCCCCAGACAAACCATTCTTCCTACTCAGGGAGTGGTCCAGGTGGATGGTTTCACTGAGCCCTTACTTACAAGCTGGGCAGACTAGATGCTTCGCAGCTCAGCATTAACATTAAATGCACTTTGCATTTCTTAGCAGGATGTACTTTTAGGCACAGAGGTGATTCTTCAGGCTGAGAAAGTGCCTATGCTGGCTTTGGTTTTCCAGACCCACCTCTGAAGACTGTCAAGAAAAGTTCAAACATCAGACTCTACTTTCCTAGGTTTGAGATGGCGTAGAAATTGATAACATTAGGCTGGGAGCTTGTGGTTGGTCTTAATACATCGAGATGTGAATCTGCTACATGGGGACTGAAGAGACATAGCATAAATTTATTAATGATGTAAATTTTACTGTTGCTGGCACAGTTTATAAATATATTTGTTTTTGTTAATTTGTATCTCACTGTTCATCTGAGTGAAGAGATCAAAAGGTAGTCTTCTAGTTAGATTTTCTATTGCTGTGATAAACCACTCTGATCAAAATCAACTGGCTTACTCTTCCAGGAAAGAGTCCATCACTGAGGGGAGTGAGAAGAAGGAGTCAAACAGGAACTGGGGGTAGGAGCAGAAGCAAACCCATGGAGGAGTACTGTTTCTTGGCTTTTTCTTTTTTTTAAAGATTAGATACATTCTTTATTAACATTTCACATGATTTCCCCTTTCCTGGATCCCCCTCACCCAAAATCCCATAAGCCCTCTTCCCTCCCCCTGACCCAAATCAACCCATTCCCACTTCCCTGTCCTAGTATTCCCCTACACTGCTGCACTGAGGATTTCCAAGACCAGGGGCATCTCTTTCCTTCTTCTTGGGCATCATTTGATATATGAATTGTTTCTTGGGTATTCCAAGCTTCTGGGCTAATATCTGCTTATCAGTGAGTGCATACCATGTGTGTTCTTTTGTGATTGGGTCAGCTCACAGGATGACATTCTCCACTTCTACCCACTTGCTTAAGAATTTCATGAATTCATTGTTTTTAATAGCTGAGTAGTATTCCATAGTGTAAATATACCACATTTTCTGCATCCATTCCTCTGTTGAGGGACATCTGGGTTCTTTGCAGCTTATGGCTATTATCAATAAGACTGCTATGAACATAGTGGAGCATGTGTCCTTATTGCATGCTGGTGAATCCTCTGGGTATATGCCCAGGAGTGGTATAGCTGGGTCCTCTGGTAGTATTATGCCGAGTTTTCTGAGGAACCACCAGACTGATTTCCAGAGTGGTTGTACCAGCTTGCCCTCCCACCAGCAGTGGAGGAGTGTTCATCTTTCTCCACATCCTCTCCAGCACCTGCTGTCTCCTGAGTTTTTGACCTTAGTCATTCTGACTGGTGTGAGGTGAAATCTCAGGGTTGTTTTGATTTGCATTTCCCTGATGACTAAGGATGTTGAACATTTCTTTAGGTGTTTCTCAGCCATTCCATATTCCTTGGGTGAAAATTCTTTGTTTAGCTCTGTACCCCATTTTTTAACAGGATTATTTAGCTCTCTGGAATCTACCTTCTTGAGTTCTTTGTGTATCTTGGATATTAGCCCTCTGTCAGATGTAAGTTTGGGAAAGAACTTTTCCCAATTTGTTGGTTGCCATTTTGTCCTTTTGACAATGTCCTTTGCCTTACAGAAACTTTGTAATTTTATGAGGTCCCATTTGTCAATTCTTGATCTTAGAACATAAGCTATTGGTGTTCTGTTCAGGAAATTTTCCCCTGTGTCCATGTGCTCAAGGCACTTCCCCAGTTTCTTTTCTAGTAATTTCAGTGTTACTGGTTTTATGTGGAGGTCCTTTATCCACTTGGACTTTAACTTAGCACAAGGAGATAAGAATGGATCTATTTGCATTCTTCTGCAGGCTAACCTCCAGTTGAACCAGCACCATCTGTTGAAAAGCCTATCTTTTTTTTTCCAGTGGATGGTTGTAGCTCCTTTGTCAAAGATCAAGTGACCATAGGTGTGTGGGTTCATTTCTGGGTCTTCAATTGTGTTCCATCGATCTACCTGCCTGTCACTGTACCAATACCATGCAGTTTTAAACACTATTGCTCTGTAGTACAGCTTGAGGTCAGGGATACTGATTCCCCCAGAAGTTCTTTTACTGTTGAGAATAGTTTTAGCTATCCTTGTTTTTTTTGTTATTCCAGATGAATTTGAGAATTGCTCTTTCCAACTCTATGAAGAATTGAGTTGGGATTTTGATGGGGATTGCATTGAATCTGTAGATTGCTTTTGGCAGGACAGCCATTTTTACTATATTAATCCTGCCAATCCATGAGCATGGAAGATCTTTCCATCTTCTGAGGTCTTCTTCGATTTCTTTCTTCAGAGACTTGAAGTTCTTGTCATACAGATCTTTCAATTGTTTGGTTAGAGTCACACCAAGATACTTTATATTTTGTGGCTATTGTGAAGGGTGTCATTTCACTAATTCCTTTCTCAGTCTGTTTATCCTTTGAGTATAGGAAGGCTACTGATTTGCTTGAGTTAATTTTATATGCAGCCACTTTGCTGAAGTTATTTATTAGCTGTAGGAGTTTTCTGGTGGAGTTTTTTGAGTCGCTAAAATATACTATCATATCATCTGCAAAAAGTGATAATTTGACTTCTTCCTTTTTAATTTGTATCCCTTTGACCTCCTTTTGTTGTCTAACTGCTCTATTTAGAATTTCAAGTACTATATTGAATAAATATGGGGAGAGAGGGCAGCCTTGTCTAGTCCCTGATTTTAGTGGGATTGCTTCAAATTTCTCTCCATTTAGTTTGATGTTGGCTACTGATTTGCTGTATATTGCTTTTACTATGCTTAGGTATGGGTCTTGAATTCCTGTTATTTCCAAGACCTTTAGCATGAAAGGATGCTGAATTTTGTCAAATGCTTTCTCAGCATCTAATGAAATGACCATGTGGTTTTTTTCTTCGAGTTTGTTTATGTGGTGGATTACGTTGATGGATTTCCTAATATTGAACCATCCTTGCATCCCTGGGATGAAGCCTACTTGATCATGGTGAATGATCATATTGATGTTTTATTTTATTCAGTTGGCAAGAATTTTATTGAGTATTTTTGCATCGATATTCATAAGGGAAATTGGTCTGAAGTTCACTTTGTTTTTTGAATCTTTGTGTGGTTTTGGTATCAGTAAAATTGTGGCTTCATAGAATGAGTTTGGTAGTGTTCCTTCTGTTTCTATTTTGTGGAATAGTTTGAAGAGTAATGCTGTTAGGTCTTCTTTGAAGGTCTGATAGAATTCTGCACTAAACCATCTGTCCTGTGCTTTTTTTTTTGGAGACTGTCAATGATCACTTCTATCTCTTTAGGAGTTATGGGACCATTTAGATGGTGTATCTGATCCTGATTAAACTTTGGTAGTTGGTATCTGTCTAGGAAATTGTCCATTTCCTTCAGATTTTCCAGTTGTGTTGAGTATAGGCTTTTGTAGTAGGATCTGATGATTTTTTGAATTTCCTCAGTTTCTGTTGTTATTTCTCCCTTTTCATTTCTGATTTTGTTAGTTTGGATACTGCCTCTCTGCCCTCTGGTGAGTCTGGCTAAATCCTGTTGATTTTCTCAAAGAACCAACTCCAGGTTTTGTTCATTCTTTGAATAGTTCTTTTTGTTTCTACTTGGTTGATTTCAGCCCTGAGGTTGATGATTTCCCGACTTCTACTCCTCTAGGCTGTATTAGTTTCTTTCTGTTCTAAAGCTTCCAGGTGTGCTGCTAGTGTATGCTCTTTCTAACTTTTTGGAGGCACTCAGAGCTATGAGTTTTCCTCTTAGCACTGCTTTCATTGTGTCCCATAAATTTGGGTATGTTGTGCCTACATTTTCATTAAATTCTAAAAAGGGTTTGATTTCTTTCCTTATTTCTTCCTTGACCAAGTTATCACTGAGTAGATCATTGTTTAGCTTTCATGTGTATGTGGGATTTCTCTTGCCTTTTTTGCTATTGAAGACCACCCTTACTCCATAGTGATCTGATAGGAGGCATGGAATTAGTTCGAATTTCTTAAATCTCTTGAGGTCTGTTTTGTGACCAATTATATGGTCAATTTTGGAGCTGTGAAGAAGGTATATTCTTTTGAATTAGGATGAAATGTTCTATAGATATCTATTAAATCCATTTGATCCGAAACTTCTGTCAATTTTACTGTGTCTCTGTTTAGTTTGTGTTTCCCTGATCTGTCCATTAAGGAGAGTGGTGTATTGAAGTCACCCACAATTATTTTGTGGGGTGCAATGTGTGCTTTAAGCCTTAGTAAGGTTTCTTTTACGAATGAGGGTGCCCTTGTATTTGGAGCATAGATGTTCAGAATTGAGAGTTCTTCCTGGTAGATTTTTCCTTTGATGAGTATAAAGTGTCCTTCCATGTCTTTTTGATGACTTTTGGTTGAAAGTCTTCTTTATCGGATATTAGAATGGCTACCCCAGCTTGTTTCCTAGGACCATTAGCTTGGAAAACTGTTTTCCAGCCCTTTACTCTGAGGTAATGTTTTTCTTTGACACTGAGATGCATTTCCTGTAAGCAGCAAAATGTTGGGTCTTTTTTTCGTATCCAGTCTGTCTATGTCTTTTTAATGGGGAATTGAGTTCATTTATGTTAAGAGATATTAAGGAAAAGTGATTGTTGCTTCTTGCTATTTCGGATGTAATTTTTTTGTTTGTGTGGTTATCTTTTTTGGGTTTGTTGGAAGAAGATTAATTTCTTGCATTTTCTAGTTGTAGTTTTTCTCCCTTTGTTGGTGTTTTCCACTCATTATCCTTTGAAGGGCTGGATTTGTGGAAAGATACTGTGTAAATTTGTTTTTGTCATGAAATACCTTGGTTTCTCCATCTATGGTAATTGAGAGATTTTTCTGGATATAGCAGTCTGGGTTAGCATTTGTGTTCCCTTATTTTCTGTATGACATCTGCCCAGGCTCTTCTGGCTTTCATAGTCTCTGGTGAGAAGTCTGGTGTAATTCTAACCTTTATATGTTAGTTTACCTTTTTCCCTTACTTCTTTTAATATTCTTTCTTTGTTTAGAACATCTGGTGTTTTAATTATTATGTGATGGGAGGAATTTCTTTTCTGGTCAAATGTATTTGGAGTTCTATAGGCTTCTTGTCTCTTCATGGGCATCTATTTCTTTAGGTTAGGGAAGTTTCTTCGATAATTTTGTTGAAGACTTTTACTGGCCCTTTAAGTTAGAATTCTTCACTCTCTTCTATAACTATAATCCTTAGGTTTGGTCTTCTCACTTTGTCCTGGACTTCCTGGATGTTTTGGGTAAGGAGCTTTTTGTATTTTTCATTTTCTTTGACTGTTGTATCAATGCTCTCTATGGTATCTTCTGCATATGAAATTCTTTCTTCTATCTTTTGTATTCTGTTGTTGATGCTTGGATCCATGACTCCTGACTTCTTTCCTAGGTTTTCTATGTCCGGAGTTGTTTCCCTTTGTGATTTCTTTATTGTTTCTACTTCCATCTTTAGATCTTGGATGGTTTTTTCAATTCCTTCTCCTGTTTTGTTGTGTTTTCCCTTAGTTCTTCAAGGACTTTTCCCTGTTTACTTGTGCTCTCCTGTATTTCTTTAAGGTAGATATTTATGTCCTTCTTGAAGCCCTCCATCAGCATCATGAGCTGTGATTTTAAATTCAGTTCTTGCTTTTCTGGTGTCTTGGGATATCCAGGACTTGCTGTTGTTGGAGAACTTGGTTCCAATGGAGCCATGTTGCCTTGGTTTCTGTTGGTTGTGTTCTTGTGTTTGCTTTTTGCCGTCTCACTATTTCTGTTGTGAGCTGGTGTTTCTGTCTCTGACTGTGGTTTCTCTGTGCTCCTGGGAGACCTTTTCTCCATGTGTACACTGATATGTAAGGACTTCTGCAAGATCCCCTCTCTTATAGTTATATTTGCGCATGTAACTCTGTGGCCCCGATCAACTCTAGGTGCAAGTGGTAATCAGAAGACTCCTATCCCAGTCCGTTCCTAGGCTCTTGTGTCCTCAGGGTTTCAGGCTGCTTCCTCTGAGCAGCAGGGGTTGTCCTACTGTACTACTGGGCCTCTCTGCATTCCTGAGTGGTTAGCTACCTCCATGCATCCCTTGGATATGGTACCCAATGGCAGAGCATGGCCTCAAGCTGGAAACAGAAACTGGAAGTCTCCTGCCAGATGATTCAGGACGCGATCCTCTGCTATGAAATGCAGGTCTCACCTGTGCTGTCTGACTCCTCTGCACAGCTGGGTAGATTTAACTGGCTTCCTGCACCACTTGGAGATGGAGCGCTGTCGCAGAGGACCAGCTTGTTCTCTGCTTATGCTTCACCAACTTTCTTATGCCATCTTCCCAGTAGTGGCACAATCTATAGTGGGCTGTTTCCCCCACATTAACCCAGCGATGATTGAGAAAATGCTCCACAGGCATACCCACATGCCATCCAATGGAGACAATTTCTCAAATGAGTTTCCCATTCCCAGGTGTGTCAAATTGACAATGAAGATTAGCATCATAAATAGTTTTTTATAATGCAATTCCAGATGAAAGTAACTGCCTAAGAACTATCTGGATTTTCTTGTACAGCAAATGCCTTCATAAGCAAGCCAGCTCCTAAATGTAACAGCAGTTGCAATAATGTTGGGTTCTGAAAAGTGGATGCCTTTTCTGGGACAAAACAGGAGGCAAGGCATTATAGCCCCATTGTTGTAGGTTGTCTTGAAATGTGAGTTCATTAATAGATGTGGGGGACAAGGAATCTAACCTAAATCTCAAACAGGAATTTAATATGCAGGATCTTTAAAGTTTCTTTTTTTCACTAAAGCAATAACAAAAAATAACTCCAAAGCAAGTAAAATGAATAAAATTAAATCCTGAGTGCTAGCCTTTCTTAAGATTACAGCAGACTCATTTAGTGAATAACCAGAGCTAGAAGCACTTTCCTTCTGGGGTCCCTTCTGCACGCCCCATCACTACAGGGGGGCCTCTAGTGTGATGTCTGAGTTTAGGTTCTTGGGATGTACTTGCACTTCTGCCCATGTCTTGTCATCTCCTTTAACTTGTTTCCAATTTGTGATCTTCACATGAACCTCTGAGCAGCACTGCCCTGACCTATGCTCTAACACTAATGCTTCCCATGCACGTGCCTGAGTCTTCTGATTCTGCCCACGGCTTTGTTCGAGGCCTCAATTCCTGCGTGTCATTCTGATGCTTCCTATCCAAGTGGGGTGGGACTTTCCTGACTTTCTCCAGCTTTGCAGGGCTCCTTCTGTGGTTTAACTCAGGTTCTGATGCCTTGTAAAACTTTGTCCAAAGTTGCTATTCCCTTCAAGCTTCTGCCGTCCCCTTTTTCATAAGCCCCATTCCTTCTAGCTGGGAGGCAATTGCTTCTCCATCTTTTCCTTTCCTTTCCAGTACCCCACCTCCCCAGGCAAACTCACCATTTTTTTTTTGGTTGCTTATCTGGTTCTACTTAGGCAAGAGAAGGTTCTTTAAATTAACTATTGCCCTTGCATGTAGCAGCTCCCCTGCCCCAGTTTTTATGAAATGATACCCACTCTCCCCATACCCTCCTAGATTTCTGACATTTTTTTAATACTGAGTCAAAGATCAATCATTTAATGAGTGCTCTTTACAACTTATCATTCTGATTCTGAATAACTTTGAGACCGAAGGCAAGGCTATTAGTAATTGCTACATAATAGCAGAGGAAAGCCAATGCTATCTAGACATGCACTGTAGTCTTATCATGGCCATGATTTTAACAGCCAATTTGGAACAATCTTCCCCTTGGCTAGGGTTGTATCTGGGGCACTGCTTTTGGAAGTGATAGTTGGATATAACACCCTGGCCTGTGAGTGAACTCATGATGTCACAAAGAGCTTAGTGACTGTTGCTCGGTGTTCCCACCCACACAACTTTCAACAGCAAGGCAATGCACACAAGCATCGACTTGGAATAGTTCAAAGATCCTAATTTTCTTTTCTTTGCCTTTCCCTCAAAAAGCCCACTGCGCTTGCCAGTCATGCCCAAGTTTGCTCCTGTAGTGGGAAGATACCTGGGATCTGTGACTCAATAGTTCTCATTAAAACAAATGCCAGATTTGCATTCCCTTCACCTCTAATCTCCCCAGGAAATGAGCTGAACTCTAAACGTTAAGTGAAGTGATATTAGTGTATGAGACGGAGGAAATAGTTGGTGATTTAAATATTCTCAGACTATGCAGCATGTTCAGAGTATGCTCCTGCAAAGTGATAAGGATGAAGAGCAACCCTGTGCTAGGAGATAACTAAAGAGAAGAGATTAGTGCTACAAAATGAAGCCTTTTATTTCAAGTCTGGCCTGGAAGCTCTTATGCCTGTTTCTGGGTGTAGTGAGAAGGCAGAGGTGAGGTAGACAATATAGTATGTAAAGACTGTGGTTTTAGAATGTTTGAGTTCATTCACTAGCTGTATCCTATACTCACCTTTCTTTTAGTTTCAGTCTTCCTACCTGTATAATGGGGACAATAATATACACTGATTAGCTTTGTAATGAGGGTCTTCCTGCCTAGTAACATGTGGTTGCCCAGTGGGAAGTAAAATGTTTTAGGAACTTGAATTAAGTAAATATATCCCTCTATTTCTTCCTTCCTTCCTTCCTTCCTTCCTTTCTTTCTTTCTTTCTTTCTTTCTTTCTTTCTTTCTTTCTTTCTTTCTTTCTTTCTTTCTTTCTTTCTTTCTTTCCTTCTTACCTCAACTAGATATATTGCTTACAAAACCCTGAGTTGTAAACAAACCTATTACAAGTGAGAGCCTTAAGGGCCATTGATTACAAACCCTGATAGCATCACTAGGCCTTGTTAGGGCTATCGCTCAGAAAATGTTAAGTCTGAGGCTTCAGATGTGGAATGCATGCTCTAAGACCTTGTCAAAAAGTTGAGTAAGTCCATGTGACAATCTAGATGCCATGATACATGCCTATGATGATGGTACACACCTATGATGGTACATGCCTATGATGATACACACCTATAATCCCAGTACTTGGGAGGCTGACCCAGGAGGATCATGAATTCCAGGCAAGCCTAGGTAACACAGATCATGTCTTTTCAGACATGAAAACATGCAAACATGAAAGAAAGCAAAAGCAAACAAACAGAAACCCCAGAGTCCTGAGATTTTGTTATCTAGGCTTGCCTAGAATTCTTTGTTTTTATTTTTCATTGTTAAAAAATTTAAATTTGAATATATTTTAAGACATTCTCCTCATTCCCCCAAGTTTTTCCAAATGTTCTCCCTTTCCCTACCCATACAACTTTCCAACTTTACATTCTTTCTTAAGAAAACCCAATACAACAACGTCCCCCTCAAACCAACAAAATAAAATATCCACCCCCCAAAAATAAACACCAAACTATAATCAAATAAAACCTCTCTCTCTCTCTCCCTCTCTCTCTCTCTCTCTCTCTCTCTCTCTCTCTCTCTCTCTCTCACACACACACACACACACACACACACACACACACAAACTGTGGAGTTCATTATCTATTTGTCAATAACTCCTGAACATAAGGCTGTCCTGGACTCGTTGATATATACCCAGTGTCACTCTATTAGAGAACATTGATTTTTTTTCTCTCCTAGCAGGTATAAGTGACAGTTCAGTTCTTAACCTTTACCCTAGTGCTAGGTTTTTATTCAATAACATATATTACTATATATATATATATATATATATATATGTAGTATATATCAAATATATAATATATATCAAAATAAATTATAATAAAATAAAATAAAAACAAAGTTGAGCAAGACAAATCAACATAATGAAAAGAGCTCAAGAAAAGGTA
Source organism: Tokudaia tokunoshimensis (assembly GCA_036184795.1). Taxonomy (NCBI): domain Eukaryota; kingdom Metazoa; phylum Chordata; class Mammalia; order Rodentia; family Muridae; genus Tokudaia; species Tokudaia tokunoshimensis. Next base: position 23,605,057 of record BTHU01000008.1, read on the forward strand.
CAAGAATGAGAGACCCACTCACTAACACACTCAAGAATCCCATATAAACGCTAAATCCATAATATATTCTCAGAGGACCTGGTGCAGAACCTTGCAGGCCCAGAGCATGATGCTTCAGTCTGTGAATTCGTATGAGCTTTACTCACATTGAGTTGATGGTCAAAGGGACTGTATGGGAATCTCTAACCGACCTAGCCTGTTGCCAAGATTATAGGTTGCTTTCCACAAACAGACAGAAAGGCCCCATTACTAGAGACAATACCTGTACAACTCATTGACGATGGAGATGTTGAACCAGTGACTACACAGAGCTTTCAACCTTATGTTCCAGCATCCTTGTTATAGCAGCATACTCAAAATACTTTTGGAAGAGAAACTTAAACAACAAACCAGCCACAAACCCTTTATCTATAATAGTGTACTGCCTACAAGATATGCTAGGGCAAAAATGGTACAGAGCTTGTGGGAGTAACAAACCAACCAGTAACTGATTTGACTTAAGGCCCACTCCATGAGATAGTACCCATACCTTACACTGCTTGGGTGACCAACAACCTAAAACCAGAGAACCCAAGGACCTATGTAAAACCAAGGAACACTGGCCTAAAAATATAATGATAAAATGACTCTTAATGATATTCTACTATACTCAGATCAGTGCCTTGTTCAGCTATCATTAGAGATGCTTCCTCCTTCAGCAGATGGGACCAAATACAGAGACCCACAGTCAGACATTATGCATAGAGTGAGAGACCTTGAAAGACTCAACTCTAAATAGGATGTTTCTGTCAAGTCCCTCCCTCAGAGTTCAGATAACTCTGTAAAAGTGAAGGCAGAAAAGAGTTTAAGATCCAGAAGGAATGAAGAATAAAGAAAGCAAGGCCCTCTAAGTCATCATGAGTCAGGTTTCTTTAACATACAGCTTTCCAGATATTTAATGAGCCAATATGGAACATGGATTTCCAAGATAAGGACTTGTCTTATGTGTGTGTGGGTCTCTGTATATTAGTAGGGTAATTTTAGAAAGCCAATCACCCTTGGCATGCTTTGGCAATTACTGTTCTAATATTTTTTATAGATTTGAAAAAATGTTTACATTACAATATTAAATGAGGAAGCAAGCTATAAAATTTTTATGTAGCATAAAAATCATGATTAAACCATATTTAAGAGACTGGCAAAATATATTAAAAGATTAACACATAAACTAAAAGCAGGGATCTCTGAGAACTGTGAGGACCCACTGTGAAGACTCACTTCACTCCCCTGTGTTTTCTTTTTTCTTTTTTTTTATTATTTTCTAAGTTTTTTTTTTACATTCCAAATGATTTCCTCTTTCCCCCTGTGTTTTCTCCAACAGATGCTTTACTGCCTCCTGTCATCATTCTTTCAGTTAAGCAATCACAGAAAGGTCCGATTCCTTTCTAGCTACCGCGTCAGATCCTTGTAAGAGAAATATGTGTTTCATTGTATCCTGTCATGATAGAACTATAAAAAGCCTCCAGGAACACTTGACAGATTCTGAGGGCAGTGAAAGCCAGAAGAAGAATACACTGACTTGTAAGACTGGTAACAGAAAAGTATAAGCATGAGATATGTAAAACTGCATGGACCAGTGAAGAAAGAAAGATTTCCAAGCAAAGGATGCTTGAATGTTGGCTTTATTCAGACCCCATAAAAGTAGAGAAAAAGCCAATCACAGAAAACCCACACATGGTGGACATGAATGTGGGTTGCAACTTACCCTTCTGCTCTAGGCTGGCCTTCTGGGAAGGCATCCTGGGATTTATTTATGTGAGAACAGTGAATAGGACTTGGTTACCTGTGGTCTCCTGAATCCCAGGCACTGCCCTAAATAGACAAAATTGACAGAAACAAAGGGCAGGAAGAAGAATTATTAATGAATAATGTGGTTTAATCAAACTCTTTAAGTCATGGGGTAGGGTGTAGGGTCACTTTAAACACTTGAAATGTGGGTTGCCTAGCTTTACCTAGTACACTTCATTGCCTATACCTTTGTGATTTGGGATGCTTTTCTTAACCTATCTGCGCTTTGATGGCAAGATAAAATGGGATAATAGCATTGAGTCCCATTGGGATGTGAAGATTAAAAGAGATACTGTGTATAAGACTTAGCAGTGAGACCTTTATAAGTTACGTCATTAGTATCAACAAGGAAGGAAATAACATGTCAATAGTTATCAGTTTTTCCTAGATCATCACTGTTGTGGTTTGAATGCTCATCTCTCTCCACAGTTTACACTTCGATCCCACCAACATGAAGGGATTAAGATTCCCTCGGGTAATGATTCAGTCAAAAGGCTTTGTCTTCAAGAATGGAATTAGTGTCCTTATCCCAAAGCACAGTCTTGCTCCATTTCTGTGCCACACTGAGAGAAAGTAGTCCAATGAACCAAGTTCTGATCTACTCCTGGGAGAAGTCTGTAATTGCTACCCTCTATTACCATATTAGCATGTTAGGAGGTGACACCTGTGAAGAACAAGCCCTCTCCAAACAAAAAATCTGAGGCACCCTGAGCTTGGACATCTAAGCCTCTAGCAGTGTGGGCTGCAATTCCTGTTGTTGATGAATTACCCTGTTCATGACATTGTGTTTAAACAGTCCAATGGACTGTGACAATGGCATATGGGAATTCCATCCTGTTTCTGAGCTTCAGTCAATGTGTAGCATCATCACCTTGGCAGAAAGATGCTACTTGAGTGGTACTGCTTCTCCGGAACTATGAGCTGGAGTATAGTTATCAGTTGGGTTTAATTTATCCTTGCTATTAGGTGAGACAACTCTTAACTTGGGGCTTCCATTACTCAGGTCTTTCCATAATAATTCTCTATTTCAGGCACACACACACACACACACACACACACACACAGCACTGTTCTGCTGCTGATAGCCAATAAGTAGCTACCACTCTGAGGTGCTTTGAGGGCTCACCTCTGCTTGGCTTCAGGCTGTAGGTTATTGAGATTATGCTTCTCAGAGCATTCATCTTGAGACTCTGGCTGTAGGCTCAAGTGTTTACAAGGAATGTGGTAAACTTTTTGTTCTTCTAAAAACTTAGCTTGAAGGACATTGTCACTTATAGTGATGTTCCATGTGCCAGAGCAAGTTATATGGCCAATCCACACTCTCTTTGCAGGATAGTCACAACAGTTGCAAAGAGGGAGGTAGGGATTATGAACAGGTAAATAACATGCCCCTGACCTGCCCTCTAAGGAGAGAAAAGAATTTTAGTTAAGAACTAAATCCATACCAGGTGAGCATGCAATACATTTCAATTACATTGGGCTTGGCTAGTCTCAATGTAAGGCCCTCATGCTTTGAAAGTTCAATCAGACAAAACCAACCAAACAACCAAACAAACAAAATATGCATGCATACACATTAGTACACAACACACAGGAACTGAGACACTGGTGCATGCTCAGAGGCAATGATAACACCGCCCTTCACACAGAGCTTGGGGGGGGGTGTCTTCAGACAGAATAATAGACATAAGAGGCCAGGGTCACTTGTAAGGAGCCAGGTCTCTCTGCCTGTGGCTCAGAACTGGTTTTCACTAAAGGAATGAAGGCTTTGGCTGTGGTTTAGAGTTCAGAGCTTTCTCCAGAAGGACACTTGTTCCTCTGCCTGTTTTGTAGTTTTGGCCTACTATACAAGAATGTACATATGCATAGTCATTGAATGGAGCATTGCTCATGAAAATAGCTGGTAAGAAAATAGATCAATGAATGGGTGACTCCAAAATTACCTAACAGGAGATCAGGGGTTATGGCAGGTAGCTGAATTGAGTCAGAACAGGCCTCAGTAAGACTCCCAGAGATGGAAGTATTACTTCCTATGTCTTCTTACCTTTCTGTCACTAAACTATTTACATTATTATTTACCACTGACATGAATAAATACAGAATGTGGGCTTTATCTTTGGCTCATTAGGGAGCATTTACCTCTCCAGGCAACCTTACTCGACAAGGTTTAGTCTTATGAATCCAAACAGTGGGAGGATTTATCCTCTACACAGGTTGAGTGTCCAGTGGGGCTGAGTGCTCGCGCGGGAGAGCACCTCGGTTGAATACTTCTTCAGGGGATGTCAGATGTTACCTCTCCCCAATTAATATTCAAGTTAGCCAGTGGGACTCAACATCTGTTTTACACAGAGACAAGATTAATGATTGAAATAACAGCTTTCTTAGGCATGGTCTATGCTCAGTGATGATGTATAGTGTTCACTCAGGCAGAGGCAGAGGCAGAGAGAGAGAGAGAGAGAGAGAGAGAGAGAGAGAGAGAGAGAGAGAGAGAGAGAGAGAGAGAAAATGAGAATAGAGTGGCTCCAAGTCAAAGTTTCTCAAAGCTGTTGGAGCAAACCTTCCAAGGAGGGAAGAGACTGTGGGTTTACACAGTGTCTTATGGTCATGGGGCTGAGTTGACACATCAAACGTGCCAGGGAAACAGAGATAATGCTCTTCTGTTTCAGGGACACTTGTCCTCTCAAGGTCCCTTTGCAATTTTTTTTTCTAGTTATCCTGTCTACTGTATAACATATCTCAATGGTGATGTTACTAATTATTAATGATAATTTTGATAATAATAACTACCATTTTATGGGGTCCATTTATATGTAAACACCATGTTTCATTCTCCTGACGATCCTGGGGATGGATCCTCCTATAAGGTCCATGTTATAGAGGTGGTAGGTAGAGTTGCCCAGAAGCTGCCTGACAGGGAAAGGAGAAGTCAAGCTGCTTGGCTCTGGGTTTTACATATTACACACTACTAAGGCTATTTGGTACCTAGCACTTTTTCATTGCTGTTGGTTAAATGGATACATGGATGGAGGAATAAAGATAAGAGCAAATGGCTTCTTGTCAGAGAATGGGAAGATGAAATAGAAATGCCTCAGTAGGGACAGGAGAGAAAGGCTTTGATTCCATTTAGTTACCTTCCCCAGAAAGAACACCTGCTTTTGAAAGATACTCTGGTTTAGGTTCTGGCTTTGTCACAAGGCTATCCTGTCCATGTCCCCAGCATCCAGGAAAGCAGCTGGTTCAAATCAGGTTTTGGAAATATTTGACATGTGATTGGATGTCTATGCACAGATGGGGAAGTGCTTGAAAGCAATGCTGGCCTTTGGCACAAGAATTCAATCAAAGTCTTTATAAGGGATGTGGAGAGGAAACCATCACAAAGACAAAAGGAAGCTCCGATGACACGATGACACGTGCTCAGAGCAGGGAGAGCAGAGTTAGAAGGATGTCTGAGCTCTCACATTCCAGCTTACCTCCCTTGCTCAGGCTGTGGTGAGGAGAGGACAGATACTATGGGGTCCTTTCCAGAGTCTCAGGAATGTCAGTGTAAGCAGCGTAGTCTGGATTTGGGGTGGTGTCTATCCATTTGTCTCCCTTCTTTCTCCCGTCCACTGACTCCAACTTATTTTTCATTTATTTTTAATATAGGAAATGTTTCATTTTTGAACCTGATTCAAAAAGACATAAATTCCCAGTTTGGGGGTCAGCAGTTGGAACCTCTGGAAGATGGCATGTGACAGATGTGATTTCCTGTTTTTTGAGAATCTTAATGTCAAAAGTATTTCTTTACTGTTTCAAACAGGAGGCAGGAATCCATGGCATGCCCTCAAAAGACTTTCACAAACAAGAACTCTTGAAAAGATTATTTTTCATTTCTAAATTAACAAGAAGGACACATATGATTCTTATTTCCCATAAATTTCACATGGCTTTTCTGTTGAACTGGGATTTACAAACTTGGCAAAGCACCCGGGGAGATTGTATGATGCCAAAATATTTGAAATATGATTTGAGTTTTTGCCCAGTTTATCTTGCCCTAGTTAATAATTGATAACTGATCATTTTCCTTGGTGGGGCAGGGTAGAGGAAGAGTCATTATGCATAGCATAGATCTTGAAAAGTCCAGAGATTCTACCAATGTCTGGTTTTGCTGTTATTAATATTTACTTAGACATATGAAATAGTGTGGAGACTTTATTTGCTGTAGTTTCCTTTGGTGGTGTTTGCACTTTTGCGAGCTGAATTTTTAAAGCATCTGTCACGGTGTCACAGTGAGCGTTGCGTGAATAAGGTAGTGCGGAGCGTGAAGCCTGACACAGTTTGTGATCCACAGATGTGTTTCCTTTCTGTTTTGAATGCAGCAAACCACTTCAGGCCTGAACTAGGCAGATGAGCAACCCCCTCTATAGTGAGGACGCCCAAGGAAGAGATGACATAGAGCAAGTAATATTATCTATGTGCTCTGCACTCAGGAGGCACTCAGTAAACTCTTATTAGGCAGTGCAGGGAATAGTGAGTCAGATGAACAAAAAGGAGTCAAGGGTCACATTGTTTGTGTACTGGGCATAACTGTGTCTGTCAGTAATGTAACACAGAGTCCTGAGTGGGGAGCCTTCATGACAAGGATCTCTTGGAGAGGGGATAGAATGTATTAATTCTTATTAAAACTTTATTGTAAAGAATGTTCACATACAAAAAAAAATCCTATCTTCATTTCAGCTCGAGTTCTATTCCATTTTTTCTATTTCCTGAATTCAGTTTTCAAGTCCTGATTTGTCTTAGTGATTTTGTCCTCTGGTGTATTTTTATTGTCATGGGTGACTCACTGGAGCTTGTGATTATCCTCTTGAATTTTAATGGGGTGTTTAAATTCTTTGATAAAATTTATAATTGTTCCTTTATATTCAGTGTCCTGAGGGTCATCTAGGTAGTTCTTATTAGATAACACTCTTACAGGACTGGTGGGAGACATGCCATCTTGACTTTCCAAATTGTTTTTGACTTTCTTTGTGTGTCTGATATGAGACTGCAACTTGCCTTAGATTGAGGTAGTATACATTCTACCTAGGCTAGGCTAAGTAAAGCTGGTATTTGAGCTGCTTGACTCAACCAAGTCAGGCAAAGTCAGTAGCTATAACTATAACTAGGGCTGTGGGTGTGGAGATGACTGCAGGCAGATGAAGAGTTGGGAGAAGGGTAGAGTGACTTACCACACAGATGGCTTGCAAGTCACAGATCTGGAGTTAGGTCTTTTGATGTGGAGTTGGAGTTGGGGGTTGATAGAGGGAGGGATGAGAGATGGAAGGGCTCCCAAAACAACATAGGCTATTGTTGTTACCCTTGGTTACATTTCAAACATTGAGGGTAAGTTCCTGTTGCTGAAGATACCTCACACTTTAGACACAGTACTCAGGGGATTTGAGCTATACATAACCTGAAAACCTGTTTCCTGTGGTCTAGTTTTCATAGTAACAGAAGTCACTATGCAGGCTGACATAGGAGTGAAGCATTCAATACTGATATCTGAGATGCCCACAAACCACATCAATGGCTAACAGAGCAAAGCATCTGTAAAGTGGCAATAGTGGTATTCCTATCTTGAAGGTAACCAACAGCTATCTAATTGAATTTAGGTGTACTCAACAGGAGGGAAAATGTTGACAAGTACTAGGAACCTAACTGATTGTCCAGAGATAGTGAGGTTGTGGATCTTAAAGAAGAGCCTACTACTATCACTTTAGACACCAACATAATTCTATCATCTGTCTGTTTATCTATCTATCTATCTATCTATCTATCTATCTATCTATCTATCTATCTATCTATCTATCTATCTATCTACCTACCTATTTTACGTCCCAACCTGAGTTTCTCCTCCCTCCTCCCCCTCATTCCCTCCATCATTTCCCTACTTTGCCCCACCCCATGCCCAATATTCTCTTCCTTTGTTTCTCTTCAGAAAATGGCAGGCCTTCCATGAATATTAACTATTCATGGCATGTCAAATTGTAGTAAGACTAGGCACCGCCTCTCATATTAATGCTAAATGAGGCAACCCAGTAGGAGAAAAGGGTCCCAAAGACAGGAAACAGAGTCAGAGACAGCCCCTGCTTCCACTCTTAGAAGTCCCCAAAGAAGACCAATCTACACAACTATAACATATGTAGAGCGCCTAGATCAGTCCCATAGACTAACATAATTCTTAACTGAATTCAAAGCTTATCATATGCCCATAGATGAGGGTAGCTTCTTTTTGCAGTAAACAGAAACCACTATAGAAAACCACAACTGGTCATTATGCAGAAGATAGCTAATTTGGGGGAAGCAGAACCCCACATATACATACAACACAAGCATTATGTCTGAGGCTCAGAAAATGTTAAGGGAGAGATGTGGTAAGATAGTAAAAGGCAGAAGATCAGGAAGTAAGCTGTGAAATTGTGTCTCTTAGAATTAATAGGGAAGCTACACCCATAATACCTAAAAAATAAAGCTGTTTAGCAGAACCTGAAATATGACAATACCAATGGACATGATCACCTGACAGCAAGGAGGCAATCTCATTGGGTTTCAACCATAGACAAAGAATTACAAGCAGTGAGTAACCAACTAACTTCTTGAGAGAGGGAGCATTATCATTTCTCAGGGACAAACCCCTAACTGTTTATCCAGTACAAAGTGCTTAGCCCTGAAATTGTATACAAGCAAGCAACAATAAATAAACTTAGTAGGTTGAACATATATATGCACACACAAATGTTTGTATACATATGTGCATTTATGTGTATATATGTATACATACATAGACATAGGAATAGACATAGACAGATATGGACTTGGGGTTTGGAGGGGGAGAACACTAAATTTTGAGTAGATGCAGTGCAACAAACCAGAACAAGAAGAATACTTCCCTCAGCAAAGGGCATATATATGTTCAATAAATGATAGTTAACTTCTTTTCCTCTTCTTTCTTCTTCTCTTCCTCTTCTTATTCTCTTTTACCATATATCCCTTTTTCACTACTCATGTTTGAAATTAAAATAATTGGAATATTCTTGCCTATTGAATTCTTGTCTGGATTAAGTGGAACACAGTGAGATTAGTATATCACACCCATAAATATTGCATGAGTTGTTAATTTATTTCCATGTGGCACATCCATGATGGACAGAGACTAGGCAGTGCAAAGTAACATGACAATCTTTTCTTATTTGGATCCAGACAAGCTATTTATTTCCTTTCAAGGGAAATAAACAGCTCACATACCTTTGTTGCCTTCTTTTTAGGGCACTGAGTTTTGCTGGTCTTTCTGAGGCATTTCAAGTTTCCTCAACTTAGAAGTATTGAGATAAACTATGATGGGAAAACATTGTCCTTCCTGCTCTGACAAGATTCCTCATTCTAGGAGTGATCCTGGAAGCTCCAAATAAAAGATGCCTGGTGTTCATGGGGCATAAGATAAATGATTTCCAGTGACTTCACACGTGGTATGGAAGACTGAGTCACAGTTGTGTACTAATGTGCTGTGCCCTTTGTAGTGTGGTGTTGACCTCCATGACGTGGCTATAGAGACTCATGGCTGCTTTGGATGGGTGTGAGAAACTAGGAACATCTTTGGGATTTCTAGTTGCATTTTTCTAGTCTATGTGATCTTAACAACAGAAGCTAAGCTCAGCTCTCCTTCTGGAAGACAATGTGAAAACTCCTGCTGAGTATTTTTGGAGACTACAGAGAATGGCTGGAGACAAGGACTGCAGGTTGTGAAGTGCCTTTTCAGCAGGAGGTCTGTTCTGACCCTGACAATGGCAGTTTGGCGAAGGAGCACCTTCCAGGTTCTACTCCTCTGCAAAAGATGACTTGCATTGTTCCTTGCTTCTTCCAGTCTTGGTGTCTCTTCTAGCTTCCCCCCTCCGGAATCCCTCCACGCCTGTCCAGATTTTCTCGCAGCGGCCTCTTTCAATGTGGTCCCTCTCCCTATGGTCATTATTTAGGAAGAAGTTGGGACAAAAAGAAAAATGGGTGAGATTAGGAATCCACTGACTTTCCTGGAAGGAGATGAAATTTATTTTAGGTCGGAATTTATAAAAGCCAAAATCTTCTCTTATTCCTGTTTCAGTGTCAAGTCATCGGTCCCTTAATTCTTTCATTTATTGTTCCTTTAAAAGAAGCTTTGTTGGAGGAATGGATTCAGAAGATGTGGTATATTTACACAATGGAATACTACTCTGCAATTAAAAAAAATGAATTCACGAAATTCCTAGGCAAATGGTCAGAACTTGAAAATAACATCCTTAGTGAGGTAACCCAATCACAAAAGAACACACATGGTATGCAGTCACTGATAAAGGGATATTAACCCAGAATCTCGGAATACCCTAGACACAATTCGCATATCAATAGATTTCCAAGAAGATGGAAGGAGAGACCCCTGGTCCTAGAAAGACTGGATGTAGGGGAATGCCAAGACAGGGAAGTGAGAGGGGGTTGAATGGGGAAAAGAGGGAGGGAAGGGGGGTTATGAGACTTTTGGGGAGGGAGGAAACGGGAAAGGGGAAATGATTTTGAATGTAAATAAAAAAAACTTGGAAAATAAAATAAAATTAAAAAAAAAAAAAGAAGGGAATCTCCACAAAATCTAAAAGGACACAATTCAGGGACTTCTGGATAGCTGAACAAGTGGAGGTTTCTGAGAAAGGAATTCACGGTGGCTCCATACACCGGCTCTGCACTTCACCATAATCGTCTCTATTCTTGAGATTTTTACCATCTATCTTATTTTACTTAAAAACAAACAAACATCGCATATCAATAGATTTCCAAGAAGATGGAAGGAGAGACCCTGGTCCTGAAAAGACTGGATGTAGAGGAATGCCAGGACAGAGAAGAGAGAGGGGGTTGAATGGGGAAAAGAGGGAGGGAGGGGGGCTTATGGGACTTTCGGGGAGGGAGGAAACGGGAAAGGGGAAATGATTTTGAATGTAAATAAAAAAAACCTTAGAAAATAAAAAAAAAGAAAAAACAAACAAACAAATACAAACAAAAAAAAGAAGCTTTGTTGTGTTATAATGCACACATCACATCATCATTTCCACTTAAACAGTTCAATAGTTTTTAGGTCTTTTTGCAGGATCGTTCAACCACCACCGTAATCGATTTTCATCCAGCCATGGTTGTTTGGGGACCATTTTATCAGCAAAAGTAGCAATTTTCTGGTGAGCATATCCCTCAGTATGGTGCTAGTGCAGCACCTCTGAAGGGCTGTGTGAGGGCATGTGGGAGTACAGATGTGAGTGTGTGTATGAGCGCATGTATTAGTGAATGTGTGAGTGTGCATGTGAGTGCCTGTGTATATTCCTGACCTGAGGATCACCATCTTTCTCCTTTTTTCCAATCCTTCCTATCACTGGGTTCCTTTCTTTGTCTATCCTGCCAGCCTTGGCTCCTTTTGTTCATTCGCGCTCCAGCTCCAGCTAAATGCCAACTCCTCTGAAATGTCTGCTCGAATCATCCTCCGAAAAGGCCGTGTTATCATTTATACTGCTGTAGCCTCCTAAAGAAAACATTTTTTACACAACACAAATCATGGGCTGACAATTTCCTTCTTTCCTATTTTTTCCCCTCACTTTGTCATCTTTTCTCATCTTCTCAACATTATTTGAACACAAGCAGGCACTTTGTCCAATTCATCGTTGTTTCCTTGTGTCTGGAATGTATGCTGGTATGCAGATAGACCTAAAGCAAAATTTGTTGAGTGAATAAATGTGCTTTTAACTCATAGATGCTATTAAAGCAAAACAGTTGACTAAATATTTGTTACACCTGACTTATGTTTTGAAGTGTGTAAATAGGGAATGTATGCTGTAAATAAATATGTATGGGATCCCAGTGATACTCACTTGCTTGTATATTTTTCTCTGGCTTCTTTTGCACCTCAAAGCAGAGTTGAGACTTTTTTGAGGGACCACATCGTCCAGAACTTGCTTCTGGCTCTATGGAAGTTATCTGAGTCATATAGCAAATGAGTGACAACTTAGAAGGACTATAGTTTCTTCAATACATCCAGCATACTTCCAAAGAACATAAACGTAAAGAATAGGTGTGGATTTGGCTTCAACACAAGTTCTTGTTCTTCCTTCAAAACTTCTCTATGCTCCACATTAGCTCTGTGGCTGTGTGAGTAATCCTCTATGAACACTTTCCTGTCCATCGGAACAGATGCTGTGATTGGAATTTCAGCTAGGTAGGATATAGAGCTGAAGTCCAGCCCTGTCTTGTAATTTAGCTCCTGAATTTGGAACAGATAGTCCTCTACACTCCCTGTTTACACACTTCAAAAAATAAGCCCAATTATTTTGTCTTCTTTGGTCTTCGTTTTTGCTTCAGCATTGCTAATTAATGTCAAGTCCTACAAGGCTGATTTGAAGGCATCTGGCACCCAACCAAGCCATTAAGGAGTCTGAGGAATCTGTTTCAAATAAGGAACTAGTAATGGTCTTTTGTTTAGCCATAATATAAAGCAAATTAAAATGATGCCTAGAAATTTTTGCTCATTTTATGTTGGTTAAAAATTATTTATATATGGAAGTTCTCCTAGCTAACCAACTCACTGAAATTATGTCTTTTTTAAAAAAAAAAAAAAAAAGCTTCCCAAGCCTCATTTCCTATCCTCAATGAAATAGAAAATACCTTAAATGAACCCAAGAGCACCAAGATAAGCATGTCTCAAGAGAATTATTTACAATAATAAAACTTTCTTCTGGGCTCAGTTTGTTCCTCTCAGACTTTGTCTCCCCCTACTATGTAGCCTTATTCTTTGGTCCTTTAACGTTCATTGCTTAGTCCTAATCCCAAATCCCTCTTCTGGTGTTGCTGCCTTACCAACTCCAAAGCTATGCATAGCCATCCTTTGGGTTTGGCATTTCAGTAACCATGTAATTCAATGTTTGGATTCTGATTGGTCACTTAGCAATGGTTTGAAGAAGCTTAGACTGGACTGCAGAGATGGCTCAGTGGTTAAGTTTACTTGTCATTCCTGCAGAGGACCTGGGTTTAGTTTCCAGCACTGGCATGGTGGTAGTAACCATTTGTGTATTAAGTTCCAGGGTTTCCGACTCTGTCATATGACTTCTGTGGGCATCAGACATATGTGAAGTATACATACACATGAGCACAAAATGAACAAAATAAAATGTCAAAATATAAAGACAGAGAGAAGCTAGGCTACAGAGAGCAGTATCTTGTCACCCATGTGTCTCACAACATGAGGTAAAGTCCCAGATGATGCTTAGAACAAGGAGAAGGTGCAGTGAGCAGAGCCCTCTGTGCAGTGAGCAAAGTCCTCTTCCCATCTGTTTCTGAGGGATGTGGAATCAGACAGTTTCTTTGTCCTGGATGTGTGGTTCAGGGTGTGACTAGAAATGTGATGGTTGAGAAGGAGGCAAAAAGATGAACAGTGATGGTTCACCTGTCTTTGCTCAGTTCTGGGCGGGATGAGAGAGCGAATATTTTGATGGTTGTTTTAGTGTGCTGTTTTATAGTCTCATTCAATCCATTCTAAAACTCATGAAATATCATCTGCTTGGTCTTCCATGAAAGAACACATTAGCCAGAGTTGTTTATTTTGTGACATTCAAGCTAGGAGCTGTCAAAACCAATCTGTCCATTTAATTGATTCTGGCTTATTTCCAAAATGTAAAATTTAGTCATTTACTGTTAGTTATTACACTTCTTTCAGTCAAATTTGAATTTTCACAGGTCATTGTAGATCACAAATGGTGTAATTCCATAGCAAAAATATTTATAAGCTGAGAGTAACCCAGTCAATGAAGGTGCTAGGGTTGGAATTTCCTCCAGCCCAGGGGTGCTAAAATGAAACAAAATTAAATTTTATTCACTATAGAGAAGAGTGGGGTAGGGACATGCCAGAGCTAGTTTTCCTTGTTTAAGGTTTTCTTGCCTGACAATGGAAATGTGTGTGTGTGTGTGTGTGTGTGAGAGAGAGAGAGAGAGAGAGAGAGAGAGAGAGAGAGAGAGAAACTGCTGGTGATACCTATAATTGCTTCCTTCAATTAACATGCCCTTGTCATTTAGTTCTTTATACTATTTGTGATGGTGCCTTTCTTTACATTAGGGAGGCTCAATTCAGAGGAAAAGTCTTTCATAGGCAGCCATCACTCAGAGTACATCTGCATGTGCTTGAGTGTACATGGGTGTGTGCAAATTTGTGTTCATGTGCCTATGTGTCTATATGTGTGTCTGCTTGTTTTTTTTTCTGTACGTAGAGGGGTGTTAGATTCAGAGGAACTTATAGTCACCTCTAGTGTTACTTTTTTCCATCATGCCTGCTAGTATGATAGAACTCAGATTTGGTATGATATTGCATGATGTATCTTGGTCAATTATCCATTAGATTGAATTGAAAGAAGTCTAGGAGGTTAGCAAAACACAGTTGTACAGCAGCATTCCAGAGACATTCTGTGTTCAATACAGTCCTCCCCACCCCCCCCCCAGTTGGCTGTGCTGGTGATTATGTCCTTACCTAAAGCACTTGGAGTTGATAGACAGAAGGATTGTTATTGGGTGATAGAAAGCTAAAGTCAATATTTCTCAGGAATCTGGTAAGGCAGGTTTTCAGAAAGTCGCCTTCTTTCCTTTTCGTTCCAGTGGTCTAGTTCCTGATTATCAGCAGATCAAAATCCCCAGGTTGAATCCCAGTCTGTTCTGTCTGTGCCTCTTCTCCTACTGCTACCTTTCCCCTTGAAGCCTTCCCCCATGGTCACTGTTCTCTGCCCTTGAGAGGTAGTCTGGAAGTTCGATTCCCCGAATAAACTTTTCTTTGTATTCACAGTGTGCTCTGGTTTGGTGGTTTCACTCCACCTTAGCTAATATTTGGTGCTGAAATGCACAAGGGACAATTTGAGTCACCAAAAGCATGGTCCTTTCTTACTGAACCAAACTACCAATTTGGCCCCCTGGGAATAGATCATTTGCCTATACTGGCTTCCTCCATCCACCATATTAGATTCCATCTATTCAACTGCTTCTTTATCTGTTCTACCTTCTTGTAGCTCCTCACAGAAGTATCCTCTTGGAGCTACCTTCTCTGTCTCATCCTTTTCCCTCTGAGGACACCACCTCAGCCTCTTCCACTGGTGCGCTCAGCCCTCCTCACCTCCTCACCCTCACTCAACCTCATCCATGTTTACCTCACCAGCTCCAGAAGTTCACACTCACGCCCACACAGATAGTCTTTAAACCCTCAGGTAGGTCCTAGTGATAGAATCCACGCACATTTATCTTTCTCTTGGGTGGAAACTGCCTCTGCTTTTTTACCAATGACTCCTCTACCTTCACCAGAGAACTCAGGTAGCTCACCCAGGCTATTGTCTCTCCTAGCACTGCCCCTATGTAATTCTCTGTTCTGTTCTTACCCCTGAGGACAAGGAGAGGGTGTAGGTGGCTGCCAAAGCTCATCAGAAAGTGTTCATCACAAGGATGGTTTCTAACCAATGGAGGCCAAGGCAGTTTCGCCTGTGGACTACCACTGCAATTACTAGGTTAACACTGAGAATTAGTTCCCTGGCAAGGTGGATTGAGATGAAATAATTACTTGTCTCCTGGCTGGATTCCAAAAGGCCTTTCATAAAGAGGTAAATTTCAACAAAATGGGGAGCGGAGTCACCCAGAGTCCAGATGAAAGTCCTGCCAAGTTTCTTACCCAAGTCACAGAGACTTTCCTTCAGGACATCAAGTGAGACTTTAATTCTCAAGAAGGAGTGCTTTCCCTGAATTCTCACTTTCTTTCCCAGTCTGCCCCTGATAGTAAAAGAAAAATTAAGAGACTGCTGTTACAGGAAATATTAAAAAATGACACCATCCCACACTATACTCTGCTACTCTCTGCCCCAGCAGTCTTGCCTTGCCACCTCTGCGCTAATCCCGTTGGTGGTCTTCCCGGGTTAGCCTGCCTCAGAGCTGCCTGTTCCTTCTCTGCCATTTACTCCCTATGCTAGTTGTCACAAATCCCCTGAACCCAGTAAATCAGAACTCTAGAACCTTATAATTAATCAGTCGGATTTATATATCAATACATTCTCAATTCACAAGATACCCACAATAATTTCAGAGCCAATTGATAATGATATAAATTGCCCACCTAGATATGACAAATTGTCCTGTAATTATCCATCCCTTTTACGATATTCATAGCTACCTATGGCTATTTAAAGCCACCCAGAATCTGAATTGTCCTGTTCTTCCTCCATCTTTCTTCCTTCTCCTCCTTGTCCTTCTCCTCTTTCTCCCCCAAACTTTTCAGCTCCACTTTCCCTTCCACTGCCCAATCACCAGCTCTAGCCTTTATTTTACAAGTCAAGGTGGGGAGAAGGTTCACAAGAAGTCACCTGTGTAGTGATTCACTCCTTGTCCACAGCCCTTCCTGGGAAAGCAGAATTAGCATCAAAATACAAGAAACACCAGCACTATCCACAACAGACTAGATGATGGCCCTCAAAGCCCTTAGAGAGACCTCCTGATAAAGGCATTTAAGGTGCTTAATGGAAGAGAGTAGTAGGGAAAGATGGAAGGAAATCTTCTAGTAGATATAAGTACTAGTTTCTGGTAGTAGCTGTTAGGTCATTTCCAAAGAAGATGCGGCACTTAAGGACTCTATCTGGACCTTGTTTCCAATTCAGCAACACCAGTCACTGGGTGAAAAAACTGCCCACTACCATCATTCTTCCAGGACCCTGCCCTGACTGCGGAAGGAGGGTTGACTGCAGTTCTTTGCCTCTTCAAGGTAGGTCAGTTCCCCTAGTTCCTCCTCTAAAAGGAAGTCCTTTGGATTTTCTGGGTCTGAAAGCTGAAGACTGATGCTTTTCTGGGACCTCAGTACCCATCAAAACTATCAAGATTACCATGGAGTAAATGCCCAAGTAATAGGTTAGTCTCTGTTATTTTGAATAGGTTTAGAGACCACTTGGTCCATACTTGCTGCTTACACTGGTAAAACTCTATCTTTCTCAGATCTGATGGTTGTTGATGAGCAGCCCTACTAGCTTACAGCTACAAATCCTCTTCTCTGTTCCTTCTGTGTCCACCATTGGCCACTACTTCCTCATTAAATCTTGTTGCCCATGCCTGTTACTGGGTGTGGCTCTCATGGCTAAATTTTCCTGTTTTTCACTCACCTCCTTTTGTGAATGAAAGAATAGAAAGAAAAATTGCCTTCCTCTTGTAGTATCTGAGGACCACCCCACTACTAGTTTAGTTTTTGTTTCAATACACGTTGAATATATATTTCCTATTTTATAACAAGTGAATAAAATTATGCCAGTCCTTTGGAAGAAACCACACACAGAGATGCTTTGACAGATACCATCTTTTGGTTTTTCATCTGGTCAAAGTTAAAAAGTCTGCTTTCAGCTTTCCGGCTTTATATCAAAAATAAATTTGGGTACAAAAGATGGACATGTTGCTTCCTGATGATATAAATTTGAGAGCCTTATATAAAAATTTAGATTACCTGAGTCTTGTAAGTAAAAAAATCTTCAAAACTGAGACTCAATTACCTGCCAGCCTAACTTGGCTTCAAGTATAAAGCTCAGGTCTTGATTTTTCCTGGAGCTAACTGTCTTCCTACTGAGCTAGGTAAACTCAAAGACAGGCTTCTATGAAAAAAAAAAATTAAAAAAAAATCCTTCAACACTACCATGCTGTTATTACTGACTGAGAATTTTCTTTTTACTGTTTCTTTATGCACTGATGATGATTTTTAAAAAGCTCATTTTTTAAATGACTACTTTTATTCATCAAGCATCCATGTCTCATTATGGTAAATGATGGGATGTTTTCAGACTAGAAAAGAAAAATAGAATACTTAGGCATATTTTGAGGGTCTGAGGGAGTGAATCAAGATATGTGAAAATGAGACTTAAAAGATGATACGATACTAGAATTTTAAAGTTCAAAAATTAACACCTTACTGTTAAACTTCTTTTTAAATAAATAGTGTTGTCATAAGCAGTTAATCTCTTGGTAAGAGTTATAAACATTAGTTACTAAACCTTAAAAATAATTAAAATTATTTTAGTCACAGCCTCAGAAAATTTAAATTTCCTTTGGTCATTTTTAACTTTTTATGTTTATATCAATAACATTTTACGTGTTATTTTTGCTACAGCTCAAAGGCATGAGTCTGAGCTGCTAGCGGACAATCGTTAACTGTTTTCTCTACAATGAGGATTTCAATACAGACTAAAACAGACATGGTCCTGCTGATATAGCTGAACATTTCATCACTTTTTGTCAAATTAAAAAATTCATGCAACTTTTAAGGAGCTACAACCTGGATCCATCTGTCGCAACTCAAATGAGCTCCGGATCCCTTGTTTTATCAAATTAGTCAACAGGACTACTAAAACTTAAGCTCTCCCACCTTCTGACTATTCCTGAGAGTGACTTATTTCCTTGCCCTGGTCTTGGGGCTCTTTTCTACACTTTGAATGCTAAGATCACTCAACATTTTAACTTCACTTTCTGTCCATACACAATAGCTGTTCCAGCAAAATGTCCACTTTGCTGTCCAGGCTGTGTGAGACCTCTTAAGCAAATCTTCTGGGAGACTATTGCAAATGATCTGTAGTCTTCTCTATACTTCTGGCAGAAATTATGGGTCCCTTAATACAACCTCACAATTTCTTCTCACTCCAGTGCAAAAATCCCTAGTGCTGGCTATCCATCCTAACCATGTAACTCTAAACTTCTCACTCTGTAACCCCAAACCATATCATCTCCCTCACCACCACAGTTCCTCTCTTCTCTTTGAAATTGCAAGTCAATTGCCTCTTAACAAATGATTCTAATCCTGCCCTCTATCAGCCTGTACTAATATCTCAATTTTGGGAAGTTTACCAGCCATAAGTAACCCTTCTCTTGTTGTGTTTTATAAAAAGACCAGGATATGTTTTGTAGAGCATGCTATGGTAAGGAGGGAGGGGTACTTTGGCAGGATTATGCTGAGGCATTCCTTCCCCCTGAGGTACCAGCCATAGTGAAGAATAGAATTTATTTAGGTTATGGGAAGGGGAGTTGAGAAGGGAGTAGAGACAGACAGACAGACAGATAGACAGAAAGAGAGAGAGAGAGAGAGAGAGAGAGAGAGAGAGAGGTCAAACAGTCCCTTTTTATAGCAAGCCAGGCCTACCTGGCTGTTGCTAGGTAACCGTTGAGCTGAGTGTAAAAGGAATGCTAACACCTCTAGTGCCACTTCAAGCTCTACAAGCTCTACTGGTGTATAGACAAATCTCCTCGTGGTGTCTGTTTTATACTCTGCTACTTTTCCAACTTACTCTGTAAACGAAGGGAGAGTTCTAAATTCTCCTGCAAGTCACATACAGGAACAGATGAGCTACAGCTCTCCTGTTCATGATTAAGATCAGCTTGGCAGTCTCAGTGGTTTATATGGGTTTGGACAAAGGTGGATTGAATCACAGTCTGTATCTAAGCTTCGTTGACTTAGCTAGTAGGTCAATCTTAGAATCCAGGAATCAACCTTGGCCCTGCAACTTCTCCAGAATCAGCTCATCTCTTTAATCTTGGTGGTCCTATAATACTGGGGAACTCTGGACTTGCTAACCACTAAAAAGGGGCACACTTGCCTTTTCCTCAATGGAGAATGTCTCTACTACATGAACCAATACTGCCAAGTGGAAGAGAGGATTAAAAACTTACATGAACTGGCTTACAAACTATGGCCTCCAATGTGGCCTCTTGCTGTGGTCCTCACTGGGGCCCTAGATCTTACCTCTACTCAGCCCACTGGTTTCTGTCCTTCTCATAATAATGATTATTCCCTGTTTCTTCAGATTCTTTAATGAGAGAATTAATGAAATAACCTGATGGTCAGTAAACCAGATGCTCTAACAGAATTTCTTCTGGTCTCCTACCATTGCCTACTGTCTTGGGCCCCTGCTTTGGACTGGTATTCTAGATTCTCCTCCTCCAAATCACCCTTAAATCTCTGCTCAAGAAAAAGTGGCCAGGGGACTACCATCACCTTCTATCATCAACAAAAAGCTAGAATGTTAGGTCCAAAGTGGACCCCCCAAAATCGCAGTGCTGGTGACAATGTCCTAAACAGAAGGACACTGACCAGGTAAGCAGGATTGTTATTGGGTAAAGAGAAACATAAACTCAGATTTACCCAGGAGTCTCCTAAGGCAGGAAAATCACTATTTGCTTTATTCTCCCCAACTACTATTTACAAGGGCATCTAGTTCCTGATTAACAGCAGATCAAAGCCCCATTCTAACTCTCAGTCTGTTCTGGCTCTCACTTCTCTCCCTCCTGCTGCCTGTCCCCTTATAACTGACAAGACTTCTCCCCTGGCCACTGTTCTCTGCCCCCCTAAAAGATAGTTTGATTCCTCAAATAAACTTTTTTTACTGAATGGACAAGTTTGGTGGTTTCACCACACCCTCACATTTAGGTGATGAAGGATATGACCCAAGGAATGGATTCATCTCTTGCTGTATTCACAGCAGGATGGGAAGTGGAGGAAGGTAGGATATGAGAATTTGTGGACTACAGATTGCACTGGTCTTTTCCAGTGCTTCTTTTTTTCTGCTTCTTTCTGTCTGTTGTGAAGAGAACAACCTCCACCAATATCTATTTTCTCTATGTTCTGCTTCACAACACCATAGAATCTTGAAGTGAGATAATGACAGAACTCTATTAACTATCAGTCAAATCAGGCAATACCTCCCTTTAGTTGATTTTTCCAGATATCTGGTCCTTAGCACATGTGTTGTGCACAGCTGCAGGAGGATGCTTTTCTCATTAGGAAATCCTGAGGCAGGGATATTAGACAAGAGTTCTCTCTCCAGTTCTGACTGCTTATAGGTATCATTTTGTCTCCACTGTCTCTTTACCTGAGGATGGTAAGAGTTATGGATATGTAGGACTATAGGAAACAAATCTTACCCAAATCCCTCAACAATTTGTGGTAAAACTCTGTCATGTAATTTTGAAAACCACTATGAACCCAGAGAAGGCAGTGGGGAAGCCAGACCATGAGGCATAAGAAGTATTGAGGGTATCATTTTCCTTCTCTGCTCATGGTAAGATCACAGATCCTGCCTGAAGGCTGCAACCTAATTCCTAGCATGCAACCTGATTTTATGTTTGCTCCATCTCTGATCTTGCAATACTAACCATAGAAGAGCTGCTCTCATGTCACTGCCCTGTATTGTGGTACCTCATCCAGGCTGAAACTCAGTGTTATTCTTTCCTTCAGAGGAAAGAGGGTCAGACCCTTAACGCTTCTTAAATCAAGTGATGTGCTATGAAATGACTGTGATAATCTTGGTTCTCAGAGTGTCACACTGTAGTTTATTACTAATACTTCTTATAGGAAAGCTGAATTTCACTGGGGCTGGGTGGACTACTATTAGGATATTACATAGGTCACTTTGTTTCAAGGGTAGCTAATGTCTAGCACTCTTTACTGGGGTGAGTTCCATACAAGGCTTGGGATCCAGGCACTCATCCAAAAAGAATCCACAAACAGACTGGGGACATAGTCAGTTGAGAGGAAGCTAAAGGTTAAGGTGTATAGCCTGGCAAGCAACATTGAAAATAGGATATATTCTGGGTTGGGCCAAGAAATGGAAATGAGGCCTCTAAGCTTAGTTTAAAGACACAATGAACACAAATCTGTTTGGTAAACTATTGAGGACTGCTGAGAACAGAGTACAGGGCAGCCTCTTGGGAAAGAATTCCTAAGAACCAGGGGTCCTGATGTCCAAGACAGAGGAGGAGCATATGTTGGCTTTTGACAAGACAGAACTTTTCTTTCACTTTTGACTCCTACCTTCTTGTTCTATCCAGATCCTCAGCACTGTGGAGGACTGTTAACATTGCACAGAGACGTTTTTCAACTATCTATGGATTCAAATGCTAGTTAGTATCCTCTGGAAGCACCTTAAAAGACATAGCAAAACAGTGTTTATGAGCCTTGTAGGCATCCTGTTGTCTTCTCAAGTTGATATGTAAAATTAATCTCAAAATCAACACATTTCACGCCACTGTAGAGGAAAGTAAGACTTAGAAATGTTGAGGCCAAACTTGGTCATGTGTGATTGTGTGTTAAGTTCCTCCCTTAGTGTTTCTAGAGCCTTCCAGTTGGGGAAGTTTTCTTTCTTGAAAAGAATCACATTTTTTGGGGGGGGCACAGTAGGCTCAGGTAGTAACCTTGGAGTGATATTGAGGGCACTTATAAGATATAATGTATACCTGTGTCCCTGCTGTCTGGAAGCACATAGTCTTCCTGGCTTGCAGAGGAAACTAAATTTTTATTAAACAAATAAAAATCTCTGAAAGAGTCTGGAGTGTTGCACTGTGTTCCTCAGAACTGGCTCTCATTTCTCCTTCAGCTGAAGGGGCAAAACCCATGTTTCTCAATGCTCCATTTCCCTTTCTACAACAGAGTAGCACCCAGTGTCTGTTCAAGTTCATTAGAAAGAGGAAGAGGGAAGGATATTTAGCCTCTAACAGATCCAGATAGATACAGATCACATATGGTGGTTATTAAAAGTTTTGTTGCTGGCTAGATGGCTCAGCGCTTTAGAGTACTGACTGTTCTTCCAGAGGTCCTGAGTTCAATTCCCAGCAATCACCTGGTAGCTGACAACCATCTGTAATGGGATCTGATGCCCTCTTCTGATGTGTCTGAAGACAGTGACAGTATAATCATATATATAAAAAAATCAATTAATTTAAAATAGTATTTGTTAAAAAAAGAAGAAAATAACAAATAACAGTAGCACTAATTCAGTTTGAAAATAATTTAATTTCTTTGATGGAAATGAAAAAATGTACTGTTTTCTTTTTATTATGGACATTAATTATGTAATCAATTCAGGTGCATTGTGAGAAACAATTCAGATAAGTCATATGAAAGAAAGATTCACCCACAATCCACCTCTCAGGTAGAAGGCCATTTTTAACTTCAGCGCAAATTCCTTGTTTCCTCTGTTATGTGTGTATATTTACAGGTGTTATATGACTGTACTCCACCCTCTCCTATGTACACACACACACAGAGAGAGAGAGAGAGAGAGAGAGAGAGAGAGAGAGAGAGAGAGAGAGAGAGAGAGAGAGAGAGAGAGAGAGAGAGAGAGAAAAGCTAATCCTCCTGCTGGCTGAACTTTCTGAAACTCCCTGTTGACCTAGATAGTAATAGATTTTGAAAATCTTTTCAGACCAACAAAATTCAACTTGTAAGTAGCTGAATTAACATTCCATTTTGTCAGTGAATCATGATTTATTTAAATAATTTTTGTTGCTGGAAGTTAAAATAGTTTCCTTCTTTCTACTAGCATAATGTTAATTTTGTATAGGTTTCGTTATGACATTTTCTTATATGGTTGTAAGATTCCTTTGGTCATCCTCCATCATCCTCTCTCATTCCCTTCCTCACAACAGGCCCCTTTCCTGCCTGATGGGATTGAGAACAACTTAATCATCCTGTAGAATGATGCAACCAACATATTTAGTGTCTTTTCAAATCAGTTTTTAGGAAGCATTCCTAGAAGCAGAATTATGGGCCAAAGCATATGTGCATTTTGTGGCAATTGAGAAGGAGGTGGGCAATTTCATCAGGCCCTGCAGGTGCTGCTCATGGCAGAGTACATGAAGAATCTGCTTTCTCCACAGCCCTGCCAACAATAGGCATTTTCCCTCGCTTAAAACTTTGCCAACTTGAGATGTGTAAAATGGTATTTTGTATCCATTCCCATTTTTTGCTTAGTGGTGAGCTTACAGGTTTTTTTCCCCCATATGTTTCTTAGCCATTTGCATTTTGCTCGTTATATGCTGTTGTTAAAGCCATCTAGAGGTACGGGAGTGGGTTTATTTCCTCTCCAATTAAAGAAATAAAAGGCAGGAAAGAATGTGTTACTGGAAATCTTGGAGAGTCCCAGTAATACCTGGGAAGTCAGGGATCCCTCTTAGTGTTATTAGTTTCTTTCTTCTTTTTTTTTATTTTCTAAGTTTTTTTTATTTATGTTCAAAATCATTTCCCCTTTCCCGTTTCCTCCCTCCCCAAAAGTCCCATAAGCCCCCTTCCCTCCCTCTTTTCCCCATTCAACCCCCTCTCGCTTCTCTGTTCTGGCACTCCCCTACATCCAGTCTGTCCAGGACCAGGGGTCTCTCCTTCCATCTTCTTGGAAATCTATTGATATGCGAAATGTGTCTAGGGTATTCCGAGATTCTGGGTTAATATCCCCTTATCAGTGACTGCATACTACGTGTGTTCTTTTGTGATTGGGTTACCTCACTAAGGATGATATTTTCAAGTTCTCACCATTTGCCTGGGAATTTCGTGAATTCATTGTTTTTAATTGCAGAGTAGTATTCCATTGTGTAAATATACCACATCTTCTGAATCCATTCCTCCATTGAGGAACATCTGGGTTCTTTCCAGCTTCTGGCTATTATAAGTAAGGCTGCTATGAACAAAGTGGAGCATGTGTCCTTATTGCATGCAGGATTAGTTTCATTAATAAAAGAATTTAAGAATGGTCACAAACAGAAGCTTGAGGACAATTTATTAGAGTTTAAAAGGAAACCCCAAGTCTGTTAAGCTACAAATCTTGCAACTGCCTGGAAAGAAGATGAGACAACAGCTTGAGACAAGCCAGCATGGAAGTCAACCACCTGCAGGTGCTCATAAGGTGGAAAGGGAGCAGAGCAAGGAAGCCCAAACATTAGCTAGGAAGTTTAAAAGCACATGAAGTGGGTGTTTCTGGTTTCTTTGACGACTCAGTTGTGTCATGTGATTTTTTTTTCTGAAATTGTCTTATGAGAGGATGTTTGCTGAGGCACACATGTAGTATTTTTCTGGAAACTGCCTGGAAAAGGGGCATGTAATGTTTTGCTAGAGCATATGCTTGAGAGAATATGTGATATTTGGAAAGGGTATAATATACCCCAACAGACAGTGGACGATGGTGTGTGGCATTGGTTCACCTTGCCACTCTTTGCTTGCCTTCATTGGGCTTTGCTGATGCTGGTCTTCACTGATGATGTGGTGACATTGGTTTGCCTTGCAGTCTTTGCTGATCATTGTTTGTTGTGATTTCATAGAAAGAAATGCACCAATGAACTTCTTATGATATTCCAGCTACTTGTCACATCTGTAGAAGTGCCAATTGACAGAGTCTTGATTAAACTGCTGTTGCTCATTCATGAATAGTGTTTTCTAGTGGATTGCACTACTGCTTCTGGTTTGTATGAACTGAACTACTGAGATCATGACAATGAAGACTGGAATCACCCAAGCAAACAATTTCTAACAGGTCTACACCTCCCTTTGTCCTATTGACTCTTCATTTCCATTTCTTCTGGTTGGTGGTGGGTTAGAATGGAGGATCACCTGTTTAAGAACCCTTATTAAAGTAGGTTTTGAAAATCTAAGCTTACAAGCACATCTATGCCCTGGCCAGCATCTGAAAGCAAATGACAAAGAAGAAAAAAACTATTTATGCTTTCTGCCTTTTAGAGTCAGTTTTCAGAAAGGTGGCAGACCCAGCTCTACCGCAAGGTTGAGTTCAGATTTTCACTAGCTGGTAGAGATTCTGAATAGGAAAAACATGCTATTTTCAGGTGAACCTGCCTTCCTGGGGTTTTCCCTAGCTAGGACCCTGTCCTGCCTCATTGAATTAAAATTCATGGAAGATAAAAGGCCATGTGATCACTTAGATGTGGATTTCATGTTCTTTGTTCATGTTTTTTCTTCTGGGAAATTTCTCTTTGAAGTAGCATTTCTAAGTAAATATATTCATAATCTACCTAGCTTATCTAGGGTGTGGAAGTTCAAGGTTTTTTTTTTAATTTGTTTTATCAGATGCAGCCTTTCCTCACAGAGATCACCAAGGCATCATTTCAAGTAACCCAAGTGCCAACCAAAACCTTTTACTCCTTTTACTTTCTCTTTCTTCCTCCTGCTTTGAAATGTGGATCCATTCTCTCTGTCTTTAGTTTTTCTTGAACATTTAGTTTGGCTGAGTCCCAGAGTTTCCAGTGAGTGTTTGTTTGTCTGTTAGGTGTGTGGGTGGTGAGCTGGGTATAAAGCCAGTGTCTGGGAGATGTCTGTTTGTATGAGCACCTGGAAGACTTCTGCTACTCCAGCATGTATGAAAGGAGCGCTGTCCATTTGTTAAACCCAAGCTATGT
The DNA here is from genome assembly GCA_036184795.1 of Tokudaia tokunoshimensis. Taxonomy (NCBI): domain Eukaryota; kingdom Metazoa; phylum Chordata; class Mammalia; order Rodentia; family Muridae; genus Tokudaia; species Tokudaia tokunoshimensis. The sequence continues at coordinate 23,631,115 of BTHU01000008.1, forward strand.
TTTGATACAGCCTCAAGAACTATAAACACAGTTCTCAATGCAAACATTTTAAACAAGAGTTCCCAGAGAATTACAAATGATGAGGTAGCTTCTATTACGATTTCCTGCAATTCCACCAGGAATTATAGAAACTTCCTTTAGTCAGGTGTGCCTGGCTCTAGTATTTCTCTGAAACCTCAAAGCCTATTTCCCTTTTCTTTCCTGTCCCAAGGATAGTCTCTTCTTTACCCAGAGTCCCTTTTCTTGTTTACTGTATTACCTTATCTCTCCTGTTTTCCCCGTGACTCTATTCATTCCTAAACTGTAGTAGTTAAGGCTGCTTGTTTACTGGTGGCCTTGGGTATTAGTAACCATTACTACTTCATGATCCTGAAGCTTTCAGTCTCTTTGAGGACACTGTCTGCTAGCCTGTGCTCCAATGTTGTTACTTCACTTATGCCAATGCTGGGCCAGGGGTGGGGGAGGTGGTTAAACTTTAGCTGAGATCTGGAGCTAAAGATATTCCCCTCTTGTCATCATTGAAATTCATTGGAAGAACAGTGATATGAACTGAGAATATCACTTACTTTCTATAAAGCAAAACAACAAAACTAAAAGCTGTAAAGCTTCTAATGCTATGTGTAGTAGTTAGTGATTTGGAAAGATTCATTAACACCTAGTCATCCTACTGGACATTTCCTGTTTTCCTTTTGAAATCCACAACTCATGTCTGCAGTTGGTTTCATCCAGTGGTGGACACATCATATTTTTCATAATTATAACAAACCATCACTAATACAGTGCAGTTGTGTCTGATAGCCTTCTACTGAAACATTGTGTGCGCATGTAGGGGGCGGGCTGGTACCAGAGGGTTTAAAGTACATAAAAAGGGCAGTTTCTAGGTTATTAGCTGGAACTCTAGTTCCTAATACTTTATTTCCTATCTTTTAAACCAGAAAAGATCACACCAGTATGCCCACTACACAAGAGAGCTGGCTTCTTTTCTCATGAGAATTTTCTCCTTTTCTTATAATTCTCAAGCCATCATGACTTAGTAAATATTCAAGTTTTTCCAAACACCATATGTTTATTTTTGTTTCATAACCATCTCCTCTCAGAACTATGCCAAAGCACCATTCAAAAGGGAAGAATTTTCCTACTGAGATTATGCTCTCTCAACAATGTGTTGGCACAAATCAATATAGCTATAAAATGTTTGCATGCATTTTCCCGAGAAACCTATTTCTACCCATGCTAGATAGAGAGGGCAATGGAAAACCACACACACAGTTCCATACATGTCCAGCTTGGTGAACAATGGATCAATATAGATGCTTACACAGCATGGGCAACTCTCTGGAAGCTGCATCATCAAAATGCAAGGATGACAACTCAGAAATGCTGAACCACAGTAGTTTTCTGTGCAGTGTGCAGACAACTACACCACCATGGAGTCTCCTGCCTTCTCTCTTTCCATTGTTTGATGTTTATATGACCTCAGGAAAGAGCTTAATGTGTCCTGGAAGTTTCATGAACTGCCTGACTATTACATGTTTCTTACGCATTTCACGAGTCTACCAAGTCTCTATTTTCCTTCCAGGAGGAAATCTTTCAATGAAGAGGAAATAGCTATACAGCAAATGTACTCCATGCCCCTACCACACTGTACAATCCACTCCTAAGAATTTGCTCAGCCAACCATTGGACTGAAAACAAGGTTCCCAATGGAGGAGCTAGAGAAAGGACCGAAGGAGCTGGAGGAGTTTGCAGCCCCATAGAAGGGACAACAATATGAACCAACCAGTCCCTCCAGAGCTCCCAGGGACTAAACAACCAACCCAAGAGTACATATGGAGGGACCCAGGGCTCCAGCCGCATATGTAGCAGAGGATGGCCTTGTTGGACATCAAAGGGAGGAGAGGCCCTTGGCCCTGATAAGGCTCGATGCCCCAGTATAGGGGAATGCCAGGACAGGGAAGCGGGAGTGGGTGGGTTGGTGAGCAGGGGGAGCAGGGGGTAGGATAGCGTGTTTTCAGAGGGGAAACCAGGAAAGGGGATAACATTTGAAATATAAATAAAGAAACCATCTAATAAGGTAAGAATTTGCTCTGCCTATCTTTCTGTCTTGTTTATATATGTCTGCATGCGCTGCTCCCTTTCTTTACTTTCCTCTCCTCTGTTTTTATTCAGACAGCTGACTTTGAAGCCCTCCCATTTGGGCGACCCTTGGTCAAGTCCCTAGCTGCCTCACATTTCCCTTTTCTCTCAACAGTAGGTAGTGGGCCAGCCTATTTAGTGTGTTCTCCTGAATGTGTGTTATCAGTAAGCATTTACTTCTGTTCCAACTTTTTCTTGCTCCTGAAATTACTAGATCGGCTGCAGAAAGTTCAAAGGTACAGAACCATTTCTCTTTAAATGCTGGGTGTGACATATGGCTTCGATAGCCTCACAGATTAGCATTACCTCATTCATCAGAAAGATGTACCCATCACTGCCAAAGACTCTTATCCTGTTTGCCTTCAAGAAAGTCATCTATCACCTGGCCTGTTTGGCTTAATGTTGTAATTGTGACTGTGAGTACCTGGACTGGTCCTCCTGCTGGCCTCAGGTGCCGTTGTTTCTCATGAGTGTGACTAATAGCCATTGCTGAGGACAGGAGATGATTCATTTCCACTGACTCCTGTGGTTTCTAAATAAAACACTTAAGCCAAAAGTAGACAGAAATAAAGCCTCAGACAGCGATGAAGCTGATGTCAGTCCTATCTGACATGTTTTATTTCCAGCTCAGGGTCCATACTTTCAGAGTAAAAAGATCACTCACCTCTTGAAAATTGTGTGATAAATTACAATGTTCACAAGAGTGTGATTGAAGTACTTATTGAAAAGAATGTTATTAAAATGAAAAGGTTTCCCTTAAATCAGTTAAAAATGTATTGACATTTTAATAGAAAGTCTTACTGATAAATACTAAGTACTGAGCAGCTGAGTAGACAGGACATGTGAGTAGCTGAGTTGACTCCAAACATGTGATCAACAAGTGTGTAAGTGTCAAGTCTGTTTAATGCTGGGCTTCCCTTAATCCACTACTTCCATGTATACCAAAAGAGCCAGTGTTGCATTTTTCAGAAGAAACCACACAAATAGGTTCTGCATAGAGAGCTTAAAGTGAGGAGGTTATATTTAAGGACCTGGAGTGAAAGAGTCTAAGGAAGATTCAGGGTATGTGGCCTGAGGCCTGCCTGCATCAGCCTTACTTGTATGTTTGTGAGGAATTCAGAATCCAGGTCCCATGTAAGATTTCCTAACCCAGAATTTATGCCAATAGGAGGGAAGACCTGGAAAGGGGATAACATTTGAAATGTAAATAAAGAAAATATCCAATAAAAGGGAAAAATATCCTAGATGCTTTCTATTGAAGTGCGAAGAGAACTACAAGTTAGACACCTGCAACCTTACCTGTATAGAATTTAACATCCTCCCACACACCCCACCACCCCACATACATACTCTCACCCCTCACACCCCCAACACCCTACACACAAGCTCACAGACACATCCCCACACCTCACACTCCATATAGACCCTCACATCCCCTACACACCACACAAACTCCCACCCTTCACTCCTAGTCTTCCCTGCACCTCTGACAACCCTCCCCCACACTCAGAAAAATACAGTGTTTGTGTTTAGTAAATCAGAAAATACACTTCTTTCCTTGTTTTCCTTAAAATCTAAATCTCATAAAATATTTATAGAAAGGAAAACATTTGAATAGATACAATTTGTTTGTAAAGATGTATTAAATGAACTATGCCAGGACTTAAAAAGATTTTACTGAAAAAGCAGTGTAGATAGAATATCCCTGTAAATGCCAGAGCTGGCAGAGTAACAGTCAGCATGAAAGAAGAAGGAAGTCCAGTTCAATGTAAAATAGCTGGTGTTGGTTCAAACTTCTAGAATCTGACTCTGGGTAGTTTATTGTAAACATATTTAAGTACAGTACAATTTAGGAAAAATTTCCTGGTGTAACATAATCCCCTGTGCACAAGGAGGCATAATTACTTTAAAACTCTTCTCAAAATATATCCATGAAGATGTTCTAGAGACAGGGTACATGTGTTACCTTAAGGGCCTAGTAGAGAATGTTATACAACTTGTATAGAGGTATTCGGGGCTGTTAGCTTTCTCCTGTGCTTGTTATGGGAGCATGGGGATATCTCCTGAGCATGTAGGTAACACAGAGGTCACCTATCCTGGTTGTGGGAACTTGGGAGAGTCAATGCCCATCTAGATAATGTAAAGGTCACCTAGAATACTAGCTATTTCTGGCCTACTTGTGGCAGCTTTGTATGGCCTGGCCCTACAGATCATGAAGATTGACACACTATTAATCACCTTCATGCCCAGCCTTCTGGTGGAAAAAACATATTATACATCTTTTTTCTTAGAAAAGACAACTCTGTGTATTTAGCATTCCTTGTTTCCCTAGACCTTTGTTCTTCCAATATAACATAAGCCAATTATCATAGCGTATGCTATGATAGGATATACTGAAGAGGCAGAGGCAGGAGGATCACCAGAGCAATATGAATGTAAGAGACCCATTTCTTATGGTTACATTTTGCTGTTAAATGGATGCTATGCTATTTCTTTTAGAATTTGTAATGTCTGTATAATGTGGATGCTGACAGCTATTTATTAACCAGGATGCTTCCTTCACCAGAAAGTGATTGCAGTGTCTTTCAAAGCCAATGATACAGGGTTGTAATGGCTTCTATCAGAATGCAGAGAATAATTAAATTAATGTATTAGAAGCATAATTCAGACTCTTTGAGATAATGATCATGTGTACAATGGTGTATGAAATTAGACATACACATTTTTAATATAATCTTAGGATTAATAGCTCTTGCTAATGGCTAGATCACACGCAGTTTTATCTGGTGTAGGGTGAGAACAATGTTGGTACTAATGACTATCCATTAAATCTCTCTCTTCTGGGACACAAGATACTGAATGTATAGAATCGTAATTATCTTCACAAAGAAATGGGATAGTGGGATTCTACTTTAACCAAGAACTACATATGAGCTATGTATAGAACTGGGTACAGAAAGTAAATTATGGTGGTGATATTTTTACTCCCTGATACTTTGTCGCCGTGAAGTCAGACATATATTCTTTTTTAAAAAATAATTTTGTTATTTTTATTTATGTATAGATATGTGTACCTGTGCAAATATATGGCATATGCATATAGGTGCCTGTGGAAGCCAAGAGAGGGCATCAGATCCCCTGGAATTTGAGTCGCAGGCAGTTGTGAGTCACCCATTGCAGGGCATGTGGGACCATGCTAGCAGAACTGGAGACATGTGGCTTGCTCAAACCCTGTGAATCTCAGAGATCTGAGACAATAGGGATGGAGTTGCCCCCTCTCAGCCTCCAATGCCTGCTCTGTGGCCACAGAGAGAACCACAGGCACTCGGTCACGAGCACAGCACCTGGAATTCTTCATGCTAAAGAGGCATCTAGAGAGCCTTAACCTTCGTCCTGTGACTTTTTCTTTCTGGCTATTCTCATGCCCTTCCCGCAAGAGGTGTATAATCCCTGACTCACTGCAAATGAGTTGTATGCATCCATGTCCACCCCCAATAAAGCAATATGAACAAACAAAGACCATCTCAGAGAGCTGCTTCATTAAAGATCACTACTTGGATGGCCTTCACCTAAAAGAGCAGTGCCTAAGACTCCCAAAGCCTTTTCTTTTCTCCTGCCCTTCCTGCACTCAGCACTTGTTCTTAATCAGACTGGACCTTGCTCCTCTCAGGCTCTTTCCTCCCCTTTCTGTCTGGCATGAGGATGCCCCAAGGGGACACGGGAACTCTCAGACCCCTTTCCCAGCTTCAGGCAGTACATCGACAGCCCCTGAGAGCAATCGTTCCAGATCCTGCTTTTCCCTTCAGTCGGGCATGTAGGAACATCTGATGCACCAAAGGAAAACATGGGCCGTGGATTCTGTTCTGGTCTTTGCTCTGTCTTCTCTGGAGGTGGGTTGGCATCCAGACCCCAAGCAGAGAAGCAGGATGTAGTATCAACCCATGTGATTGCCAAGTGCCGAACTCAGGTCCCTCCAAAGAGCAGCAATCAATTTTTAACTGATAAGTCACTTCTCCATCCTTAAAACATATATTTTAGTAATATATCAGCAGACTCTTTTCAGAAGGCTTGCTAAGAAGATACCCCTGGACTGACTCTCTCTCATTCTCTCTCTCTCTCTCTCTCTCTCTCTCTCTCTCTCTCTCTCTCTCTCTCTCTTTCTCCTTTCTCCTCATTTCCTTTTTCCTTCTACAACATGGTCTCATTAACAGTCCTGATTTGACTTTCAACATTGTTCTAAATACATAATAATCCAGGTTTTGAAAGAAAATATAAAACTGTAGCCTCTAATTTGACTGATCTGGGTCAATAATACACTAAGAAAGACTGTGTGCTTTTTGTCACTAGACAGATTATACTTGAAGACTGTTTTACATCGTTTTTAAAACGCTGTGTATTATGTCATTTAATAGATAATTTTGGGGGAAAAGTTTCCTAATTGCACCTAAGCTAACAAAAAGCATGCCTGACAGGCCAGAGCTCAGGGCAGCCTAGTTCTTCCAGGACCTCTCAGTTCTCACAGCCCTTAGGTAACTAAGGCACACCGTTCAGTTCCCACTATTTCTTATGCTACTTGGATTGCAGAATCTTAAGCAGGAATATGGCACTGTTAATCTTGGAGACCTGAGGAAGATGCCTTTTTCATCTCCTCAGGGATTAATCCTAACATATCTTCTCTATTGCCTTTCTTGGGGCTTACTTATAATGTATGTACTGCTATGTGTATATGTTTCTATATCTTTCAAGATTTATCTCTCTCTCAAATCATCTAAAAGCAAGTCAGTCTTCAGATTAACTGGAATAGCAGTGGCCACTACTCAGTGTCTTTCTTTGATTCTATCAGAAACTTTGACGCCATTGTATTTTCCATGCACCTAGACATTGTGTTATGGCTTGTTTGATGGGTGATTTTTCTAGTGTCTTGTTTCATGTTATAGTTTGGACATAAAATGCCTCCAAAAGAGCTCATGTGATGAAAACTTGGTTGTTAGCCAATGCACTTTGCTCTGGGAGATAATTGGATCCTGGTTTTTTTTTTTTTATTTGTTTTACCTTATCAGTGTATTAATCCATTGAATGCTTGTGTACAAGGTCTTTTAAAGCTGGAGCCTGGATGGAGAAAGCAGGTCACTGGTGGGTCTGCCAGGGTTGTGTCCTTAGACACAGGGCATTCCTTGCTGTTGCTCTGTTTTCAGCAATTGTGAATGAGTGGTTCTGCTCCCACACATTGTCCGTGTGCCTCAGATACAAAGCAACAGTCAGGAAACTATTGGCTGAAATCACATGGGAATCAAAGCAAAATGGATGTTTCGCCACCTTGGTTGCTATCTCGGGTGTTTTGTCTCAGTAATAAAAATGCTGACACTTTTCATTCATATTAGTTGAGGTTCTCTGCTCTATACCCACTCCAAGATAGCAGTGCATAGCGCTGCAGCAGATTTTAGGAAGAGACATGGAGAAGAGAGACAGAGGTGGTAAATACCTCTCCACCAGGCAGTCTGCTTAGGTTCAGGAGAGGGCAAGAGTATGACAGACTATGGCACAGGAATAAGAGAACACTATGGAGAAGCTGCTGATGAGTCCTTTAGCCTCAGTTACCAGCCACATGCTTATTCCCACATAGGTCTTGAATCGACCTGAGTGTCCAATGTCTAGCATAGCCCTGGCTAGGAGCCTCAATGGGAAGGTTTGGGGTAGGCAATGCATTTCAGCAAGTCTGAGTAACACATGTTCATGGCTTCCCCAGGCTGTTTAGTTTTGATGCATGTCTCCTTTAAGTTTATCAGACCTGCTAAGTCATAACCGCCCTGGAGAATTTCTATTTACTGGCTCAACATGGTTAAATGGGTCATCCTATCAGTTTGTTCTGGTCAGGATGAAGAGACAGGTTCACTCAGGGCTTGTAATTATTGCATCATTGTCAACTAGCTCAGGTCCAGACATAAGGAAAGGGGAAAATTTACAGGAGGTTTGCCTATAGACACGGTTTAGATAGCTTTGTGAGCAGGCAGAAGACTGAGGTAGGAGATGTGGCATAGAGTTTCCTACCTGATGAAGGAATTTTTCTCCTAGTCCAAGTAAGCTAAGAGAGTGATCCTTTTCACCAGTTATGAGTGCAGGAGCAACTGCCATGTTTTACTAAACATGCTCTCTGTCCAGGAACAAGATGAGAATGGGTACTGCAGTGATCAGCTTCCCAAACGAGCTTTAGCATCCTTCCCAGGATGCTATTATCTTTAGTGGTTTAGTAACTTGGCCTTTATATCCAGGCTCCTACTCCTAACCCTATGGCTGCCGCCATTGCTTGAAGCTGTTCTTTAGACAGTCCAGCCAGTTTCTCTATGCAGTTTCTCCTTGATAGGGTGAGTATTGAGTTCCTCAAGTCTCACCTAAGCAGTCTTTACATTCCCCCTCCCCCCCAACTATATCCTATACCATACAGCATTCAAATATCTAGCTAGGACTTTAGCTTCTTTTAAGGCAATAAAGCTTTCTGTGGGTTGGAAATAGCACTTTATTGGAGTACTGTAGTCTCCAATGACTGTTTGCAGTGATGATTTGTATAGAAGAATGAAGCAGAGAGTGAGAAAATAAAAAGAATTCTGTATGTGTGTTGTAGCTACGTATGGTCAAGGGAGCTACCGTTCTTGAGAAGGGGAGCCCATTGGAGAGCTTCAGAGGAGAAGCTGAAGGCACTGCGGCATGTACTGTGTGGTCAGAGGTGCTATGTCTGTCTTTACTCTATCATTCTGGCAGGATATAGGCAATTCGGGAGATGAAAGGAGAAGGATGAGCTAGCTCAGCAAACCCCATACACAAAAGTAGCCACAGAACATCGTGACAAAAGAAGAGGCAGATTTTCTTGCCTATTGGCAAGAGACAGATGAGCTTCCCTCCATGACTTCATAAGAACTGATGGAAATCTTTCCATCTTAACCAACTCCAAAATTGCCTGATAAGCATTTCTTATCTCCAAATGCTTTAGCCCCTTGTTCCTCTAAGTCCCATCTGTCCTAGGCCATCTGACTAGAGAAGAAATTTGTCCGTGGGCTCATAATCATCTGAGTCATACAGAAGATGGGAGACCACTGACATCTGGGCAGCTTAAGTCTTAAGAAGAACATCTCGAACAGCAGCTCCTCCTGACCACACTACATTTTTTTTTCTTTTAGTCCCTGTTGAATGCTTCCAACTAGGCAGATCAGGGATCAAAAGTAGACTTTCTGGGAGCCCTTTGTGAGGAAAAAGAACTTTTATCAGTGAGATGTTATTTTCCTGGAGAGGATACAGTTGCTTTCTCATGGCTATCACATTTCATCCCATCCAGCCATTTTTCCCCCAGTCTAAGGAAGACCAACTATATCCTTCAAAGAACATTGTCATAATATGGGCTATCATTAACAGAGAGGCTTCCTGCTCCACTTGAGGAGAGTAAATGTAGACAGAATCTTTTGGATGACAAAGGTCCAGTTTTCCATTTTTCGTGGATACCCCAGTATTGATCATCCCATATAGGTTTCTACCACAGGTCATTGGGCCTGCCTCAGTTCTCAAAGAGAAACATTAAAATTTCCAAAGATCATAGGAATTTTTTGGAAACCCCCTCAATGTCATCAGTTGGTTAGATGCCCTCCCTGTTGATGTAGACAGAGGGCCATGCCTTCTAACAGAAGGCCTGAGTCCTTGTGGCTCAGTGGCTTGAATCTTGCCAGTAGGTATAGGGAATCTCAAATTTTTGTTTTCTACTTTCAGTCTTCTGAGAAAATTCAGATTGATTCCAACAAAAGCACAAAGAATATCTATCTGCATGATTTGTTCTCTCATATTAACATCTCAACTAAATTTGCATGGTTTAGAGAGAATTCTGAACATCTCAGATGTTTGCTGACTCAGCCAATTCCATACACCTTATAAAGACTCACCCTAAGAGCAGGTTTTAAATCTAACACTGCACTAACCTCTTTGACTTTGTCTATGCCTTGTAATTATAGAAATTTAAATTTCTCCGTTAACCTTGAAAGGTTGCTAATGAAACTGTCATGGCTATGAGTGATGACTTCTTTCCACCAGTTTTATAAAAGAAAATCTCCTAAAGGTTCCTACTTCATGAATGCAGCAAAGGTCCTAAGCTGTGATAACCGCCATTATGATCTTCAGAAAGGGTCACAAGTCCCAGTCCTGTCACCCTTTAACCTTCAGGTGTCCTTTGGAGTAATAAGAAGATACTTTTCTATCACATAATCTAGTTGAATGGTTCCCAATGTGATTCCATAGGTTGACTGTGAAAGATTCACCTCAAACACTGATTGTCAAGATGCTGATTTCCAAGCCTCATTCTCAGGATTCTGAATCAGTGGCCTGGGTTGGAGGCATCTTTCTTAGTTGATGGAAGTTATATCTGGGAGCTCTGAAGCTTGGCGCAAAAAAGAAGTCATGAAGATGGAGAGCTCTGAAGTGGGCCTGACATAACAACTCCTGGATAAAGCTGAGCATGCTTACTTGGGAGGTGCGAGTGAGTCAGGTTTAGTATTTGCATATCTTCTGAGTCATTGTGTAAGACTGATTATATCATGAGTATTAACACATAGAATGACATGCTACATAGTAAGAGCTTTCCTTGTCTATACATGTCAAGGCTGGACATGAAGGGCTCCTGTGTAAGATGACAAGAGTTTATTACTGGGTGTGACTTTTTCCTTGCAAGGAACAGAAATAGATTCCTTCTTGAGATCTCAGCCTTAGCTTCTCCTGTCAAATTTCTCTGTTTGTTTTGTTCCTCCCAACTTTAAAGTGTTATGGCCCAGCCCTTCAGCTTTAATTTCATGTTTGACAGCACCCAGGAAAGATTTCCCCTTCCCTCCTTTGTGATACTTTTCTAAATGGCCTCCATTACTTTCCTTTCTATCCATCCAGTCGAAAGGTTACTTGTGGCTGGTCTCATACTTGAATATGCAGTAGACAGCTCCAGGGAAATGGTCATTAGTGAAGCTTCCTGGACTCATCTCCCTCCTAGTCTGGCACAGTTAGAGATGGGGTGACACTCAGGACATGGCATTGAGAAAACATTCCAGGGTGTCCTTTGCAGGTGGTTCTAGGAGCACCCTTGGGGAAAGGGCAACTGAACTTGCAAGTTCTGATTAAGTCTGTACACAGTACCTCCATCATAAGATTTGTGGTTAATTTGGAGGCAAGGCCTAAGGATTGCCATCTCCCAATTTGTGATTAGAAAACCACCACAACAACAACAAACATTTACCAGTGCACTATATTCGGAGTTATATCTATAGACCCCCCTAAAGACCACCATTCTCTTCTTACCTAAAAGTGAGTCACTTACACAGCCTCTCAGGCCTAGTTCAAAGCTCTGCATGAGACTCTGAATCTTAATGAAGCACTCATTATGAGTCCTCATTAGCAGGAAGCATGCTGTCAATGCCAGAACACGGATTTGGAGTGAAGATGAGTTTGGATTCAGCACTTGTATCATAATTTATTATATGTACACACAGTGTTAATAGCTTGAATATCTTTGTCACCATCAACAAAACTATTGGACTCCCAAAAAGTGCAAACACTCTTAGATTTTGCCCTTACCAGGTTAATTTGTGGTCCCTAGGATTCCTGACACAAACTAATGCTTAACAACTGTCAGTTTCTTAGCATTCTGTCTACCTTTATTAAATAATAGTGTCCAAAATCCATATGGGGAATTAACAAATTTCTTAAGAAATCTAATTATTGTTTAAACACTGTGGGTGAATAACTTAGATATATAGAAGTATAATATGAACTGCTTGAGATATATAAAGGACTGTCTACTAGGAGGCCAGTGACATCTCTTGTGTGACTGAGGGATAAAGGATGATGCAAGCCTGGTTGCCATGGGTTCCAAAAGAGTGGCTTTCTCATTCACAACGGATTCACAGTGCTCAAAGTTGTGGAGCTGGAGACTGATGGAGGAATACGGGCAGCCAAAGATGCCAGCTTGCTCATGGTTTTCTGGAAGGCATTGAAAGGATGGCACTTCTGGACAGAATGAATTGAGTTTTCATACTAAGTCATAGTGTGAATAAGCCAGGGTGAAATGTATGAGGGCTATGAGCTTTGGCCAAAACATTCATAGATGGGCATTCTAAGAGAGATATGGGGGATATTTCTATTATGGCATACCATGAACTCAGAGTTTACTTTCTACCCAAAGTCAGTGACCTCCAACTCTACGGTTAGTAGTGAGTCTTCTACAGCCAAGCCAAGGAATTGGAGTCCACACTGGACCATTTGCCTTTTATGCAGTTTGCACAGCTTACTTAACCTTTCTGTGGCTTTCTGTCATTCAATATGTGTAGGTAATGACAGACTATATGCCATGGACCTCTTAACTGAATAAAAATCGAAATGGGAAGGGAAGGAAAGGATATGACTGCTCCTAGGTTTGGTGGAGGAGAAAGTTTAGAGAACTATGACAGAGCTGAGCCATAGACAGATGCGTCTGAGAGCCATAGACAGATACGTCTGAGAGCCATAGACAGATGTGCCTGAGAGCCATAGACAGATGCGTCTGAGAGTCATAGACAGATACGTCTGAGAGCCATAGACAGATGCGTCTGAGAGCCATAGACAGACGCGTCTGAGAGCCATAGACAGATACGTCTGAGAGCCATAGACAGATACGTCTGAGAGCCATAGACAGATACGTCTGAGAGCCATAGACAGATACGTCTGAGAGCCATAGACAGATACGTCTGAGAGCCATAGACAGATGCGTCTGAGAGCCATAGACAGACGCGTCTGAGAGCCATAGACAGACGCGTCTGAGAGCCATAGACAGATGCGTCTGAGAGCCATAGACAGACACGTCTGAGAGCCATAGACAGACGCGTCTGAGAGCCATAGACAGATGCGTCTGAGAGCCATAGACAGATACGTCTGAGAGCCATAGACAGATGCGTCTGAGAGCCATAGACAGATGCGTCTGAGAGCCATAGACAGATGCGTCTGAGAGCCATAGACAGATACGTCTGAGAGCCATAGACAGATGCGTCTGAGAGCCATAGACAGACGCGTCTGAGAGCCATAGACAGATACGTCTGAGAGCCATAGACAGATACGTCTGAGAGCCATAGACAGACGCGTCTGAGAGCCATAGACAGATACGTCTGAGAGCCATAGACAGATACGTCTGAGAGCCATAAACAGATACGTCTGAGAGCCATAGACAGATGCGTCTGAGAGCCATAGACAGATACGTCTGAGAGCCATAGACAGATACGTCTGAGAGCCATAGACAGATACGTCTGAGAGCCATAGACAGATACGTCTGAGAGCCATAGACAGATGCGTCTGAGAGCCATAGACAGATGAGTCTGAGAGCCATAGACAGATGCGTCTGAGAGCCATAGACAGATGAGTCTGAGAGCCATAGACAGATGCGTCTGAGAGCCATAGACAGATGCGTCTGAGAGCCATAGACAGATGCGTCTGAGAGCCATAGACAGATACGTCTGAGAGCCATAGACAGACGCGTCTGAGAGCCATAGACAGACGCGTCTGAGAGCCATAGACAGACGCGTCTGAGAGCCATAGACAGACGCGTCTGAGAGCCATAGACAGACGCGTCTGAGAGCCATAGACAGATACGTCTGAGAGCCATAGACAGATGCGTCTGAGAGCCATAGACAGATGCGTCTGAGAGCCATAGACAGATGCGTCTGAGAGCCATAGACAGATGCGTCTGAGAGCCATAGACAGATACGTCTGAGAGCCATAGACAGATACGTCTGAGAGCCATAGACAGATACGTCTGAGAGCCATAGACAGATACGTCTGAGAGCCATAGACAGATACGTCTGAGAGCCATAGACAGATGCGTCTGAGAGAGTCCAGAGTGGTCCCGACCCTGCCTGAACCATGTGGGAGACGGGGAGGGGAAGAGCGAGAGCGAGAGCGAGGCCAAAGGTACAAACGGAGCATAAGAGAAAGCACAAGGCAGGTAAACAAAACATCTGGGTTATACACGAACAAAAACCTCTGGGGGAAAGGGCAGCCCAGTACCTGGGCTAGAAAGTTCATGGTAGAGGGTGGGGTATGCCACACATACCTTTTAACAGGTAAGGATTCTGGGAGGTTGAGAGGCCAGGTTTGCTGCTTTGATATATTAAATAGGTACCACAACAGCTTGTCCCTGCTTTGAAACATTATCGAATGATACATCATAAAGGCCTAGCACAGGCTACTATCATTTTAAATTTATGTGCCATTATAGTCAGCATATAACACCCATAATTAGGGGAAGCCAATGAATATTCAAATGTGTGGGTCAGCTAGGAAGTCTATGTGCCCCTAATCGACCTTGAAAGGTTTGATTTGCATGCAAAGTCATTTCCATCAGTTACTCTTAATACAAAGTGTGATGATAGCCCTTGCATCATAATGTAGACATTTTCATGGAAGGGAAAGTGTGTTTAGAGATAGTTAGGGAAGCTAGTCGCCCTGTTTATAAAAACATGCAGTAATGAAACTGCTCCAGCTCTGTTGTACCAGAGGCAGTTGGTCCCCTGGAGAGAGAAGGTTGCCCTCTCTGTAATTTGCTCTTCTCCATGCCCAGCCCTTCCCCCTCCCTCCTCACCCTGAAACTCTTTCTGCATGTAGCTCCTTCTTGCTGCTATTCCTCTCCAGATGTGGGTAAGACAGTCTGGGTTTTTGACTGACAAAGACACCTTTAACAAAAAAAACCCTTAGATTGCCTTAGAGGATGTCGAAGGAACTACATCATCAGTTGCTATCAAGTAATGGCTACAAATTTATTTGACCAACTAAGACTAATTAGGTAAAGAAACATCTGAGAATGAGTCCAACTAAACCTTGGCTAGTGTTACGTGACTCTGGAAATAAAGATGATATGCTATACAAAAGCAGATTTTTTGATGGATAGTTAATTTTAATACTTTCTGCCTTTTGAATTTTCACTTTTTTTAGGGACAGTTCATGGGGGCACCGAAGGCTCGTCCATATGACTGTCCTATCATCAATACTGCTATCAGCATAACCTTCACCCTGACAGCAGGTATCGATTCAATATTAGGCGCTCAGCCAGGAAATTTTGCAGACAAAGTGGTAAGCAATTGACTTTTTTTGCTAGGTGCAAGTATTCAGTCTCCATACTCAGAAGTCTGTGGCAAGAAAATGGCAAGATGGCGGTTAGTCTAGGCTAAGACGCCTTCAATATGACGCCCCTACTTCAAGAAACCACTGAAAACAAAACGGACAAAACTCAGGGATGCTCTGCTATGCTCGCAGACAGGAGTCTGTCATAACTGTCCTCTGAGAGAGTTCACCCAGCAAACAATAGAAACAGATACAGAGACCTATAGTCAATCATTAGGCAGAGCTCGGGGAGTGTTGTGGAAGAGTGGAGGGAAGGATCGAGGGAGCCAGAGGAGTCAAGGACACCACAGGAAAACCTACAGAGTTAACAAACCTGGTCCCATGGGAGATCCCAGAGATTGAACCACAAAGCATACATAGACTGGACCTAGGCTCCCTACACACACACACACACACACACACACACACACACACACACACACATATATATATATATATCAGACATGCAGCTTTGTCCTCATGCTGGTCTGCTAATAACTGGAGAGGGAGCTGTCTCTGACTCTGTTGCCTACCTTTGTATCCCTTTCTCCTAGCTGGGCTGCCTTTTCTGGCCTCAGTGGAAGAGGATGCACTTAGTCCTTCTGTGACTTGATGTACTAGGGTGGGATGGTATTCATGGGGGTGCTCCCCTGATGAGGAGAAAAGGGAGAGGGGGAAGAAGAGGGTGTGTGAAGGTGGGACTAGGATGAGAAGAGAAGGGGTTGCAGTCAAGTTGTAAAATAAATAAATTTAAAAAATTAAAAAAAAAAAAAAACTCAGGGTACCATTTTGTAGCTTTCCATGGTCACCACTTCCAAAAATGTATTGTGAGGCTAAATGAATAATTTAACCTATAAATAGACAAGTGAATGTGACTCCACTGAATCTTAGAAAGTATCTTTTTAGTTAAGTGATTTTGGCTTAAAGTCACAATCATAAGTTCCGTTTTTCCAATAATCACATAGAAATGCAAAATATATGCTTTTCCTACTTATATTCCATTCATGTTAAATAAGCCAACATAAAGTATTAGTACAACCACATATTTTTCAACAATAGTCATAAAAGTAGAATTCAATTACTAAGACACAAGTTAAAAGGAACCAGGGTAAGAAGTAGGTTTTCTTTCTCACTGTTCTGAATGTTTATCCATCACACATTTATCCATACTGTTGTTAACAAATGCAGGAAAAATGTCAGCTACCAGGATCAATGCCACTTCGCTCCGGTCATTCCAAGTCAGAGGTGAGTGAAAGATCAATTCATAACAATGTGACAAGATCTGCTCCAAATGATATATGGAAATAGAATAGTGGTAGAACATAAAATCAAAAGATGAATTAAGCACTGCATTTCTTGATAATTTCTCCCCCTACAATATAGATGTAGAACCATACATTTGTCCCTTAGAGTATTAGATAAAGTGTTTCCAGTTTGTCCTTTGGCATAAGGAGATGGGAAAAGAGAACTACCATTGGCCTACTCAGTTTATGGTTTTGAAGGACATAGAGACATGCTCTCTGAGGGAGAAAAACAGAGTCTACACCCATGAGTTAGTAAGGAAGAGACACTGTAGAATATAAACATCCTGGTGACAGGACATTCTGGTGACAGGATTTGATATTTGCTGGACATGTGCTATAATTTGAATTTCTTAAGTGCAAATGTCATCTAAAAATAGAGCAGGATAAGGGACCTATATCTACAACATTTCAAAACTATTCTTCAACAAAGAAAGGATGAACCTCCCAGGCTATCAGATGAAAGGTGGCCTTCCATGACTTTACTTCCCAGGTCGACAGCTAGTTCCTGCCGTTTGCCTTTTATCTGCAGTGGCCAGTACACCTGTTTACTTCTTTAACTCTTTTCTACTATGTCTGAGTTTTTAAAAAGGTAGCATGTGTGGTGGGCAGTAAGGTTTAAATTTAAGACTATTACAATGAATTTTGCTGATTTCTTCCCTAAATCCTGTTTCTGTGCCACACCCCTAAGCTACCTTGATCATTTGGTTTACTGACAATGCTTTTCAAACAAATAATTGGATAAATAATATTACGATTAAAATGATTTTAAAAGGCATTGTTCAGTTCTAATTTTTAAAACTCAAAGTGAACTTTATTCCAGTTATGAGTCTATATAAACACAGGGACAGTTATGAGTTTATATTCAGGCAAAGATTATATCACTGGCCAATTCAAGACATCAACACTCAGGAAAAACTGTGTTAAAATGAAGCCAAAAGTCCCTTCTGTAGTGCAACACTGCAGTTCATCAGAGCACTGTGACTCCTCCCTCTGGGGTTGCCCACAGCAGCCTGGATGGCTGTTCACATGGATATTTCCGGCACTGTGAGATACACAGAATATTGAGCTGCCACAAATAATTGCCTTTACTGATGGGCAGATTACATCATAATGTTGAAACAAAGCCTGCTCTAGCTTCTCGGGGAATTGAGACAGAACCAGCAGTGAGCAGAGGGTCTTGGCTCCCATCCCTGTCATACTTATATTCTGGAGACTTACATTTCCTCTGCAGTTTTAATATAAGACTTGGCCAGCCGGCCCGAGTTCCAATAGAGTTACCTCCATATTTCAGAAGAGGAAGGATGGCCACGCAACATTATTAAGGAAATGAAATTTTTGGAGTTTAAGTATTAGAGTGACATAGAGAGTTTCACACCATTTTGAAAGAGTCAGATCCTGAGAACCTTTGGGATTCTAACCAGACGAATATCGAGACAGGTATTGTGACCCCTGGGAGTGACCTGGTTCAGGGATCCAACATGGAAAGAGAATCAATACACATGTTGAGTCATGTGTTAAAAATATAGCTTTGGATAAAAATCATAGCTGCTTAGTGGGAAGCTTGACTAGAATCTGCAGTCTGACCCTGGATATTTGCTGAAGCTGCCAGCACCTACTTGTGCTTACAGTTAATGCTATGATGTGTGATAGCAGAGATGCTAAAGATTGTGCCTTTGGCCTCTGGAATCATTTGGAATTTCCTATTAATGAATTACGCTTTAATGAATTCTCCTTCCCGTTCTGGCTCTTTAAGCCTGTGGCACTATGATGAAACTATTTGCCTGATGGCTTCATTTTCTTTTTGGCTTGAGAGGCAGCTTCATTCAGCTCCAGAAAGGTGCATTCTGACACCCTACATATCTAAAGCCCCAGCCAACCTCCAGGGTCCAAACAATCTCCTGGGAGAGTTTCACTTTGTAAGCCTAATTAAATATGCAGTGTTGGGGCCAGTCCAGTAGAGGGAGATAGTTCCACTTGACTGAACTGTGTAAAGGGAATCTTGACAAGGTCTGTTGGGAGAACCTGCCAGGGTGTTGGAAAATTCAACCTTGTTCTGGCACAGTGACTGCAGGGTAGAAGGTATTTTCAAGCAGAAAGAGCCACATTGGAGAGCATATTCACATGGGAATTAGCATTACTTGATTAGGAAACTACAATCTCATTACATAAAGTGTAGAGAGGGTTTATGCAATAGCTAGAGAGAAAAGCCAAGAAAGATAAGAGTAGAAAAATAGTGGCAGATGGGGAACGATCTGGAAAGCTGTGCAAGGAGGCTTTGACTTGGTCTCGCGTATATCAGGGAATACTGTGGATGCCCGTGACAGGCTTGGAATCAAATACATTTCCCGGTAAATTTTGTGGAGTGTGTAATGAATCTTCCAGAGATGTCAGGGATAAATATGACTTTACGGGATCATAAATGTCACAATTCAAAGCAGCTATGAATGTACTCTACTTTACCCCATGATTCCAATAGCAGGAGTATTTACACTTAATTTTTGCACCATAACTCCTCTGAGGACAGTTGTGTGAACTCACACCAGCTCTCTTGGGAGTAGCTGGGGTCTTCTTTATTCCCTTTCCTATTGTTATGATCACCACTGTCTTCCTATTTCTTGTCGCAGCTTCTCTGAATAAGATTAAAGCTGTGATCTTTTAACCAAAATAAGCATTCAAAAGTCTCACTACAATTTAAATTTTGAGCACGAAGCAGCCGTTTTTACCTAGACAAGACATAGAGTATGGAAAATTGCTAGAACAATTTGGGAGAGAGCTTTCTATCTTCAATTGGCCTCAAATGACGATATGTGAATTATATTTTTTGTTTCTTGGTGTTTTGGGTGTTTTTCCACCTCTTACAGTTCACACTGAGTCCGGGAAAAATCAGAACCACCCCAAGTGGCATTTTGATGCACTTCCTGAAAGATTATCAGCCAAATCAGACACACTCTTAGATATGGTCCAGCTTATTTTTACAGCTTACAGTTTTGATTTATTTTCCCGTTGCACTCATCCAAGCTATTATTTTACTGGCAGTATAAAAAAAGTTGGACCTATCAATCTATCAGAAAGTGTTTTGGAATCAGTATCCTGTGCATTTACATGAAGCCCAGCTTGAAATCATCAGTGTGGTTATCAAGGCAGCATGGTTTTGTCTTTTGCAAATGACTGCAAGTCTTGAGCAGAAAACTTGGGGTTCAACCAGGAGAACAAATTATGGTTTACTATTTATTTTGAAGCTGATTATCCTAAACTAACTTCTAGTTCATACCAGAGATGTCAAAGAAAATGGGATATGCTTCATATAAAATTAAGCAATTAAGTTCAGGCAAACAGTTCTGTTTGATTGTTGATTGTATCTCTTAAACACGTGGTCCTTGTTGGAGAAAGAAAATGTTCACCTTGTGGAGTCTACGGTTGCTGTTATTCTTCTCACTATTATGTAGCAAGGACTTGGTCATGTGTGACTAAGCCCAGAATCCCAACACACTCTACGAGGAGGGAATGGGCCTACATTTGTTATTTTCAAAGATAGAGCTCATGAATCTTTGTGTAGTGATGACAATTAACATATAAGCTGTTAGCCCTGTGGAGAATTATTACTAAAACATGCATACCTTTAATCTTGGTACACCTTGGGCTGTGCTGTGGCATGGCTTTAAGATGGAAAAGAACCTCATTCAGGACAATGGACAAACCAAACACCAGACACATGGTTCTCACACCTCAGATGTCTTCTGAAGTCCTGGGAAAAAGATTCAGCTAAAGAGTTTTGAGCTGTGGTAATACAATCTTTGCATGGGGACCCAGTCTTTAACTGTAGCTCAAGGAGTACTAAGGTAGACTTTCTACCAGTTACAAGTGTGGATAGGAATGGCAGAAAGTACTGGGATACACAGAAGCTGCTACGAGTGAGGGATCAGCTGAGGCCATAAAGTCCATTCCAATTTTGGAGACCATGAGAGAACTAGGTGACCTGAATGGTCTGCATTACACAGACTGGGAAGGAAGTGGATTGCTCCTGACTAGATTGAACTCCTGAGACATGTGTTTTGACTTTGGCATGACAGTGTCATGGCTGAGGTGTTGTAAGGCAGCAGCATAGAGCTTCTTTTCTGGCAAAGGAGCCTTCCAGTCCTGTCATAGAGAAAGTAACAAGTCACCAAAATGCTTGGCCAGGGCAGAGCAGGATATGTGTATGGTAGGGAGGATTGTGATGAGGATGTGTGCGGTGGGAGGAACAGGGTGATGGCATATGTAGTGGGGAGTGTTGAGGTGAAGATGGATGTGATGGGGAGGAGTTGGATGAGTGGCAGTTCCAGTCTCAGATGTTGAACTGCTGTTGGTAAGCTATGTATTTCCTAGGTGTACAAGTACTGCCATCTCAAATGACTTCATGTGAATTCAAACAAGCCACAAGAGTGAACAGAGTAAATGCTCCCTTCCCTGGTCTCATTTCTCAAGTCTTCATTATCCCTTTGATGTGAATATGGGAAAACTCCAACATTTTCTTCTAAGGCTTAGTTCTTAGCTCAAAGTGAGCCCTTGTTTAAAGGCAATTCGTAATCATTTGAGTTGGAATAACCTATGAATCCTGAAACAAGGCAACTGAGAGATGACTGGAGACAGGCCTCAGTAAAACTGTGCTTCAGAGTGGGTCTGTCTGGGACTTCCATAAAATATGGCCTGGGGAGGATGAATAAGCATGTAGTAAGGAGAAAAGAGACGTAGTCTTTGTTGGGCTGAAAGCCGTTCTTCTCCTCCAGACCCCTGAGTCTAGTTCTAATTGCATATTCTAAACTCCATCCAGCATCTCATCTGAAAGTCCATCTGCTTTCACCCAGCATGTCCTATTCTTAGCACACTGACTCCTAAATTCCTCTTTTCATTCCTGCTTTGTCAGTAGAAAATGCTTCCATTCTGCTAACCTATAAACTTACAAAAAAAGTTCTCATTTCTGCCTTAAAACTTATAAAAAAATCTAGAAAAAAAATCACATGTAGATCCTGGATTTTTTAAATAAAAAAAAACCCTTTTCTTTGAGAATTTCATACGTGAGCACTATATTCACATCATTTTAATCCTCCCCTCTCCAACATCTCCCCACTCCTCACATTTATGAGATTTTCTTCATTAATTATAACTGTTACATGCTTATTTATGTACATATGTGCATATTTCCATATAAACACAACCAAATGGGTCCATTTAGTGTTGATCACATGTGTAGATACTTAAGGGTTACCATTGGGTTTGGATAGCCTTTCAAGACTGACCCTCCAGCCATTCGAGGATTTTATGAGATTTTTCCCTATCCACATTGGCATGCCAACTGCTGTTGTCATTGTGCTGGTTTTATTGAAGTGACCATATTGTTGAGAAATCCTAGGTGCAGCTTCCCTGCTACATATAGAAGACTATCACATAGCAGACATGCTAGTTTTCTGACTTATATAGTATTTATACCTCCCTCTTCCACAATGCTCCCTGAGTCTTAGGTGTCAGGTTCAATGGATGTGTGTACCCCATTGTCTCTTCTCTGCATTTTGCCCAGTTGTGAATTTCTGGAACAGTCCTCATCTGCTGTAATAAGACGATTCTTCAACTAGGGGTAAGAGCTACACTTATCTATGGTTTTAAGGTAAACATTTAAAATGCAGTTAGAAATAATACTGGTTTAAGAAAGTGGCAGTAGTAGGTTTTTCTCTAGGATCCATGACCCTAACCTCACTAGAAATGGGCTAAATTTGTAGTACTAAGAATGAATTCCCTCCCATTGAGCAGGCCTTAAGTTTAATTTGGTAGCTGTTGGTTTCTTCCAGGACAAAAGTAACACTATTGTACCCTTGGGGAATACCTTACCATGCTTGTCATTGTACTTCACGAGATTCATAGTTGATTTTGACTACTGATTGTTTTCTTACCTTGGCAACTTGCATAATATCTTCAGATACTC
Organism: Tokudaia tokunoshimensis; assembly: GCA_036184795.1. NCBI lineage: Eukaryota > Metazoa > Chordata > Mammalia > Rodentia > Muridae > Tokudaia > Tokudaia tokunoshimensis. The sequence goes on from BTHU01000008.1 coordinate 23,653,654, forward strand.
TAATAGCTAGTCCACATGAATGAGGCTTCAGGACCTTTTCAGACTGACATCTCTAAATCTTGCACTCAAAGTGTATGGTCTCATTAACAATAGAGTCTTACATTCATATTCTGGATACAACTAAAGGCAACAACAATAACCTATCCTGTTTAGGGAGTCTCTTGTACCCTCAAGGCCAACAACTTGAAGCAAAATTTTCCACGCCTAGTAATGGGTCCTAGATTTTTGTAAATAGATAAAGGCATGTATGCATATTTGACATGAAGTTAGAAGAGGCACTGTCTAAGGAAACAAAGAGAACAAACTGGAAGGTGTATGGAGTGGGGTTGTGTCTTAAAGTATATTATATACTTCCATAAACTGTTTTTTCTGGAAAACAAAACTACCACATGTAACAAATATATGCCAATTAAAATACTATTTTAAAAGATGTTAAATAAACCCTTTCATATCAGTATTATCCATTTTTCAATACTATAATAAAACACCTGAGGTACTCTAATTTTATAAGTAAAATAGGTATATTTATCTCATAGTTCTTTAAATTAAGGACCTGTCATCAGCTCTCATGGCAGATGGATTCACAATAGGGAGAGTTTGTATTAAGGAGGAAGAAATCACACGTGAGAAGAACCTGAGAGGAACTGGGGTCCACGATTCTTCCAAGAATATAACCCCCATAGGCTCAGGTTGTTCCATTTGGTCCTCTATTGACATGTCTCACTGGAGATCAAGTATCTAACACACAAGCTCTTAGGGGACAGCTATAGCACTCCGTAAAACACAACATGATTTTAAGTCATTCTGCTGATTATGCCTCAAATTGAATGATGAGTTGTTCTTCATCGCCACTGAACCCACAGAATCAGAGCACACACCAGTTCACTCTTGGGCCACTGTGTATACTCCCTGGCACCATGTATTATGCTCACCTCCATATATCCCTCCCTCTACCATATTAAATTTAGATTATTTACCCATGTCTTAGACAATACATAACAGGCTAGTACAACTGGTCAGGGCAGCTTGGTCCTAAGACAAGAAAAATAAGCTTCCGACTATTCACTGGAAGCACATGAGATGTGCCCACAGTACCCTAGGATACAGTGCTTTCCACATCAACACCATTGTTGCTGATCCCTGGGGTGGGTTGCTTCCCATTTCTCCCCATCATCCTTACTAATTTCTACTAAGAAGGATGATTTAATCCTTAACACGCTGGTAAGTGACCTTTAAGAGCTGCAGACCTTGAATAGTTCCAAGATACACATCTCTGAGCTCACAGTGAACATTCAATAAATATTTGAATTAAATCACATTCTGTCATATTAATCTCAATCTCTTTTAGGGGCTGCAAGTATTGTCCTTTAAACTACAGTCTGAGGACCTTGTATTTTAATAAATGATGTTGAATTAGATTTACTGACTGATATGTTGGAAATATAGACCAAGTATTTAAAAATTTGAAACCATGCTTGTCCATGGTCTAGCAACATCATATTTAAGCCAATGGAAATTTATGCAAAGTTTTCTCCTCTAAAGGTCATCTGAAAGAGAATAGTTGATGGGATGACCTCTGAGCTCACAATGCTCTGCTAAGAGTTGTGACAATCTCTTCCTTTTAGTCCATTTGTACCTGGGATTGAGCTCAGGTCCTTGCAGATATGAGCTAATTGTTCCACCATTGTGATACATTCCCAGCTTCTAACTCTGTTATTTAATCTTTTAACAGTATTATTGGGTGTATTTTCTGAGGTGTGACACCATGTAGGAGGAAATAAAAAGGATGGTGAATCCTCTCTTACTTTTGCATTTGAGTGAAGAAAAAAAAACCATCAGCATTTAATAGTACATGACCCTTTACTACATCAAATGTCATGTGAGCTGCTAAGCAATTGTACAGATGGTTATCAGTGTTACAAGCACCATAAAAATGGGTGTGCAGGGAAGAAGGCTTCCAAATGGACCTTGAATGTGGGGATAGAATTTTAGCTAAGGAAGATAACTTCCCAGAAGAGCTGTGCTCACTACCCATGAATGATGATGTCAGTCAATCATTTTTCTATATATCTTTGTGTCTCCTCCTGTCAAATGAGGAACGTGGATGTGACCTCATTTAGGGCTACTTAGAGTTACCTAAGAGATGGAAGGGGGGCTTTTAAATCATAGAGTAGATAAAACATTGTGATCACAACAAAATAAGAGACTGGCTACCTCTAAGTGGGGACACTGATGGTAGTCCGGGAAACTCCTTACACCCCAGAAGTCCTTGAAGATGCAGTGCCATGTGCTCAAACATTGCAAACAAACATTTATTTTCCATTATCTTATGTTTAATTTTATTTTTATTAATCTTAATTAGCATAGAAAGTAACATATTTCAGAATGGTATTCTCTCTCTCACGCACACGCACACACATGCATACATACACTTTAATTTGTTCTCACTTCCTCAACCTCTCTATTTCCTGCTTGCTTGCTTCCTCCCTCAAAATAGTCCCCACTTATGCTTTGAAGCAAGACAAATTTTAAAAAGAAGAGTGCTCACTTGGTTTCTCTTCATCAGGCACAGCTTCTAATATTAATGTCTAGAATAGATATTTTGGACACAGCCTGCAAAACAGGCAAAGTTGTAAATAAATGTGTGTTGTACCGAAGGAAAAAAAAGTGTGCCTGGCTAAGTTATAAACCTGGATTTGGAGGGAAGCATCAGGTAATGCCATGCTATCTACTGCTTTAATGCTTAGCTATCACACGTGGCCAGTGGTGACTGCTCTAGACAGACAAATGCAGAATACTTCCTTTGTTGTGGGACCTTACGCAGGGTGAGCTCTGCCTAAGACTCAACATAGAGCTCCCTAGAGATTCCAGAGGGAGACTGGAGTGAAGCAAAATCTGCCTTTCCCAAGATATCTTTGATTTTGCAATACTTAAAAAAACATCCAGAGGATCTTAAATGTTAGAAATTTGGTTTAAAGTGAATTCATTCAGATTTAGGTCAATTAAAATACACACACAAAAATCACACTTCACTTTCTTTTTTAAATAACATACAGAGCAAAACTTGGATATCTGCATGTCTGAAGAGCTTTGGTTTTCAGCAGCTCTGAAGTAGAGCCTTCCCAGGAGCTCACACCTCCTCCACAGCACTTTGCTCTTTCTCTCCATTGCTGCTTATGTGCCCATTCACTTATTGCTCCAAAGACCGGAATCCTTTGTCATTTTTCTCTTTGGGCTGTCTGTCTTTTCCGTTGAGTCTTTCTGGTGCCTTCTAAGGACTAGGATGCAAAATCGGCTGCTGAGACACAGGTTGGGGTGGCTGGCATCTTGAGGGGAAGCCCACCTCATTGGTCTTTGTTTCATAGAAGACACAGAAATATGTTTAGCTGTTTATGACTTTTTGGACTCAACTCCCCTTAATAAATAGCAACTCAGAAAAAGGAGTTTGGAAGTTCATTGAAGCAAGTAACTCCTCAGATTGAGAGGAGCCAAAGAGTCTAATTTTTATTGTATTTGCATATGCATGTATTTGGTATATAAGGGTTCTTGCCAGGCATAGCATTCAGTGTGTAGGTCAGAGGATACATTGTTAGTGTTAGTTCTCTCCTTCTACCCTTTGGGTCCCAGGGAGAGATCTCAGGTTGTCAGGAGTGGTAAGCAAGTTCTTTTATGCTGAATAATCTCCTTTATTTTCGGGATAAAACCTGATGCTGTTTGATTTTTTTTTCCTGGGAAGACATAAACAGTTGTGTATTTATCCTATATTGGACATACTAGTAACAGGCCTAAGAAATGATTATACCTAACTTTAGCTTAATACACTAATGAGTTTATTAGTATTGCTTCCAGGAGTATACATAAAGAATATACATAAGCAGTATCTCGCTTAGTATATTAAGCAAGATAACTTAAAAGCAGTTGCATAACTGATAAAAACCCCACATTAGCATGGATGATGACTCCTGAAGGCTGTATCCCTAGAGCTATCTGCATGAATTACAAGCAAAGAGACAAGTGAAGAAAGTCTCCTCCTTTCATGAAATTTCTACTGCTTATATAATCTCCTTAGATGGTGTGGGAGTTAAATCTTGTAAGTTTTAGAAACTTTTGGAGGCTTGTGAGTTTCCTTCACTTTATCATCTTGTCTTCTTTCTCCAGTAGGAAATGTTTTAATTCTGAGGAAATGCTTACACAGATTCTGAATTTCAATATTCCTATCAACACATATCCAGAAGAGGACTTGAGAAGATAGCATGAAGAAATTGTAGTACATAGTCTCCTATCTCCTTTACACAGTTGCCACCTTCTTCTTCCTTGTAACCCTCATATGTTGCTATGTCACAATACAGGGACCAGAAGACCAACCATCTTCAGTCACTGAAATATCACTTCCCTCACTATTCTATCCAGCTCACTAAACATCAGAGGGAATTGGGATTTGAATGGCTGTCTTTATTTCCATTATTTCCAAATATCAACATTGACTTTAAGCTAAAAATTACTTCCTTCAACTATTGCTTAGAAATATATTCTCAATACACTAAGTGAGATATCAAAGACACTACAATGCTATGACAAATTAGATGTGTTGTCTGCCTTTGAAGAGCTCTAAGCCAACTGGAGAGAAGAAAATACCTGAAATCAATGTCGCCAATTTTGCTTTCTTTGGTATAGCTGACAATATTAACCCAGCATTCATTCACACAAATATTGAATAGCTACTCTATATTCAGAATGAGCCAGGCTCTGGCAATGCCTGAGTCAGAAGTTTGCTTTGGACAACTCCCTTTTGCACCAAGAACAACCTCAGAATCTTTCTCAACACAGGGCTCTGGGTAGTACCACCGATCTCTTACGACGGTAGAGAAGAAGCCTACCCATTCGGTCTCTCTGCTCCCACACCTGGGAGGAAGGAGAGATTCTTTGTTAGATGGTGTAGCAAATACTCTACAGAGGTAAGATGTGGTTGAACTTTGAAGGGTGATTTGACTGCCTGGAAAGTCAAGGAAACTCCCAGAAGAAAAGACAGCTTCTGAGGACCTGAAGTAAGGCTTAACATATTGTTGAGGGGAAAGAGAATCAGAGAGAGAGAGGCATCTGGGGTGGGTGTTTGTGGGAACAGAGTCCTGGAATGTGGAAACCGTCTGTGCTGCTTGTTTCTCCTTGGGTTAGTTGGGTAGCAAGCTCAGAAACCATGTCACATAAAGACAAGGGAATTTGTTCAGAACCTCAGGGCTATTCAGTGGTAGAGCCTAGAGGTCCATCCATTACCCAAACTGCTTTGAACATGAACATTGGTCAAAAGTCATCCTTCCACAAGGCATGAAAGATGCACTCTTGTTTTTGCTTTGTTTTGTTTTGTTTGTTTAAGATGATAAGAAGACTAATTCTTTAGGAAATCGCTTCTGTATTTTCTGTCTATTCATCTTGTCTTTGGATATTTCCACTGTTTCCACACTGTCAATTCTACTCCTTTGTTCTTGCATCCTAATATGCAGCAGTTCACATTTCTAAACCACCACACAATTTATCATGATGTAAATAATATAAATACTTTGGCAGACACACTGAACACATTGTTTGGTAGACTTCATCTCTGTTTTCAAATGCAGGAAGAAAGAGACTGCGGCAGCTTTAGTACCTACACATTAACAATTGCACTGATCATATGCTGTGAGGAACTGCACCAGCTCTGCTACTGGAATTCTTTACTTGTACAGTGTTGGAGCTAGACCAGATCTGTTCAGTTACTGCCTTAGTCAAAGATAAGTCAGTTGGCAATGTTTGCCACATTTAGAAACACACACACACACACACACACACACACACACACACACACACACTGGCTCTCATCTTGTTCTTGAGGACATTTTTTAGACTTTACTATGTGATATCCCCCATCTTTTGCTCCCACATTAATCTTACTATATATATAGTCAGAATTAGTGCTGCTTATCCCATTCTGTGTCAAAATATATGAGTATCTGCTTAGCCACAAATAATGAAAGTGGTCACCACGAGAAGTTTATCTGAATCAGGAGAAGCAGTCTGTGTAGATGGGAGAGGAGAGTGTTCATGTTCCATCTTTAGGAGAGATAATGGTTTTTGAAAATTGGTATACAACTTACATTTCCAGTAGTTTCTCTTGTTGGAGGAAACAATTGATGTAATGGAGTGTATGTTTTCTGTGTTTTAATATTTTATAGTGGAAAATGTAGGGTCTTTGGTCCCATGTCTGCTCTGCATGGGGAGGCAGGATGGGGGAAGTTGACCAAGGTACCCCACACCATCACCTGGCAGGTGTTGGGACACAGGGAAGCCCTGGAACACTGCTCCAGGGGTGGGAAAGTACAGTCTGAGGCTTGGAACAGCCAGAGTTGGCTCTGGAGTTCCCTAGCCTGTGACAAGGCCTGGAGGCCTGGTTCTCAGGCTCTTGGACACCCAGGAGGGTGCTGCTGGATGTTTCAGAAGAGCTGAGAACTGAGTGGGAGCCTGTAGTTGGATCTAGCCCAGGGCTGGGGGCGGGCAGGGGAAGGGAGGAACTGGGGCTGGTCCTGTGGGGAGAGTCCTCAGCTTGGGTTTGGCTTGGCAGTTGTGGCTGGGAGTGCAGAGAGGCCTTCTATGGGACATTAGAAGATGGCTCTATAGGTAAAGGCCTTCTCCATGGCTCCCCATGGCAGATCTGATGAAAAGAGGCATGGTTTTAAGGCATTTATTGTCATGGTGTAAAGCAAATGTGTAAAATGATACCCCACTTCTCAGGGTGGACCTGAGAGTAAATACCTTTTGAAGGGAGGGATTTCTGGGAAGAAAAGCTTATTGGCTAAACCCTCCAGGCCTTTAGGTACCTCATTAAAATGGAGATCTGTCTTGAGCCTACATGACCACAGGTCACATTCTCTATATGAGGAGTGGCTTGGGGCATTGCCCATATGTGATGGCCACAAATCTATTGGGGGTTGCTGCCAGTGACAAGGGCTGGTGCCCGGAAAGAGGCAAAGCTTCTACCATCCTTTCAGGGTCTCTGGTGCTTTTAGCCTTAACTCAACTGGGGACCATGCTACCTTTCCAGGTCTCACAGGAAACTTTTTATTGTTGGATTGGAGAGTAAAATGGGTGGATTCTGATGTTAAAGGAAGAGGTCTCTGTGGTGACTTGAATAGGCTTGTCCCAGGGAGTGGCCTTGTTGGAGTAGGTATGGTCTTGTTGAAGGAAGTGTACCAATCTGGGGGTAGGTTTTGAGAAACTCTTCCTTCTACTTGCCTAGAAGACATTCCTCTCCTGGATGCCTTCAGATGAAGATGTAGAATTTTCTGCTCCTAGAACACAAAATCCATCTGAATGAAGCCATGCTTCCCAAAATGGTGATAACAGACTGATCCTCTGAAACCGTAAGCCAGCTCTAATGAAATGTTTCCTTTATAACAGTTGCCTTGGTCATGGTGTCTCTTCACACCAATGCACATCCTAATGTATTTTGCATTGTGTGATTCTTTAGTACAAAAACATTGGTGTCATTTTGCAGACAGAAACATTTTGATAATCAGAAATATCTATGCAAATATCTATGAAGTAAATAAATTTATGGGTGCTGCATATGAGATTCAATGATAGAGTACTTGCTTAGAAGTAAGGCCCTGAGTTTAGAAAAATAAAAATAAAATTTAGAAATTAAAAATAAAAGACATCCTCCATCTACACTGATGAAACAAGGGGTCTAAAACATCTTGAATTGACAAGATTGCAGTTAATATGACTTGGAGATGGAGACCAATATCCAGAGGCTGAGCACACGTATCAGTAGCACAGAGCCCCTCAGTTTCCATCCTGAGCCATGCTAGGGTGTCTTCATAGTTTCCATTGTCTTTGAATTAAGTCATGGGCACACTGCATACTCAGTCAGGAATAGAAAATTTGCCTGCGCATACTAATAGGAATTTGTAAAGTGGCCCTACCTATTGGTGATATCAAAACAAAGAAAATGACTGGCTCCAGGGACTATTCCACACTTTCTCATGGGGACCACGTCACCTCATCACAAGGTTGTTATGCCTATTTCTCAGCTCCACCTTTATGAATAAACAGTATAGGGCATTTTGTGCCTGTTTTCCCATTAACATCTTATTACTGAGATTTATTGATGTATTGTAAGAATGCAGTCTAACCTTGTTTATAGTTCTTAATATTGCTATATTCGTAGCTGCATGCAAATTTAAATCATAATCTTCATATGAAGTCTTTATTGTTATGAATATGTCCTTTATTGCTAGAATTGATTCTTGCCATAAAAATTATAATGTATAATGTTAATTAAATGACTTTAGTACTCTGTCTCTATAATTTCTCTGAATTTATGAAAATTATAAGGCCACAGATTCAATACTGATTTTATACCCAATTAGTATAAATTAAATTAAAGGCAAATCTAGACAAATTGTAATAAGGTAGCTAAATTCAAGTGACAAAGAGAAAATTCAAAAAACTGCCAGTTCATAAAAAACGTCCATGTAGCTACTAAAAATGGTGGCTTACACTTGAAATCCCAGGAGTCAAGAGGCTGAGGTAGGACTGTACCAAGTCTGGCTTCAGATGAGAGCAGGTCTCAAAAAGAAAACAACAAACAAACAAATAAACAAACAAACATCAAGAGAGAGGAAGTAAGGCACGGAAAGTAAGTTCTGGCAAGTTCTCTTTTCTGTTTCATTCGTAAGAATGGTTTGACAATAGATTTCTTAGGTTTTTTTTTTCTTTTGGTTGTTGAATATAAAAGCATTCCTTCCATATGTAAGCCTGTTATTTTCTTGTCTTTGGTATCTGTTTTTCCTGTAAAAAGTATCTCACAGCAGCTGTGATTGCCTGGACAAGATCAAGCCACGTTACAGCACACCTATGAGTACATGGGCAACACAAACTAGATTTGATAGCCATAAAAACAAGAATAAGGGACTTGAAGTTGGGAGGGGGTGGAGAGATGGGGAGTAAATCTTGAGGGACAAGTGGGAGTGTCATGTGATGTGACTATGATCAAAATACATTGTATGAAATGATCAAAGAACTTACAAAGATATTTAAAATACACTGAGCATCAGTCTTTCCATTATCTACAGAAGGTCATGTGTACTTGTATCCCGCAGCTCTTCGGCTTCCTTCTTTGAATTTGGAAGCATTACTATGAGGTGCGGAAGATGCTTTTCTTTGCATTTATAGGGCTTGGGTTTAAAAATCATTGTTGAATCTGAGGATTTATATAGTGTTTTGCAAATTCCAGAATATCTTAACATTTCCTCACTTCTGTCTTGCCTTGCATTCTCTCATCTTTATTAGATAGCAATTGTACACATTGTGGTGATTTCAATAAGAAATATCTCTCATAGTTTCAGGTATTTGAACACCTGGTGCCCATCTGGTGGATTTATTTGAAGCTCCTTTGTCCCTACCCTGCCTTGCTCTTGCTATTCTTAAAGAAGACAGAGGGAACATTTGGGATTCATGTTTTATGTCTTTTTATTTTCCAAGGTCACAGCCCTTTTTATTTTTCAAGGTCATATTGATATTCCTATGACTTTATTATTCCTTGCAACCAAAAGAGTGACTGGAGGGCTTAGCAAAGTTATTTTGTTTGTTGCCTGCACCCTATGGCATGAATTAGATAGATCTCCCCTCTGGGTAATAGAAACGGTATTTAAATACAAATGGAAAAAGAAAAGAAAAGAAAACAAACAAACAAAGAAAATTACCAAATCCAAGCAAATTCGACTAAACTCTCAGCTCCCTGCCTGCATGCACAACTCAGATTTTTGTTTTTTTTAAATCCTTAATTGTTTTAACTATTTCCTACTGATTTTGAAGTAAGAGTAAGTATTTATCTTTTATTCAGCATAAACAGATGTTCTCAGTCAGAAGATTACTCCCATCCATAAAAGCTTCTCTGTCATGGGTAGAAGCAATTGGTATTTTGATGATAGGGTGGCTTAAAAAATAGCAATGCTCAGGCCCTATCTACATTAATACCATTTAAAAGGGCCTGTGGGTGAATTTCAAAAAGAAATACAAAATTGCCAATAAGTTAATTGACAAGGCTCTTCAGCATCATTATCTACAGGGAAATGAAAATCACAACTGCAGTGAGATAGCATATCACCCAGTTGGAATGACGGTTATCAAAAATCCAAAATATATAAATTCTGGCAAAGATGTATTGGACAAAGGAAACTTTTCTCCAGCATTGGTGGGACTGTATATCAATACAATCACTTCAGAAAACAGAATGGAAGGTCTTCACAAAGATAAAATAGTACTTTCATATGGTTTTACTATAACACTATTAGGTCAAACTTCAAGGACATTAAGTCAACACACCAAAGAGGCATCTGCATCTGCATGCTTATTTGTGTATTGTGGTATACTACTCACAACAGAATCAGCCTCGGTGCTTCTCAGTGTAAGAACAAACAGGGCTGTGGTGGCGCACGCCTTTAATCCCAGCACCTGGGAGGCAGAGGCAGGTGGATTTCTGAGTTTCAGGCCAGCTTGGTCTACAGAGTGAGTACCAGAACAGCCAAGGCTACACAGAGAAACCCTGTCTCAAAAAACCAAAAACCAAAACCAAAACAAACAAACAAACAAACAAAGAAAATCAATGTAAGAATGAATGGAGAAAAATTTATCTACACACATGTAAGCATATATACATTATTCAATTATAGAAAATGATATAGTGCTGTTTATGACCAAATAGATGGAACTAGAAGATATAATAATGAGCAAATAAGCCACACTCAGAAGAAAGACAAATATTGCATGCTTTATCCAGAAACAAGCAAGCAACAACAACAAAACAAAGAAAATTTACCATGACTAGGAAGTAGAAAATGGGACTGATAAGAGTTGGTAGGGTAGGGGTGGGGTGACAGAAAATACAAAGGATTAGTAGGCAAAATCTACATATGCTCACACTTGTATGGAGACACCACAGGGAGCGACGTTAATTTGTACACTTGATATACTAACCACTGTAACTAAGTTTTAAAAAGTAAAAGATACAGTTATGAATTGAGGTATAGGAACTGAGGGTATAAACAACCATGTAGGACTGACTGGATATTTTATTTTTTGCAAACATAAGTCAGAGTCATTTAATAACTTGTGTGATCTTACTGCCTCTTCCATGTTTTTACTAAATTATGATAATGCTGTGACTCAAAATTTCTCAGCCCACCACATTGCTAATAGTGTCCCCACAAGAAGGGACATTTTCCTTCACCCATATCTCTACTTCCCCTTTAACTTTAGGTTACCTTCTGTTTTGAATTGAATTTTATCTTCAAAACACTATGTCAGGGCTAGAGAGATGGTTAAGCAGATAAAGTCTCTCTCTCTCTCTCTCTCTCTCTCTCTCTCTCTCTCTCTCTCTCTCTCTCTCCCTTCCCCTCTCCATCTCTGTCTTGGTGTCTCTGTGTGTGTCTCTCTCTCCCATGTTATAAAAAACATTATGTTGTAGTCCAAATCCACAACACCTATTGAAGTGGGTCCTTGAGGAAGCAATCAAATCAGAGAGGTGTTTGATATGGATCATCCATGAAGTCTTCATATGATGAAAGAAATTGAGCCAAGACACAGGAACAAGGCCATGTGTTCTGAGACAGAGAACCAAGTGATGCTGTTGGGGAGCCAAGGAAAGGACACCAGAAATGAGTGGAGGAAAATGGCGATTCTACTTAAAGACAGGTGAAGCAGGGCTCTCTGACTTTCTCTGGGGTGCTGCCTTCCTGCATGCTAAGGCTGTCACCTGGTGGTTAATTTGCTAGATCATCCTGGGAGACTGACACAACTCCATCCTGTTAGTTTTGATTCTGTGGTAGATTGGGCTCTAAGATGGTTTTCAATACTCACTAGCTTTAGGGAGTGTACATGTTCTCCAGTTACTCAATTAACAAAAAATTCCCCCAAAAGACCCAAATGGGTTGACATTAGATAGGATGATTCATTGAGGGAACCTGGCTTCAGATAAGGGTTTATTGAAGGAAAACATTTCCACTGTGTGTGTGTGTGTGTGTGTGTGTGTGTGTGTGTGTGTTTGTGGATAGAAATTTTTTAATAGAAAAATTTAGGAAATTACATAAAATAAACATTCTAAAGGAATAATTATAACAGACTCACCAAAGAATCCCAATCAAGAAGGCATTGTTGTTACCTTTTGACTAATCAAGGAGCTTCTGGATTCAGAACTAAATGGTTTTGCTGTTGTTTTGTTTCACTTGTTTTTTTTTTAAATTTTTCATATGTATTTTTTTATTAAATATAATATTCATTTACATTTCAAGTGGTAAAACTTTTCCCAGTTTCCCCCCTCCCCAAACCACCCAACCCCTCCTCCCACTCCCTGCCTCCAAGTATATGCCCCTCCACCCAACCCCAACCCACTCCCACCTCCCCCCTCAATTTCCCCTTGTTGGGGCCTTCACCTGACCAAGGACCACTCCTCCCACTGATGCCCAACAAGGCATTCCTCTGCCACATTTTAGGCTGGAACCATGTATACCCTTTGGTTGATAGTTTAGTCCTTGGGAGTCCTGGGGCTTCTGGGTGGCCCACATCGTTGTTCTTTCCTTGGAACTGTAAACCCCTTCCGCTCCTCCGGACCGCCCTCCAACTCCTCCACTGGGGACCCCACTCCCAGACCAATGGTTGGCTGCTAGCATCTGCCTCTGTATGTGTAAGGCTCTGGCAGGGCCCCTCCGAAGACAATCATGGCATGCTCCTTTTGATATGTGCTTCTTGTCGTCCATAGTAGTGTTGGGGTTTGGTGACTGTTTATAGGGTGAATCCCAAGTAGGGCAGTCTCTGGGTGACCTTTACTTCAGTCCCTGCTCCACACTTTGCATCCATTATTGCTCCTGTAAGTATATTGTTCCCTTTCTCAGAGGAACCCAAGGACCCCCACTTCAGATCTCTTTCTTCTTGAGCTTCCTGTGGTCTGTGAATTGTAACTTGTTTATTTTGAGCTTTTGGGCTAACATCCACTTATCAGTGAGTGCATACCATGTGTATTCTTTTGTGATTGGGTTACCTCGCTCAGGATGACACTTTCTAGTTCCATCTATTTGCCTAAGAATTTCATGAATTCATTGTTTTTAATAGCTGAATAGTACTCCATTGTGTATGTATACCACAGTTTCTGTATCCCTTCCTCAGTTGAAGCACACCTGGGTTCTTTCCAGCTTCTGGCTATTATGAATAAGGCAGCTATGAACAAAGTGGAACATGTGTCCTTATTACGTGTAGGAGCATCTTCTGGGTATATGCTCAGGAGTGGTATTGGTAGGTCCTCAGGTAGTACTATGTCTAATTTTCTGAGGAATTGCCAAAATGATTTCCAGAGTAGTTTTACCAGCTTGCAATCCCACCAACAATGGAGAAGTGTTCCTCTATCCCCACATTCTCTCCAGCATCTGCTGTCCCCTTAGTTTTTCATCTTAGCCATTCTGACTGGTGTGAGGTGGAATCTCAGTGTTGTTTTGATTTGTATTTCCCTGAAATAAGGATACTGAACATTCTTCAGGTGCTTTAGAGTCATTCAAGTTTCCTCAGTTGAGAATTCCCTGTTTAGTTCTGTACCCCATTTTTAATAGGGTTATTTGACTTTCTTGTGCCTAACTTCTTGAGTTCTTTGTATACCTTGGATATTAGCCCTCTATCAGATGTAAGGTTGATAAAGATCTTTTTCCAATTTGTTGGTTGTTGTTTTGTCCTACTGACCATGTCCTTTGCCTTACAGAAGCTTTGCAGCTTCATGAGGTCCCATTTGTCAATTCTTGTTTTTAGGGCATAAGCTATTGATATTCTGTTCAGAATCTTTTCCCCTGTGCCCATGTGTTCAAGATTCCTCCCCACTTTCTCCTCTATAAGCTACAGTGTGTCTGGCTTTATGTGTAGGTCCTTGATCCACTTGGACTTGAACTTTGTACAAGGAGATAAGAATGGGTCGATTTGCGTTTTTCTGCATGCTGACTGCCAGTTGATCCAGCACCATTTGTTAAAAATGCTGTCTTTTTCCACTGAATGTTTTTAACTTTTTTGTCAAATATCAAGTGACCATATGTGTGTGGGTTCTTTTCTGGGTCTTCAATTCTATTCCATTGATCTTCCTGCCTGTCTCCATACCAATACCAAACAGTTTTTATCACTATTGCTGTGTAGTAGAGCTTGAGGTCAGGGATGGTGATTCCCCCAGGAGATCTTTTGTTGTGGAGAATACTTTTTGCTATCCTGGGTTTCTTGTTATTCCAGATGAATTTGAGAATTGCTCTTTCTAGATCTATGAAGAATTGATTTGGGATTTTGATGGGAATTGCATTGAATCTGTAGATTGCTTTCAGTAAGATAACCATTTTTACTATATTGATCCTGCCAATCCATGAATATGGGAGATCTTTCCATCTTCTGAGATCTTCTTTGATTTCTTTCTTCAGAGGTTTGAAGTTTTTGTCATAGAGATCTTTCACTTGCTTTGTTAGGGTCATATCAAGGTATGAAATATTATTTGGGACTATTGTGAAGGGTGTCATTTCCCTAATTTCTTCCCAAGCTTGTTTATCCTTAGAGTAGAGGAAGGCTACTGATTTGCTTGAGTTAATTTTATATCCAGCCACTTTGCTGAAGTTGTTTATCAGCTTTAGGAGTTCTATGGTGGAAGTTTTGGGGTCGCTTAAGTATACGATCATATCATCTGCAAACAGTGATATTTTGACATCTTCTTTTCCAATTTGTATACCTTTGACCTCCTTTTGTTGTCTGATTGCTCTGGCTAGAACTTCAAGTACTATATTGAATAGATAGGGAGAGAGTGGGCAGTCTTGTCTGGTCCCCAATTTTAGTGGGATTGCTTCAAGTTTCTCTCCATTTAGTTTGATGTTAGCTATTGGTTTGCAGTATATTGCTTTCACTATGTTTAGGTATGGGCCTTGGATTCCTGCTCTCTCCAAGACTTTTATCATAAAGGGATGTTGGATTTTGTCAAAAGATTTTTCCTCATCTAATGAAATGACCAGCTCTACAAGTGTTATATATAAGCAGAGGGCCTAGATTTGACCCATACATGTTCTCGGGTTCACAGTTGAGTATCGATGAGTCCTTATAGGCCTGTAGTAGTTGATTCTGTGGGTTTTCTTATGGTGTCCTTGAACTCTCTGGTTTCTTCAATCCTTCACATCCCTCTTCTACAGTATTCCCAAGCTCTACTTAATGTTTGGTTGTGAGTCTCCACATCAGTTTCCTTCTGTTGCTGGGTGAAACATCTCTGATGACATCCTAGAGATGCCCACATCTCAATCCAGTTGGTTCTTCCAGTATTTTACCCCTTCTTCCATCTCCAACCTCATATCTCCTCTTCCTATATCTATGCTATCCCCCACCAAGTCTATTCCCTCAATCCACCCCCCCATGTCTAATCTATTTCCCCTTCTTGGTGAAATTCAAGCATTCCCTCCTTGGGCCCTTGTATTATTTAACTTCTTTGGGTCTATGCATTGTAGTATAGTTATCCTGTACTTTGTGGTTACCATCCACTTGTAAGTGAGCACATATCATGTTCGTCTTTCTGTGTCTGGATTACTTTACTCAGGATGATCTTTTCTAGTTCCATTTATTTCCATGAAAATTTCATGATGTCATTTCTTTTAAGAGCTGGGTGATACTCATTGTGTAAATGACCACATATTTTTTATTAATTCATCTGTTGTGAGGCATCTAAGTTGTTTCCAACTTTTAACCATTACAAATAAATATTCTGAGAACATAGTTGAGCAAGTCTCATTGTGTTATGGTAGAGCTTCTTTTGGGAGTATACGCAGGAGTGTTCTAGTTAGATCTATTCTCAGTTTTCTGTGAAACTGACAAATTGATTCCCAAAGTAGTTTTACAAATTTGTACTTCCACCTACAATGGAGAAGTATTCACCTTGTTCCACATCCTCACCAGCATGAGCTGTTGCTTGAGCTTTTCATCTTATCCATTCTTAGAAGATACTAGAAGGAAAATTCTAACCCAAGAAGATTAACTAAACCTTTTTGGTAGAAAACACAGGAAATAAATAATTAAAAATCAGCAAAAACAAAAGAATAGAAACACACACACACACACACACACACACACTACCACCACCACCATCAGATTAACAAGAATTAATAATCATTGGTCTTACCTACAGTCATTGAGTGGATCCTGGGGACTCTTACAGAAGAAAATGAGGAAATATTTTGGGTCCCAAAGGGCATAAGAACTCCACAGGAAGAAAAACAAAATCAAATAACCTGGACCCTTCGGGATCTCAGAGTCTGAACCACCAACCAAAGAACATACACAGGCTGGACCTAGGCCTCCCTGCCCATATGTAGCAGATGTACAGCTTGACTTTCATATGGGTCCTGAACAACTGGAATGGGTGGCTGTCTCAAAAGTTGTTGCCTGTTTGTGGGCTAGTATGTTCTACTAGCTGGGCTATTTGTCTGGCCTCAGTGGGAGAGGGAAGTGACTAACTTTGCAGAGACTTGAAGTGCCAGGGTGGGGAGAATACCCAGGGTCATCCCACTTAGAGAAGGAGAGGAGAGATAGGAGAAAGATTGTGTGAGGGGATGACCAGGAGGGGGCAGTGAAAGGGATATAAAGTGAATAAGTAAAAACAAAAACAGAATAAAATAAAAAATTTACAAGCAAACTAAGTTGACTATAAAAAATGATCATTAGTCTTTAATATATTTTGACATGGATGGTCTCAGTTCTCCATTAAAAATACACAGACTGGACCCTTCCAGAGGCAACCATGACATGCTCCTTTTGGTATGCACTTCTTGTCGCCCATAATAGTGTCAGGGTTTGGTGACTGTATATAGGATGAATCCCTGGTAGGGCAGTCTCTGAGTGGCGTTTCCTTCAGTCTCTGCTCCATATTTTGTCTCCTTTATTGCTCTTGTGAATATTTTGTTCCTTTTCTCAGAGGAACCAAAGCACCCCCATTTCAGTCCTCCTTCTTGAGCTTCCTGTGGTCTCTGAATTGTTGTCTCCAGAGGGGCCCTGTCAGAGCCTTATACATACAGAGGCAGATGCTAGCAGCCAACCATTGGACTGAATGTGGGGTCCCCAGTGAAGGAGTTGGAGGGAGGCCTTGAGGTGCTGAAGGGGTTTACAGCCCCATGGGAAGAACAACGATGTTGGCCACCCAGATGCCCCAGGACTCCCAGGGACTAAAACATCAACCAAGGTGTACACATGGCTCCAGCCAAAAATGTGGCACAAGAATACCTTGTTGGGCATCAGTGGGAGGAGTGGTCCTTGGTTCAGTGAAGGCTCAATAGATGCCCAACAAAGGGAGATCGAGGGAGCGGGAGGTGGGAGTAGGTCCGGTGGAGGGGCATATACTTGGAGGCAGGGGATGGGAGTTTTTGGGGAGGGGGAAAACCAGGAAAGGTTTTAGCATTTGAAATATAAATGAAGATTATATTCAATAATAAAAGGAGACAGAATAACAGAAAGAATGTGAAAACAGGACTCGTCATTCTTCTTCATACAAAAACCACACACACCTCAACATCAAAGATAGACATTACTTCAGAGTAAAGGGCTGGAAAAAGATTTTCTAAGCAAACAGACCCAAGAAGCAAGCTGGAGTAGCTATTCTAATATCTAGTAAAATAGTTTTCCAACTAAAATTAATCAAAAGACATGGAGAAGGACACTTCATACTAATTGAAGGAAAAAATTTACCCATAAGATGCCTCAATTTTGAACATCTATGCCCTAAATTCAAGGGCAAACACATTTGTAAAACAAAACAAAACACTGCTAAGGTTCAAACCACACATTGAACCCTACACATTAATAATAGGAGACTTCAACACCCCATACTCACCAACGGACAGGTCATCCAGACAGAAACTAAACAGAGAAATAATGAAACTAACAAATTCTATTACTCAAATAGATCATTGTGCTTTTAAGGTTTTGATAACCTTGCTAAACTTTCATTCTATGCTTTGGACTATTGATTTTAATTTGCTAGCAGTTACATTGACTTTGGAAACTGTTTTGACATGTTTTTGGGGGAGGGTTCCTTAATTTATACATCAGTTTGAATTTTTCATGTGAATATCAATTCTTTTTAAAATAATATTTATGCTTAATTCTTTCTCAGACAACTCAGGTATCTCTATAGTTCTGAAGGAGCCAAAGCTTATAGAAGAATGACTTGGTTGGGGACCAGTCATGGGTGGTATCTGTGCTATATTCTTAGTGTTTCTCTTTGGTGTTTTGCCCATCTATTGGAGTAGGTTTGTCTTTCCATTTTGACTATCTCTTCTTCCAAGACTATTGAGATTTTTCATTATTTTTGTGACTTTTCCTACAGGAATAACAGCATGAAGTTGAAATACAGGGACTGGTGATTGTCACTGGGTGATCACGTTTTGCTTGTGTAGGAACAGAAAACTTCACACTAAGTACTAAGACAAACAGTTGGAGTCAAAATTTTAGTCACCCTATGGAGACTTTGAACCTTCTTGGAATGTGATATCAAACTTCAGATCCACTGAAGTCTGTATACTATCTACACACAGTTAGTTACAGGCACAGACCTGAAGTATCTACAGAAGTATAGGCTCTGGGCCCTGCAATGACCACTGGAAATCAGAAGCCCATGTCCACACTGCCATTAGAGACCACTGGAGCTGAAATTCTCGTATCTCCATGATAGAAACAGTCTGGAACTATTGCAAAAATAGACACCAAAACCAATGGAATAAAATAAAGAATCTAGCAACAAACAACAAAGCCATGTTTTTGACAAAGTTGCAAAAAACATACATTGAAAAAGTAGCATGTTCAAGAAGTGGAACTGTCAAAACTGGATATAAATCTACAGAAGAGAAAAATTATATTTTTATCTCTCATCTTATAGAAAAATCAGTTCAAAATACATCAAAGACCTAAAATTAAAATCTGAAATGTCAAAACTGAGGAAAACATAGAGAATGCTTTTGAAGACACTGAGGTAGTAGAAGAACTTTGTGAGTGGAATACCAATATCTCAGCAACTAGCCCCAATTATCAACAGATGAGACTATATGAAATAAAACATTTTACATAGCAAATAAAAATATCAGCAGATCACACAGCCCATTGAATGGGAAAAATATTTATCAGCTATACTTTACACAAGGGACTGATATGCAGAAGTTACAAAAATTACAAAAATTCAATATCAGAAAAATCAAATCAAATAAAAAATAAAAATAAAAACAAGTGGGCTAATGAATTTAATAGGCATATTTAAAAACACACACACAAAAGAGAGAAAGAAAGCAACAAAAGCTGAAATAAGAATTTTTTAAATTGAAATATATTCCTTTCTTATACAATATTTCGTGATTGTAGCTTTTCCTCCCTCTATTTCTTCCAGGTCCCTCCAATTCTCTTCCAGATCTACTTCCTTTTCTGTCTTCTCTCATTCAAAAAGAACAGTCTTCTAAAAGATAACAACCAAACAAGACAAAATAAAATATAAGATGAAGCAAAAACTTTCATATCAAAGTTGTAACAATAGCCCAACAGGAGGAAGAATCCCATGAGCTGGCATAAGGGCCAGAGATCCACTTGTTCTAAAAGTCAAGAGTCCCATAAAAATACTAAGTTAAAAGCTATATTACAAACACTGAGGATCTGGTATAGACCCATGTAAGCCATGTGCTAGCTGTTCCAGTCTCTGTGAGCTCATATGCACTTTGCCTAGTTGATTCATAGGGCTTTGCTCTCTGCTGTGCTTTAACCCTTCTGGTGCTTCCTCTCTATCTGCCTCCTCTTCCATGGGATTCCTTGAGCTTTAAGGAGGGATTTGATGGAGACCTGCAGCTTAGACTCTCTCTCCGCATAAATATCTGGCTGTGGGTCTTTGCATATGTTTCTGTGTTGTTAGAAACTCCCTCTCTGATGATGATTGGACAAGGCACTAATCTATGGGTATAGCAGAATATCATTAGACAATATTTTATTGATTTTTTATGACAGTTATGTTTGATTTTACCCTGGATCCCTAGGCTATTTAGTCTCTGGTTCTCTGTTACCCATGCATTGTCCAGTGTGGGTTTCATCTAGTGGAGTGGGCCTTAGATCAAATAAGATAGATATTGGTTGGCTATTCCCACATGTTCTGTGCCATCATTGTCTTAGCATATTTTGCAGGAAGAAGAGATTGAAGGTGGGTCAAAGGTTCTGTGGCTGGTTTGGTGTTTGCAGTTTTCTTTTGATAGCCTTCAGATTATCTTCTAGCCCCCCCAAAAAATTAGAATGTAAGGGTGAAGGCCCAATGTAGGCACCAGCTCAACTTCTCCATGTTCTAGAAGCTGTGTAGGTGTTGTCCTTCCTCATCAGTGAGGTCCTCACTGTCAGTTTGTGGGGAGGAACCATTTATATTAGTATCAGCCTGGGTTGTTTGGGGATTTCCATGGGACTTCTTGGCCAACAATTCAACCAAATACAATCCAGTTCCGCCAAAGGAAATCTGTCCTGGCTGCAAGAGATAGCCAATACAGACTCAGCCAATACAGACTCAGTATACTCCACTGCTAGGAGTTCTCACTGGAGCCACCTTCATAAATTGCAGGAAGTTTCCACTATACTTGATTTCTATACCACTCCCCAAATGACAGTTTCCAGCCATTCTTCCCAACACCCTCTCCTTCCATTACATCACTCTCTTGTTCCCATCCTTACCTGCACCTAGTCCACCAATAAAATCTGTCATATTTTCCTTTCTCAGAGAGATTTAAGCTTCCCCTATAGACCCCTCCTTTACTTAAACTCTTGAGATCTGTTGATTGTAGCTTACTTAACATTTACTTAACAGGTAATATCCACTTATAAATGAGTACATTCCATATTTGTCTTTCTGGACTGAGCTATTTCACTCAGGATGATTTTTTTTTCTAGTTTCATTCATTTGCTTGCAAATTTTATCACTTTTTAAACAGCTGAATAATAGTCCATTGTGGAAAGATAACTAGAGTTTGTTCATCTATCCTTTGGATGAGATACATCTATGTTGTTGCCAGTTTCCTGGCAGGAAAATACAAGGTTTTAGAATGTATATAATGTTAAGCAAGGTCACAGAATCTCAGAAAGATCCTGTAAAATATATATAATATGTACATATGTGATATAGGTGGTGTGTGTGTGTGTGTGTGTTTGTGTGTGTGTAAAATGTAAATGTGGACAGACTATGATATGTAGAAATGAGAACAGGAAAGGGTAAATATCATGTGATGAGGAAGGACTGAATTCACGTAATAGATACATGGGTCATGAAAGGCCATCTAAAGCTAAGTATTATTCTAGTTTTAAACTGTCATTTAATTTTTCTCTTTTGAAATGGATAAATGCAAAAAATAAAATTGGTAGTGAGAAATAAAATAGTGTGAAGTTTCAGAGCCTCAGCAAGATTATTCTAACCGTATTGAAGTTCATGGCTGTGTATAGACTTTCAGTCTGGGCTGATCTCCGTGGATAATGATTTTTAATTATTAAAAAATAAACTATTTTCTTTAACCTTGTCTCTAAAAGGGAAAGAAAATATATGAAGAATGCGAAAGACTAAACATAGAGCTGCAAGCTTAAAGAGAGGAGAAAAAAAAAGGAAGAGAAGAGGTGGCTGCTGGGAGATGTGGCATCAAGGAAACAGGCCTTGACCCTGAAGGCATAAGGAACTGAACTTTTGAGGTCAAAAGAAAGTGATTCTAAGTTGATTTTCTTGCAGCTCCTCCAGATGAGAGCTAAGCATGGGCAAACCTTTGAGCTGAGCTTTCTGAAACCCTAAGCAGAGTATCCAGTTGTGCTCTGCCAAGGAGACACATGGAGACACAAGGAGACTATGGGCTAATAAACAAGTGAGTGCCATTGAAAGTCAGTTTGCAGATTTTTCCATCTTCCGAGGTCTTCTTCAATTTCTTTCTTCAGAGACTTGAAGTTCTTGTCCTCGGAAGATGGAAAAATCTGCCATGCTCATGGATTGGCAGGATTAATATAGTAAAAATGAGCATCTTACCAAAAGTAATACACAGATTCAATGCAATCCCCATCAAAATCCCAACTCAATTCTTCATAGAGTTAGAAAGAGCAATTCAAAAATTCATCTGGAATAACAGAAAACCCAGAATAGCTAAAACTATTCTCAAGAGTAAAAGAACCTCTGGGGGAATCAGTATCCCGGACCTCAAGCTGTACTACAGAGCAATAGTGTTAAAAACTGCATGGTATTGGTACAGTAACAGACATGTAGATCAATGGAACAGAATTGAAGACCCAGAAATGAATCCACACTCCTATGGTCACTTGATCTTTGACAAAGGAGCTAAAACCATCCAGTGGAAAAAAGATAGCCTTTTCAACAAATGGTGCTGGCTCAGCTGGAGGTCAACATGCAGAAGAATGCAAATTGACCCATCCTTATCTCCTTGCACTAAGCTCAATTCTAAGTGGATCAAAGATCTCCACATAAAACCAGACACACTGAAACTAATAGAAGGGAAACTAGGGAAGAACCTTGAACATATGGGCACAGGGGAGAATTTCCTGAACAGAACTCCAATAGCTTATACTCTAAGATCAAGAATAGACAAATGGGACCTCATTAAATTACAAAGTTTTTGCAAGGCAAAAGACACCGTCAAAAAGACAAAGCGGCAACCAACTAACTGGGAAATGATCTTTACCAACCTTACATCCGACAGAGGGCTAATATCCAAGATATACAAAGAACTCAAGAAGTTAAACTCCAGAGAGGCAAGTAACCCTATTAAAAAATGGGGTACAGAGCTCCACAAAGAGTTCTCACCTGAAGAATATCTAATGGCTGAGAAGCACCTAAAGAGATGTTCATCATCCTTAGTCATTAGGGAAATGCAAATCAAAACAACCCTGAGATTCCATCTCACACCAGTCAGGATGGCTAAGATCAAAAACACAGGAGACAGCAGTTGTTGGCGAGGATGTGGAGAAAGAGGAACACTCCTCCACTGCTGGTGGAATTGCAGGCTGGTACAACCACTCTGGAAAGCAGTCTGGCGGCTCCTCAGAAAACTGGGCATGACACTTCCGGAGGATCCGGCTATACCACTCCTGGGCATATACCCAGAGACTTTACCTGCATGCAATAAGGACACATGCTCCACTATATTCATAGCAGCCTTATTTATAATAGCCAGAAGCTGGAAAGAACCCAGATGTCCCTCAACGGAGGAATGGATTCAGAAGATGTGGTATATTTACACAATGGAATACTACTCTGCAATTAAAAACAATGAATTCACGAAATTCCTAGGCAAATGGTCAGAACTTGAAAATATCATCCTTAGTGAGGTAACCCAATCACAAAAGATCACACATGGTATGAAGTCACTGATAAGGGGATATTGACCCAGAATCTCAGAATACCCTAGACACAATCAGCATATCAATAGATTTCTAAAAAGATGGAAGGAGAGACCCCTGGTCCTGGAAAGACTGGATGTAGGGGAACGCCAGGACAGAGTAATGAGAGGGGGTTGAACGGAGATAAGAGGGAGGGAAGGGGGCTTATGGGACTTTCGGGGAGGGAGGAAACGGGAAAGGGGAAGTGATTTGGAATGTAAATTAAAAAAATAAAATAAAATTAAATTAAAAAAAAAAAAAAGAAAGTCAGTTTGCAGCACTTTGTTACATAACAAACCCCAAAACAAATGTAACTACTTTCTAGTGACACACACACACACACACACACACACACACACACACACGTATATATAAAATACTTTTCAATAACACCTTTGTAGATTCTTTATTTCTGGTCTCATAATTAATATAAACACTAACCTTGGTAAGAATGAGCAAAAAGGAAATGGTCACTCTCCCTTTATATAGTTCTTATTTCTTCTGTTTGTTTTTAATTTAACTTTTTTTTTTAACGTATTCACTTTACATCCGGCTCACTGGCCCCTCCTAGTTACCCTCTCCCACAATCCTTCCACATCCCCCCTCCCCTTCTCCTCTGAACTGGTGAGACCCACCCCCATATCACCTCCCCACCCCCGCACTTCAAGTCTCTGTGAGGCTAGGCTCTTCCTCTCCCACTGAGGCCAGACAAGGTACCCCAGCTAGTAGGATATACCCCACAAACAGGCAACAGTTTTTGGGATAGTCCCCATTCCAGTTGTTCTGGACCCACGTGGAAGGTCAAGTTGCATATCTGCTACACATGAGTAGGGAAGCCTAGGTCTAGTCTGTGTATGTTCTTTGGCTGGTGGGTCAGACTCTGAGAGCTCCAAGGGTCCAGGTTAGTTGACTGTTGATCTTCCTGTGGAGTTCCTATGCCCTTCGGAGCCCACAATCATTCCTCCTTCGATAAGAGTCCCCAAGCAGCATCGCCTGTTTGGCTGTGGGTGTTTGTATCTGTCAGCTGCTGGTGGAGCCTCCCAGAGGACAATATGCTCCTGTCTGTAGGCATGACAGAGTGTCATTAATGGTGTCAGAGATTGGTGCTTGCTCATAGGATGGGTCTCAAGTTGGGCCAGTTATTGGTTGGTCATTCCCCCAGTCTCTGTTCCATCCCTTGTACCTACGTTACTTGTAGACAGGATAAATTTTGGGTTGAATGTTTTGTGGGTGGGTTGGTATCTCTATTGCTCCACCAGGGTTCCTGCCTGACTACAGGAGGTGGCCTCTTCAGGTTCCATACCCCCAGTGTTGTGAGTCACAGCTAATGTCACCCTTCTTGATTCTTGGGCACCTCCTTTGTCTTAGGTCTCTGTCTAGTCCAGGTGATGCCCCCCCCCCCAACTCCTCATCCCTGTTAGATTTTCATTAGTATTTAAGGCCATATGTCCATCTCTCCTGACCTTTCTCCCACCTGGTCCTGAATTTCCCATTCTTATCCCCCTCCCTCTTACTTCCCTCCCTCCATCTGCCTCTTATGACTATTTTATTCCCCCTTCTAAGTGAGAGTCAAGCTTCCTCACTTGGGTGTTTCTTCTTCTTTAACTTTTTTGAGTCTGTGGAGTGTAACATTATACCTGTAGTTTATGGCTAATATCAACTTATAAATGAGTACGTATCATGCATGTCCTTTGGGGACTGGTTAACCTCTCACTCAGGATGATATTCTCAAATTCCATCCATTTGCCTGAAAAAAATCATGATTTCTTGGCTTTTACTAGCTGAACAGTATTCCATTGCATAAACGTACCACATTTTCTTTATCCATTCTTCAGCTGAGGGACATTTAGGTTGCTTCCAGCTTCTGGATATTACCAATAAAGCTACTATAAACATAGTTGAGCAAGTATCTTTGTGAGATGTTGGAACACCTTTTGGGGGATATGCTGAGGAGCGGTATAGCTGGGTCTTGAGGTAGAACTATTTCCAGTTTTCTGAAAAAAAAACCCACATCAAATTGATTTCTTATCCCTAAAATTTTGTTCTGAATCAAGTTTCTTATGTCATCAAGTTGACACCATTATTCTTTACAATATGCTTCCTCTATTGTCCATGAGAAATTTAGAATTAAATTCACTCAAAGTGTCTCTGTGTTAGACTTCTTTTCAGTTCTGAAGAATCATTTATTCTTTAAGGAGGAAGCTAAGAATTCAAATACAACCTTTTTTGTAGCAGGGAGGTTTCATCTGAGAACCACAGGGAGCATTCATCTGAGAATACATTTCTGTGCCTTTATGTAGTGATCCCAGAAACTCCGGTAGCTTGTAAGACATGACTCACACTTTTACAAAACTAACTTCAGTCATTGAAAGATTTATTAAAATTCAAAAAATATGTAAAACTGGTGAAAAGAGCTTAATAAATTCACAGTGTCCATTGTCCAGTTACAGTAATTAACAGCAATAATTAACAGCTCAAAGCAGCCTTAATTTAATATTGACCCAAATCCTAGACTCATGTTCCCTAATTTACGAATACTTTAGTGTGTTCATTGAGATGGCAATGATTTGAAGAGTCATAAGACCATTACCATGCTTGAAATAATTTTAATATCTTCAAATATCTAATCATCCACTTGCCATAGAAAATACTTTCTTGATTAGATTTTGTTTATTTTAATTGGATTCTAGATACAATCCGTACATAAATAATTAGAAGAACCACTCTTTCAAAAACTTAAACTTAGTTGTCATGCATTAGTTATAATATGCATGAGACATGGTGTGGTATCTTAGTACATGGATAAATTGTGTAATGATCAAATCTGATAATTAACATACTTATCACTCTAAATATATATTATATCCTCATGGTAAGCACATTCAAAATCTTCTTTTAACTCCTTTGACACATGCACTGGTCCTACTGGTGTGAACAGACACGTACAGTGAAGTATATTTAACTGTCATCACCCTACTATGCATTTGTCACCCTACTATGCACCAGAGAAGAATAATTAATTTTTCTTAAGTGATTGATTGTATCCTGGTATTTACTAACTAACCTCCTCTTATGTCCCATCTCCCCAGCTCATTCACCTTCTGTGAAATTAACACTTTTAGATTCCTTGACGGTTCCTGATTTTTCTTTTTGGCCGTAATTAATATACATTTTATGATTGAGAGAAAAACCTATATTTATTCAGTATTGATTTTAGTTTATTTTGTGACAGCATTTTAAATATCTTTGTATTTTCTGAATATTGGGTAGGTGCAAGACCTTTGGCTAGATGGTATTATATGTGTTTGATGAAAAATGCCAGGTGTCCTTTGTTTTTGAGATGTAAACAACTATTGATAATTTCCCCAACTCATTAGAAACTAGTAAATGATGATATGCTATCATTCTTCTTTACTTATTGCCCAAATAGTTTGTTATATAAGAAACAAACTTCCCTTCAAACTCTCTGATTTTATTAGAACACAGTTCATAATGTGGATAAATACGGCAAGATATAAATGATTGTTTCCTTTAAATAACGACATATCTGCTTTCAGAATATCAACCCCTTTGTTTTCCCACACTGGGGCTGGCTAGGGTCACAGGGTCATTGTATTCACAACACTCTTCTCAGTGAATGGGTGTTTTACTTTCACACGAACAACGAGTTCTCTAACTCTCTGGATACCTTCCAGTTGATATAAATGTTGGCATTCAGTTTCAATGCACTGCCTGGTAATGGCTAAATCCCTCAAGATGGCTCCAACTTCAGGCATCAATGTGAGTCATGGTACAAGTCATTTGTATTTCTAAGCAACTGGTTAGGTAAAGAATTCTCAATTTTTATGATTCATAATTTGGCAGATGGCTCAATAGTCTCAGAAAATATTTTACTTGTAATTGCAATTATTAGCTTATTAAAAAGGGTTCAACACATATTTAAAGGACACGTGGTTAAAATTAATTTTTTAATTAAATGATTTGAAAATAAACATGTCTTTATAATTTTCAAAACTTCATTGTTAGTGTTGTAATGTCTCCCTTTTTACTTCTAATTCTATTAACTCAGATTTTCTCTCCATTTCTTTTGGTGAATTTAGGTAAGAGCTTGTCAATAGATTTTTATATTTTGAAAAACCCTGCTCTTTGTTTCAGCTTTTTTATTTGTGTTTGTTTCTATTTCTTTAACTTCAGCCTTGTTTGGATTATCTTTTCCTGTCTACTGTTTTAGGGTTGTGTAGTTTGTATAAGATCTGAAGGAACATCACTGATTCACTAATGTGAGATATCTCAAGTTTTTGATGTATAAACTTTCAGTTTGGGGACTGGAGAGATGGCTCAGAGGTTAAGAGCACTGACTGCTCTTCCAGAGGTCCTCAGTTCAATTCCCAGCAACCGCATGGTGGCTCACAACCATCTGTAATGAGATCTGATGCCCTCTTCTGGTGTGTCTGAAGACAGCTATAGTGTACTCACATATATGAAATAAATAAATAAATAAATAAATAAATAAATAAATAAATAAATATTTTCAAAAAGCTTTCAGTTTGAATTTCACTTTGTGGTATAATCTTTCCTGCTTTCTTTCTGTCTTATACACAATATTTTGTATGTTGTGTTTTCATTTTAGCTTATATCTAAGAATTTTTTTCTTCCTAAATTCTCCCTCAATCCAATCATAATTCAGTAGTGTGCTGTTTAATTTCCAAAAGTGCAGAGTATACATGGTTGTGAGTGTTCAGCCATGGAGGAGATATCTATATGATTCTCCTCCCAGGGCTCAGTGTACACTCCAGAAGAAGGAGAAGATGGAGAGGAGAGGAACCGTACTGGCTATGAGAGAATTGCTAAAATATCATTAGGTCACAAAGCAGGCCCTGAATCGGCAGTGCTGCTGACAATGTCCTAAGATAATGACCTCGGCCCAATCCAGGTTAGATTCTTACTGGATAAACAGACACCTAAACTTAGCATTCCTGAGAAACCTAACTATTGTAGGTTTCTGTTCATCAAGAAAAACACTACTTCCTTTGCCACCACTAATGGTCAACTAGCATGGGCAAAATGCACTTAGCTCATGATTATCCTAAAGAACTTAATTCTCCCTCCAGCCCCTGCTGACTGTTAAAAAAATTCACTTACTTTTCCACTAGGGTGCTCCTGTGAATTCTAGTGAGTCAACCTGACAGTTTATTCCCCAACGAGCAGTTTTTTACCTATGGTCTAATTTGGTGGGTTCACTGTGCTTGCTTACAATGGAACACACACCAGCTCTGCTTATCTCCATAAGACCCACATAAGATCAAGGCAGTTAAAAATTGCTACATGAAAGGGCTCCTGAGGTTCCACTCCTACCCAAGGTGTGTGATAGAGGAAGAGTCACTTTTCTTTGGGTTGGAGGGGGAGCTAGAAGTATGTTTTCCTGTACTGCAATGAATGTTCTGGAGGGAGTTGGAGGGGATAAGATATGATACAAAGCCTAACCTCTGTAGATTTCAAACAAAAGGTTGAGTGACTGGAGAGGAGGCTCAGTGGCTCACATAGGACCTGAGCTTTGTTCCCAGGATCCATGCTGCATGACCACAGCTGCCTGCAACTTTAGGTCCAGGGCATCCAGGGAGTTCCATTATGCTGGAAGTATGACAGACCACAGTTAGAAAACCAGAAATGGACACTAATGACTTTAGCCTGTAGCATAGGGGTAGGTGTAGAATTATGAAAAACTGCTATGATTTTTTTAGGAACCTGGCCTGCCTGTTGGATAGGAGGTTGTGAAGAACACCTCTGTGAAACACATCTTTATGGTTAAAACTCTTAGTAACAATGATTTTGATAACTCCTTCCTAATCCCACACAAGTTTCTTCAGCAAAGTCCAGCCTGAGAAGGTGTTTGTGACTACTGTGTTCTTTACAATCACTGTGTTGCAGCCCCCACTCCTCTTCCACCTCATAATGGGACAATGTTTGGAGATTAGGTCTTTAAAGAGGGTAATTAAGGTTAAAAAGTTTATTGCGTGGGCCCTGGTCCACTAAGACTGGTGTTATTACTATTTCTTAAGTGTAGAAGATGAAAGGAAAATAAAAGGAAAAGTCAAGGATGTGTATGTATAGAATGTTTATGAAGAATAGCAAGCAGGTGCAATCTACAGGCTCAGGAGAGGCACAAGAGAGGTCCGTAGTCCCCGGCCTTGGCCTTGTACTCTTCAGGATTATGAGAAAATTTGCTTCTATTCTATAGGCTACATAGTCTGTAGAATTTTTTGTGCAGGCCCAGAAAATCAACACCCAGAGAGCTCTGGGGGTGTCTGTGTAGAAGAGAGGGTGGTCATGCTACTAACTGTGGTGTGTGTTTTGGGGTCCAGCTGTGGTTCAGCATCCTCTGATTCTTCCCTCTCAGGGTGTCCAAATGTCGTTGCACACAAGGCTGGAAGGATGAAGCAGGGCTCAGAAAGGGCGGGGTTCTGCAGGATCCGGCCAGCTGGGAGTGCGTGTATGTGGCCTGTTCTCCTAGCATAAAGCTCTGTGAAAGGCTCATGTGTATAAAGAGGCATTCAGGAATCGCAGGTACTTGCTGGGCAGGTTCTTACTGGGGAGAAGTAGAAGTTTGTAGGTCTTCCAATGACTACTCAACTCTTCCCAGGTAGAGGACGTTGGGAGTCAGGATCTCCAGAAAAGTTCAGAGTAGGGGAAACCCTGCTAGTAAAGGGAGCTCTTCATTTTGTGCGAAGCTCAGAGGAGCTATCTATTCATAGTAGATTTCAATCTTAATTAACAGGGTTTCTCCACAACTAACATGACTGCAGATGACAGAAAAACTCATGGGTACTTAGAATTCCCCAAAATTGACCACAAAGTCTATGCATGCATGCGCACGCGTGTGTGTGTGTGTGTGTGTGTGTGTGTGTGTGTGTGTGTGTGGGTGTGTGCTGGGATATTTATGTATGTCCATTTTGATTACTATAATAAAATAGCCATGACAAGGGAGCTTTATAAAGTTTATTTAGTTCAGTTTTGGGGTCAGAAAGCTCTAGATAAGGCAATATCAGTGGTTAGACTCTGGGGGTGAGGGGCTGCCAACAGTGGATGGCGTGATGACTGGGATGTATATGGAAGTGAGAATTCACACAATACAGAATGCCAGAATACAATGCAGAAGTCACGCTCACTCTGTAATAAATGCTTTTTTAAATGCAATTTTCATGAAAGCTTAAAATCTAGGAATGACCTTATTCTCCAAAAAGAAGCAAGTCCCCAATGACCTAAGAGCCCTTCCCTAGGTTCTTCTCTTAAAGTTCCTACCATCTATCATGATACTGTTTTGGGGATCAAGTCTGCAATACAGGTACTTTGGGGTGACAAATAACCGGCAAAACCTGTTTTTGCTTCAGTTACTCCTTTGTCCCTCACTAAAGAGTCCCCATTCTCATCTTAGTTAAGCAGCAAACAGCTCTAAAATGGCTAATTAAATACAGAAATTAATAATAATGCTAGTATTATTATTGGTAGAGAACTTTAATTCTTTGTTAACTTCTTTTAGTGTAGAGAAATTTTAAAGAGAAAAATATTTGCTTATCTAAAAATTAGTTAAACTATTTTCACTCTAGAACCTAAATGGAAAAGGAACCAACTCCTTCTTTAAGAATTACACTAGAGGCTTTGGAGTTGGCTCAGTGGTTAGGAATTTGTATTGCTCATATAATCCACATTCAGTTCTCAGCATGTATGTTGGGTAACTTACAACTCCTTATTACCCCAGCTCTATGGAAGCCTTTTCTCCTCTCCAAATGCACCTACACTCATGTGCATATGCTCAGACATATGTACACATAATTAAAAAATAATAAATAGCAAATGAAATTTTAAGAATTAGTTTGAATTTCAAGTCTGATGCTTAAAGCATGAATTCCTAAAAAATCCACTTTCTGGTTGCCATAGCATCGGTGTGTGTTAGATTCCAGTCAAATCTTGCATGCCTTAATGCCAACCAAGGAAATTTACATAAAAACATGCTCCGATTTTACTTGTAGCCTTTAGAAGCCAGTTGCATCTTCTAGTATATATTCCAAGAAGTGGGAAGAAGCATTCCTAAAGTTCTCTGTGTTCTAACAACATTTTGCTCAGAATTTATGATCCTATCTAGATGAGAATCCCTTGCACTTCTGAGCTCCTCCTCAGAAAAATTCTTTTCCCTTAAGTGCCCTGAGCTCCCAGTTCCAGGCACAATAGCCCTTGGCCTCTCTTAGCCAGCCCTGGCTTTGTGTTGAGTCTTTACTAACTTTATGGAAAAGCTTCAGAATGAGTCTGGTGGAGTCTATGGGTGTAAGCTGTGTTATTTTGCTTAGAAACACTATGCTTATGCTTAGGTCTTAGAGCAGATCCTTCACTAGCATCATAGTGTTTACATTTCTGGAACAGATGCACATGTCCAACTCTGAACACACATCCTTAGTATGCTATTCTCATTTCCATCACTGTCTTCACCTGCATCCTGCTGATGTGATAAAAAACAATGACCAAAAACAACTTGGAAAGGAAAGGGTTATTTCATCTTACACTGCTAGGTAATAGTGCATCACTGAGGGAACTCAGAGCAGAAACTCCAGTAGGGCAGGGACCTAGAGGCAGGAGTTAAAGCAGAAATCATGGAAGAGTGCTGATTGCTGACTTGGTCCCTGTGGCTTGTCTTCCTATACACACTAGGGCTACTTTCCTAGGTGTGCCACTGTCTGCAGTGTGCTAGGTCCTCCAACAGCTGTAATGAATTAAGAAAATGTTCCACAGGGTTGCCTACAAGACAGTGTGATGGGTCACTCTCTTAGTCAAGACTCCCCTTTCTCCAGATGTGTCTAAGTTTGTGTCAAACTTACAACAGTCACGCAGAGCAGCCATATGAAGAGTGTAGTTCATTCTCAGTGCCTTTAATGAACTGCTTTGTTGTTCTTTTCTGTATTCTGTTTATATGATTTCGCCATAAACTATGGATTTTACATTTTCAACTTTTGGAATGGGTCACACATTTTGGCTTAATAGACAATTACTTTTTAAGAAAACAATTACTTCACAGTTCCATGCAGAAATTATACAATCTTTAAAATATTCAATGTTAATTGATTTAACACAATTCAATTATATTATGCAAATTTTCCATGTCCTCTTTTGATTTTGTTCTCATTGATCAGTCAGATAAAAGTTAAAATGATATTGTTTAGAGTTTCTCATTATTGTGATTTTCAAATAATCTTGTGTTAAAATTTTGATTTTATATAATTTGATGGCTAAGTAAGTGTTTATACTATCATACTATTCCTTATTTTAATTAAAAATTACACTCTTTCATTAAAAGGAAGTGATACTTATTCAGATTAATAACTTTTGCTTTATAGATTGGTTAAAGTTTACTTTGATATTTCCCCTTTTAGTTTATTATTTTACCAGATAAATCATATTATTCTTTTATTTAAAGCATTAATTTTTTGTACATATTACAGTACATGTTAGAAAGCTCAAGAATCCAGTAGTTGTCAGGTCCATGAGGCTGAATGTCTCAGTTGGTCTTCAGTTTGCTTCAAAATCTTGAAGAAGTAGGCTGTAATAGTAGTTAAGGAAATTGTAGCTTGTTATTTTTGCTACCCCACTTTAATCTCCAGGCCAACTTCACTACCAGCCTCCACCCAGATTTCCTTGGATCCAAGGATACCACCACCACCACCGCCACCACCACCACCACACACACAAACACACACACACACACACACACACACACACACCAGTTAATCTTAAAATGCCTTTGCTAACTCAATGACTGAGCACTCCTAAACTCCCCTGCAACCCCAGACCTAATCAGATAGAGTGGCCATTGGCTACTCCAACTGAAAACTAACATGGCTGGTTGGCTTTATCCTGCCGCTACTGCTTCCTTCTTTCCCTCTTCTCCTGTGCACCTAACTCTAAGTGTCCCACCCCATCCTTAGTCATTGGTCACTTGTATCTTTATTGATCTATCAAGAACCAATTGGGGAACAGGAACTTAGCATCAGGACCACCCTCTAAGTTGCCGCTAAGATCTTAGGCAAGCAGGCAAAATGCGAAAGCTTTCTTCTCCACACTTTAAATAGGCTGCCACCAGAATGTAAGGTCAAGAGTTAAGGTAGGTTGATGCCTCACAGGTGTGCCCAGGTTCTTGGGATTTAGTTAATTCCAGATGTAGTTAAGTTGACAACCAAGAATAAACATTATATCAGGTGAACTGAGAAATTCATGACAGGAAAGTTGATGATACACTGATAACAGTTCTTGCAAAAAGTTAGCTTCTCAGAGGCCCATGGTAGGATCAATATGCCAATGCCCACCAGTATTTATAACTTTGAGACTGTTGTGGGCAAAGCATGGATAGACAGATCTGCAGATAGAATCCTGAACCCCCAAAGTTTCCTTTTCTGCTCTATATAATCTTGAACCTCCTGTTTCTGGGCACACAGTCTGCACTCCTTGGAGAGACTGCTGCCCTTTATTTTTCTGATTAAGGGCATCTGTTTCTGTGGAGGTCGTTCTCATTTTTATTTATTTTCCCACTCCTTTATCAATCTTGATCAAGCAGTTATCTGTACATTTAAAATTTAAAAGGCAAACAAGAATTTATAGTAGATACCAATGAAAGTTGGAGTCTGTTGGGTTTATAAATGTTAATTTTAAAATATTTTTTTAAATCATGTGGAGCAGAGATTCTTGACCAAAGATTCTTGACCAGAGATTCAGACACTAGCTGGAAATAGCCTTTTCAAAATCTGAAAGTGAGGGTGCTAGTGGCATTTTATATTAAGCTCATTATTACTCTGTAATACATAATCTGTCTCCAGAATAAAGAATTATCTGGCCCTGAATGACAAAACGCAGAGGCTGTTCCTTGGTGATTTTGAAGCTCCCATATGTGAGATGTTCTGTTCAAATTTAAAGAGCTAGTTAGTGTCAGGATGAAAGCAACATTCAAATCTGTGTCATATTCTACTGTGACATCTTATCTCTTATCTTATCTCCTTTATAGAAGTACCAGTTCCTGGATACGTGAGGTACCCTCACAGAGGGAACTCTTTGTAATTAAGAGTTGGCAGCCATATATTTTTTTTTTTTGCAGAAGATCTGAGTCTATTTCATCTTTTCTGTTGAATCTGTTAAAAAACAATCTGGGTAGAATTCTAAAACTTAGGTAAATCAGGAATAGTCAGGTGAGCAGCAAATACTTGTATTTCTGAAAAATATTAGGTACAGAAGTTAAAAGAAGGAAGTCTCCTTGGAAGTAGCCCTACTCCACCTATCACTGACTTAGAACTGCCTGGAAAATTCCTTGAACCATAGGGCCCTCAGACTCAGGTAATAACAGTGATACTGTAAATGCAAAGATGTAAAATGCGTTGTAAATGTGAGTATGGTTTCCATCAGGTAACAGTTTAGCCTATGTTTCTACATCAACCAGGAAAGACTCTGTCAAACAGGATAATGTGAATTTTGTAGACAATGTGATTCTGAAAGAGTGACAGGAACCTGAGAAGAGATTTGACATGGGAAATGCTGTGATGTAATCTTACATCCTGGAGTCACTGCCTCCAAGGACAAAGGAGCCAGACTACTGTCAGGACCCAAGTTATAGATCAGGATTACTTCTGCAGAGAAAATTGAGAGGGAAGCTTCATCAAGATGCTTGGCGCAACTCTTTCTGTTAATGAAGTTTGCAGAGGAGAAGGTGAAATCACGTTTTCCGGGAAGGGATCAGTTAAGAGGATCTCCATCCAGGGTGTTGCTTGTTACTCTTGTGATAGGAAAAGGAAGAAAGAACACCTTTTACTGGACTCATCATTTTGGGTTTGGACATAAATAAACGCTCAAAAATCAAGAAAAAGTAGAACTGCTGTTTCTAAAATTGTACTATTAATTTTGTGTCAACATGAGGTGGCTCTGATTATGCAATAGCAATTTCTGCTCCTCTCACATTATCTAAGTGATCACCTCCTCATTTCTGTTAGGTCCAAAGCTGCCCTACCTCCATAAACAGCAGTGCTGGTAACATTGGCTAAAGAGAAGGACATAGCCAGATAAACAGAAGGATTGTTATTGAATAAACAGAGGCCTAACTGTGTGTTTCTGTTTACAAGGAAACTTCCTCTAAAGCAACAAGAATGCAACCAAAAGTCAAGAACCTCCAATAGGGGCAACTAGCTACCAGCCAGTCAAAATAGTATGTATCAGCTCTAAGACCCCACCTTGCTGCCTTATATACAATCTGCTTCCTTTTCCTCCATTTTGCTCTTCTCTCTCCCCAAGGAGATTGCTTTGGCAGTTTTATTCCCAATGAAGCTTTCTTTCTACCCATGGAGCTGTTTCACAGTGCCCTTGCTTACAATATCTATGCAGACTTTCCTGATTCAGTAATGATGCTAGCATATTCGCAGCTTCTCAATCCATAGATCTGGAGGTAATTCTCTGTCATTTTTTTTCCACACTTTTTTAGTCAGTCCCATTACAGAGTATATAGATTATGTCTTCTAAAATAATCTCAATTGTAAACACATAACATTCAGGCACAGGCCAGTATAATGTCATATCTAAACCCACAGCCTAATTCTTTATCCTTCCTACTGTAATCTCTGTGAAGCAGCTGGACAGACTTTTTGTTTGTTTGTTTTAAATACCAGTCAAATTATTCCACATCCCTCTTTATAGATTTGATGGAATTATACATTATTTGCTATGTTGATAATATTCGTGAATTTCTGTACTAATATCTGTTGATCCTAGAACAATGTTATGATGTTGTTTTTATTGATTCTGTTTTTATAAATGAAGCTATTGATGTTCAACAATGTTGAATAAGTTTCCAAAAGTCACAAAGTTAAGGAACACCTACACCATGACTTGGGCCTTTAACTGTGTCCTAGCTGTTCTTTTTCTTTACATTTTGGAAGAGGAAAATCTTTCTACCTTTTACTTTTCTTTAAAACAAATTCCTTATGTGATTTTTACCATGACTTTCCCCTCCAAGGTCAGTGAGAATTTTTCTTCTCAGTTTTTAATAACTTTGCATATGAACTGGTTGCCATGGTGGAATCTTTAGCTGTTCTGCATTATTATTCAAGAAAATAGCAGAAGGAACAAGGAAAAATAATCATAGCATTTCTGAGCTCAGCCTCTGTACTTTGTTTGGTACAATGAACTGTAATTGTAATTTTTCTTAAACAAATGAGATTTAGCACAGAATATCAGTCTCATAGTGAAAAAGTATGATGTGAAATACTTTAGATTGCTTTGTCATAAATTTGTGAATTTAATTATTAAGAAAATTTAGTTTGGAATGCTTATTTTTTTTGCATTTCCTATTTGTTTTAGTCAGATGCAGTGTAGCTGATATGCATATTGTAAAGGGGGGCTGTGGAGAAAAGAAAGGTGTAACAGAAAATGCAATAGATCTTTAGGATGGTGAGGTAATCAGGTAACCAGAGAGACTGGTATGGAGGAAATGGGGAGTTGAAATAGAACATCTCATTCCAATCAAATCTGAAAACACCATTGGCAGTAAGATGTGATGCTATTTTATGTGGCACTCAAAGGAAAACAAGAAATACATGGAAAATGTTTACTTTATTATATTAACAGAACTTTTAGAATCAAAATTATGTATGATTCTTATGCATAAATAGAAAGGAAACTAGAAGCAAATTAAGCCATGCCCAACAGCACTGTAATTTCAGCTACTTAAGAGTCTGAAGCAGGAATGTCACACCAGGGACACCCTTTGATAGCAGAGTACATGTCTAGCAAGATTTGTTGGAAATGAATAATCTGGGTGTTACACAAAGATACACAAGATCAAAATGAAAATAATTTGGCAAGGCAATTTCTCTTTGTAGAAAAAAACAAAACAAAAAACAAACAAACAAACAAAAAAGTGGTGCACTGGAACCCAATCAGGGCTAAGGAACACTTTTGCCAAAATGGTGCACAGCTTCTCTATTTTTGGCATAGTTGGTGAGGGAGGTTCATTCCATCATTAAAACTCAACTTCACAGTCTGGTTGATTAGGTAATTGATGCAAAGAGATTAGAATAGGGACCCTGTCCATGGACTGGTAAGGGATGAAGAGGGGCTAGCTTAGACCCTGGAATAGGAAGCTTCCCGTAAGACAGTCACTCTTTTCAATAGATTCATACATTACCTTTGTTTCATATGTAGAATATAATATAATACAATTTAAATGTTGATTTCAGCAAAATAGATCTTGCTCCTGATATTAGAGTCGAAATCCCAACCCAATCTGGGAAGCTCTAGTCATCAGGACTGAGTGTAAGTTTCAGAGATCACATACCACCAGCACTGGTCTAAAAATGACCCACTCACATATTTAACTAGCAGAACAGAACATGATAAACTTGCAGTCTTTAAATCAGGTACATATACCTTCATAGGTGCCAACATTGTTGTATCTGACCTTACACTTAGTTTTTGTGATCAATGTCTAAGATAAATTTTTACCTGTGAACCTTAGAACATGGACTGGCAGTTCTTGGCAGTTCTTTTCAAAAGATGACATTCAGAACTAGGCTTGTGTTCAGAGTGTCACTGTTTACTCAATTAGTAACCCCATGCCTTACACCCATGTGACTGACAGCTCATGACACACTGGAGAGACCCAAACAATTGCCCCTTATGGGTCTTTCATCTTCATTCTATTTTATTTCTCTGGGGATAAGTGATTCTGTTTCTTAAAAGACCTTTTCTCTTTCCATCCTATGTAAAGTGAATTAATATTAGTAAGAACCAAGTTATGCATTTGTCACATACGTTTTTTTGATCTTATAGACTGTGGACTCTGAGTTTGGAAGAACAAATGAAAATCTAAGCAGGAGTCTTAAAAGTGCAGGAATGACTGAGATCTCTGAATCTCAGGTGTACTATCAGTCTCTAAGGCAGTGTGGTTCTCAGCCCATGGGTCGTAAGTCCTTTGGGCATTGCAGAGAAGATATCCTGCATATCACATATTTAGTTTACTTTTACATCATGATTCAGAGCACTAGCAAATTTACAGTCATGAAATAGCAACAAAATATTTGAGGAACCATATTAAATGGTCCCAGCATTGGAAAGGTTGGGAACCACTGGTCTATGGCCTTGTCTGTTCTGTCTTTGAATTCCTGTTTGAAGTCAGTTCACTTCCTGCTTGCTGCTTTCAGTTTTTGGAGGTGTGGGTGGGTGAGGAAGAGGAGAATGGGCAGCCTGGCCTTTGTGTTCTTCCTTCACCTCATATTGAAAACATGGTGACACATGTAAGCATGGAAGACATGGACTTGGAGCACAAATCCGGGACCGTTCTTAAGAGCACACTAATGACTGAAGACAGGCTTGATGCTCTCCTCTTTTGCTGCTTTTGCTTTACATCTAGAGTGGGACATGGTGAATTGAAGGCATGAGTCTGGGAAAGAAGAGAATGGGATTAAGAGCTTTAGGGTTAAAAGGAAGGAAGGAAAATCAGGGACTTAGGGGAAGGGATTCGTGTTATTGACTGAGACCAGGTGATGGTTTTCAGTCATTGAGTAGCCCTGAGACTCTGAATCAAATTCCCTTCCCCAGGAAAACAGTGAAGGAACTTGGCCCAACTTATACATGCTAGGTTTTCTGTATGAATTGCAAACTATGACATAAACTTGAGGCAAAGGTCTGATTTTTACTTTTTGTGTCTCATTGTGTACCTGATCAACTATGACTGTATGTGGCTGAGATTCCATACATGGACATGTCTCCCTGGATTGCATCATGAACTATATCCCTAAATGCCACCTTATGGCCAGAACAGCACTGTTAGCTTATTGCTGCGGCACGAAATTG
Source organism: Tokudaia tokunoshimensis (assembly GCA_036184795.1). NCBI lineage: Eukaryota > Metazoa > Chordata > Mammalia > Rodentia > Muridae > Tokudaia > Tokudaia tokunoshimensis. The sequence continues at coordinate 23,692,975 of BTHU01000008.1, forward strand.
GGCTGGGGCAGGTAATATAATTGGCAGGGAAGTTTGCCTGTCCAAGTCTACTTCCTTTGATAAATCCCCAGTCTTTTCTGATACTCATTAAGTGATGGCTTTGGTGAAGACATGGGGTCCCTTCCAAACTAAGAGCTCATGATGTCCAGGATGTTTGCTGCAGACCTTAAGCATATCAGAGGGAAATGAATCTCAGGGACTTGAAAGCCATTTATAAGAATAAATGACCTGAAGAAGGAAGGTTCTTAAATAGTGTCTACCTCTGAAAGTTTGTAACTCTTAGTTGTAAAAATTCACCCTGTATAGCCACATCCTGCCCCACACTCTTCCTTGTCTCTTTTGGAGCAATTCTGGACATTGTCTCAAATAACTCTTTGCTGAGGAACTTACCTTAAGTTTACATCTTAGGTTTGTATATTCTTACAATTTGCAAAGATCTTAAAAGCTTTAGACAGTGTGCCAGCCAGTGCCTTCATTTACCCAGAGTAAGTCTCAGCAGCTTTCAGGATAATGAAAGTTCCCCACTCTTACAAAGAGCTCCAAATTCCATTCTTTCTACTGTCAAATGGTTGTTCTGTACATTTATGTTGAATGACACATTCCAAGCCCCAGGAGAGATAATGAGATATGGTCGGTGTTCAAAATTTCTGAGTTCTATGTCGTTGATGACTGTCTTGCTTATGTGCATTTTCCATAAGGAAATATCTGATATGACTACTAATCACACCTTTGGTCATTTTCTTTTCCTTACATTTACTATAAATTACTTGAGTACCTAATAAATCATTTACAATATTTGAATCTTTAGTGCCTCTAGGCACTAAAAATGCACTCAAAGAAGCAAAGATGGGCTACGGATAGCTCATTGCCCCAGGGAAGCTGCAGTCTTAGGGGAAAAAGTTTAAGTTTGGGCTGGTGAGGTGATTTAGTGGGTAAAGTCACTACCACCAGACCTGATGACTTGAATTAAATTCCTGGGGCCTACGTGACAGAAGGAGATGACTGATCCCCACAAGCTGTCCTCTGACCTCCACACGTAGCAGGGCATGGACATGCCTACACACATATACACAGGGACACAAAATAATTAAAAATGCAATACTTTTACAAATGAGTCACAATAGTACATAATTCAGTTGACCATAGAGTGGCAACAAAAGAAGAAGTCAGAGGGCAAAGAGCGATTATTGATGACAGGGACACAACAGGACTGCTTATGATCAGTGTCTCATTAAAACAGAAGCAGGAACAGACAAGATGGAGTATGGAGTATATCTTCTTTCTCAGAATCAAATATCTTGTAGGTGGAGCTTGCATCCTTAGATCCCAGGGGGGCATTATGGTTCATACAGTTCTTGGAGACAAGCAAGATTCAATTGACTGGTAGGTCCCAAATGCTGGAAGTGTCTTGCCTTTGGTCTTGAGATTTTGTTCTGTGGCTCTGCTTTCCTTACAAGTATGAACCTAGTTGGGAAAGAGCATCTTCCCTCTCAAGACTGTCCAGTGCTCTGGAAATATGCCTTCCTGTTGGAGGTAGAGAGGTCTTGTGTTATGGGGAGAAAAAAAATGCCTCCAAATTGTCTATGTGTTAGAGAAGAATGAATTATGTTTTCTGGTAGAGCTCAACCTGTGGGTCATGACCCCTTTGGCAAAGCTCTATGCCCCAAAATATTACACTATGATAATTTATAACAGTAGCAAAATTAGCGTTATGAAGTAGCAACAAAAATACTATTAAGGTTGGAATCACCACATTAGGAGCTATATTAAAGGGTTGTAGCATTAGGAAGGGTTAGAACCACTCTGCTAGAGAACATGTCACATGCATCCAGAAACATTTCCAGGAGGAAACATTGTGATGAATGTTGAATCTACTACCTGTTCTTAGCCATTATGCCATTATGTCAGTGATTGCTCTCTGTATGTAAACGTGTGTGTGTGTGTGTGTGTGTGTGTGTGTGTGTGTGTGTGTATGTGTGTGTGTGTGTGTGTGTGCACGCGCGTGCATGCACACACACGTGCACACCTGTGCAGGTGCGCTATCTCCAATATACTGAATATGAAGTTGAACATAAAAGCCCCCTAAATCCAGTATCTTGCTTATGCAGAGATATTGCTGAGAAGTGAATCTCCTTAGTAGAGCTATTATCCATATGCTGATAATCTTTTAGCTTTTTAGCTTTACTTTATACCAAAGAGATTTCCTAGTGAGGATAATAATTCCAATGGTGGTAATAAACAAATCACACAACACAAAACTGCTCAGTGCAAAATGAAAGAAGAAAGCTATTTCTCACTTATATGGGGTTCAAAAATAAGTGCTTGTAATATGTACCTGGCAACCAGAACCCAGGCTTTATTCTTGTTGCTTCAAACGTCACAGGGCTACATTTGAGAATCTGTCAAACAGGCAGAAGTGTCACGCTTGAAGGTAACTTATAATATGTCTGCTCGCATCTCATAGGCATTTCATAGAACCAATTATGTGTGTATGGCTGACTGCAACACAGGCTGTAAGAGAATGCAAAAAATCTAACCTAAGGCTTGCAAGCTGAGAATGCTTTATCTGAAATTCCTGGGTCCAGGAATATTTTGTATTTCAGATTTTGTAATATTTTCACATACATGAAATACAGTGTTGATGAAAGTCAAGTCTGAGCATGGCATTTATTCATTTTCATGTATGCTATATAGCATAATATGAAGAGATCTTATGCAATGTATTTAGTGCATGTGTGTTCTGACCATGACCCCATCCCATAAGCTCAAGGTGGAATTTTACATTTTATATCATGTTGGTATCCAAAATATTTTGGATTTTGTAGCATCTTGGGTTTGGGAATTTTGAATATCTCCATCTATCTATCTATCTATCTATCTATCTATCTATCTATCTATCTATCTATCTACATGTATATATGTATATATACATATATATGTATGAATGCATATATATGTATATATATATATATATGCTCAATCTGAGGTAATTATGAATAAATGTGCTATAGAAAAATAAATACATTGGGTTAATAAATACATGAAAATACTGAATTCATGCATAAGTAAATGTGAATTGCAGTTAGAAATTCATTTTCTCATCCCTTGAACTTATAAATGCCTGGTTAAAAGAGACATTCCTTTCTTAAGTGCATTGAAAAAGCAATGCCCTGTTTCCTTATGTAGTCCAATATTTGGCAGAATCATTCTTTTGAGGAGAATATATTGGATGCACACCCTTTTAAAGCAATACTCTCTTGTTTAAGCTTGGACACTGGAGATGGATAATTTTAGAAAATGAATGGGTTGGAATGAAATGAAATTTCTCAAAATCTAGAGTCGTATTAGAAGGCAGACAGGAGGCATGGGAAGCTAACTTGTAGAAAATGGGCTAAGCAGACACTGTAAGGAAGCCCTCAGGATACTGTCAATCTGAACTGTCACCCCAAACAGTGACAACTGAACTTCAGTAACACCAGTACCGTGAATGATTCTCATGTATTCCAGTTTCTTTCCATGGGGTGTGCTGTTCACATTAATCTCCTCTCTAGCTACAGAGTAGATATGGAAAGGGAACAATTAGTTTCTTTCCCTTGCTGTGTATCAAGAGGTGAAATGTCTTTTTCTAATGCTGGTGATAGTTTGCAAGACCTCATAGATACTGAGCAAAAAAGAGCTCTACCCATCCAGCTATCTCCTCTGAAACAATGTGAACTTCTACCGCTTAACAAAGCTCAGCATCTTTTACTGACCCAACCCAGGCACTATTCAATGTTTTCCATAATGAAATAATACTATCATGGAACAATCTTCCAAAGACAACATTGCATGCCACATGACTCCCAGGGGATATAAAGTCCCTCCTGGGGGTAAAACCCACATCCATATCTGTACTCTCCAGGCTATGCTCACATCTCTATGCTCTCTGTATTGTGATAGTAAACAAGCAAAAATGCTGATACAAAAATAATGATAAAATTCATCATTAGGAGGAACCACTTGAATTTAGACTACATACATACATACATACATGCATACATACAAAAGCGTGTGTGTGTGTGTGTGTGTGTGTATAAAACCTTAAGGGGGTATTTCAGGTAATCTGTAGTTTTAGATGAATGTTCAAGAGGCTCTGACTGCTTCGAATTTGTACAATATCATTTTTTTCTGCATTTGATTTTCTCTAGACTTCCAACACCTAAACCAGCTGACTGGTTTTCTTTAGCTAAGAACACACCTAAAACTTCTTTTCATAGAGAGATATGCTCCCAAATACAAAACATTTCTCTCTCTCTCTCTAACACTGCAGTGACTTCTCTTATAGCATTTGCTATTAGATTGAATAATGTGAGTACTTCACCTGGGTTTTATCCTTATTATTCTACGCTCATAACAAGCAAAACCAACCCTCTCTTTTCTTGGTGATCATAATCCATTATTGAAATTAAGCCTCTAACCTTTTCATGTTACTTTGCTCAATACCATGAAGAATCCCTATTTGCTATTTATTCATTCAACAGAAATACTGCTGACTTTCCTAATAGAAGCATCATCTCCAATGTTATTTTTATTCCCATAAGAGAGTAACATAATTATTCAATTGTAAGTTGTGGAATGGTAAAATCCCTCATGAATAAATTGTATACATATCTACAGAGTAGATGTAACCCCGAAGCACAATATACTCATGTCCCTATCAGGAAAAAGCACGCTACTTCTATTCTGTGGGAAGCAATTACAATATTGGACAATTTATTAATTGCATACCACATAGCAAGCTATACTCATTGCTTTAATTCCAAGTTGTGATTGGACTTTCTGTAAGATCAACTTTACTGTAGATGAATACAACTTCTGCACATTCCAATTACAAATCTGGGATGAGGAGATTTATCAGTCTTGCAAGTTTTGAGACTGAAGGTAGCAGAAAGCTAACTAACATTTACAGAGATACAATATTGTTTCTAATGTATTTCTCTGACAGGAAAGACAGTGCTGGGGTACCTAATTTGCCTTATTTTCTGCATAATAGCTTCATGCATGGACTTGATTGAATGTGAGGGTTTTGCTTGCTTTTGAAATAGTCTTTCTACATCTACATATATGGATCCAAGAGGAAAGAATCTAAGGCTAGAAGGTACGTTGTTGGCACTTGGCAAGCATGTGCAGGTACAAATATATAAGGTTGGGTGAGGCAGGGGAAGAGAGATTATTGCAGCATCCTTTTTTAAGTATAAAGGTGTTGCAGGAAATTCCCTGTCCAATCACACTGAGTCAGTGAGAGGCCTGTGATTGGGCAGGAAAGAGGAGGTGGATCTAGGAGTTGGGAGGTCAGAGAGCGTGGGAGAGGAAGAGAGGCGTATCAAGATGGAATCAGATGTTGGATTATCTAAAGTTTAGAATTTGGGATAAGACTTTTATCATTGTAAATTGGCATCTTGTAATTGTGAATTTCATATACATAAATACAATTGGTTAACTATTTAAGATTAAGAGTCTTGCTTTACCTGGTAGTTGGAATGAGTGGGTGCTGGGTGGAAGCAAGATGAGAGATAAACACTTGGGATCCACACTGGTATCCTGGAACCTCCGCTGGAGAGATGGCCAGATGGCAGGACTGCTGGGGAGCTTGGTTCATGCGGAGTGAGACCCTGCTGGGATATAGTGTTAGAAATTGTCAGGCGGGCACAACTAGGAAGCGTGGTCCAGCGCTGCTGTGGAGAGTTGGCGGGGAGGTTCTTTTTTAAGAATTCCCGCTACATAAAGGCTCTATTCCATTTATAGAGTTCCATCACTTGTTGAATAGGCTTTCTCCAGTTGATATTTTTGACATTTTTATGAAAAAAAGTGGACATATATAAAGTTGTGGGTCTCATGTCTGCTCTGCCCGAGAGCACAGCAGCTCAGGGAAGTGGGACACAGGAGTTGACTGTGCTTACCACATACTGTTGCCTGGCAGGTGTTGGGCCATAGAGAAGCCCTGGGACACTGGTCCAGGCTGGGGAAGCACAGTCTGCTGCATGGGATAGTCATCTCGGAGCTGGTTTGTGGGTCCCTGGGTCTGCGATGAGGCCAGGACCATCTGGTTCTTAGGCTCTTGGACATCTAGGCACTGCTGGAAGCTGTGGAAGAGCTGAGAAATGAAGTGGGGGCCCATGGGCTGGATCTAGCCCAGGGCTTGGGGGAGATGAGTGGAGCTCTGGCTGTTCCTTTGGGGAGAGTCTTTGGCTTGACAACAGGCTGGCTTGAGCTTGGACTTGGTGGCAACTGTGGCTGGGAGTGCAGAGGGGCCTTCTATGGGAGGTGGCTCCATAGGCGAAGGCCTTCTCCATGGCTACCCACAGTGGATCCCGATGAAAAGAGGCAGTCCATGGTTTTAAGGCATTATTGTCATGGCGGAAAGTGGATGAGTAAAACCATACCCCACTTCTAAGGGCAAGCCTAAGATTAAATACCCTTTGCAGGGAGGAATGTCTGGGAAGGAAAACTTATTGGCTCCAGGCCTTTAGGTACTGTCTTGAGCCTATGGTAACCACAGGTCACATCCTCTACAAGTGGAGGGGCTTGAGGCATTGCCCTTACGAGACCTATGGCCACAAATCTATGGGGGGTGCTGCGTCTAGTGACAGGGAGCTGGTGCCTAGGAACAGGCAAAGCACCTACCATCCCTTCAGGGTCTCCGGGGCTTCGAGCATTAGCTCAACCAGGAACCATGCTACTTTTCACAGTCTCACAGACATAGCTATGTGGGGTTATATCTTAGTCCTTTATTTCTTTATATATCTGTGAGGTTTAGTTTTATCCCAGTAACATGCTTTCTTATTACTATGACTCTGAAGTATAATTTGAGATCAAGTGTTGTAATACCCAGAGCAGTGTTCTTTCTGCTTGTGGCTGCTTTGCAGGTTTGAGGTCATTTGCATTACATAAATTCTAGCTTTTTTGTATGCTTTGTAAAGTATGTCATTGAAACTTTAATGAGGACTGCATTACATTTGCACAGTACTTTTGTGAATATAGTCAGTTTTTACAGTATAAACTTTTCTAATGCATAAGCACGAAATCCTTATCATTGTTCAGAGTCATCTTCAATTATTTTTAAGTGTTTTATTGTATTTATTTTATAGGTTTTTTAATCTTCTTGGTTATGTTCATTTCTAGGTAACTTTGAAACTATTGGGAATGGATATTTATTTGTCCTGACTTATTTCTTAACAAGATTGTTATAATGTAAAAAAGCTACTGACTTCTTCCTTTTCTTTTCTTTTTAATTTCTTTTTTTAAATTTTTATTTTCTATATTCTTTATTTACATTCCAAATGATTTCCCCTTTGCTGGTTGGTTCCCCCATCCCCAAAAGTCCCATAAGCCCTCTTCCCTCTCCAGTCAACCCCCTCCTGCTTCTCTGTCCTGGTATTCCCCTACACTGCTGCATCAAGTCTTTCCAGGACCAGGGGCCTCTCCTTCCTTCTTCTTGGAAATTAATTGACATGTAAATTGTGTCCTGGGAATTCTGAACTTCTGGACTAATATCCACTTATCAGTGACTTCATGCCATATGTGTTCTTTTGTGATTGGGTTACCTCACTTAGGATGAAATTTTCCAGTTCCAACCATTTGCCTAAGAATTTCATGAATTCATTGTTTTTAATTGCTGAGTAGTATTCTATTGTGTAAATATACCACATTTTCTGTATCCATTCCTCCGGTGAGAGACATATGGGTTCTTTCCAGCTTCTGGCTATTATAAATACGGCAGCTGTGAACATAGTGGAGCTTATGTCCTTATTGCATGCTGGGGAGCTCTCTGGGTATATGCCCAGGAGTGGTATAACAGGGTCCTCCAGAAGTGTCATGCCCAGTTTTCCGAGGAACCACCAGACTGATTTCCAGAGTTGTTGTAACAGCTTGCAATCTCACCAGCAGTGGAGGAGTGTTCCTCTTTCTCCATATCCTTGACAACACCTGCTGTCTCCTGAGTTTAGCCATTCTGACTGATGTGAGGTGAAATTTCAGGGTTGTTTTGAGTTGCATTTCCCTAATGACTAAGGATGTTGAATATTTCTCTATGTGCTTCTCAGCCATTCAATATTCTTCAGGTGAAAATTCTTTGTTTAGCTCTGTATCTCATTTTTAATAGGGTTATTTGGCTCTCTGGAGTCTAACTTCTTGGGTCCACAGGCAGAAGTCCTGAGAGAGGAAACACAAAAAAAAGAATTACAGGAAAACACAAACAAACAAGTGAAGGAACTTAGCAAAACCATACAGGATCTAAAAAAGTAAGTAGAAACAACTAAGAAATCACAAAAGGAGACAACATTGGAGATAGAAAACCTTGGGAAGAAATCAGGGGTCATAGATGCAAACATCAACAACAGAATACAAGAGATAGAAGAGAGAATCTCAGATGCTGAAGATACCATAGAAAGCATTGACTCAACATTCAAAGAAAATGCAAAATGCAAAAAGCTTGTAATCCAAAACATCCAGGAAATCCAGGACACAATGAGAAGATCAAACCTAAGGATTATAGGTATAGATGAGAGTGAAGATTTACAACTTAAATGGCCAGTAAAAATCTTCAACAAAATTATGGAAGAAAACTTCCCTAACCTAAAGAGAGAGATGCCCATGAACATACAAGAAGCCTACAGAATTCCAAACAGACTGGACCAGAACAGAAATACCTCCTGTTACATAATAATCAAAACACCAAATGTACTAAACAATGAAAGAATATTAAAAGCAGTAAGAGAAAAAGGCCAAGTAACATATAAAGGAAGACCTATCAGAATTACATCAGACTTCTCACCAGAGACTATGAATGCTAGAAGATCCTGGGCAGATCTCATATTTGACTTCTTCCTTTTCAATTTGTATCACCTTGATGTCCTTTTTTGTCTAATTGTTCTAGCTAGAACGTCAAGTACTATATTGAATAGATAAGAAGAGAATGGACAGCCTTGGCTTGACTGTGATTTTAGTGGGATTGCTTCTAGTCTCTCTCTATTTAATTTGATGTTTTCTGTTGGTTGCATAAATGTTGCTTTTATTATGATTAGGCATGTTCCATGAATTCCTGATCTCTCCATGACTTTTGAACATATAAGAGTGTTGTATTTTGTCGAAGGCTTTTCGGTGTCTCATGAGATAATCATGCAATTTTTTTCCTTGAGTTTGTTTATATAGTGTATTATGTTGGTGAATTTTCATATATTGAACCATCCCTGCATCCCTGGAATGAAGCCTACTCCATCGTGGTGAATGATGGTTTTGATATGTTCTAGTATTCAGTTTTTGAGAATTTTATTGGTTAATTTTGCATCTGTATTCATAAGGGAAAGTGACCTGAAGTTCTCTTTTTTGTTCCATCTTTGTGATGTTTAGGATTCAGAGAAACTGTGAATTCCTAGAATAAATTAGGTAGTGTTCTTTCTGTTTCTATTTTGTGGAATAGTTTTAAGAATGTTGTTATTAGGTCTTCTTTGATGGTCTGGTAGAATTCTGCACTAAAACCATCTGGCCCTGGGCTTTTATTAGTTGGGTGTTTTTTAATGACTGCCTCTATTTCTTTAGGGGTTATACACTGATTTAGATAGTTTATCTGATTTCAATTTAACTTTGGTATGTGGTATCTGTCTAGAAAATCATCCATCTCATCTAGACTTTCCAGTTTTGTAGAGTATAGGCTTTTGCAGTAAGATCTGATGATTTTTTAATTTTCTCAGTTTCTGTTATGTCTCCCTTTTCATTTCTGATTTTGTTAATTTGGATACTGTCTCTGTGCCCTTTAGTTATTTTGGCTAAGTATTTATTTCTCGTGCCGATTTTCTCAAAGAATCAGCTTGATTTTTTTGATTCTTTGTATCATTGGCTTTGTTTCTGATTGGTTGATTTCAGCCCTGAGTTTGGCTATTTCCTGCCTTCTGCTCCTCTTGGATGTGTTTAATTCTTTCCGTTCTAGAGGTTTCAGGTGTGCTATATGGGATCTATTCAATTTCTTTTTAAAATTTTTTATTAACTTAATTTATTTTACTCTTATTATTCTTTAATCATTTTTTATAAGTTTTCATTTCTCGTTTTTCTATTTTTGTTACATATTTTCTTTATTTACATTTCAAATGTTATCCCCTTTTCTGATTTCCCCTCCGAAAACCTCCTATCCCATCCCTTCTCTCCCTGCTCACCAACCCACCCCTTCCTGCTTCCCTGTCCTGGCATTGCCCTATACTGGGGCAGAGAGCCTTCTCAGGGCCAAGGATCACTCCTTCCTTTGATGTCTAACAAGGCCATCCTCTGCTACATATGCAGCTAGAGCCAGCCTTTTCAACAAATGGTGCTGGTTCAACTGGTGATTAGCCTGCAGAAGTATGAAAATAGATTCATTCTTATCTCCTTGTACAAAGCTCAAGTCCAAGTAGATCAAGGACCTCAACATAAAACCAGAAACACTAAAACTAAAAAAAAAGAAAGTGGGGAAGAGCCTCGAGCACATGGAAATGGGAAAATTTCCTGAACAGAACACCAATAGCTTATGCTCTAAGATCAAGAATTGACTTATGGGGCCTAATAACTTTGCAAAACTTCTGTAAGGCAAAGGACACTGTCAATAGGACAAAATAGCAACTAACAAATTGGAAAAAATCTTTAATCATTTTTTACAGTCCAGTCATTATCCCCCTCCAGTTCCACCCTCAACAATTCCTCATCCCATTCCTTTTCCTCCATCCTTGAAAGAATATCCTCACCATCCCCCCACACCAACAGACCTCCCCACTCCCTCAATCCTCAATTGTCTTCAGGGTTAAGTGTGTCTTCTCTCACTGAAGTCAGACCAGGCAGTCCTCTGCTGAGTATGTGTAGGGGGCTTCAAACCAGCTAGTGTATGCTGGCTCATTGGTGGCTCAGTGTCTGAAAGATCTCAGGGGTCCAGGTTAGTTGAAACTGCTGGTCTTCTCATGGGCTTGCCTTCCTCCTCACCTTTTTCTAGCCTTTCCATAATTTAACCACAGGGAGCCCTGGCTTCAGTCCATAGGTTGGTTATAAGTATCTGCATCTGACTTTTTCAGCTGCTTGCTGGTTATGAAGGCACTTAGTGCTATGAATTTCCCTCTTAACACTGTTTGATTGTGTCCTATAAGTTTGGCTATGCTGTGTCTTCATTTTCATTGAATTCTATAAAGTGTTTGATTTCTGTCTTTATTTCTTCTCTGGACAAGTTATCATTGAGCAGAAAGTTGTTCAGTTTTCATGACTATGGAATTTCTGTTGTTTTTGTAGTCTAGCCTTAGTCCGTGGTGATCTGATAGAATGCACTGGATTATTTCAATCTGCTTGTATCTGTTGAGTCTTGTTTTGTGTCTGATTATGTGGTCAATTTTGGAGAAGACTCCATGAAGTTTTAAGTAGAAGGTATATTCTATAGTTTGGGGGTGAAATGTTCTGTAAATATCTGTTAAATCCATTTGGTTCATAACTTCTGTTATGTCTCTGTTTAGTTTCTGTTTCAATGATCTGACTATTAGTGAGAATGGGGTGTTGATATCCCCCACTGCTAATGTATGAGCTTCAATGTGTGTCCTGAGCTTTAGTAAAGATTATTTTACAAATATGCCATTTCACAAAGGATGCCCTTGAATTTGGGGTATAGATGTTCAGAATTGAGTGTTCCTCTGGGTGGATTGTTCCTTTGTTGAGTATGAACTGTCATTTCCAATCTTGTTTGATAACTTTTGGCTGAAAATCTATTTTATTGGATATTCAAATGGTTCCTACAGCTTTCTTCCTGGTACCATTTGTTTGGAAAACGTTTTTCCAAACTGCTACTCTGAGTTAGTGTCTGTCTTTGTCACTGAGGTGTATTTCTTGTATGCAGCAAACTGCATGGCTTCTGTTTTTGTATCTAGTCTTTTAGCCTGTGTCTTTTATTTGGGGGAATTGAGTCTGTTGATGGTGAGAGATATTAAAGACATACAATTATAAGTTCCTGTTATTTTGTTGTTGGCGGTGGTATTGTGTGTGTGTGTGTGTGTGTGTGTGTGTGTGCGTGCACGTGTGTGTGCACGTGTGTGTGTGTGTGTGTGTTTTCTTGGGTGTAAATATCCTCCTTGTTTTCCTTCCATTATCTACTTAAGGGCTGGATTAGTAGAAAGATATTGTTTAAATTTGGTTTTGTCATGGGCTATCTTGGTTTCTTCATCTCTGGGGACTGAGAGTTTGGTTGAGTATTATATATAGCCTGGGATAGCATTTGTGTTCTCTTAGGATCTGGGTGACATCTGTCTAGAATCTTCTGGCTTTTAGAGTTTTTTGTTGTGAAATCTGGTGTAATTCTGATAGGTCTGCCTTTATATCTTACTTGGCCTTTTCCCTTTACAGCTTTTAATATTCTTTCTTTGGTCCATGTATTTAGTGTTTTGATCATTATGTGACAGGAGGAACTTGTGCTCATATGCGGCTGTAGATTCTCCATTAGCTAGGTTCTGTGGGTGTCCCAGCTGGTATGGATGTTTGGGTGAGTCTCACCTATGTCTCTGGTTATGGCAGACCTCCTGGGAGACAGGCAGCCTGTGGGAATGTAGGAGGGAATCAGGACTGCAGATCAAGCTACTGATTTTTTAATTTTTTTCTGCAACATTGGTGAGAGAATTATCAGGTGAAAGAGTTTTTCTGTGGAGTTCATAAGGTCTTTTAAGTGTGAAATCATGCCACCTACAGTTTGGAATAATTTCACTTCTTTCCAGTTTTTATCTCCTATGTTTCTTTCTCCTGTCTTACTTCTCTAAGACATCAACTACCACAGTGAATGAGCACGGAGAACAGAGGTCATGTGTCAGACCAGATTTTAAGGTAAACATGCTTGTCATAAAAGCTTATGTTATGTTGAGATAAATTCCTTCAAGTTTTTTGTTTTTCCATTGCTTTACTGTGATGGTCTGTTAAATGTTGTCATATGCCTGTCCTGCACCTATTGAGATGATCTTATGATTTCAGTCTTTAAGTTTGTTTATGTGTTGTATTGGATTTACTGACAAGATGCATGAATCTTACACATGAGCAATTAAATCAGCTTATCTACATATATCATCTTAGTGTATTTGAACTTAGTTTACAGATAATTTTATTTTGAGAATTTTTAAACTCTGTTTTCATCATGGAAATTAATGTATGTCTAACCTTTTAATTTTGTATGCATGGCTTTATCTGGTTTGAAGGTTGGAGGTTGCTATCTCCATATAATGAAATTCGGTAGCATTTCTTCCATTTGTATATTTGAGAACCAATTGACAAGTACTGGTGTTAAGTCTTCCATAAAGATATGGTAGAATGAGCAGTCAATCCAGTTGGTCCTGTTTTTTCTCTCTGAGGAATTTATTACTACATACTCTTGCTTAAATTTTTATTTCTTCTTCATTTAACTTTGATAGGTTATACGTGGTTAGGAACTTACCAGGTTTTCTAAGTTTTATAGTTTTGGGGAATGTAGGTTTGAGATGTATGTATCTTTGATGCTTTTCTTGAGCTTATTGAGGTCTATTGGAACAGTTCCATTTTCCTGTCTGATTTTATTAATTCATGTCTTCTCTATTTGGTTAGTCTGACTAATGAGTATATAACTTTTTATCTCAAAGTTCCCACTCCTTGTGTACTGTATTCTATGTATTATTTGTTTGTTATATCTATGTTTCCTCATTTGTTTACTTGACATCTACTTATTTAGGCTTCTTCCTGTCCCAGAAACTTGTGCACAATTAGATCCTTTATTTGAAATTCCACTGATTTTGTTTTTCTTGAGAGGAGCTTTAACTCTGCAGATGTTATCTTGTCATTTTAGTGCTGCCTAGGCTGTATTCCAGAGGTGGAACCAGTTGTGCCATCACTTCATTCACGTGAAAGAATCTCTTCATTTCCTTCCTTATTTCTTCAGTCATCCACTATTCATAATGCACTGTTCAGATTCCAGAAATTAGTGTAGTTTGTGGGAGGTTTTCTCTTGTTCTTATTTGACAGAGAGAGAAAGAGAGAGAGAGAGAGAGAGAGAGAGAGAGAGAGAGAGAGAGAGAGAGAGAGAGAGAGAGAGAGAGAGGATTGGCAGATGACCTCTAGGGTTTTTTTGTAGTACAATTTGAGAAGATACAAGACATAATTTTAATATTTTGCAATGTTTTCCCTTGTCCCCCCATTGGAAATAGATTCTCTTCTTATACAATATATCCTGGTTATACTTCTACTCTTTCCAGTTCCTTCCCACCTTTTTTTTAACCTCCCAATACACTACCTTGCTGTGTCTCATTAGAAAAGAATAGGCTTCTAAGAGATAACAACCAAACATGACAAAATAAAATATTTTATATGAAAAAAAATTTATAATGAAGTTTAACCTATCAACCCAACTGGAGGAAAAGAGTCCCAAGAGCAGGCACAAGAATCGTACACACTCATATTCACACCAAGGATTCTCATAGCTATAATATATACACAAAGGAACTGGTGTAGGCCCGGTGAATGCTGCTCTGTGAGTTCATAGGCAGTTTGCTTAGTTAATTCAAAAGGCATGGTTCTCCTGATGTGTTCCAATTCTTCTGGCTCTTACAATCTTTCTACCCCCTCTTCACAGGATTTCCAGAGATCTTCGGAAAGGAATTTGATGGAGAGTTCCAATTTATGTCATCTCTCTGCACATGTCAGGCTGTAGATCTTTGCTTCTGTTCCCGTCTGCAGCTGGAAGCCACCTCTGATGATGATTGGACAAGATATACTCATGTATCTATGAGTATAGTGAAACATCCTCTTGGGCAAGAACTAAAATTATTGCTTCTTAGTAACACCATTGGAAACATTGCCTGGCTATAAGACAGGGTCAGTTGGTATGCCACATACCCCAATCCTAGGAATCCACATTAGAATCACCTTGATAGATTTCAGGATGTTTCCACTGCACTAGGGTTCCACACCACCCCCAAATGCCCATCCAGTTTCAGCCATCTCTCCCCACACACTCTCCATCCCATCTTTCTTCTATCTTGACTGCCTCCAGGCCTCTTTTCCGCACCACTTCAGTTCCCAGTCTGCCCATAACATCTAATCTATTTCTTTCTGCAATGGAGAACCTTGAGTCCCACCTAGATCGTAACCTCTCTGGATTTACTGATTGTAGTTTGGGAAGACCCATCTGAATGTGAGATTGGGGTACTGAATTCTCTCATTATTGTTGATGGCTAATTGTTTTCCTTTATAAGTGTATGATTTTATTATTGTTTCAGTTTTTTATTTTGAAGATGATTCTTCTGCATGGTCTTATTTTGTTGATGATGCATTTCACTGTGCCTTTTATTTAGTCTTTTGTGTTTCATCTCAACTTTTGCCATCGCTCATTCAGAGAGATTCTAATTTGCTGTTTTGCCTTCCTGGAATTTGAGCCTCATATTCCTAATTGTATAGATAAAAATAACCTTCAATTGATGTATGAAATTGATTTCCTTCCTCTTTATAAAAACACCACTAGAAAAAGATAAATCCTTCTTATTGTTATCTATAAAATTAGAATTCATTAAAATTTTAGAAGTTCATTATGGAGCACTTCACTTATAAGGAAACAATGAAACAATTTTATGGTGAACGTATATACACTGATTGCTTAGGTTTATCATTAATATTTATTGTCATTACATGCGTATATCCCCAAGCTTTTTTTTATCTTTGATTCAAAGTGCACTGCAGACCTGGAATAATTTGCTCTAAACAATTTAGCCTGTGTATCAGTGAATAATATTAAATATTTTTAATGGTCCCTTAAAGTAAAGTTTATATATAACAAAATGCACAAAGCTTGATTGCACAATTAATTAGTGAATTGTGAAACTTATGTGTTCTTTACATAGCCTAACCCATCATTCAGTTACAGAAAATAAGTTCTTCCTGCATATGGCTTATGTTTTTTAATCAGACTTTGTGATGATTTCCAAGGGTATGTTGTGTTCTAGCTTTAATCATGAAGGGGGCATAGTGAGAAGAGGGGCTAGTTGACTTCAGCAAGCAAAAGATTTTCAGATCTGTGTTTAATAACTCCCCTTTCCCCCCAATTAGTCAAATATCCTTCCATTCTTTCATGATCAATACCCTGTGTTTCACAAGCAGATTGGCAGAGGTTGTATATCCAAATGTTGTTCTAGTTCTGCTACGTACAAAATTTAACAGACTCAGATGGATTTTAGTCATTCAATCACATAGCTAAAAATGGTTGACAGTGCTTTTAACAAGATGAAGTCATGATTGAATTTCAGTCCATGCCCTACACCTAGAAATTCAGAAGTATTACATATGGTTGCCACACTTGTATAGTGTGCATTCCAGATACTTTCTGTAGGTTTGTATGCTTGTGCATGCCAACAGTTTTCTAATTTTGCCAAAATAGCTTTACACATCCCAATCTATGTCTCACATAGTCTAACTTGACAGCCTACATTTTTAACATAAATTTTAAAGGTGCATAACACTTCATAATTTCTAGCATTTTGTGAATAGTGACAATTTCCAGTACAATTATTGCGTTACTATTTTGATAAACTCAGAAATAAAAATATCACAGTATTTTGATCTTTTTTTACCATTCATTTAAGAAAACTAAAAGTGGCTAGAGAGATAGCTCAACAGTTAGAAGAACCAGCTGCTCTTCCAGAGGGCTTGGGTTCAAATCATATTACCCACAGGGCAGTTCACACCTGTCTTCTGGGACACCAGTTCCAGGGGATCCAATGCCCTCTTTTGGCCCTCTTTTCAGCATTTAATGAAAGTGATACATAGACATACATGCTGCCAAAATACCCAACCAATAAAATAGTTTAAAATGATTTAAATCAGGTGTAGTGTCACATGCCTTTAATCCCAGGACTCAGGAGGCAGAGGCAGGTAGATCTGATTGGAGGCCATTCTGGTCTAGAGAGTGAGTGCCAAGACAGTCAGAGCTATATAGAGAAATCCTGTATAAATAAATAAATAAATAAATAACACATAAATACATAAAAAATGTTAATGGAAGTTTCATCTAGTTTCCCCCCTTCAGATTCTTATTATTGTGGTGTCACATTTGAATCACATATCTCATGTGCTTCAAAATTAGTTAATTGATCACTTTGTCATAGTTTTCTATAGTAACCACAAAAGTACTATTTAAACTAAGTTTTAAGCTCCCCTGAAAAGGGGTCAGTAACCACTAAAAATTTTCTTCCAGATATGTTATTAATCATAACTATTTAGAACATGAACTTAGTGGAATCAGTATAAATATTTTGCCATTTTGAAAAACCAATATTAATCAACAAGATAGATAAGACCTTAGCCAGACTAGCCAGAGGACACAGAGACAGTATCCAAATTAACAAAATCAGAAACAAAAGGGAGAGATAACAACAGAAACTGAGGAAATTCAAAAAATCATCAGATCTTACTACAAAAGCCTGTATTCAACACAACTAGAACATCTGGAGGAAATGGACAATTTCTTAGACAGATACCAAATACCAAAATTAAATCAGGATAAAATAGACCATCTAAACCATCCTATAACCCCTGAAGAAATAGAAGTGGTCACTGGAAGTCTTACAAACAAACAAACAAACAAACAAACAAAGCACAGGTCCAGATGGTTTTAGTGCAGAATTCCATCAGACTTTCAAAGAAGATCTAACACCAATACTCTTCAAACTATTCCACAAAATAGAAACAGAAGGAACACTACCCAACTCGTTCTATGAAGCCACAATTATGTTGATACCAAAATCACACAAAGATCCGACAAAGAAAGAATCTCAGGCCAATTGCTCTTATGAAAATCGATGCAAAAATACTCAATATAATTCTTGCCAACCGAATCCAAGAACACATCAAAATGATCATTCACCATGAAAAGTAGGCTTCATCCCAAGGATGCGGGGATGGTTCAATATAAGGAAGTCCATCAATGTAATCCACTACATAAATAATATCAAAGAAAAAAACCACATGATCATTTCATTAGATGCTGAAAAAGCATTTGACAAAATTAAGCATTCTTTCATGCTAAAAGTCTTGGAAAGATCAGGAATTCGAGACCCATATCTAAACATAGTAAAAGCAATTTACAGCAAACCGGTAGCCAACATCAATCTAAATGGAGAGAAACTTGAAGCAATCCCACTACAATCAGGGATGAGACAAGGCTGTTCTCTCTCTCCATATTTATTCAATATAGTACTTGAAGTTCTAGCTAGAGCAATTAGGCAACAAAAGGAGGTCAAAGGGATACAAATTGGAAAGGAAGAAGTCAAATTATCACTATTTGCAGACAATATGATAGTATACTTAAGTGTCCCAAAGAACTCCACCAGAGAACTGATAAACAGCTGATAAACAACTTCAGCAAAGTGGCCGGATATAAAATCAATTCAAGCAAATCACTAGCCTTCCTATACTCAAAGGATAAGCAGGCTGAAAAAGAAATAAGGGAAATGATACCCTTCACGATAGCCACAAACAATATAAGTATCTTGGTGTGACTCTAACCAAACAAGTGAAAGATCTGTAAGACAAGAACTTCAAGTCTCTGAAGAAAAAAATTGAAGAAAACCTCAGAAGATGCTGTTGGATTGGCAGGATTAATATAGTAAAAATGACCATCTTGCCAAAAGCAATATACAGATTCAATGCAATCACCATCAAAATCCCAACTCAATTCTTCATAGAGTTAGAAAGAGCAATTCAAAAATTCATCTGGAATAACAGAAAACCCAGGATAGCTAAAACTATTCTCAAGAGTAAAAGAACTTCTGGGGGAATTACTATCCCGGACCTCAAGCTGTACTACAGAGCAATAGTGTTAAAAACTGCATGGTATTGGTACAGTGACAGGCATGTAGATCAATGGAACAGAATTGAAGACCCAGAAATGAATCCACATTCCTATGGTCACATGATCTTTGACAAAGGCGCTAAAACCATCCTGTGGAAAAAAGATAGCCTTTTCAACAAATGGTGCTGGTTCAAATGGAGGTCAACATGCAGAAGAAAGCAAATTGATCCATTCTTATCCCCTTGTACTAAGCTCAATTCCAAGTGGATCAAGGACCTCCACATAAAACCAGACACACTGAAACTAATAGAAAAGAATCTAGGAAAGATTCTTGAACATATGGGCACAGGGAAAAATTTCCTGAACAGAACACCAATAGCTTATGCTCTAAGATCAAGAATTGACAAATGGGAACTCATAAAATTACAAAGTTTCTATAAGGCAAAGGACACTGTCAAAAGGACAAAGCGACAGTCAACAAATTGGGAAAAGATCTTTACCAACCCTACATCAGACAGAGGGCTAATATCCAATATATACGAAGAACTCAAGAAGTTAGACTCCAGAGAGCCAAATAACCCTATTAATAAATGGGGTACAGAGCTACACAAAGAGTTCTCACCTGAAGAATATCGAATGGCTGAGAAGCACCTAAAGAAATGTTCAACATCCTTAGTCATTAGGGAAATACAAATCAAAACAACCCTGAGATTCCACCTCACACCAGTCAGAATGACTAAGATCAAAAACATGGGAGACAGCAGGTGTTGGTGAGGATGTGGAGAAAGAGGAACACTCCTCCACTGCTGGTGGGATTGCAAGCTGGTACAACCACTCTGAAAAGCAGTCTGGTGGTTCCTCAGAAAACTGGGCATGACACTCCCAGAGGATCCTGTTTTACTGCTCCTGGGCAGATACCCAGAGGCTTCCCTGGCACGCAATAAGGACACATGATCCACTATGTTCTTAGCACCCTTATTTATAATAGCCAGAACCTGGAAAGTACCCAGATGTCCCTCAACAGAGGAATGGATACAGAACATGTGGTATATTTACATAATGGAATACTACTCTGCAATTAAAAACAATGAATTCACGAAATTCTTAGGCAAATGGTCAGAACTGGAATATATCATTCTTAGTGAGGTAACCCAATCACAAAAGAACACACATGGTATGCAGTCACTGATAAGGGGATATTAATCCAGAAGTTTGGAATACCCAAGTCATAATTCATATATCAATTGATTTCCAAGAAGATGGAAGGAGAGACTCTTGGTCCTGGAAAGACTGGATGTAGGGGAATACCAGGACAGAGAAGCAAGAGCGGGTTGAATGGGGAACAGGGGGAGGGAAGAGGGCTTATGGGACTTTCTGGGAGGGAGGAACCGGGAAGGAGGAAATCATTGGGAATGTAAATAAAAAATATAGAAAATAAATAAATAATAAAAAAGAAAAACCAATATTTATTTCTTGGCTGTGGAATATGGATATTATTTTCTATGTTTTTTCTGCATTCAACATTAAGTTTCCTCAATGTACACCTGCTTTTTCACAAGCAGAAAAATAATTGTGAATAATAGGAAACCACCAAGACAGGCTAATGATCCAAAGGTGACAGGAAGAGTTTTACTAATGTACAAGCATTTGATACACAATAAATTTGAAATAAACAATTAAAAACACTTAAAGTTTTAAAAATAATGAGTTACACTGCAGTGGGAATGAAAAGTGTTTCACATTTAACGGTTCTGAAAGTGAAGTTATTTCTTGGACTTCTTCAATCTTTTCTTTTTTGCAACAAAATATATTTATATCTCATTGCTCCCCTCAATATGCACCACATAATCCTTATTTTAGGCAAACCAGAGATGATAACCAAGGGAGATAAACAAACTGCTTCTGTAAACTATGTGAGTGTTTAAAACAGGGAAGAATCTGTTATCTAAACAGAACACTACAGAGGGAATGAACATTAACTTCATGTTCTTTATGTTTTCACATGTGAGTTGAAAAAAAAAACTTAACAAGAAAAAATATAAAAGTGTTTAACCTTCACATTCTTCCATTTTTGTGTTAAAAGTAGTTTTTTGTTTGTGGGGTTGTCTTTTTAATTTTTTTATTTGTTTGTTTCTTTTGTCTTGTGTGTGTGTGTGTGTGTGTGTGTGTGTGTGTATGCATGCACGCATGCATATACAGATGTGGGTGGTTTCAATTGCCCCTGGTCTACTGTGATCTGAAAAATTAAATGAAAAATACAAAAATAAATAATCCAGAATTTATAAATTATGTGCTTTAAAACTAGTCTAATAAAATCATGAATTATATGTCCTGTCCCACCTGGGACAGGAACTATTCTCTTGTCTGTTACATCCATAAAGCATATGATACCTGCCTTTTAGTCACATAGCAGGGATCTCAATGATCATGCTCACTCTCATGACATCACAGTACCTAGTAACCTAGCATTTTATCAGTGTGTCTGTCTCACCCCACATTTCGTCATGTAAGTTGTGTCAAGTCATTACCACAAGAAGGGTACATATTGGACAGTCAGAACATGAGATATAGCCATGTTTTCACACTTTAATTACCATATTTATTATAATTATTTTATTTTGTTATAAGTTATTGATAATTTTGTACTCTGCCTACTTTATTAAACAAGTTTCATCCTGATACATCTATAGTTATTTAAGTAAAAAGAGCATTACATTTGATAGATACTATTCACCACTTAGAGAATCCATTGTGGCCTTAGAATATAGTCTTTAGTCTAAATGTAGGCTAATGCAATATTATGTATATGTAAGTGTGTTTATACTATAAGGATATTGTTTCAATATTTGTCTAGATATTATTTCTACCTTTTAATTATAGGAAAATGTAGGTTTAGATTTTTTTAACCCAGTTTTAATAAGAGTTCTCAATTACTTCAACCCCCAAAGTTAGAGGTGAAAAGGTAATGTGTTAATGGGTAATAGGCCAAGGGAATGTGTACCTGTTTAAATGTAGTTCCTTGGTACTATTCCAATTTCCATTTGTCAGGATACCAGCAGTCCAGTCTGTCTTTGGTAGTCTGTTATGAAGCATAAACGGACCATTGGTTGCCCAAACCATGGTCACACATAGAAATTGTTTCATGGCTGTATCTCCTTAAGCTTCTTTGTCCAATAATTAATTTTGTTTTCTTAAAACATGAACTTTGTATTTTCTAAGCCATTCCAAAGGGAGTTTGATTTGAAAAGCAAAGTGAAAAAATACAGGAGTGTTTACTTATTTATTCTTCAATATTTATTATTGAAGAATTCAGTGTAATTTTTCTCCAGGATATATCGCATTGCTTATTTCTTTTTCTTATTGATCCTTCATGATCCATATGTTTTTACAGAATTCAAGCTTCATGGCTTTATTTAAACATTTTTGAACATACATGTTGTGTATACTGTAAAACGTGCTGTGACTTATAGCACAAAATTCATGGTACCTGGTTTTCCCAGTTGAAAGGGTTAAACTGACCACAGTCAAAGTGATGAGAGTCTGGTTCCTCTCTCCACTATATGGTACCATTATTATAATGCTGCTTTCATATCCATGTTCTGAGTAAGACACTGGTGCATCACGGTTTACAAAATCAAGGCTGTTGATGTTTTATTATAAAATATGTTTCTTAACGAAATAAATGTACTAAGTCTCTCTTTAAATCTTGGAAGATTACAGCCCAGATGATGCTAAAATCCTTTAGCTATCCCAGGGCTCACTAGCTGTAATTCTGTACCAGGCAGAAAGAACTGATAGATGCTGGCAGCAGAGTAGTATTTGCTAGGTAGCCAGTATGGGAGTCGGTTAAGTGAGTTTGACTGTTTTAATACATACTTGGTTACTATGCATCTGATTGCTGACAGAATGGTGAGGGCTCTCATGCCAGCTTTATCCTACTCAGTATTACAGCCATAGCTCCCTTGTCTGTGTCTCCACCCAGATTTATTTGAACATATCCAAACTCTGTTATATTACCCTTTTGATTATTCTAAAACATTATTTTAAATGAAATCATAATTAGATTTTTCTCAAATTTTAAAAAGTGAAAATATTTTGGCCATGAAAATAGAATGTGTTATTCAACTATTATATCAATTTATTTCTAGATTTTTATTAAGGCTTAACAGATATTTGTAAACACTACTGGACTTTTTCACTTAGCTTTTCAAATCAACCTCCCTTTGTAATGTCTTAGAAAATATAAAGAAATCATGTGAGTGCCCAGTTCAGTATTTTATGTCATGAAGTTTTTGAAAAGCATATTTTAAGTGTGATTGAGACTTTCATACATGACTTTATTGAACTAATAAGATATTCTCATCATTTAACAAAATTGCTAGAGCCATTCCTTATTGTGAACTAGTAAAGCCAACCATTTAATTCTGAGCACACATATGATTTTGTTAATGCATGTCCCTGGGAAATCAATGGCACTGTGGCTTCCATTTCAAGAAAGAATAGTGAACAGACAATTTTGTTAACATTTTTTCTTTATTTTTAATTTTATTTTATTTTATTTTTTTTTTATTTTTTTAATTTTATTTTATTTTATTTTTTTAATTTACATTCCAAATCACTTCCCCTTTCCCGTTTCCTCCCTCCCCGAAAGTCCCATAAGCCCCCTTCCCTCCCTCTTTTCTCCGTTCAACCCCCTCTCATTACTCTGTCCTGGCGTTCCCCTACATCCAGTCTTTCCAGGACCAGGGGTCTCTCCTTCCATCTTTTTAGAAATCTATTGATATGCTGATTGTGTCTAGGGTATTCTGAGATTCTGGGTCAATATCCCCTTATCAGTGACTTCATACCATGTGTGATCTTTTGTGATTGGGTTACCTCACTAAGGATGATATTTTCAAGTTCTGACCATTTGCCTAGGAATTTCGTGAATTCATTGTTTTTAATTGCAGAGTAGTATTCCATTGTGTAAATATACCACATCTTCTGAATCCATTCCTCCGTTGAGGGACATCTGGGTTCTTTCCAGCTTCTGGCTATTATAAATAAGGCTGCTATGAATATAGTGGAGCATGTGTCCTTATTGCATGCAGGTAAAGTCTCTGGGTATATGCCCAGGAGTGGTATAGCCGGATCCTCCGGAAGTGTCATGCCCAGTTTTCTGAGGAGCCGCCAGACTGCTTTCCAGAGTGGTTGTACCAGCCTGCAATTCCACCAGCAGTGGAGGAGTGTTCCTCTTTCTCCACATCCTCGCCAACAACTGCTGTCTCCTGTGTTTTTGATCTTAGCCATCCTGACTGGTGTGAGATGGAATCTCAGGGTTGTTTTGATTTGCATTTCCCTAATGACTAAGGATGATGAACTATTTTTTTTAAAAAAATTATTAGATATTTGCTTTATTTACATTTCAAATGGTATCCCCTTTCCTCGTTACCCCTCTAAACCCCCCCATCACATAACCCCTCCCCCTGCTCACCCCGTCCCTACTTTCCTGACTGGAATTCCCCTACTCTGGTGAACCAAGCCTTCACAGGACTAAGGGCCTCTCCTCTCATTGATGTCTAAAATGGCCATCTTCTTCTACATATGTAGCTGGAGCCATGGATCCCTCCATGTGCAGTCTTTGGATGGTGGTTAGTCCCTGGGTGCTCTGGGGGTACTGGTTGGTACATATTATTGTTCCTCCTGTGGGGCTGCAAACCTCTTCAGTGACTTGGGTCCTTTCTCTAGCTGCTCCAATAGGGACCCTTTGCTCAGTCTATTGGTTGGCTGTGAGCCATGGGTATTTTGATCCACCTTCCAATAAGGATCAAAGTATCCACACTTTGGTTTTCCTTCTTCTTGAGCTTCATGTGGTCTGTGAATTGTTTCTTCAGTATTCCGAGCTTTTGGGCTAATATTCACTTATCAGCACGTGCATGTCGTGTGTGTCCTTTTGTGACTGGGTTACCTCACTCAGGATGATATTTTCTAGTTCCATACATTTGCCTAAGAATTTCATGAATTCATTGTTTTTAATAACTGAATAGTACTCCATTGTGTAAATATACCACATTTTCTGAATCCATTCATCTGTTGAGGGACATCTTGGTTCTCTCCAGCTTCTGGCTATTATAAATATGGCTGCTATAAACATAGTAGAGCATGTGTCCTTATTACATGTTGGAGCATCTTCTGGGTATATGCCCAGGAGTGGTATAGCTGGGTCCTCAGGTAGTGCTATGTCCAATTTTCTGAGGAACCACCAAACTGATTTCCAGAATAGTTTTACTAGCTTGCAACCCCACCAGCAATGGAGGAGTGTTCCTCTTTCTCCACATCCTCTCCAGCATCTGCTGCTTTTTGATCTTGGCCATTCTGACTGGTGTGAGGTGAAATCTCAGGGTTGTTTTGATTTGCATTTCCCTGATGATTAAGGACGTTGAACACTTCTTTAAGTGTTCCTCAGCCATCCAGTATTCTTCAGTTGAGAATTCTTTGTTTAGCTCTGTACCCCATTTTTAATAGGGTTATTTGGTTCTCTGGAGTCTAACTTCTTGAGTTCTTTGTATATATTGGATATTAGCCCTCTATCATATGTAGGATTGGTAAAGATCTTTTCCCAATCTGTTGGTTGCCATTTGGTTCTGTTGGCAGTGTCCTTTGCCTTACAGAAGATTTGTAATTTTATGAGTTCCCATTTGTCAATTCTTGATCTTAGAGCATAAACTATTGGTGTTCTATTGAGGAAATTTTCCCCTGTGCCCCTGTGCTCCATGTTTTTCCCCACTTTCTCTTCTTTTGAATTCAGTGTATCTGGTTTTATTTGGAGGTCCTTGATCCACTTGGACTTGAGCTTTGTACAGGGACATAAGAATGGATCACTTTGCATCCTTCTACATGTTGACTGCCAGTTGACCCAGCACTATTTGTTGAAAATGCTGTCTTTTTTGCACTGGATGGTTTTAGCTCCTTTGTCAAATATCAAGTGACCATAGGTGTGTGGGTTCATTTCTGGGTCTTCAATTCTATTGCATTGATCTACCTGCCTGTTATTGTTTCAGTACAATGAAGTTTTTATCACTATTGGTCTGTAATATAGCTTGAGGTCAGGGATGCTGATTCTGCCAGTAGTTCTTCTTTTGTTGAGAATAGTTTTCGCTATCCTGGGTTTTTTGTTATTTCAGATAAATTTGGAAATTGCTCTTTCTAACTGTATGAAGAATTGAGTTGGAATTTCAATGGAGAGAGCATTGAATTTATAGAATACTTTAGGCAAGATGGCCATTTTTACTATCTTAATCCTTCCAGTCCATGAGCATGGGTGATCTTTCCAGCTTCTGAGATCGTCAATTTCTTTCTTCAGAGATTGAAGTTCTTGTCATACAGATCTTTCACTTGCTTGGTTAGAGTCACACAAAGGTATTTTATATTATTTGTGACTATTGTGAAGGGTGTCGTTTCCCTAATTTCTTTCTCAGCCTCTTTATCCTTTGAGTATAGGAAGACTACTGATTTGCTTGAGCTGATTTTATATCCAGCCACATTGCTAATGTTGTTTAACAGGCATAGGAGCTCTCTGGTGGAATTTTGGGGGTCACTTCACTGTACTATGATATCATCTGCAAATAGTAATACTTTGACTTCTTCCTTCACAATTTGTATCCCTTTGACCTCCATTTGTTTTCTAATTGCTCTGGCTAGTACTTCAAGTTCTATATTGAACAGGTTGGGAGAGAGTGGACAGCCTTGTCTAGCCCCTGATTTCATTGGAATTGATTCAAGTTTCTCTCCATTTAGTTTGATGTTGGTTACTAGTTTGCTGTATATTGCTTTTACTATGTTTAGGTATGGGCCTTGAATTCCTGATCTTTCCAAGACTTTTATCATGAAGGGGTGTTAGATTTTGTCAAATGTTTTCTCAATATGTAATGAAATTATCATGTGGTTTTTTCTTTGAGTTTGTTTATATAGTGGATTACATTTATGGATTTTCATATATTGAACCATCCCTGCATTCCTGGGATGAAGCATACTTGATCATGATGGATGATCTTTTTGATGTGTTTTTGGATTCAGTTGGCAAGAATTTTATTATTTTTGCATCGATATTCGTAAGGGAAATTGGTCTAAAGTTCTCTTTCTTTGTTGGATTTTTGTGTGGTTTAGGTATCAGAGTAACTGTGGCTTCATAGAAAGAATTGGGTAGTGTTCCTTCTGTTTCTATTTTGTGGAATAGATTGAAGAGTATTGGTATTAGGTCTTCTTTGAAGGTCTGATAGAACTCTGTATTAAAACCATCTGGTCCTGGGCTTTTATAGGTTGGAAGACTATTAATGACTGCTTCTATTTCTTTAGGAATTATGGGATTGTTTAGATCATTTATCTGATCCTGGTTTAACTTTGGTACATGGTATGTGTCTAGAAAATTGTCCATTTCCTCTAGCTTTTCCACTTTTGTTGAACATAGGCTTTTGTAGTAGGATCTGATGATGTTTTGGATTTCCTCATGTCTCCCTTTTCACTTCTGATTTTGCTGATTTGGATACGGTCTCTGTGCCCTCTGGTGAGTTTGGCTAAATTTTTTCTATCTTGTTGGTGTTTTTTCAAAGAACTAGCTCCTGGTTTGGTTGATTCTTTGTATAGTTTTTTTTGTTTCTACTTGGCTTATTTCAGTCCTGAGTTTAATTTCCTTTCATGTCCTGCTGTCTACTCTTCTTGGGTGTATTCACTTCTTTTTGTTCTAGAGCCTTCAGATGTGCTGTCAGTCTGCTAGTGTATGCTCTTTCCAGTTTCTTTTTGGAGGCACTCAGAGCTATGAGTTTTCCTATTAGCAGTGCTTTCATTGTGCTCCAGAGGTTGAGAATATTGTGCCTTTGTTCATTAAATTCTAAAAAGTCTTTATTTCTTCCTTGTTATTGTTATTGATCAAGTCATTATTGAGTACAACGTTGTTGTTCAGTTTTCACGTGTATGTGGGTTTTCTGTTGTTTTTTTGTTGTTATTGAAGACCAGCCTTAGTCCATGTTGATCTGATAGGGTGCATGTAATTATTTCAATTTTCTAATATCTGCTGAGGTCAGTTTTGTGACTGAGTATATAGTCAGTTTTGGAGAAGGAACCGTGAGGTGCTGAGAAGATGGTATATTCTTTTGTTTTAGGATAAAATGTTCTATAGATATCTGTTAAATCCATTTGGTTCATAACTTCTGTTAGTTTGACTGTTTCTCTAATTAGTTTGTGTTTCCCTAATCTGTCCATTGATGAAAGTGGGGTGTTGAAGTCTCCCACTATTATTGTGTGAGGCGCAATGTGTGCTTTGAGCTTTAGTAAAGTTTTGTTTTATTTTTTTTTTAATGAATGTGGGTGCCCTTGTATTTGGAGCATATATGTTCAGAATTGAGAGTTCATCTTGGTAGATTTTTCCTTTGATGAGTAAGAAGTGTCCTTCCTCATGTGTTTTGATTACTTTAGGTTGAAGTCGATTTTATTTGATATTAGAATTGCTACACCAGCTTGTTTCTGGAGACCATTTGCTTGGAAAATTGTTTCCCAGCCTTTTACTCTGACATAGTGTTTGTCTTTGTGCCTGAGGTGAGTTTCCTGTATGCAGCAAAATGTTAGGTCCTGTTTATGTATACAGTCTGTTCGCCTATGTTTTTTTATTGGAGAATTGAGTCCATTGATATTAAGAGATATTAAGGAGAAGTGATTGTTTTTTCCTGCTATTTTTGTTATTAGAGGTGGTTTTATGTTTGTGTGTCTCTCTTCTTTTTGGTTTGTTAAAAGAAGATTAATTTCTTCCTTTTTCTAGTTTGTAGTTTCCCTCCTTTTGTTCATGTTTCCCATTTGTTACCCCTTGATGGACTGGATTTGTGGAAAGATATTTTGTTAATTTGTTTTTGTCATGGAATACCTTGGTTTCTCCATCTATGGTAACTAAGAGTTTTGCTGGGTATAGTAGCCTGGGTTGGCATTTGTGTTCCCTTAGGGTCTGTATGACATCTGTCTAGGATCTTCTGGCTTTCATAGTTTCTGATGAGAAGTTTGGTGTAATTCTGATAGGTCTGTCTTAATATGTTACTTGACCTTTTTCTCTTACTGCTTTTAATATTCTTTCTTTGTTTAGTGCATTTTGTGTTTTGATTATTATGTGATGGGAGAAATTTCTTCTCTGGTCCAATCTATTTGGAGTTCTGTAGGCTTCTTGTATGTTCATGGGCATCTCTCTCTCTTTAGGTTAGGGAAGTTTTCTTCTATAATTTTGTTGAAGATATTTACTGGCCCTTTAAACTGGAAATCTTCACTCTCTTCTATACCTATAATCCTTAGGTTTGGTCTTCTCATTTTGTCCTGGATTTACTAGATGCTTTGGGGTCAGGAGCTTCTTTCATTTTGCATTTTCTTTTACTGTGTGTCAATGCTTTCTATGCTATTTCCTACATCTGTGATTTTTTCATCTATCTCTTGTATTCTGTTGTTGATGCTTGCATCTATGACTCCTGACTTCTTTCCTAGGATTTCTATGTCCAGAGTCTTTGTCATTTCTTTATTGTTTCTACTTCCGTTTTTAGATCCTGGATGGTTTTGTTCAATTCCTTTATCTGTTTGGTTGTGCTTTCCTGTAATTATTTAAGGGATTTCTGTGTTTCCACTTTAAGGGCTTTAAGCTGTTTACCTGTGTTCTCCTGTATTTCTTTAAGGGAGTTGTTTATGTCCTTATAGAAGCCCTCTAGCAGCATCATGAGCTGTGATTTTAAATCCAAATCTCGCTTTTCCCTTGTGTTGGGTATCCAGGACTTGCTTTTGTGGGAGAACTGGGTTCAGAGGGTGTCATGTTGCCTTGATTTCTGTTGGTACCATTCCTGCGTTTGCCTTTTGCCATCTTGTTATATCTGGTGTTAGGTGGTCCTGCTGTCTCTTGTTGGTGCTTGTCCATCCTGTAGGCCTACAGGCCTGTCTCAGCACCCCTGGGTGACCAGCTGTCCCCTGGCACAGAGTATTGTGGCTCAGCCCAGCTCCTGGTTGCAGATGAAGCCCAGAAGGACCATGTCCCAGCTACTCTGGCACTTCTGTAGTCCCTGTGCTCCTGGCTGTACCTGCCTGCACAGCCGCTGGAGAGAAAATGGTGGTCTCATCTCTAAACCTGGGAGTCAAAGCACTTCCTGCAGACTAGTTCTTCCCTGGCAGGATTGGTGCACCTTAACATTTTTTCATACAATTAAAACATTTCTACCGGGCGGTGGTGGCGCACGTCTTTAATCCCAGCA
Organism: Tokudaia tokunoshimensis; assembly: GCA_036184795.1. Taxonomy (NCBI): domain Eukaryota; kingdom Metazoa; phylum Chordata; class Mammalia; order Rodentia; family Muridae; genus Tokudaia; species Tokudaia tokunoshimensis. The sequence continues at coordinate 23,723,047 of BTHU01000008.1, forward strand.
CTTGGGAGGCAGAGGCAGGTGGATTTCTGAGTTCGAGGCCAGCCTGGTCTACAGAGTGAGTTCCAGGACAGCCAAGGCTACACAGAGAAACCCTGTCTCGAAAAACCAAAAAAAAAAAAAAACATTTCTTTCTGTCTTTTCTTATCTTCCACTCAGAACTTTGACTTTGTTGCTTAATAGGAAAAAAAAATTTCAATTAACATTCAAACACAAGCCCTGATAGGCAATAAAGGATTTGTGCCACCAGAGTTTGACTGACAGGCCAAAAATATGTTCCAAATAATATGTCTATGCACTTACCATGGTTTGGAAAATTTTGTTTATGAAGATGGCAAGTGCATGGGTGCTAGAACTCAGTGTGTGTGTGTGCGTGTGTGTGTGTGTGTGTGTGTGTGTGTGTGTGTGTGTGTGCGCGCATGCACGCATGCATGTACGAGAGAGAGAGAGAGAGAGAGAGAGAGAGAGAGAGAGAGAGAGAGAGAGAGAGAGAGAGAGAGATATTAATCTAATCTGGAAGGAAGGATGGTTTATAACCCTCAATAACCCATTCTCTCGTGGTACGTCTCACCATCTAAAAGCTCAAAAACCTCCCCAAATAATATTACCATCTGGGTACTTGATGTTCAAACAGAGGAGCCAGTGAGGAATGGTAGACATGCAAATTACAACAATCATATCACTTTTAGTGACATTCTCCCTTAATTTACTCACCTTACAAATGACTTGTGGGCCCATTTTAAGAATTGTTTCTCTAATTGGTTAGAATTACACTGGTAAATGAAGATGTGGGGTCTTGGAATCTGGACATTGAACACTATTTACAGCTTGTCTTCATATAAACTTTATTGACTCTCTATGTATGATTGTATGTGAATGTTCTCATATGACACCGAGAGTCAGGGAAGAGGCTGCAGGCTTGAATAAATGAAGAAGATGATGGTGTAGAGGCGCCAGCACAATGGACTGAGCCTCCTGAGCTAATGGGAAAGGAGGAAAGGAAAGAAAGGCATTTTGTGGAATGAGATTTGGCTAAAAGGAAGCAGCCGTATTGCCTATAGCACAGAAAATGCTTCTATTTTCTGTCTGCTAACATAGGGTTAATAGTGGAAATATAATCATTAGAAAATATCTCAAAATGCCAATTGAAATATGTGAAGCATGTCAGGTAAAATATGTAAAAATATTCATAATTAATTAACTGAAAAAAACACACATAGACAATGAGGAATTTAAAAATTATTCCTCTCACAAAAAACAAAATAATTACCTATTGAAATCAAAAGATGTTCTACCTTTCAAATAGGCTGGTATTTTTCTAAAAAAAAAATCAACGATTAAGATTTCAAAAATCTTTCATATATCAATCTGTTCAGTCACATACAGACATATAGAAATGCATATTTATGCATGTATATGTATTTTACCATGAGGAAATATACCAAAATCTTAAAAAATTCCTTTCTAGATTGAGGTTATATTTTAAATTCATTTTTTCTCCATCAATAACTAACCCTGTGTAAAGACATAATCTATCTCAAATTACATATCATGCTGTGATAAATGAATTTCTGTCCATACAGTGACCTCAGGAGCTTCAAATTACAAATGACTTTCAAAATGCATTCCCTAGCAAGCTTTCATTTTCCTTGCACTGTACCAAACTTTGAAAAAGGAATCTGAGTGGTTTATGATCTAAATTGCAGTAAGGATAGTATATTAATACTTAAGGATAATGGTCTGTACAAATGCATTAACTTCCAATTAACTTCCTATCAAAAGTAGAACAGGACACACACACACACACACACACACACACACACACACACACACACACACAGAGAGAGAGAGAGATATGGAGAGAGAGAATATCAAAGAATCTTTCAGCTTTTCTTATGGAACTGTTTCCCTTGTACTCAACTTTAAATATTTGTCCACTTACAAATATAATTGTTAATTTTAATTGAAAGATTAATAAAGTATAGTGTAATGTGTTGTGACATGTATACATTGTATGGTGATCAAGTCACAGTGTTTAGTAGATCCATCATCCCAAACATATATCTATTTGACTGTAACATTCAGACTCCTCTGTGATGCTTAATTTTGATTGTCAATTTGATTGCAAAGATTGGACTGACAAATGGTAAAGCACACTTCTGGATGTGTCCTCAAAATATTGATTGGACATTGGGTCAGGAAACTGAGTGTAATGTGTGCAGCACCACTTAGGCCCAGTCTGAATAGGAGAAGAAGGAAGAGGAAACTTGGCCACATCCTGGATCCTTCTTGGAGAAGCTCATTATCTTGCTGCTGCCTGAAACATGAGATTTCAGATTCTTCCTCCTTTGAACACAGGGTGCTTTAGTGACACTTCAGGAGGCTTTTTTGGGCCTTAATCTCTGCATGATTGTCCTCTCTTCTGATGCTCACAGCTTCTTGGAATGAGCATCTACCAGTTTTCCCCACTCTTTAGATTGCAGACAACAATTGTAGAACTATTTATCTTAGATGGCAGTTATAAATCCAATTCTTTCATAATTGCATCTGTCTTAATGATTCTGTTCATCTGGAGAACCACAAGATACATTTTCATAGCTATTCTGAAATACATAAAACAATATATGAAGTCTATAGTAACCTTACTGAATAGAACACCAGAACATCTCTCCCATCTAACTATAACTTTTTATGAAATGACTGTTGCATTTCATTCTCTCTTCTGTCCAGCCTTACTATCTAATACTATGCTATTTTCTACTTCTATGTTCGTGTTTTTATACTACAAAACTGAGTGATATCATGTGATGCTTGTTGTCATGTGTCTAGATTATTTCACTTAATACCATACTGTTCACTGTGTTCATGTATGTTAACATGAATGACAGGATTTTATTGTCCTTATGGTTGAACAATACTCTATCATGTATTTGTACCCTGTGTTTTTTTTTAAATCCACTCATCTAGTGATTGTGTACCACAGCTATTGAGAACAACACTTCAATAAACATGGGAGTGCAAATCTCTTTATATGTTGATCTCAGGCTGTTTAGAGGTATAAAAAGTAATAGAATTCCTATATCATTTGAGTTGAATTTTTGTTCTACTTTGAGACAGTGTCTCACATTATAGCCTCTGTTGGCCTGGAACTCCTTTTACAGACTAAATGATGCTCTCCACAGTGCTGGAATTACAGGTATGGCCACAACCTAGCTTCCTCTTTTAAAGTCTGAGGAACTGATTTATATACTATTTATTATAATGACACTACTCATTCATAGTCTCATCAACACCAGAGCAGTTAGGAAATGGCAACTAATTTGGACAAGTGAACTTATTATATTGAAGACAATATAATAGCATAGGTAAAGCCATAACAACTTACCCAAAATTACAAGGACAATGAAAATATTTAGGAAAGTGGTAGAATTTAAAGTCATCATGTACTTATCAGTAGCATTTCTATACAGTAGTAACAAAGTCTCTAAAAAGTAATGAAAAAAGGTAAAATACTTGGGAATAAATATAACTGAAGAAGTGAACCTTTCTTATAAAGAAAACTGCAAACTGGAGAGGAAACTGGAGAGGGCACATGTAAGTAGGAAAATAATTCATGTTCACTAGATTAGATGATTTACCCTTTTCGAGATGTCAGTACCAATCCTTACACAAACTACAGATTCAAATGCATTTCTTATCACAGAACCAAATGCACTCTGTGAAAATAGAATACTAGAATTTGCATGCACCTCATAAGATTCAAAGTATCCAGAAATACCTTAGACAAAATGGGTAAGTTGGAGGTGTCTTATAACTTGCCTTTGAAGTACACTTCAATGCAGTAGTAAAGAAGCAGCTCATATATACACATCCTTTACCTAACAGATATTTACTTTTTACTGTTGGTTGATGGATGAGCCAGAGAGCAACAGGTGATATGGACTCAAATCAACCCTTATGGTAGTTGTCATGCTTTAGGGTACCACTTGTCATAATTTAATATATCAACCATCACATGAAGCTTGGGTGAAGCAGAACCCTAGATCCTGTCCCTTAACTTTTAGGTTCAGTAATCTCGTCAGCACCTAAGAATTTATGTTCCTAGCAAACTTCCTTTCTTGTTAGTTCCTAACAAGCCAGCCTTTAGTGTATTTATCAATCATCTATGATATTGTTTAAGTACTCAAATCCTAAAGATTCTGATTCAGTAAGTCTAGAACAGGAGGTCACATTTTGCAAAGCATTTCTGGTGAGTCTTTTGCACATGATTTTAGGATGCACCATGAGTAGCAGTGGTTAGTGGTAGAGAGAGCATAGAATTAAAATCATATGAAGTATAAGTCTTTTGGATCTTTTAAAATACCCAAGAGAAGTACATGTGCTTTGACAGAGTAGAAGTGATTGGGTAGCATGGTCATTTTGGGGGTGGGCAAAGCAGCAAGCCTCAGCAAAATGGTTAATCAGTTTTTCTTCATATCTTGTCATATAATAACTTGTTCCATAGTGATGATGGGTAAAGACTTGACAGTATTCACATCTAGCTTCATCAAATCCATAGCTATCTAAACTTAGGAAGCTAATTTCTGGCATACTACAAAACAATATAAGGCCCTTTAACATGCTGAATTATTGAGATAGGATGTAGGGTTTTTATTTTCACATAAACCTTATAAAATGATGCTTGCTGGGTAGGCAGAGTTCAGTTCTGAGCAGGGGAACTATTATCACTATGAGAGACAGACTAGACCTGTTTGTGAAAGCAGTTTTTGGACCACACACTCATGTAGAAACTGTTGTAGATAGACAGTATCTTTCCCTATGGGTAGTAGTTCAGTGCAGAAGGCTGCTGGCTTCCAATCAATGTTAAGAGCCACAAAGCAGGGAAAAGCTTGTAGACACATCTTACTTTCCCAGAACTTTGCCTGCATGGAGCTGCTTTTATGACCCCTGACCCTGTTAACATAACCCTCCTAACATAAAAAGGATCTATTAGCTAATCTTCGAGGGGTGACATAGGGAGGATTTGTTCTTACTCCCCAAGTATAATCAGTTAAGATTATACTTGAAGAAATGAAGATAGTGGTACTAATTGTGAACTGAGGAAAGAGACACTCTTCATTATTGAACACAGGATGAGAAGAGTAGCCTGGACTATAGGGAAAGAAATGACCTGAGATTCTCCTGCTATAAATGAAAGACCTTCTCAATTTCCTACAGGATGAGAGGCACCAACTGCACCAATATAAATGCATCCTCTGTGCCCCATTCTCTCTGTAGGAACATCTCCAATGCGATATGACAGGAAGGAGGTGTCTTCTTTCTTTAAGTACCCACCATCTCTCTTTCACACTAGCTTCTTCTGAACAACAACTGTGAAAAAGCAGTACAGTCATGAGGACACAGAAACATGGAGACACGTAATGAGAGTCTCCCAGCCAGCAAGTCGGTAAGACTCATGTGAGGGAGAAAGAAACTCACGGGTAGTTCTCTGTCTGTCCTAACAAACAGGGAATTGATGTGACGAAGAGGGATTTTGGTATGTGAATCCATAAGGGGGACAGAAGTGACTGAGTGCTCGGATGCTTAACAGCAGGAACACTGACTCAGGAGCAGGGAAGACCATGATACCCCTCACACCTGTGGTAAGTGAGAGAGTGGAGGTACCTGTGGTGAGAGAGTGGGGGCACCTGTGGTTCATAAGAGTGAGAGTGTTGGCCATGTGTGCTGGCCGTAGAAAGTGGTTAGAACGCCTTAGGGTCATGCATATTGACAACCATTGGCTGCCATGATCAAGATTGGAGTATGAGTTCTAGGGAGAACTTTCTACTTCAAAACCATAATGAACAACATTCAAAATGTGTAAGGCTTGGGTATTTTCTGGAATAAGAAAACAAATGAGCAAGGGGTGACATCATGACATATCTGAGTCATAAAGACAACTGCTTGAGGTAGGAGTGTCCCTCAGAGGGCCCTAAGGCGGCAGCATTGCATTGAAGAAGGGAAACCCAGAAGACACACCGACTCACCGTCTTCCAGAAGCTGCCTTCTCCGGCTTCTCCAGTAGAGCTTTATCAATGACAGCCCGGGATTCTAGGGAACTCATTTCTGCTCAAAATGGGAAGGGTAGTTTCCCTCTGAAAGCTGGCTTCTAGGGAATAAGTTTAGGAACACAACAATAAAGATGGGAATGTTTACTAAGTTACTGAGGTAATCATATATTGCTTGAGACTCTTCAACCATCTCAGTGTATACAACATCCAACTTCAAGCATCCTCATACCTCTTTCAGAAAACAGGGAAGTATTTGCATATAACCTACATGCACCTCCCCATATGGTTAAATCACATCTAGGTTGCTTACAACGTCAAACCCAAAGCAACTTCTGTATAAGTAATTGTTTACAGAATATTAACAGGGACCAGTACCAGGCAGTAAACAGTTACCAACAGCTAGGTGTATAGGACGTAATTTGCACTTGATGGAACCCACCGAGGTAGAACTGCAGATGCAGAGGCCTCACTGTACAAGTGGCCAGAGAAGATGCTGTCTGTGGCAGTCTTAAATTGATATTGGTCTTCCAAATTTCAAATGGCTTGGCAGTCTTTAAACTATAAAGTCTCGAGGGGGTGCATCCAAACCCACTTTAGAACTAGAAAAGAAGAAAATAGATAAGTAGGCTTGTCCCTGAAGAATCATCAGGTTGATGGACAATGGACTTCCTACAGAAATCAGAATCAGGGCATGTTAAAGGCTACTCCCCTGCTTGTATTGAACCACCTTCAGAGTTTCCCAGAGTTACTGCCAGATTTCACTTTAGTTGTGATGGACGGTGGTGCCATACCTCCAGTGCTTTGATGAAACCTGTGACTCTTTATCTGTTTCCTGCATCAACATCACGCGTTAGGTAAGATAAGGGCAGATTGTTATTTTAGCTCATAGTTTCTCAGAACAAGAGGAATGATGTCTGCAGTAAATGGACATTGACAGACACTGCAGGCTTTCTATGAACTATATAGATCCTGATAAACCTTCTGGTCAGGGAATGTGTATTTTCCATATTGAGAATAAGACAAATGCATGGTGTCACTTCCCCCTGCACATACCAACTGGCTTCCTATGCAGGTAGATTGAGCATGTGAAACTAAAGTGAGAGTTTAGCTACTCGATGGTTGGTTACAAGTTACTTCCCCATATTCTACCTTTGTTCTCCCTCAGAACTAAGTGGATGTTGTTCAGAGAAAAAGAAGGTACTTGGAGTCCCAAGTTACTATGTGGAGAAAGCCTTACATCTGAATGACACAAACTTTCTCTTGAGGTGGGCTTTTGATGTTTTGAGATTGTAATCAACCAAAGCTAGTATTAACTGGTTGATGACTTTCAGAAAACAATTGTTTACTTGATTCACATAGACTTCTGACTTATTTTTCCATTTTACTTTATTGATCAGTATAATACTTCATGGGTAAAATAAGGAAAGGGTAAGTTAGGGAAGTCCTCAGTGAGGGCAGAACAGTCCTTTGTCCTTATTCAGATCATTTACTAAGCCAGTGTCTCTACACTGAGCCCCGAAGCTTCTATAATTATTTCCTCTGATGCTTTCCAGAAGGAAACCGTCTCCTACTAGCCAGTAGCCAGTGTTTGCTGTTGGCCTACCAAGTGGTCACCATTGTCTGAGGAGAAAATGTTTTGCTCTATAATGGGATTCCCTCCTATTTGAGGTATAGTCTATAACAACTTTGAACTGTGCTGGGCAGTTACTATTTACACAGTGAGTATGACTAGAAGCAGGATAGAGAGGTAGAGAGACTGGCTAACTACCATTTGCTTTTCTTCTTTACAGAGGGACTCTAATTCTGCCTTTAGGGGAAGGGATCATACCCTTCTCCTGCCACATTCAGAATTTCCTCTTCTCCATGGTTACAGCTGCCAACTCCTAGGTCAGACCCACATCTAGCCATTGGCTTTGGGCTTCAGGTCAGGTGACACTAGACACGAGAAAACATGTTTATTCTGTAACACTCAGATGTACTCGTGATGAGGAAGCATGAAGTCTAGGAAATCAGACATTTTGACATCAATCCTCCGTTTTTAATCTTGGCTCCACACCTTCTAACAGAAATGTCTCTCAACTCTGAGCCTTGGTTTCCTCCACTATAAAATGAGATCTATAAAATGGAATCCATAAAACCCACTCCCTAGGGTAAGATGAAAAATATGTGAACTAACTGGCCCAGTGTCTAACATACAGTCATTGCTTAATAAACATTTTTACCTCCTTTTCCTTTCCTCCACACACAATGTGCTCTGAGCAGAGCATATCATTCTTTCTTCTGCTCTGTTTGTGTCAGAAGAATCCTGCATATATAGACCAGGACTTCCCCAGTCAGTAAGTCTATAATAAGCTCCCATGGCTACATTACCATAAGCCCCTTGAGTGTTACCCAGTTCTCATGTGTGTAGATCTAACTGTATTAAGAAAGAAGGAAATATAATCCAAAATGTGCCCTTCTTTGGGCTTATAAAACCTGGCACACAGCTACTTTCCAGCTGGTGAGGTATTGATCAAATGAGAAGTCTTTCTAAACTTCCCTCATATGGAAAACGTAAGCTTCCACAGAAGATGGTAAAATGATAAATGTAGCACACATAAATGTGTAGAGAACATTGCAAGGAGCTTACTAGCTATTATTGTTCCTGCTGGCTGTTCCATTTGGCTCTTTCCAGGTGCCTTCGATGCACATAACTTTCTCTAGCCCCATGGTGCTGTCTGGCAGGATAGAAGCTTCATTGAGTCATCCAATTACAGTCCTACAACACCTGTCTAAGTTTCTTCAATGCATGCTATTTTAAAATACTCCCACCAAGAAGAGGATAGGAAGAAAGCCCTATCTTTCTTAAATCCATCATTTATTTATTTATTGAACATTTGTTTCATTTCACCCACAAATCCCAGAGTTCTTCATACCTTATTTTAAAGCCTTAGTGAAGTTTCATCCCAATTCACTGCTGGCCATTTCATAAATAGAAAAATCTAGAAGTTAACAGAGCAGATATGAAATATAGCATATGGGTAAAATGTCTGAGATATTGTAGCCAGGGGAGCCACTGGTCTGAATTTTCTGACTGCACTTTAAAATTAACCACTTTGATATTTGTTTAAACTTGAATCCAGTCCCATTAAGGCATAATGTTACACTGCTGTACTCTAAGCTAACTTGAGTTTTGCACATTAGAGAATATATTTACTTACGGTCAGAGCCCCCCAGTCCTCTGTTTTATTTCACAGCTGTCTGCACTTGAGGATACATTTTTGGACATCTACCTTTAATATTCCTGCTCTCTACATCTTTGGAGTCAGTTCATGATTCTCCTATGAAACCGTTAGGCAGCTGAGTCATGGTACATAGTACAGATTTCCTAAGAAGAACACTGAACTTTGGAAAGAGAGTAAAAATGGAATGGATCTCTGATGTCCTAACCCTCCTGTGACTCAATGGTTCTCTTTGTGTGCTGTTTGGATAATCAAAATCCCCATGTACCTTCAAGGGCCAACTTGGCTCTCCTTGTCCCACCTAGCTTCTCCCATCTTCTCCTCTGAGGCCTGGCAAATTTTCCTTAGTCCTTGGACTTGTACACTGTGGAGGCTTATGTTACCCCTGCTGTGTATTTTCTTTCCCACTTGGGTCTCCTGAGATGAGTAATCCTGCACAATTTATCTCATGCCTTATTGCAGCTGTTACCACTTTGCTCCAAAATGTTTTCTTTCTATGTGATTACTTTGTCACTCGGCCCTCCCCTTATGTTGACATATGGCTCACTCCTGCGTCTCCTTAGCATGCAGGTGAGCTGTCCAAAGAGCAAACATGTTTGATTTCTCAAAGCTGTAGTCATGAGAGTGAGGTTATTTGTCTATTTATTGCTCTGAACAGTATGAAAATCTATTCTGCCATGATTTTATTTTATTTTTTATGATTCTGCTTAAGAAGCAAAAGGAGAGATTTATTTCTGGCCGTGGGCATGACTCAAGTTCTAGGTAATGATCGGTATTACAGAAAGAAAAAGTCCATTTATCTCTCTGTTCCCTTTGCTTTCTTAATTGTTTTCCATGATGTTACCACTGTGTTTGCAGGATTTGTTCACATCATAAATGGGGCTGGCTTTAGTCTTTGAGAACAATTCCACATTCCATTAGGCTCTTGGTAAGTGGAACTACATCTGACCTCTTCTTAAGATTTTGTCTCTTAATTTTATCCTTTCTTTGTTGTTTGAAACTGGAGGAAGTGTTGTTTGCATTTTGTCTAAGTTCCGCCCCACAGTCAACAGCCAGGTGTGCTTGCTTCAATATAAAAGGGGCTGCTTGCCCTTTCTGCTCTCTTTCTTGCTTTTGCTCTGTCCTTTCCCTCCCTCTTCCCCCTCTCCCCATTCCCCAGCCCCCTCCCCCTTCTCTATCCATGTGCTTGTGGCCAGGCCCCTCCTCTCTCTCTCTCTCTCTCTCTCTCTCTCTCTCTCTCTCTCTCTCTCTGCCTTTCTCTGTCTCTACTACCATCTCAACTCCCCTCCTCATGCCCTGAATAAACTATATTCTACAGTATATTGTTGTATAGTATACTGGCTGATCCCTTAGGGGAAATGGATGCCTCAGCATGGGCCCACAGAGGCACCCCCTTCCCCCACAGCTGACTACATGTCTACCAAACATATTCCCTCTCTCTATCTTTTTATAAAACACAAGTGTTACCTTGCTTTTCATTGTAGAATTTAAGAACTGGAAGAAATTTTAGAGATTGACTCATCCATCTCTCCACATTTTCAGACATGGTGGTGATAAATTTTATGAAAATACCTCTTATATTCCAGATACTGGAGCACTGCTTAATTTCACAAACAGCTTAACTATATACCTAATGAGGTCACTTAGACTTAAATGCTTCTGTGTTCTCAACCTATTTGTTTATCCTGCCTTTAAGAGAACTATGTAACAACTAATGTATTTGCCTTGGAATTTTCATGTAATCAAATTTTACAACCTAAGCAAATACTTTAACCTTAAATTTTGTACTCTTTCTTGACCCTGACCAATGCATGTATGAATGTGTGTATGTGTGTAGGTATGTGGATGCATGTTAGGTTTGAATGTGTATATGTATGTATATATGTATGCATGTACATATGCATGTATATGTATGTACATATGTATATTTATGTGTTTATGTATGTATACATGAATATGTGTACGTATGTGTGTATGAATATGAATTATTATGCATATGTATGTATATGTACATATATGATATATGTGTGTTTTATTGTAGTAATTGGCTGAAAACTGTCGAGCAATGTGGTACTATAAATATGTGCTTTGAATATTGAGAACAGTGTGAATATAACTTGATAGTATATATTTGCAGTAATGTTCAGTTTTCCAGGTGCTTCAGGGTCAGTTGGTGTCAGTAATTTAATCCCTTGTAAAACTCTGCTAAAGATTTCTGTAAGAATATCCTTATTCCTTTCCTAGCGGATACTTTCTGTGCTGTGCAAAGCTTTTATTCAGGACAGAAGAAAGACACAGGAAGAGAAGTGGAAAATTCAAACTCACTTTAGGTCAAATTAATAAAAGTGACCATGCTGACTTTTATTTCTTTTTTTTTTTTTTTTTTTTTTTTTTTTTTTTTTTTTTTTTTTTTTTTCTTTTTTTTTTTAATTTAATTTTATTTTATTTTTTTAATTTACATTCCAAATCACTTCCCCTTTCCCGTTTCCTCCCTCCCCGAAAGTCCCATAAGCCCCCTTCCCTCCCTCTTTTCTCCGTTCAACCCCCTCTCATTACTCTGTCCTGGCGTTCCCCTACATCCAGTCTTTCCAGGACCAGGGGTCTCTCCTTCCATCTTTTTAGAAATCTATTGATATGCTGATTGTGTCTAGGGTATTCTGAGATTCTGGGTCAATATCCCCTTATCAGTGACTTCATACCATGTGTGATCTTTTGTGATTGGGTTACCTCACTAAGGATGATATTTTCAAGTTCTGACCATTTGCCTAGGAATTTCGTGAATTCATTGTTTTTAATTGCAGAGTAGTATTCCATTGTGTAAATATACCACATCTTCTGAATCCATTCCTCCGTTGAGGGACATCTGGGTTCTTTCCAGCTTCTGGCTATTATAAATAAGGCTGCTATGAATATAGTGGAGCATGTGTCCTTATTGCATGCAGGTAAAGTCTCTGGGTATATGCCCAGGAGTGGTATAGCCGGATCCTCCGGAAGTGTCATGCCCAGTTTTCTGAGGAGCCGCCAGACTGCTTTCCAGAGTGGTTGTACCAGCCTGCAATTCCACCAGCAGTGGAGGAGTGTTCCTCTTTCTCCACATCCTCGCCAACAACTGCTGTCTCCTGTGTTTTTGATCTTAGCCATCCTGACTGGTGTGAGATGGAATCTCAGGGTTGTTTTGATTTGCATTTCCCTAATGACTAAGGATGATGAACATCTCTTTAGGTGCTTCTCAGCCATTAGATATTCTTCAGGTGAGAACTCTTTGTGTAGCTCTGTACCCCATTTTTTAATAGGGTTACTTGCCTCTCTGGAGTTTAACTTCTTGAGTTCTTTGTATATCTTGGATATTAGCCCTCTGTCGGATGTAAGGTTGGTAAAGATCATTTCCCAGTTAGTTGGTTGCCGCTTTGTCTTTTTGACGGTGTCTTTTGCCTTGCAAAAACTTTGTAATTTAATGAGGTCCCATTTGTCTATTCTTGATCTTAGAGTATAAGCTATTGGAGTTCTGTTCAGGAAATTCTCCCCTGTGCCCATATGTTCAAGGTTCTTCCCTAGTTTCCCTTCTATTAGTTTCAGTGTGTCTGGTTTTATGTGGAGATCTTTGATCCACTTAGAATTGAGCTTAGTGCAAGGAGATAAGGATGGGTCAATTTGCATTCTTCTGCATGTTGACCTCCAGCTGAGCCAGCACCATTTGTTGAAAAGGCTATCTTTTTTCCACTGGATGGTTTTAGCTCCTTTGTCAAAGATCAAGTGACCATAGGAGTGTGGATTCATTTCTGGGTCTTCAATTCTGTTCCATTGATCTACATGTCTGTTACTGTACCAATACCATGCAGTTTTTAACACTATTGCTCTGTAGTACAGCTTGAGGTCCGGGATACTGATTCCCCCAGAGGTTCTTTTACTCTTGAGAATAGCTTTAGCTATTCTGGGTTTTCTGTTATTCCAGATGAATTTTTGAATTGCTCTTTCTAACTCTATGAAGAATTGAGTTGGGATTTTGATGGGGATTGCATTGAATCTGTGTATTACTTTTGGTAAGATGCTCATTTTTACTATATTAATCCTGCCAATCCATGAGCATGGCAGATTTTTCCATCTTCCGAGGTCTTCTTCAATTTCTTTCTTCAGAGACTTGAAGTTCTTGTCATACAGATCTTTCACTTGTTTGGTTAGCGTCACGCCAAGATACTTAATATGGTTTGTGGCTATCGTAAAGGGTATTATTTCTCTTACTTCTTTCTCAGCCTGCTTATCCTTTGAGTATAGGAAGGCTTCTGACTTGCTTGAGTTGATTTTATATCCGGCCACTTTGCTGAAGTCGTTTATCAGCTGTAGGAGTTCTCTGGTGGAGTTCTTTGGGTCGCTTATGTATACTATCATATCGTCTGCAAATAGTGATAGTTTGACTTCTTCCTTTCCAATTTGTATCCCTTTGACCTCTTTTTCTTGTCTAATTGCTCTAGCTAGAACTTCAAGTACTATATTGAAAAGATATGGAGAGAGAGGGCAGCCTTGTCTAGTCCCTGATTTTAGTGGGATTGCTTCAAGTTTCTCTCCGTTTAGATTGATGCTGGCTACTGGTTTGCTGTAAATTGCTTTTACTATGTTTAGATATGGGCCTTGAATTCCTGATCTTTCCAAGACCTTTAGCATGAAAGGATGCTGAATTTTGTCAAATGCTTTCTCAGCATCTAATGAGATGACCATGTGGTTTTTTTCTTTGAGATTGTTTATGTAGTGGATTACATTGATGGATTTCCTTATATTGAACCATCCCTGCATCCCTGGGATGAAGCCTACTTGATCGTGGTGAATGATCGTTTTGATGTGTTCTTGGATTCGGTTGGCAAGAATTTTATTGAGTATTTTTGCATCGATATTCATAAGAGAGATTGGCCTGAGATTCTCTTTCTTTGTCGGATCTTTGTGTGCTTTTGGTATTAGTGTAATTGTGGCTTCATAGAACGAGTTGGGTAGTGTTCCTTCTGTTTCTATTTTGTGGAACAGTTTGAAGAGTATTGGTGTTAGGTCTTCTTTGAAGGTCTGATAGAATTCTGCACTAAAACCATCTGGACCTGTGCTTTTTTTGGTTGGAAGACTTCCAATGACAACTTCTATTTCTTCAGGGGTTATAGGACGGTTTAGATGGTCTATTTGATCCTGATTTAATTTTGGTACTTGGTATCTGTCAAGGAAATTGTCCATTTCCTCAAGATTTTCTAGTTGTGTTGAATACAGGTTTTTGTAGTAGGATCTGATGATTTTTTGAATTTCCCCAGTTTCTGTTGTTATCTCTCCCTTTTCGTTTCTGATTTTATTAATTTGGATACTATCTCTGTGCCCTCTGGTTAGTCTGGCTAAGGGCTTATCTATCTTGTTGATTTTCTCAAAGAACCAACTCCTCGTTTTGTTGATTCTTTGTATGGTTTTATTTGTTTCTACTTGATTGATTTCAGCCCTGAGTTTGATGATTTCCTGCCTTCTACTCCTCTTTGGTGTATTTGCTTCTTTTTGTTCCAGGGCTTTCAGGTGTGCCATTAAGCTGTTAGTGTATGCTGTCTCCCGTTTCTTTTTGGCGGCACTCAGGGCTATGAATTTTCCTCTTAGCACTGCTTTCATTGTGTCCCATAAGTTAGGGTATGTTGTGCCTTCATTTTCATTAACTTTCAAAAAGTCTTTGATTTCTTTCTTTATTTCCACCTTGACCAAGTTATCATTGAGTAGAGCATTGTTCAGCCTCCATGTGTACGTGGGTTTTCTTTTGTTTTTGTTGCCATTGAAGACCACCCTTATTCCATAGTGATCTGATAGGAGGCATGGGATTATTTCTATCTTCTTGTATCTGTTGAGGTCTGATTTGTGACCAATTATATGGTCAATTTTGGAGAAGGTACCATGAGGAGCTGAGAAGAAGGTGTATTCTTTAGCTCTAGGATGAAATGTTCTATATATATCAGTTAGTTCCATTTGGTCCAAGGCTTCAATTAGATTCACTGTGTCCCTGTTTAGTTTCTGCTTTCCTGAACGATCCATTTCAGAGAGCGGGGTGTTGAAGTCACCCACTATTATTGTGTGCGGTGCGATGTGTGCTTTGAGTTTTAGTAAAGTTTCTTTTACGAATGAGGGTGCCCTTGCATTTGGAGCATAGATATTCAGGATTGAGAGTTCTTGATGGTGGATTTTTCCCTTGATCAGTATGTAGTGTCCTTCTGTGTCTTTTTTGATGACTTTGGGTTGAAAATCAATTTTATCCGATATTAGGATGGCTACTCCACCTCGTTTCTTGGGGCCATTTGCTTGTAAAATTGTTTTCCAGCCTTTTACTCTGAGGTAGTGTTTGTCTTTGACACTGAGGTGCGTTTCCTGCATGCAGCAAAAAGCTGGGTCCTGTTTACGTATCCAGTCTGCTAGTCTATGTCTTTTAATTGGGGAATTGAGACCATTGATATTAAGAGAGATTAAGGCATAGTGATTATTGCCATCTGCCATTCTTGACGCTATCTTTATGTTTGAGTGGTTATCTACTTTTGGGTTTGATTCAAGAAGGTTATTATCTCATTTTTTCCAGGGTGTTGTTTCTCTCCCTGTATTGGAGGTTTCCACCTATTATCCGTTGCAGGGCTGGATTTGTGGAAAGATATTGTGAAAATTTGGTTTTATCATGGAATATCTTGGTCTCTCCATCTATGGTGATTGAGAGTTTTGCTGGGTATAGTAGTCTAGGCTGGCATTTGTGCTGTCTTAGTGTCTGCATGAGATCTGCCCAGGATCTTCTGGCTTTCATAGTCTCTGGTGAGAAGTCTGATGTGATTCGGATAGGTCTTCCTTTGTATGTTACTTGGCCCTTTTCTCTTACTGCATTTAGTATTCTTTCTTTGTTTAGAACATTCGGTGTTTTGATTATTATGTGACGGGAGGTATTTCTGTTCTGGTCCAGTCTGTTTGGAGTTCTGTAGGCTTCTTGTATGTTCATCGGCATCTCTCTCTTTAAGTTAGGGAAGTTTTCCTCCATAATTTTGTTGAAGATGTTTACTGGCCCTTTAAGTTGCAAATCTTCACTCTCATCTATACCTATAATCCTTAGGTTTGGTCTTCTCATTGTGTCCTGGATTTCCTGGATGTTTTGGGTTACGCGTTTTTTGCATTTTGCATTTTCTTTGACTGTTGAGTCGATGCTTTCTATGGAATCTTCAGCACCTGAGATTCTTTCTTCCATCTCTTGTATTCTATTGTTGATGTTTGCATCTATGACTCCTGATTTCTTCCCAAGGTTTTCTATCTCCAAAGTTGTCTCCCTTTGTGATTTCTTAGTTGTTTCTACTTCCTTTTTTAGTTCCTGGATGGATTTGCTGAGATCCTTCACTTGTTTGTTTGTATTTTCCTGTATTTCTTTAAGGTAATTTTGCATTACCTCTTTCAGGATTTCTTCCTGATGACCCACGTTCTCCTGCATTTCTCTGAGCGATTTTTGTGTTTCCTCCTCATGGGATTCCATCTGTTGATCCATCGTCTCCTGCATTTCTTTAAGCAGTTCTCGTGTTTCCTTTGTAAGGGCATCTAACCGTTGATTCATTTCTTTAAGCAATTTTTGTGTTGCCTCCTTATGGGCATCCGTCTGTTGACCCATATTCTTCTGCATTTCTTTATGCAAATTTTGTGATTCCTTTGTGAATGCATAGAGGTACACCTAGACACTCTGTTACTTCTGGAACTAATGCGTGTAACCTACCCGACCCACCAGAACTCCCATGGCTTAGTTACTTTGTTTTCACAAAACTGATTTTGCAAAACCAGAGCCGAAGTTCTGGTTTGCTCTACTCTTCTTTCTACTGTGTGATAAACCATGGGGAAGAAGGGTTTATTTGCTGTACATGTTGCAGTGCATCATCAAGAGAAGCTAAGGCAGGAACCTAGAGGGAAGAACTGAAGCAGAAAACATGGAAGAAACATACCTCCTGGCTTTTTTTTCCACATCTACTCAACCTGTTGTCTTATGCTTCTCAGGACCTTCTTCCCAATGTCCCCTATCAATCAATCATGAAGAAAAATGCCCTAGAGACTTACCTATAGGCAAATAGAAGCATTTTCTCAATAGAGTTTGCTTTTTCCAGATGACTATAGCTCATGTCAAGTTGAACAAAAAATAGCCAGCACTACCTTCAGATACCAGTCCATAATCCCATGTCCTCTAAGCTGTTCAAGGGCAGTAAGAATTTTCACTTGTTATTGTCTCTGTTCTGTGAACTTTCCATTTAAAGTATGTGACTAGGGTGAGTGATGAGTCTCTTTTCTCCATGATGCACTGTGCTGTGGAACTGTGAGCTGAAATAAATGCTTCCCTCCCCAAGTTGCTTTGGGTCATGGAGCTTTATCACAGCAAGAAAAACCCTAAGACAGAAGAGCAAATGCATTTTGTTGTTGTTAAACTGTAAGATCACATTTTACCCAATTCACTGTTTAGATCTATAGTCAGAGGTTACACATCTCTAAAGAGGCATAGGTTGCCTGCCCTTGATGTGTAGGCTTTGTATTGTACCAGAGGATGCTAACTATCATTGTCCTTTTTTGGTCTTTGACTTCATTATCCCTACCTAGAAAATATAAATGCAGTTTCAGGGTCCAAATCCCCTTGGGAATGGAGAAAAGGCATTGGACTCAGAGTTAGAAACCCTAGCTATGTACCTTGGGTAACTAAATTTCTTGAGCCTACAGTTTCCTCATGTGACGAGTTAGAACTCTGTTGCAAGACTGCTTTCTTTCAAGTATTAGTGAAAGCTTTTTAGGTATTAAGTAGCAGAGGACTGTATTGGAAAATCAGGATTGAAATGTAAGAAACTCTCTAATCCAACTTCAGAAGGAGAGGACTTGGGGGAAATTGTAGGTTGGGGGAACCAGATGTGAAAGCTCTTAGATTTTTTTCCAAGAGATTTTCTTCTTTTTGTTCCCATCAGTATACAGACAGCTTCTGGGACATGAAATTTGAAGGTCAACATCCCAGATCTAAATGTGTGATTTGAAGAAACAATCCCAGGGAATGGGATATGTTGGGTCTTACGAAATGGGTCTCCCTAGGAGCAGAACTTCAGGAAAGGAGACTGAGAGAATACCCAGGCTTAAATTTATGCCTAGAGAAGTCATGGCTGTAAAGCTAAGGGAAAAAAATATCATGATATTTCCCATGGTTATTTGAGACAGAAATTTTAATGTGGCTCAGTGAGGATGTCCTATCTGTGCTTCAGATGGTTCTTACTACAGAGGCTCATGGGAGTCCTAAGCATTCAAAATGACCCCCCACACATGTGAAAGCTGGCATTATCGGTCATCCAGGGAATCATATTCCATACCTATGCTTAGCTTTTCTGGTCCTATCCTGTTTCCTTACTCTCTTAGACATATCCTTATCTGCAACATAGTTACTAGGAATTGAGCCTGAGACCTTGGGCTTTTGTGCCTCCTCATGTCTATAGAGGAGTTGAAATAAATATTTTAAGCATCCTCCCCACTTTGACATGAGGCTGGGTTTAGGTGAATTGTTATGTTTTTCAACCTTATCTTTCTTATTCCTTGAGTAAAGAATAATTTTCCCCAGGACTCTGAAATCCAGAATATGAACAGATGATAAAACATCACAGACTTTCAAGTCTTAAGTTGCTTTCAGATTACTCTTACTTCTGACTATGGGTCCTGAGAGCTGCTTTTGAATGTCTAATGCTTCTGTTGTTATAAAGAGGAAGTTTCATGATAGTGAACAAAACACTCTATGTATGCATCCTATGGTCCAGGAGCCTAACATTTACTTAAAATATATGTTTACACATCAACTAAACAAGATATATACGTATTCAGATAGAATAAATTATCATACAAAAGTAATTTAAAATTGAAATTTCTAGCCATGGGAAACTGGGAGAACACATTAGTGCATATATAAAATGGAGTATTACATAACTGTAAAAGACAAAAACATTTTAATAAAAAGTATGAAGTCAGCAGGATAAGTTACTATATTAAATAAGAAGGAATCTCAAAAAAGAGAGAAAACATAGTACATTTACACAGTGGAGTATTGCTCAGCTATTAACAATGACATAATGAAATTTTCTGGCAAACGGATGGAACTAGAAAAAAATCTGATGTAACCCAGACTCAGAAAGACAAACATGTATGTATTCATTCATAAATGGATATTAGCTGTAAAGTAAAAGACAATCATACTATAATTCACAGACCCACAGAGTCCAAGTAACAAGAAGGGCTTAAGGGAAGATCAAGAATCTCCCTGGGAAGGGGAAATTGAATAGATTTCACAGGTAGACTGGAATATGTGGGGTTGGGGAACAGGAGAGATCAAGCAAGGGAGAAGGAAGGAGAGAATAGTGAGATAAATGTCTGGATTTGGACCATATTTTGGAGTCAAGGTAGAAACCTGGTTGTAATGGAAACTCCATGGAATCTATAAGAGCAACTACAAGAAATCCTCTTAGTAAATGAGGAACTTGGTGCCTGAACTCTCCATCTTCTGTAACCATTCAAGGCCTCAAGTGGAGGGATTGATACACCATCTGAGCCACCAAAACTTCAACCCATTGTTTGTCCTTCCTTCAGAGTATGGTAGAACAAGAGCATTGTGGAATTATCATTCAAGAGACCAGAGAGATTTCATCCATCTCATCCTGATGTAGAGTCCACAGTCAAACATTAATTGGAGCTCAGGGAGGAGGAGGAATTACAGGAAGAATGAGAAGGAACAAGAAGGGTGAGGGACACATCATGAGAACATGGCCCACAGGATCATGAGAACTGGAGAGAAGGGAGAACCTGTAGGAGTCTGGCCCAGGTCCTCTACATATATGTTATGGCTGAATAGTTTGGTGTTCTTGCGGAATCCTAACAGTGGTAGGGGGGGATATTCTTGACACTTTTTTGGGTTACCTTGTCCAGCACTGATATGATGGTATGTGTCTGGTCTTATTGTCCCTTGTTATGCCATATTTGATTTATGTCCCTGGGATGCCTACTCTTTTCTGAGGGGACAGGGGAGAGGCTGGGAGAGGGAATGGGAAGAGAAACCATGAGATTGTAATATAGGAGAGAAGAATAGAAGTGGAGATTTCTGGTTTCTTTCTAGACTCAGTTGTGTTATGTGATGTTTTGTTCTGTAAACTGTCTTATGAGATGATGTTTTTATTAAAGCAGACACATGTTTTGTGTCTATGGGAAAAATATCATGATATTTCCCATGGTTATTTGAGACAGAAAATTTAATGTGGCTCAGTGAGGATGTCCTATCTGTGCTTCAGATGGTTCTTACTACAGAGGCTCATGGGAGTCCTAAGCATTCAAAATGACCCCCCACACATGTGAAAGCTGGCATTATCGGTCATCCAGGGAATCATATTCCATACCTATGCTTAGCTTTTCTGGTTAAAAATATTAAAAAAAAAAACAAGAAAAAAAAAAGAACAAGAAGGGTCAGGGACACATCATGAGAACATGGCCCACAGGATCATGAGAACTGGAGAGAATGGAGAACCATTTTTTTGTTGGTTTTTTTTTTTATTTTTAAATTTTTTTTTACCCTTTCTTGTTATCAAGGATGTTTTGCTGAGAACAGACATGGTGTTTTTCCAGCTGTCTGGAAGAAGGGTATGTGATGTTTTGCTAGAGTAGATGCTTGAGAGAACACATGATGTTTGAAAGGAGTATGTATAAAACCCAACAGACAGTGGACGATGCTGTGTGGCATTGGTTTGCCTTGCCTTCTTCATTGATCATTGTTTGTTGTGACTTCATAGAGAGAAAGAAACACACCAAAGAACTGGTGGTGTTCCAGCAACTTCTTGCCAATTCTGATGACTCAGGCTGATGGCAGTGCCTTGTGGTTTCTTCTCAATCA
Source organism: Tokudaia tokunoshimensis (assembly GCA_036184795.1). Taxonomy (NCBI): domain Eukaryota; kingdom Metazoa; phylum Chordata; class Mammalia; order Rodentia; family Muridae; genus Tokudaia; species Tokudaia tokunoshimensis. The sequence continues at coordinate 23,744,217 of BTHU01000008.1, forward strand.
TACTGCTATTGCTAATTTGAGAATGGTGTGTGTGAGTGGATCAAGCCACCACTGCTGATTCATGTGAACTGAACTGGATTAATCCCAAAAAACTATTTCTAAACAGGTCCACTTCCTCCTTTTCCTTTCCACTACCTCTGGTGGTCTAGAAGGGAGGTTAAAGCATTTAAGTACACTTATTAAAGTAGGTTTTGAAAATATAAGCTTACAAAGAATAAAAAACAAAAAAATGATAAAAGAAATAACTCTTAATAATAATTCTTATCTTTCTATGTATACATTTATTTATAAAAATAAAATAGATTGCATGGTAAAGAAAAACTAACATAGTTGTGGTGATTCATGTCTGTATTTTCAGCACTTGTGAGGCTGAGGCAGAAGAATTGCCATGAGTTTGAAGACAGACTGAGCTATAGAGTGAGTTCCAGGATTGTCTGTGCTACAAGTGTAGACATAATATTTAAAAAGGAAAAGGAAAAAATAACCAAAGGGTTGTTATGATAACTGAATTAACCTCAGTAAAATGTTTGGTATATAAATAAAGAATGTGGTACATATTAGGAACCCCATGACTAGGATAACTTTTTTTTCCTTGCTAAAAGGCTCCATCCTTCTGAGACTTTATTGCATCTTTCCTCTGCCCCTGTGACTGAACACTTCACATAATCCCAGCACTGTGAGTTTCTGACAATGTGGCTTGATGTGTAATATTCTTTAAATTTTGCCCCTGAGGAGAAAGTGGCTCAGTGTAAGGGCATAAAGTATAAACACCAAAGATCTGGCATTGCTTCTAAACTCACCACTGTGACAAGAACCCAAGACCTCTGACTCCTTATTTCATGAAGAAATAAGGTATGCAACTTCAAATGTTTCACTTTCAGTAAGACTCTAAGAAGGATTTCACTTCTTTCATATTTATTAAAAGAGAAAGACAGGCTACCAGCACTTTTTCAGTTTCCATCTATGCTGTGCAGAGGCAAATGAAAACCACAGTCCCTGTGGAATCAATGAAAGCTGATGGCTAAACTTTGGAGATGAAAATCAAAGCTTTGTCCACTTGTTTTACCAACAGCTTCTCAACTTTAATACCCACTAACCCAAAAGCCTCTTAAATTCTCGCATTTTAGATGCATGAAACAGAAAATGAGCATGATGTCTTCCTTCAGGTATCCCTGACATCTGTATAATAAATATATAATCTATATACATCTCTGTAATGGAGGTTCATATGTGCAGCTTCAAGGCAGACTTGTGACTTTTGGTAACTCTGTGAAGTATGCATTTTCTGTAGCATGACCCTTGGAGACATAGCTTTCTCACTTGGAGAAACAGTTTGCCTACCAGTGTGTGTTTCCTTCTTTTACTAGAGAACCAATTACTCTGACTGTTAATGAACTTTAAAGTGAGATCAGCATTTGATTGGCCAGTGTTCCAGAACCATTTGTTAAACATTATGGCATGATGAACCAACTTCCAGAGCTCTCACGTTTATTATCACCCCTTAAAGTGTTGCCTCATGTGAGCAGTGGGTGAGATCATAGACAGAGCTAAGAAATGACTCAAACAAGAGAATGTATGGTCTTGGGAACTTTAGAATATAGGAAACCATTACCATATTCAATTCTGTGACCTAGTTTAGAAGTAAAGTAGACCTTATGACTCCTTGCAGATGCCAAGATCCTCGAATGCCAAACAACCTCATATAATTTGATGTATCATTTTAGTTGATGCAGTTTTAGTTGATCCCATCAATGGAGAACCCACAAATATGGAGAGCCAGCTAAATTAACTTTGGTAAATTATATTTTGTTTTTATGTTTAAATTAAAATTTAATAAATTTTCATCATGTTTTTCTCCGTGTCCTTCCATATCCTCCCTACCTCCTTACCCACCCACCTTTAAAGTATTTCTCACCTTCAATAAAAGAAATTACAAAATCAAAGAAACAAAAACCAATAAAACAAACAAACAAACAAACAAAAAAGACACAATGAAGCACGGATAAGATTTTCCATGCAGAAGAGATGAAAGACTGTAAGAGCCAGAGGTGTTGGATGACTCCAAGGAAACTGTCTTCCATACCCATGGAACCCATGAGCCTATGAACTCACAGAGACTGTGGCAACATGTACAACACCTGTACAGGTTCAAGCCAGAAGGGGTCCTAGCACGCGAGGGGAAAGTGGACATAGGATCCCACCTTTACCCAAGAAGCTCTCTGCAAATGATACCTGCTGGAAAAGGAAATATATAAGTAAACAAAGAGACAAACAACTTGACTCTAATGAAGTCTCATTTGGTATATCGCAATCGTACTCCAGGAGTACTTGGCCAACACAAAACAAAATCCATTTGTGTGTGTGTGTGTTTTTTGTTCCTAAATATTTTAAATAATCATTAGATTACTCATAATACTCAATAAAATATAAATCTATGTAAACAGTTACTTCATTATTTAGATACTAATGAAAGAAAAAATACATTTGATACAAGTTTTCTTCTATTATTTTTTATTTACTATTAGTTGACAACATTGATTCAGAATCCACAAATATGGAGAACCAACTGATCTATATTTGCTAATTATCAAATACATTTTTAACTAAAATGCCTATATCTTGGTTATTACCTTGAGAACTTTATTCTGTACCAGCAGTATAGTAAAAACTCTCCTTTGATGTAGGTGTAAGTTAAAACAAGTATTGTGGAGATTCATGTTTCGCATCATAACACACAAAAGGATGTAAAACTTTATAGCAGTTCTGTTTATTCAAACAAACAAAAACAACAAAAAATTTAAATAAATAATTGGAGCCAATGCTCAACAACCTTGTGGCTCGATATTTTGGAAATTATCTTCAACAATAAAATGTAAAAAATGGCTATAATATGAAATTATTTGAATAAAGTAAGGGACACCCATTCAGTAGAATGTGCTTAAAAAAATAACTTTTAAAATATATGAGAAAAAGAAACCCTAACTTTTGCAGGAAAAGTTATATAAAGACAAAGTGCTAGGGTCATTTGATGAAAGTAAGCAGACACTTGTTCATATAATTACAAGTATATGTACATATGTATATCCATATATATGTATAGTTTTTATATTTGTTGTTTGATAATTTAATGCATGTATCTATTTCATTCTGTTTACTCTAACTCCCATGCTTTTATGCCTCTCCTCCTGCTGTGGTCTCACTTCCTCCCTTCACATACTCTTTCCACAATGATTCATTTTTGGTTTTGTTTTCATGAGCCCCTGATTTTGCAAGCACTAGCTTCATGGCCACAAATTTGGAACTATTAAGAACTAGCTCCATGGTCACAAATTTGGAACTATCAAGAACTGTCTGTGTAACCACAAATTTGGAACTATCTGTTGGAGCCTGGTAGGGTGACTGTTGGCACATCTGAATGGAATGACTATCCCTCCTTCTAGAATCTACCTCTTGCTAATAATTCAGCAGGGAGAATTGGGACTCCAAGAGCCCCTCTCATCCACAATTCACTGTTGACAAACTCAGTCTTGGGCAGGCCTAATGTCGTCAACCTCGGCTGTTTTGAGGTTATGTCTTTAATTGTCATATCATATGCTGAACATAACATTTCACATTGCTCTGTCCTCTGCTCTTGTGTTCTTTCCATAATGTAACCTGATTCTCAAAAGGTGATGTATAAATTTCCTATTTAGGCCTAAGTACTAAACTGTCATTTATTCTACATGTCTTGAAGAACCATGACTTTCTGTATGAACCAAAGTTCATTGGGAAAGGAATCTGTTTTGATTAAGGGGAGGATACAATTTGTCTTTGGATATAAACATAAATATTGAGATCACAACTTGGTGCAATGTCAATTTAGCTAAGTAACAGTAGTGAAGTTACACCTCAGTTCTATAACCTCCTTAGCCATGCTTTTTAGTGAATTTAGTATCAGACATATATTCTCTCCCATGGAGCAGGCCTCAAATATAACTTGATACAAATTGGTTACTCCCAAAATAGTTACATCAGTGGGAACATCCATTCCTACACAGACAGTATTGTATTTCGTAGGATCCATATATTGGCAACATCATTGATGCATTATTTTCCTAAACAGACTGCAACATGTGTCTTAGTTACTGTTCTATTGCTGTGAAGAGACACCATCGCCAAGACAACTCTTCTTATAAGAGGAAGCATTTAATTGGGGGCTTGCTTACAGTTTCAAAGGGTTAGTCCATTATCATCGTAGTATGAAGCAGACAGGTATGGTCCTAGAGTAGTAGCTGAGAGCTTTCCATTGTGTTCCACAGGGAACAGGCGCAGAGATGCAGAGAAAGATGGGGGGCTGGTTTGGATTTGTTTATTTTAATTTTTTAACATAGCACCATCTAGTTTTTTCACACATGTGTTATGAGTTGAATCCAGAAGTTCCCCCATAATCTCATTTTTAATGTGCTTGCTTTCCCAGAGTGTAGAATTTTTTTGAAAGTATCTAAGAATTTTTGTGGTAGGGATTAGATGGTGGACTTTGTAGGTTATACTTTCCCTTTATTCAATCTGTATTTTCTGCATCCTTTGGTGTACCACGTAAACAAGAATCTCCCTCATACCCCCAGTACAATGGATGGAATAATTGTGCCATCTTCCCTAGGATGGACTGAAATTATTCTGAACACATGAAACAAAGTAATTCTCTCCCCCTTTAAATTGTTTTAGTGAGTTGTTTTGTCACAGTGACACCAAAAGTAACAAACTCAATGCAAATTACTATGCATGTATGCATGTGACACCAGCATGTGACTCCATTGTGGTTTGCTGTTTCTTCTCTGTTTCGCTTCACTTAGTTCTGTGCCAAATATAAACTGTGACCTACTTAAGAGATTTTGTCACTGCCTTGCTGAAGACCTCCAGTGGCTTCATTCTTTTAGAACAATGCTAAATTCTTCATCAAGACCTATAAGGATGTGGGTGTGACACCTTTTTATCTTGTTTGTCTCTAACTCACTGGTATTCTTTCTACATAAACAGTGATTAACACTCCAAAATGACTCTGATAAACTACAGTGTTTCAAACTGCAGGTAAAGCAATGTGCAGGTGTATTGCCAGAGATGGACAAGGATGCTAGGCAACTTGATGTCAGCTCATCTACCTCTACTCTGTCACCAAGGAGACAGAAATGACCAAACTGCAGGTAGATGTAAGGATGAGGGTGAAGAAATAATAAGAGGACAAAAACCTGACCATGGTTTGTTACTCTGGAGGGGCATCAATCTCTGAGAATTGCTAAATTGAAATTTTAAAGGTTCTGTGGATTTACTTCGAAATGCTGCTAAAGCAATCTTAGTATGTGATATTTATACTATAGGTAAACTCTTATTTAGCCAGTGTTATTTCCATTGCCATGTTTGTCTTGATATCACTGTGCTAAGTGTTAAAAAGAAGGAACTATCCCTTTGGTTTTGTTTTCAGTACTCTGCTTATTCTAAACTTGGGCTACCTATAACAAGACTGTATCATTTAATACGAGAAAATCAATGAAAACTGAGAAAAGAGTTTGACTTTTTAGTTCTCTTTCCTACTGAAAATTGTGTCCATTTTCTGATCATATTTGACATAGAAGTCAAACAAAAATTTTTCAATTTCCTCTAACCTTAAAAATGGAAGACAAATGTATAAGAACCTAGTTAAAATGCTTGTAACTCTCTGCAAGCATAGCAGAGTACTATTAATAGTGTCAGTGGTTGGGTATCTCCCATGGGATGGGTCTCAAGTAGGGTCAGACATTGGTTGACCAGTCTCTCAGGCTCTAGTCTATCTTTATCCTTGTGCATCTTGTAGGCAGAACAAATTTTGGGTTGAAGGTTTTGTGCATGGGTTGATACCCCCTCTTCCTACTGGATGTCCTGCCTGGCTGTAGGAGGTGACCTTTTCAGTCTATATAATATCCCCTAGTAGTAGAAATCTCAGCTAGAATCACTCAAGGACTCCTTGTAGCCTCCTTAATCTCAGGCAGCAGATGGAAACAAGTGAGAGACCCACAGCCAAGCATTAAGTGGAGCTTGGGGAATCTTGTAGAAGAGTGGGAGACAGAATTGAAAGAGCCATAGGGGTCAAGCACACCACAAGAAGAACCACAGAGTTAACTAACCTGGGCCTATGAGAGCTCACACAGACTGAACCGCCAACCTAAGGGCTAGGCTCCCTACATATTTGTAGCAGATGTACAGCTTGATCTTCATGTGGGTACCCTAAAAATTGGAGCTGGGGCTGTCTCTAACTCTGTTGCCTGCCATTTGATCACCTTCCCTTGGCCTCAGTAAGAGAGGACATGTTTAGTTCTGCTGGGACTAGATGTCCCACGGTGGGTTGTTATCCAACATGTGCTTCTCATCTTCTGAGGAGAAGGACAAGGGGTAACGAGAGGACCAATTTGTAAAAGGAGGACTGGGAGAAGAGGGAGAAGGGTGGGACTACGATTGGGATATAAAGTGAATAAAAAATTAAATTATGGAAAAGAAAAGAAAATGTACCTATGTATATGTTTTCATATTGCATGTATAAAATTGTGTGTGTATAAAATTGTGTGTGTATATATTAAATCTATGTATATACTATCTGCATACATATTCTACATACACACATACACACACAGAGAAAGAGAGAGAGAGAGAGAGAGAGAGAGAGAGAGAGAGAGAGAGAGAGAGAGAAAGAAAGGATTGTATGGACACTAATGGCTCATTTACTAGGATACAATGGTCTTCATAGAAAATACAGAAAGTTCTTATGGTTCTAGGCCACAAGGCTGACTTTCTAACCTCTGTCTTTCCAACTGTCTTCCATTTTCCCAGAAGGGCCATTTCCTGACATTCAGTTACATAGAATGAGACACACAAAGGACGAAAGCCCAGCCCTTCTCTTCTGCATTTGGACTAGAAAAAATTAGCTCTTGATCCCAGAAAATGAATTTGCACCTTCTACCTCTGACATTCTTGACTTATCTCCTGGCTGAACTGCCTTCCCATCTACTTCTCACTGATTATACTTTCACCTGTCTTTCAAAGTCCATTTCAAGGGATACTGTTATGTGGTTGCCTTTGCTGATCTGAATTCTCTACTCTTTTGTGCATCCTTTATAAAACTTAAAATAATCTTCTGGATGACACTGGATTCACAGCTTATTTTACCTTTTTTTCCTGCAACTGGGGTTGGCCCCCTCAACTTCTCTAATATGGCGATGTGATTTTGAATGTGAAATGACCCTCATCCCTCATGCTTTGAACACTTGATGGACAGCTTCTGGGGCTACTTTGGAACTTAGAAAACTTTTAGGAGGTGGAAGCTTGTTGAGGAAGTATGTCACTGGGTGTTGGCTCTGAGGTTTTAGAGCTTGACCCCACTTCCTGTTCTTTTTTGGCTTTGGGACTCCTGATGCAGAGTGATGCAGTTAGCTGGCCTCATTCTTCTACCACTGTGCTTTTCCCATCAGGATGGACTGTGTCTCCCTGGAACTTGAAGCCAACATAAGCCTTTGCCCATTTAAGTTGCTTTTGTCAGGTATTTTTATTGCAGGAACAGGAAATGAGACTCAAACATTGCATTGGACCCTGGATGAAAAACCCAAGTCTTTCTAAGGAAGAGGGCAGAGGTGACTGGTGTCCTAGCCTTCCATCAAACAGTGACTGCAGAGAACACATATGATCTCTGTTTTTATACTGGTAGATAAAGCAGTATCTTTATCTACCTTCTCTATGCAGCAGCAGAGAAGCCCCTGCCTGGAATGCAAAGAAAGCATTTACTGTCTTCTTACCCTCTGAAAAACTGGTATAGGAAAAGATCTGCCATCAGCCCTAGAATTTACTTCTTTCAACCATTATAAATTACATAGATAACCATCAACCCTATTTTAAGGATGAGGTAACTAGGTTCAGAAAGTATAAAACATTGGCTCCATTCCTTGGCTTAAAAGCATCAGGTCAGGGTGTGCACACAACTTTGTGAACACATGGTTTAACCACATTTCAACAAGCAACAGTCACGACTGAGGTCTGGACATCCTTTCTAGCAGAAGGAGAAGGGGGGATAATGGAACTCTACAGAACATCAGAGTGTGTGGTGACTGCTTTCTTCAGCAGGCGACAGAACTTTGAGAAGACTAAGAAGTTAGAGAAACTCCAGTACAGAGCACATGGTAATGCATGCCTGAGCCAAGAGTCACTTACAGTCAGAGATAAGTCAGAGAAGGGACCACAGACATGGAGATGTTTCTGGGGAGAAAAGACCTGGGGGAAGTTCTGGCTTAGGGCACAGAATGCGTTCAATACTTAAGTAGCAACACCTAGCTGCACTAGTGTGGGATTTTGTTCCCACTCCTGTGTCCTGGTGACTGCTATTTCAGCTTCAGGAGCAATGAAGGAAGACGGGCAACAGCAAACAAGTGCACACATTTTCAGACTTGGCATCTTTAGGGAGGTTTTTGTTTTGTTTTGTTTTTTTGTTTGTTTTGTGCTTTGTGATATTTTTGAAAACAGCTCAGAAATTTCTTTCTTTCTTAACATTTCCAAATCCCCTGGTTGTCTGATAGCAGAGAGGAGGGGATGGCTTCCAGGCAGACCAGCAGCACTGCCGGGGCTTGCCCAGCATCTCCTGAGATGCTCTCTCTTTTGTTTCACAGTCAGCACCCTCTGTCTCCACCTTTACTCTCTCCATTAGGCCACAGCCTTCTATGGTTACAGTGTCATTTTGGCAGGGTCTGGAAAGATGGAGAAGTGATACGATACTGTCTTGTTTCAAAGGCTACTTCCTGGTTTAAAAAAAAAAAGCCTTGGTGGCATGTAGCCTGTCTCTGCTTTTGCTTCGATTGCACTCCTGTGTATTTCTGAAAACATGTGCAATTTACTACAAGCTAGAATAGATAGAAGTTCCACAGAAAATAAATCACTGCTCCTCGCAGAGAACTCTTAGTGTTTAATTAACCCCAGGACCTCAAACAATTCTCTGTAAACTCTCTCTCCTGCTGAACAGCAGAATCACTATGGCAGTCCTTTGTTCTGGGATGTGAGTTCCTTTGGTCCAAAAGACAAACTCCTTGCCTATTCTCAGCAGTGACTGCAAAGCTAGTCTCCAGATGGTTTAAAGATAAAAATAAGGCAGGTTGTTTCTGCCCTCTGTTAAGATCAAAACTTGATTCTGAGAGAGTGAGTAGCCCTTGTCTCCTAATGATCCTCAGTTCATTACTTTCCTCAAGCTCGCGTTGTTGGGATGGGAAGGGAACTCTGCTGGGTCAGATGTTCTGTGCACCTCAGGGGCTCTCTTTGGTTAGTGAATTATTTAGTCTTCTTTAGAATTTTCAGGCATCTGTCTTTTCAGAAACCCAGCATCCTCTGGTGACAGCTTTGAATTTTAAGTCACTTCAGAGAGTACCCTCTGAGAGACCAGAGTCTAAGGCTGCAGGTCTATGATAGAAGGGGAATCTCTTTTGTGAACAGCTCAAGTCCAAGAGTAGATTCCAAAGACTCTTTCTTCTAAAAGTAAATCCTGGACAGATTCACAGGGAAGGGAGAGTTTAGAGGCCCTAAACCAGCCATCATTCACCTTTTATGAGTCAAAGACTCTTTAAAAAGCTCCCCAGATCTGTGAATCCCCTGTCTAGACACAGGAACACCCCAGGGATAACTTTTGGGTTATTCTTGCAGCACTGTTGAAGCACAGGCTCATAATATTAGTTCGTTCGTTATTGCGCTGGTGAAAATGAGGCCACCTATCGTGGTGTCAGTGAAGGCACAGTGAGGAAGGAAGGTTAAAAAATGGCTTTAGCAGCTAGAAGTCAAGTGTATAGAGCATGTGGAGAAGAGAACACCCCCCACCCCCAATGCCATACCTGATTTCTGCTCTTAGAATTAGGATGATACAATCCCTTATTCCCTGGAAACATGAACCCTGGGTACATCTCATTCTGTTTTCTCTTGTGGCCCAAGTGGAGTTCTCAGGACCTATCTAGGAGCCAAGTCTTTGTGTCCTTCTCTATGCATAAAATTCTGTCACAGACTGTTTCTAGGTTTGAGTCATTGTATTTTATGGCCCTTTGGAGTTCTGGAATCCTCCCTCCAAGATGTCAAAGTACTTTGAATCATTTTTCTCACAGTTCATGTCTACCATTCTCGATACTAGACATAGTCTGTTCTGCTGACTCCAGGAAAGCAAGGAGCATCAAGTATGTACAATGTCCTTTCCAGGGCCTTTGGAGATTCTAAAGTTTGGGCTTACTGATACAATGCACCACATTTCAATACCTTTGTGCCTTCTCCACTTTCCTCATAAAGCATTACTTTGTCATATTCTGTCAGATGTGAGACCATGTTCTCAACTTCAAGAAGTTTTTGATCCAATGGTACAGGGCAAAAAAAGACTGTGACATTCACTTCCGCACCGAGTTAAGCAGTTCAAAGCCCGGGACACACTGTGTCTCTGACGGACAACACTGGCTTTGGGAAAGAGCCCTCTGGCAATCCTGATGCAGGATGATGCTCTTCACAGAGGCAGCCTCTTGGCATTTCCTCATATACACCTTGGAGAATTTGGTGAAATGCAGGAGAGATGAGGCTGAGAAGAAGGGTGTGAATGAAAAGAACAAGAAGGAAGAGAGAGAAAAGGGTAAAAATAAGAAGGCTTAAAAGGAACTTAGGTGCTTTCATAGAATCAGCCAAGAATTAAAAGATTACAGATAGAATATGTGTATGACATAGACAGCTAAGTTTTCATAATTCATTTGCACTATTTTTACCTGAATTGAAATCAGTTGTATACTAATTCAAATATCTATTTACTTTAAAACTATATAATGCTGTAATATAATTCATTACCCATGTAATTCTAAAAATTTCCAAAAAGATCACATATCTTTCTTTGAAAAGATACCAACAAGCCTGTTTCTCATATTAAAACATTAAGACATTCTTAAGAGATACATGCTGTGCAAACTGTCATTTGGGAAGTAGGACACTCCACAGCTTCTCTGCATTTTGTCACAATGATGTCCAAACTTTATCGAACAGTTAACATGTGTCCAGCAAGTTGCTGAGCATATTGCATACCATATTAATATATTAACTCCATGTGTTAAGTTCTACTATTATTGTGTTATTATTCCCATTTTATGGAGGAGAAAGCTGAGGCTGGAAGATGCAGCTGCCTTTCTAAGGAACCCAGGCTATTTGAACTTAGGCATTCTGGCTGAGCAGCCCAGCTGCTACTGCTGTCACCTGTTTTATTAGTGGGTTGCGAGTCTTCATGACTGGTATACAGTATTCTTGAGTTACAGATGCTTTGACGACTGGATGGATTCCAGTTTTCAGGCTTTCATCCAGAAAGAAATGTGCAACCCTGTGTGTTAGTGCGCTCCTGTGTGTACTGTATGCCAGTGCACACCCATGTGTATTGTATGTTTGTGTGTGCCAGTGTGCACCTGTGTGTACTGTGTGCCAGTTTGTACCCATGTATACTGTGTGTCAGTGTGTACCTGTGTATACTGTGTGCCCGTGTGCACTGTGTATACTGTGTGCCAGTGTGACCCAATATGTGCCCATGTACACTGTGTGCCACTGTGACCGGTGTGTACTGTGTGCCAGGATGCACCTGTGTGTCAGTGTGCACCTGAGTGTACTGTGTGCCAGTGTGCACCCGTGTATGCTGTGTGTCAGTGTATACCCGTGCGTACAAATGTTTTCCATACACCTCAGGATCACTTTTGGAAGCTTTATTCCCAGACTTAGTGGAGCTTTACTGAAAGACAGGGAATCTGCAAGGGAGACTGTGGAAAGTGTAACCTCCAGGAGAGGATGCTTGCTCAGATGTCAAAGAGCGGGCCGCAAGGCTGGTGGTTGACAGGGGTGTTTACAGCAGAGAACACTGAAACAAAAGCCCACAGCATCCTGTGCAAGCAGAGTCTGCTGGCTGTGCTGCTGGTGTGGCACTGTGCATGCATTGGGTGAGGACTTCAGTATGTAGTTTCTCTATGAAAAGGGCTCATCTTTTTTTAAATCTCCCATTTGTCTCTTCTCCCCCCCTCAAAAAAGACTTTAAACTTTCAAAACAAGCCCCGTAAAACCATATTATTTGCACCACCACCCACTGTAGAGAGATATTAGACATAGTCAAAGAATCAGTGATTAATTGTTGGGCTAGAACTCTACCTAGCTTGTTACATAATGGTATATAAGCACGTGATTAAATGCTTGCCTAGCATGTGTTTGGGGATCAATTCTTAGCAGGGCCTCTCCCCTAAAAATAGAAAAAACAAAAAGGAAAAAAAGAAAAGAAAAAATAACAAGAAAAGAAAAAGGAAAAAGAAGAACCACTTTAAGGTTGCTGGTCAAGTGAGCGTTCAAGCAGCAACTCAGTCTAGCTCTTTGGGAAAGTCAGGCATAGTTCCTGATGGAGCCTCCTGAGCTCCCACCTGGATTTCCTCTCTGCTTCAGACGAAGCCTTAGGAGTGAAAGGGCCCGCTCTCTGTCCACCAGGGGGAGACTGGCCCACAGTATCCTTCTTAGGTTAGAATTGACTTGATTGCCAAGCAGCTCCTATCCGGTTCCCTTCCTCATGCAAGGAGTGTGATTTGATCAACAAAATTCTCTGCTGAAAATGTCACTCTCATCTAAAGAAGCAATAAGGATGGGGTATAACAGTTATTCAAATAATGTGCCGATTTTGCAGAGTAGCATTCCTTACTTGTGAGTGCCAGGAGCCCAGAGTGCAGGTAAAGATGCCTGGCAGCCTCCCTGCAGTGCTGAACCCCAACTGCCCGGCTGCTCCTGAATCTCTGGGCACTGAAGCTCTGCTCTGCTGCCATCTGAGTCAAAGTGCTCTGAGGACTGCTGGTCACGCTTGTTACCTTTCTTTATTCTATTGTGTCGTCTTCTCCCTCCACCAGTGTCTTCAAGCAGTCCCCTGTCACAGTCACCAAAGCAGTGACTTAAACCCCCCAAAAACTCTGGTCTTGACCTTGTCTGAAGGTGACTCCCATTACTCCTAATGGTGACGTACCTTCAGATTATGGCCAGAATTGCAGTATTTACATTCAAGAGCTGTAGTATATAAGCACACACACACACACACACACACACACACACACACACACACACACACAGAGAGAGAGAGAGTTGATGAGACAACTATTGTTAGGAAGACATCTATGTAGCTGAGCTGTGTGTTTCCATTTTCTTTCAGAATGTCAGATTTGATTCGTGTAGGGGAGCTATGCCTACATGCCACTGTTCTCTGTAACTGAGAATGTGGTCCTAAATTTAACACCTATTTAAAGCAATCAGTTACAAAGATGTAGCTTAAGCCAAAACAAATTGTAGGTATTTTGTCTTTGTGGAGACATGTAATTAGTATCACTGGAGAAATTAAACCCATCCAGGGCTCCTTCTGAAGAGGCGGAGGTACAGAGGATATAGCCAGAGGAGTACGAGTGCAGGGGACATCAATCAATGTCTGATGTAGAAAGCTTCTGGGGGTTAGTAGGGCTAGAGAGGTGGAAACTTCTGGGGCATGAAAACAAATGTGTATGCCAGGGAAGTGGGCTAATGGAGACTAGGAAATGAGGGTGGAAGAAGGACAAACATTTTTTAAAATTGTTCAATACCCTTAGGCATCATGGAAATGCAAATTAGGACTACTTTGAGGTTTAGTCTTATCTAAGACAGAATAGCTAAGGTCAAAAAAAAAAAAAAAAAGAAAGAAAGGCAAAATCTGGGGAGGGTGTGTGAGAAAGAACACATTTACTTACTGATAATGGGAATACAAACTGGTGTGGTAACTATGGAAATCAATGTGGAGGTTCCTTTAAAAGCTAAGAATGGATCTACCGTATGAGTTAGACAAACCTCTCTTGAACATGTACTCAAAGGACTTCATATCCTACTATGGAGACACCTACCCGTCCACAGTCATTGTTACCTAATTCACAGTAGGCAAGAAATGGAATCAACTGAGGAATGGGTAATAAAAATGTGGTATCTTTATACAATGGAACATTGTTCATTATTGGGATTAAGGAAAAAATAGTTATAGAATTCATAGGTACATGCATGGATCTGGAAACAACCATTTTGGGTGAGATAACCCAGGTCAAGAAAGACAAGCATGGCATATTTTCTCTCAGTTGTGTATGTGGTTTTCATTTGGAGTAGATGGTTTTTCTGTTTTTTTTTTCAGAAAATCTTTTGTGTTAGTTATCCTTCTCAGTATTCCCTCTTCTAGTCTGCCATCCCAATCTCCAAGAACTTTTATTTCTTTTTTATTGCATTATTCCCTTTGGATTTAAGGCCTATTCCAAAACATAAACTCATACCTGCCACTGTAATTGGGGCCATAAATCAGTGTTTAGAAGTGTTGCAGGCCCTATAGGAGAACCCATTCAGAGCATTGTGCAGAATGGGCATAGTGTGACACAACTCCTAATGATTTATCAGACTAACTGTTATACCCATAGATTAATGTATCACTCAACCATGAAAAAAGAAGCTCCTATTTATAAGATTTTGATTAACATAGAGAAATCTATAACTGGCCAACATGTAGAGAGTAAAAGACTGAGAAATGCTTAGTCCTAAATGGGACTTTTCCTGTAAGATTCACGAAGATGGGGTAAAGATCGTCTAAGAGTCAGAAGTGGTCAATGACTATAAGGAAACAGTTTTCCATACAGGGCATGTATACATATGAACTCTCAGCAGTTGTGACAGCAAGTACAAGACTTATTCAAGGTTAAACCAGGCAAACTACCACTATGAAGGTGGGATGTGTAAATGAACTCTTCCTACAAGAGATATTGGTAAGTGAGAGCTTTCAGAAGAGAGAGCAGTCAGTTTTCTTTAAGTTTGTACCCATGGTATGTTGACCATGCTCCAGTGACTAGCTCTGCTTCCAAGAGTATATGGGCAGCACAGATCAAGTCTAATTTAAAACATGTTTTAGATTTGATTATTTTATGCATATGGATCTCTTACTTGTATGCATGGGCCACGTGTATGCCTGGTGCCTATGGAAGTCAGACAAGGAGGGCACAAAGTTGAGCGAGTGAGGACGTGGGGAAACTGGGGGAGGTGGTGAGCAAGATCAAAATGCAATGTATGGAATTCTCAAATCATAAAACACTTTTGAATGCCCATGACAAAGTAAGTAACTCCAGTGTTCTTACAGGCTCCTGGTAGACACTTCAGCAACACCAGGAGTAAGCATAACTCCTGACATAGAACATCAAGGAAACATCAGGCAGAAAAGGAGAATGTTCTGGAATATATAGCAGAAAGTTATCATATTTCCATGGGAGGATTAAGAGGACTTCATGAAGTTGTTTTTAAAGTAGGCCATGAGGAAAGAGTAAAATTTTGAAAAGGAAAGAGGGGAGAGGTGGCAGAAGTAATTTCAGGAGCAATGGTAGCAAAATCAAAAAAGAAGATGGTCATTTTTCACAGTATTAAGTCTTCAAACCCATGAGCAGAGGAGATTGTTTTATCTTCTAATATCTAATTTATTTTTTCCAGAGTCTTTAAAACCTTCAGTAGAAATCTTTTCTTATTTGATTAGATTTGCTATAGATATTTTGAAGTAGAAATTTCTGGTTTCCTTGGGAACGCAGTTGTCTCATCTGATGTTTTTCTGGAAACTGTCTTGTGACAGGATGTTTTGCTGAAGCAGACATATGAGAGGGCATACGATGTTTTGTTGGAGTGGATACTTGAGAGTGTGTGTGATGTTTACAAAGAATATAAATATAACCCCACAGAGAGGAGATACTCTTGCATTTCCATACTGTGCAAAGCTTCATTGTTTTCCATTGGTTTTTGCAAGCCATGCAATGATTTGCTGTTCTTCACTTTATAGAGAAAAAATGCACCAAAGAACTTCTCATGGTGTTCCAGCTAATTCTTGACACTTCAACTGACTTGTGCCAATTTGGTGGATCTTTGAAATTTCTGCTGGATTGAGCTGCTGCTACCAATTCATGTTTGGTGTTTTTTATTGAACTAGATTGCTCTTATTCTGACAATGAAGATTAGAATCACCCCAAAGAACTACTTCTAAACAGGTCCACAACCCTCTTGTCCTATTAATCACCTTTCTCCTTACCTTTGGTTGGTGGGCTAGAAGGGAGGTTGAAGCATTTAAGAACACTACATACATATGTTGGCTTTCCTTTTTGTGAGGTACCCACTCCGCTGATAGACAGCAAGACTGATAGCTGCTGAGAAAGAATCAGTTTTCTTTCAGAGTATAAGACCTGGCAAGTTGACTACACTCCAGTGGAAGACCACACATCTTGGAATAAATGTGTAGCACAAATAAGACTGGATACATTAAACAATAAAGAGGACACAGAATTGGGTAAATGAGGAAAGGGTGGTGGATCTGGAAAGAGTTGGGGGAGGGGATGAATATGATCAAAATACATTGCATGAAAATTTCAGATAACTAACAAAACTTCCTCTACTACACAAGTTTCCTAAAATATAAACATGCACACATAAAAGGCATTTAAATTTAGTTATTATACAAGAGGGTATAATGTCCTCTGCAGACACCACATTCAACAACCCAGTGCAAGAAATAGCTATTGGAGTGATTGTACAGTAGTTCCAATAGATCCCCAAATATTATAGACTTGCTATTTCTTTTGATTACCCTTCATTACTTGAACATACTCTCTTGCTGAATCATAGGATATAGATCAAACTGGTATTTTTCTAGATGTTTCATTCATGCTTGCTAGCTTTCATGATGCTTGAAGGTGCTGTGCATGCAACTGGAGGAGAAAAGTAATTGCCAATCTTACCCAGCTGTGAACCATGTGAACTATGATAACAACCAACCTAACAAGATATGCCCCCTAGTGCAGCAATAATATCGTAGGAGTAACCAACCACTTTATGATCAGATTTAAGACCCTGACTGTTCACTTTTATTTCCTTGAACCATTGGGCACAGTTACAGTATAAAAAGTATTCAGCAAAAATAGTTTAATTTTAATTTTCCTACTTTCACTCATCAATGCACTGACAAATCCAACCAGTGTTCATTTATACTAAAGATTCTATCTGTAGAACACATCTATTAAGTGTGATTTATATATAGCCATACACCTTCATATCATTAATAACTCTAACTAGTACATTTATTTTTTATAGCACATTTACTTATGTGCATGTGGTTATGTGCTTATAAATATAGGTGCCCATGTATACCAGAGGTCAGAGACATTAGATGTCCCAGAGACTATGGGTACCCCTGAATCTGCTTCAACATGCAAGTGTAAGTTGCCTAATATGGGTTCTGACAACAGAACTCAGGTCTAAAGAACAGTGTGTACTTGTAGCAACTGAAGTATCTCTTCAGTCCTGTCATTTTTAGATTTTTAAAATTTATTTGTGGGAAAGGGACCCATGTCCTAGGGACCAATTGTGGAGGTCATAGGACAACTTGTGGTGAGTCCTGAGGTTAAACTCAGGTTCTAGGCTTGTAAGTGGTTTTTTTTGTTTGTTTTTTTTGTTTTGTTTTTTTTTTTTTTACCCACTGAGCCATTTCTTAGGCCCTTAGAAGTATATATTTTTTGAATATTAAGTTTATATATTTTATAAGTTATGTTCTTTGAAGTAACTTAATCACTTGAATATTTATTATTCATTATTATTTATACTAGAATATTTATTATCTGAAGCAGATTTATTCTAAGAAATTGGGTCGTATGATTAGAGGAACTAGCAAATTCAAATTTCAAAAGGTAGATCTGCTCAGGAAATTTTCCCCTGTGCCCATGTGCTCAAGGCACTTCACCAGTTTCTTTTCTATTAGTTTCAGTGTTTCTGATTTTATGTTGAGGTCCTTGATCCACTTGGACTTGGTACAAGGACTTAGTACAAGGATATAAGAATGGATCGATTTGCATTCTTCTGCATGTTGACCTCCAGTTGAACCAGCACCATCTATTGAAAGGGCTATCTTTTTTCCACTGGATGGTTGTAGCTCCTTTGTCAAAGATCAAATGACCATAGGAGTGGGTTCATTTTTGGGTCTTCAATTCTGTTCCATTGATCTACCTGCCTGTCTCTGTACCAACACCATGCAGTTTTTAACACTATTGCTCTGTTGTACTGCTTGAGGTCAGGGATACTGATTCCCCCAGAAGTTCTTTTACTGTTGAGAATAGTTATAGCTATCCTGGGTTTTTTGTTATTCCAGATGAACTTGAGAATTGTTCTTTTTAATTCTATGAAGAATGGAGTTGGGATTTTGATGGGGATTGCATTAAATCTGTATAGCTCTATTAAAAAATGGAGTACAGAGCTAAGCAAGGAATTTTCACCTGAGGAATATTGAATGGCTGAGAAGCACATAAAGAAATGTTCAACATCCTTAGTCATCAGGGAAATGCAAATCAAAACAACCCTAAGATTTCACCTCACACCAGTCAGAATGGCTAAGATCCAAAACTCAGAAGATAACCGGTGCTGGCGAGGATGTGGAGAAAGAGGAACACTCTTCTACTGCTGGAGGGAGTGCAAGCTGGTAAAACCACTCTGGAAATCAGTTTGGCGGTTTCTCAGAAAACTTGGCATAATACTACCAGAGGACCCAGCTATACCACTCCTGGGCATATACCCAGAAGATTCTCCAGCATGCAATAAGGACATATGCTCCACTATGTTCATAGCAGCCTTATTTATATTAGCCAGAAGCTGGAAAGAATACAGATGTCCCTCAATGGAGGAATGGATACAGAAAATGTGGTATATTTACACTATGGAATACTACTCAGCTATTAAAAACAATGAATTCATGAAATTCTTAGGCAAGTGGGTGGAACTGGAGAATGTCATCCTGAGTGAGGTGACCCATTCACAAAAGATCACACATGATATGCACTCACTGATAAGTGGATATTAGCCCAGAAGCTTGGAATACCCAAGGAACAATTCACATATCAAATGATACCCAAGAAGGAGAGGCGCCTGGTCCTGGAAGGGCTCATGTGGCAGTGTAGGGGAATGCCAGGAAGGGGAGGCGGGAGTGGGTTGGTTGGGGAGCAGGGGAACAAAGAGGGTGTATGGGACTTTTGGAGAGGGGGGGGGACCAGTAAGAGGGAAATCATTTGAAATGTAAATAAAGAATATACTAATAATAATTAAAAAAAGGTAGATCAACAAGCCAGTAAGCGGCACTTCTCCAAGGCCTCTGCTTCAGTTCCTGCCTCTAGCTTCCCATCATGTTTGAGTTCCTTTTCACGGAATGAATTCCTCAGGAATTAACTGAAATCAGGAGGTGTAAATTAGACAAGTCCTTTTCTCCTCAAATTGCTGTGGCTATGATCTTTATCAGAGCAATAGAAAGCAAATGAAAGCCAACGGGTCTGCTGGGTGTTGGGTTGCAGCCCAGACATCTCAATCCATACTTATAACTCAGACCATCTCACTGTATCCTCCATGGAGCTCAGTAATGGAGATCTAAGAACAATCAACCCTTCTAGGGGCCACATTTTCATGTGAAAATAGACAGCATATTGTTATTGAGTAATTTACTGAAGGTATCAAAGACTTCGTTAAGTTCCAAGAAAGAAGTAAATACAGTGAGGCTCTGGATATTTTATACGGTGTACTGGTCATGTGTTCATTAGTGTGGCAAAGTACCTGAGAAAATCAACTTACTAAGACAAGACATTTGTCAAGGATTTTTAGTTCACAGTTACTTGGCCTGGTCAGCTTTTTGATCGTTTTATTCGTGTGGGTTTCTTGTTTTTGTTTGTTTGTTTATTTGTTGTCATTATTTGAAGTGGAAGTTTCTGGTTGTGTCATGTGATGCAGACTCGTGCTGTTTTGCTGAGGCAAGACCTATGGGAAGACAAGTGATGTTTAGAGAGAGTATAAATAGTACTCAGTGGAAAGTGATAGGGTGGAGGGGGTTTGTATAGATAGCCTTGCAATGCTTTGTTGGTTTCACCTCTTTGCAATCTTCACTTTGTTGAAGAGGCACAGCAGAGAACTTCTCCTGGTTCTGGTAGCTCCTGCTGACTCGTGCTGATTCAGCAGAGGCCTGGCTATTTCTGTTGGATTGTGCCACTGGTGCGGATTCGAGTTTGGTATCCGGAATACTGCTGAACTGGACTGCTGGTATCCTGGCAATGGAAATTGGACCTTCTCCTGAAGAACTACTTCTAAACA
Organism: Tokudaia tokunoshimensis; assembly: GCA_036184795.1. Taxonomy (NCBI): domain Eukaryota; kingdom Metazoa; phylum Chordata; class Mammalia; order Rodentia; family Muridae; genus Tokudaia; species Tokudaia tokunoshimensis. The sequence continues at coordinate 23,764,419 of BTHU01000008.1, forward strand.
GGTTCAGGTTCAGGTTCTTGTCCTATTTATCATCTTTTTCTCCTACCTTTGGACACTGGACTAGAAGAGGAATTGAAGTATTTGAGAACTCTTATAAAAATTGCCTTTTCAACAAATGGTGCTGGCTCAACTGGAGGTCAACATGCAGAAGAATGCCAATTGACCCATTCTTATCTCCTTGCACTAAGCTCAATTCCAAGTGGATCAAGGACTTCCACTTAAAACCAGACACACTGAAACTAATAGAAAGGAAACTAGGGAAGAACCTTGAACATATGGGCACAGGGGAGAATTTCCTGAACAGAACTCCAATAGCTTATGCTCTAAGATCAAGAATTGACAAATGGGACCTCATTAAATTACAAAGTTTTTGCAAGGCAAAAGACACTGTCAAAAAGACAAAGCGGCAACCAACTAACTGGAAAAATGATCTTTACCAACCTTACGTCCGACAGAGAGCTAATATCCAATATATACAAAGAACTCAAGAAGTTAAACTCCAGAGAGGCAAGTAACCCTATTTAAAAAATGGGGTACAGAGCTAAACAAAGAGTTCTCACCTGAAGAATATCTAATGGCTGAGAAGCACCTAAAGAGATGCTCCTCATCCTTAGTCATTAGGGAAATGCAAATCAAAACAACCCTGAGATTCCATCTCATACCAGTCAGAATGGCTAAGTTCAAAAACACAGGAGACAGCAGTTGTTGGCGAGGATGTGGAGAAAGAGGAACACTCCTCCACTGCTGGTGGAATTGCAAGCTGGTACAACCACTCTGGAAAGCAGTCTGGCAGTTCCTCAGAAAACACTCCCTGAGGATCCAGCTATACCACTCCTGGGCATATACCCAGAGACTTTACCTGCATGCAATGAGGACACATGCTCCACTATGTTCATAGCAGCCTTATTTATAATAGCCAGAAGCTGGAAAGAACCCAGATGTCCCTCAACGGAGGAATGGATTCAGAAGATGTGGTATATTTACACAATGGAATACTACTCTGCAATTAAAAACAATGAATTCACAAAATTCCTAGGCAAATGGTCAGAACTTGGAAATATCATCCTTAGTGAGGTAACCCAATCACAAAAGAACACACATGGTATGCAGTCACTGATAAGGGGATATTAACCCAGAATCTCAGAATACCCTAGACACAATTCACATATCAATAGATTTCCAAGAAGAGGTAAGGAAGGAGAGACCCCTGGTCCTGGAAAGACTGGATGTAGGTGAATGCCAGGACAGAGAAGTGAGAGGGGGTTGAATGGGGAAAAGAGGGAGGGAAGGGGGCTTATGGGACTTTCGGGGAGGGAGGAAACGGGAAAGGGGAAATGATTTTGAATGTAAATAAAAAAAACTTAGAAAATAAAATAAAATTAAAAAAAATAGGTTTTGAGAACTCTAAGCCTAGAGTTTTGTTATTTGCTTTCTGTTTTTTTGAGACAGGGTTTCTCTGTGTAACAGGGCTCTGAATGTCCTAGAGTCACTTTGTAGATTAGGTTCACGTCAAACTCTCAAATATATACCTGCCTCTGCCTCCCTAGTGCTGGTATTAAAGTCATTTGAAACCACACCTGGCAGCCTGGTCACTTTTATTGTGGTTATATCTTGTAACATGGAAGGGGCATATGGTCAGTTTGCTCACTTCTTTGAAGACTGGGAAACAAAATGAGAAGGAGAAAGTTGTGTGTTAGGGCATGGCCCAATGGTCTAACTCCTTTCTACTGAACCTTGCCTCCTAAAGGTTGTACTATCTTCTACCTGCATCAAAGGTTGGAGACCAAGCTTTTAAGACATGGGGCCTAGGGGAATATTTAGGATTTAAATGGTATGTGATGGACGGCATGAAGCTTATTTCTGAGAATTTTGAGAAACGAGAACCAAAGATAAATTTGGAAGGGAAATGTTTCTAGCAGAAGAAGGGGGATGTGTAGAGGGCATGGTGGGAAAAAGTATTCCATTGTGTAAATATACCACATTTTCTGTATCCATTCCTCCATTGAGGGACATAAGGGTTCTTTCCAGCTTCTGGCTATTATAAATAGGGCTGCTATGGATATAGTGGGGCATGTGTCCTTATTACATGCTGGGGAATCCTCTGGGTGTATGCCAGAGTTTGAGAGAATTATAGAACAGGATCAAAGCCAGTGTTTGCCACTACTAGCTTGTGGAACATGAGAGAATCTTTTATTTTTTTTTAGAAAGATTGATCTTTGGGAAGATTCATAAAATAAGAGTCAGATTATTTTATGTATGCTGTAAAATGATTTTTGTTGCTTTGGAAGAGAATGAGACAGGAATAGTAGAGAAGGAAAAGAGAGAGCTGTTAATATGGTCACAAAATCCAGACCAGGGATGACAGTGAAAATAGAAATATGAAAGTAGAATCAAGACTTTGGAAATAGAACAGAGGGGATCCCTCTGCAGTAGATTCCATATTTAGCGGAAATGGGAGGGGGTTTTTGGAAACAGGATGATTTGCAGATTTCTAGCTTGAATATATGATGGATATTTTGACATAGAATTCAGCAGAAATGACTGCTTTAGTTCAACAAAATTGAACTAGCATTGTTTGATCCAGATATGTGAGATCAATGAGTTAAGGATTTGAGAATTAAAGACATTATCCCAGTTAGTGTATCAGAAGAGCAATGGGACCAAGACCCAGTTAGGAGAAAGGTACTATAAGGAACCCTGAAGCCGGTGGACTGAGAGGAACCCAGGAGTCTGTGATAGAGAGCGGAGTTTGATGAACTGGTCATCTATAGGCTAGATATGCAAAGAATCAACTGAGTAATGCTTTTGGTGACGCATGTTTCTTTGTAATTATTGTGGAACTGAGGAGATCTGATGTTAAGGGAAGTAAGCAACATTTACTCATGATGGGCAGTGGGAACAGAGTGGAATGGGAGGGAGGAACAGTGTGCAGACTACTGCTCTGGAAGATTTCTTGTGGCTAGGAGAATTTGGCAGTTCTCTTTGGGAAGAAAGAGTTGAGAGTTTTATTAAGATAGAGGATGTTTAACTGTAATTGTATGTGAAAATAATGCTTTTTAAATGTACAAAAATGTTAATGTGCAGATCAAAGGCATGCCATCTTGGCAGCTTATTTGAAAAAGGAGTGAATATTCAGGGCTTAAGGAAGAGCCAATATCTGTGGGCTGCTGGGGAGAAAATCACCAGGACTCATATCTCACAGAGACCCTGACAACTGTGATCAAGTTCTGAATTTTTAATTGCTCACTGTTAATTATATTATAAAGTGAGGCACATAACTCTAGCTGCCCTTTCATAGCACTTAGAAAATGCAGCTAGTTTCCCAGTTAGACATGCAGGAATATATTGAAATATGCATGAAATTCAAACTGAGGAGCCGACTTCATGTCTTTCCTTTGCCTTGTGTTTAGCAGTGCTTTCTTAGGAATACTAGTTAACTTCTCTCAATTTTAAGTCTCTAAACTATGCAGCAAGTTCAGGATGATGCTTACTTATACATAAGTTTATCATAAGGAATGCATTAAGATGAATGTTTTGCGAAGTTATAAAGCCTTGGGAAATGTACATTGACATAGGAATAAAATGTCTTATTTCACAAAGGAAACATTTGATTTTTTGCTTTTGCATTATCTTGATTATGATTTAGGGGATCTATTCAGATCTACAAGGGTTGAAGACTCAACTACAAGCATTGTTCAGCTGCCAATTCTTCCACTCCAACAGTAAGTATAGAATGGTACCAGTTACCTTGGTTACCTTGGGAAGACCACATGACTCCTTGAGATCCAGCATCATCCATGGACTCGAGTGAGGCTCAGGCATACTAAGAGAAAGACCTGTATGGAAGAAGATCTCCAAGTATTAAGGACCCCTTTGCTCATCTTCATTCTTCAACAATTTTCTATCTATTTCTTCACCCACAAACTTAAATTTTGTGCTAGAATTCTGGAATGCAATGGTATCTTCTCTGGAGACTTATTTTGCTTTTAGTGCAAGTAAAATTACTCAACTAAGGAAGCCATAGCATCCATATAGAAGGAGTGGATGAGAAGTGGTTAAGAAGTGTGTGGAGGATAAGTAGAGAGAGAAAGACTAACTAAGCTGTATTAAATTATGTCATATGATGTTTGTTTTTACTATTTTTCATGGTGATCTTAAATCGATTGCTTCATAAAGTGAATGCTAATTCAAGAGCTTGGCAAAACACTGGCCTTGACAACAAATGAGGTATATGTAAAAATGTCAGTTCTTTAAAAGAGGCTTATTTTCAAAGACTTGCTATTGGATGGAAGATATTGGTGTGGCCCCATTTGCTAATGCAGGCATTTTCTCCTCTCTCTTTGGCAAGGGACTAGGAAACACAGTTTCATTTAGGGGATCAATACATTATTAACTGAACACAGATGCATATTGAGAAGCCAACCCTTTCCAAGAATGACTGGAAAGCACTGGAGCCAATTTCTAGCAAACGCTTGCTTGCTTTATCGAGCAGACCATGGAAAATGAGCGTCGCTTGGGCTGATTGTTAGAGTGAGCCCTACTTGACTAGATAGTGGTTCATTATGCTGAGCAAAAAGTTCCATTCCCCAGTTCATTCTTATTTTTTTTTTATTTTCTATATATTTTTTATTTACATTCCAAATGAAGCTTGCGAAAGCAACAATAAAGGCTTCATTTAAACATTGGCTTGTAGGTTCACAGCCATGCCAAGTGAAGTGTCAGTGTGGAATGTGTACGATTTATCAGCATAAAGTCTCTCCAGGGATTCCAGGCACCATTAAAAACAGCATCTCCCAGAATGAATGTATCATAATAGAAGGTTTTTTTTCTAATTATACGAGGATCAAAGACAAGAATTTGAATTACTGTCTAGCTGCATTTCTTGCCTCCATAGAGTCTGAGCCCACCACAGCCTTGCAAATGTTTACCTCTCTAGACAAGGAGTCAGTTATAGTACAAAGGAACTCCTATTGCCTTCTGAGACAATCTTGCCCCAAGCTAGCCACTGTAGAGATGACAGATGGCTAAAGAAATAAAGGTCTAACAAGTCAGTGTTTTGCTTGGGGAAGTATAATTATACTTCACTTTAGAAGCAGAACATTCAGTTTGCAAGAAAAGCAATAATATGCCTCATTTACAACCCAAAATAATGGAACACTCTTCTTTTTCTACCTAATGTTTAAAACATAAGAGTATATCTTTAAACTTTTGGATGTGTAGCTTAGTGTGTACTGTCTCCTGAATACAATAACAATGTTATCGACATAAGAAAATTGGCAATGGTATAAGGTCACATGACCAGATAAATGAAACCTACTCATGACTCTAAGATGACTGGCTATAAGAATTCTTCAAAATGTGTTTTTATTTACTGTACCGTCTCACTTTTTGTCAGTTTTAATTCATAAATTTTCATCATTGCAGAAATAAATTAATCTCTTGGCTTCCCTTGAAGCTTCCAAGGTAGTAGCTAGTATCCTTGAAATTAAACTAGCTATGACATGTTTAGGACCCACTAGGTCTACAAATCTCTCTTAAGCTGAATATTGTTATTATTCTCCAATTTCATCTACTGAATCTTAGAGATCAAACCATTTTTTTGACAACAACCCATTAACTCTGAAAATTCATTATTAAACCAAAATGTTGCTGAGGACGTGTGTTCCAGTGCACCACACCCTGACCTGGATTGTCTTTCATGGCTTGTTCTTATGTGGTGCTCAGTGGCAGGAAGGATAGCAGAAATAGGTTCTGCTTCCAAGAATACAGTAGTGATTCCTTGCTTTGTCTGTGAATCTCAGGCACTTATTGAACTGTTACTATTTCATCTTGCAAGTGAAGGCTGGTCTGATCTAGATTCCATGGGCTTCTTCATCTATCTCATTAATGTTCCCCAAACCCCTTGACTTTGGACCTTCAGCCACTTACTGAATTTTGTAGTAAAGATCTCTTTCTCCTTCTAGAGAAGGACTAACACCTATGAGGCCATTTCCACTTCAAGAACATATCATTTTTAAGTAGAAGCAGTTAATAGTCCTGTGTTGGGCCCTGAAATTTACTTGGATATAATGCTTTATTTTCCACTATATTATTAGGTATTCATCTTCAGAGATAAAACCTATCCATTGCCATTACTAATAGTTGCTGACTCTCAATGCCATCATCCAAATTTCAGACTATCTCTACTTCCTATCTTCCCAGCCCAGTTGTCCTTCTACTCCCATTCTGGTGATTTTTCAGCCTTCCAGCAACATCCCATTAACCTCACCATATTTTCTGCCCATTAACCTCCTCACATCTTTGCTCCTATAGTCATTTTTCTAAGATTCCATGATTCATCATAGTAACTGCCTTTTTACACAATCTCAAGACACTATTCCAATCACTCTGAAAATGCCAACCCTGGTTAAATATCTACCCACTCTGCACTTGACTCAATTGGTCAGATGTGACTAAGAAAAAAAAACATAAAATAAATATTCTTCATCTTCCTTTAAGTAGATCCTAGGAAATTCCCTTCATTTTCCCCAAGGGTTCTGATTACCTCTTCTTTTCCTGATCCTCCTCAACTATCTCCTTTTGATTCACTCCTGGGTGATAACTTGGGTTGTATTCTTTAGTGAAAATAGAGTAATTCAGAAAAGGAGTCTCATATCTCAAATCTGTCACTTTACTTGTGACATAGTGGAATTCTAAGGAAATTTCTTGCCCTGAAGTTTATTGTTTCTCAACCTGCATGGAAGTTGCTTCTGCAGGTATCTCCTCTCTACCTTATCTCTGTTATTGTTCATATAATGTATAATTTGCATACCATCAAACACAAAGTACATATATCAAATGTTTTATAATATTCATAAAACTGTAAGCATCACCACAATTGAATGCCAAGATATTCTCATCACCTTTAACATATAATGTATTTTGTTTCCCTTTACAACCCTCAACCCTAGGACAATGCTAATCTCTTTTCAATCTCTATGAACTACTTTTACTCTCTATATTATGTATAGATGAAATAATGCATGCCATTTTGAAATTTGACATATATAATGTAGTAAAACGCCTCAAAGAATTATCTATGCTACTGCATGAATTAGAATTTTATTCTTTTTTTCATGGTCTACTTCTATTATATAGTTAAATCACTTTTGTCTACACATCAATACTTAATTGAAGTATGGACAACAGTTACCTTCTGTTCATTATAAGCATCCCTTGCATGAATCTTCATGGTAGTATTGCTATTTGACTCTGGTTGGAGACTCAGAATATACAGTAAATAGAATTGCAAGTCTCAGAAAACTACTGAAACTTAAAAGATCCACAATAACCTACACCAAGGTTATAAAGAATTACTGGGAGAGGAACAAGTCTTAGATCAGTTTTGCTGAACAGCCTGTGAATTGTAACAATGAAATGCAGGCATGTAGCTTTTTTGAGTTCTCATTCAGGCTATGGTGCCCTGTTCAGAGATGCCGGAGCCCTTGAGTCATTCATGGTCAAGTGTATGCAACCTTTCAGACACGTTCCTTAAGCTAATTTCAACAAACTCAGTGGGTCACTGAACCAGTTGTGTGGGAAATTCTTTCCATGGTCTGTTGTCAGCGAACCATTTTGTCTCACCAGAAGAAATCATGCAACACATTTGGCACCTGAAGTAGAACTAGCAGAATTAAACTGAGTTGGAGAGAGCTAATTTCACATCCCTTAAAACTGGTGCAGAGACATGCAACAAAGACTTATGTGTATGACATTGAAGCATCAATGAGCCAAAATCAATACCTTAGATGAAGCTCAGGAAACAGAATTTAAAAGAACAATCACTATCTCCTTGCACTAAGCTCAATTCCAAGAGAATCAAGGACCTCCACATAAAACCAGACACACTGAAACTAATAGAAAGGACACTAGGGAAGAACCTTGAACATATGGGCACAGGGGAGAATTTCCTGAACAGAACTCCAATAGCTTATGCTCTAAGATCAAGAATAGACAAATGGGGCCTCATTAAATTACAAAGTTTTTGCAAGGCAAAAGACACTGTCAAAAAGACCAAGTGGCAACCAACTAACTGGGAAATGATCTTTACCAACCTTACATCCGACAGAGGGCTAATATCCAATATATACAAAGAACTCAAGAAGTTAAACTCCAGAGAGGCAAGTAACCCTATTAAAAAATGGGGTACAGAGCTAAACAAAGAGTTCTCACCTGAAGAATATCTAATGGATGAGAAGCACCTAAAGAGATGTTCATCATCCTTAGTCATTAGGGAAATGCAAATCAAAACAACCCTGAGATTCCATCTCACACCAGTCAGAATGGCTAAGATCAAAAACACAGGAGACAGCAGTTGTTGGCGAGGAAGTGGAGAAAGAGGAACACTCCTCCACTGCTGGTGGAATTGCAGGCTGGTACAACCACTCTGGAAAGCAGTCTGGCGGTTCCTCAGAAAACTGGGCATGACACTCCCTGAGGATCCGGCTATACCACTCCTGGGCATATACCCAGAGGCTTTACCTGCGTGCAATAAGGACACATGCTCCACTATGTTCATAGCAGCCTTATTTATAATAGCCAGAAGCTGGAAAGAACCCAGATGTCCCTCAACGGAGGAATGGATTCAGAAGATGTGGTATATTTACACAATGGAATACTACTCTGCAATTAAAAACAATGAATACACGAAATCCCTAGGCAAATGGTCAGAACTTGAAAATATCATCCTTAGTGAGGTAACCCAATCACAAAAGAACACACATGGTATGCAGTCACTGATAAGAGGATATTAACCCAGAATCTCAGAATACCCTAGACACAATTCACATATCAATAGATTTCTAAGAAGATGGAAGGAGAGACCCCTGGTCCTGGAAAGACTGGATGTAGGGGAACGCCAGGACAGAGAAGTGAGAGGGGGTTGAATGGGGAAAAGAGGGAGGGAAGGGGGCTTATGGGACTTTCGGGGAGGGAGGAAACGGGAAAGGGGAAATGATTTGGAATGTAAATAAAAAAAGCCTTAGAAAATAAAATTAAAAAAAATACACCAAACTGACTACAATATGCACAATCCTTTAAATAATAATTCTAAATATTAATGATCTCAACTCTCCAATCAAGACACAGGCTAACTGAATGAATTAAGAAACAAAGAATTGAGGCCAGCTATTGACAATAGAGACCTCATGAAGCTATATAGTTAAGAAAATAATAAGACGAATGGAAAAGAAATTCACAGAATGTGAGAGTCTTTGTCAGCTATACATTTGATAGAAGCTTAATATTCATAATATACAAGGAAATCAAATACAAAATAGCCCAATTAAAAGATGAATCCTGGATATAAATAGATAGTTCTCAATAAAAGAATTAAAATGAGAAATGCAAGTTAAAACAGATTTCAGATTTCAGTTCACCCCAATGAGGTTGGCCAAGATCATTAAAACAATGAATAATAACTGCAGGAGAGGTTGTTGAGAAAGAGAAACCCTTATTCACTATTGGTGGAAATGCCAATTGGCACAGCCACTCTGGAAGTCAGTGTAGAGAATATAAAATATTAAAAATTAATCTATCGTATGACTCAGCTATACAACTACTTGGCATACACCCAAAGGTTTCCACATCCTGTTTCACAGATACTTTGTCAGCCATGTTCACTACCACCCTATTCCCAATATCCAGGATATAAAAACAATTTAAACATCCTTCAATAGGTAAATAATAAATATACATGTTATACACACTGGCATATAATTCTTCTGTAAAGAAATTGATGGACCTAGAAAATATATTGAATGAGGTAATTCAGACCCAGAAAGATGAACACACATGTTCTCTCCCATATGTGGTTCTTTGCTCTAAATACTCAGGACCTAAAATACTGAGGTGACCAAGAAACTCCAAACAGGAAATTTAACTTGACTGATAATACCTGAGAAATTGTCTGATCAGATCCGCACACCAACCTCTGCTGGTGTCTATACTTTTGGACTGCAGGGGACTACAGATGGCATTGTTCATCCCCCCTTCTGCCTTACAAACTCCCAAGCCCGTGTGCCATTGTGGAGAGAATGGTGTCCCTCATTGTTCCAATTAAAGGACAATCTGATGCTGGAGATTCCAGTCTGCTTGTGTTTCCTAGTCACCTCCATCAATCCTGATCTAGCAGACAGCATACAACATTGAGTAACCATAGAAACCAAGAAAGTATGAAGGGACCCTAAAGTAGGGGGAGCTTGGAAGAGGGGACTGGACTGACACTACTGATATGAAGTAGAAAATTGAATAGAGAAAGGGTTCCAAGTGGGGAAGAGGGAGGGAGGTCAGTACAGGAGAAATCAGGGCCAAATTACACAAAGGTTATTTGAGAAAGCATTAAGGAATAGTATTACTTTATATTTACCTAAAATTCTCTCTCTCTCTCTCTCTCTCTCTCTCTCTCTCTCTCTCTCTCTCTCTCTCTCTCTCTCTCTCTCTCTCATTGACTAACAAAATACCCAGCACTTGGCATGAGAAAGTGACCTCCAGGACAATACAGAGTAATAATGTAACCATTGGTTGTCAAGAGTCAAAGGGTCAAAGATAAGTGCCCATTGCTGAAGACATGCTACACTTAGAACACAGGACTTAGGTGATTCAACCTTGGTCAGGCCTGAAGATTTTTTGCCTGTGGTCTAGATTTCTTGGTTCTAAAACATACTATGTAAAGTGCCAAAGGAGGGCAGGAATTAAACATTCCTACACAGTCGCTGCACCTATCCAAGACAGTTACCAGCATGACAATGTATTTATTAAGGTGTAATAAGTGGCAATTACACACCATTGGCAAACAGCAGCTTTACTTAAGGCCCACTCAATGGGAGATAAATCATGCATGGTGCTGGATGCCTAGTCAGCATTTCAGGCTAGTGAAGTCATAGATCTTAGAAAAGAATCTACACCTCCCATTTTGGTAGACTAGCATAAATCATCAATGTATTCTAAATCTTATCCTTATACCCACAGGCAAGTGTAGCTACCACCCATCTGCAAAGAAGCCTCTCTTTACAGCAAATGGAAACTAACACAGAAAACCACAACTGGATTCAATCTAGAGCTCAATATATCCTGGAGAGCCCAGGCCCAATGGATACATCTACATCACAACTACTGCATCTGTTTCTCAGGCAATATCATGGGAACGGGACAGAACAATCGTAAGAACTGGAACACCATGATGTCTGATATAAAATGGCCTCTCCTTGAAATGTCTGCCTCAATATCACCAGAACAATGGCAAGACCAGTGGACATGTTATTGTGAAAGAGATGAATTCTCACAGGGCCCCATCCCTAGACAAAGTATAGGTGACTAATGACTGCTCAGAGAAAAAGAATTAGCTTCTCCACAGATGAGGCCTCTTGTTGGTTGTCTAAGGCAGGGTGGTCAGCCTTGAAACCATGTACACATCACCAATAAAATAGACACAAAATGGATACACACACACACACACACACACACACACACACACACACACGCACACACATATACATATCCATTTTTTCTACAGGGGCACACGCCAGGTGGGCCGGTGGAAGCGCGGACCTCGCTCTCGGGCCAAGACAGCGTGCATATGCAAAGGACGCAGGCGGAGGTTCCTGGGAGGGGCGTTGGGGAAGTAGGCAAGATGCATGCATGCCTCAGCCTAACGAGGAGCGGGCAGCCGCCCGGCCAGTCCTGCGGGGGCGCAGAGAGATGCCACACAAATGGCGTTCTGGTGGAACTTTCTGCGTGTTACCTGTGCTCAGACTGTCCGCATGACTGAATCCCAGAGTCTCAGATGGCGTGTACCAGCTAGCTCCATGTGGCGAATTTAATAAGAGACGGCCCATAGCTTTGATGTTTTATTATTAAGAAAATAGAAAAAAGAGATAGAAAGATAAAGAAAGAGGAGAAAATAGATAAGAAAAGCCATGACCACGTGGAAAGGGGAGAAGACAGAGAGATAGACAAAGAAGAGGGCCGGGAGAGAACAAGCAGGGAGAGAGAGAGAGAGAGAGAGAGAGAGAGAGAGAGAGAGAGAGAGAGAGAGCACACCCCGAGGGGTGTTATTTATAGTGAGTTGGGCAGTCAGGTAACCAGGAGGCAGGGACAGTGTGGCTGCAGGCAGGTGACTGTCTAGGCGGAGTCAGGCTAGAACCTAGTGCATGGCCACATGTCTCATTAAGTATATATATATATATATACTTAATATATAAACAAATAATTAAACAAATAATTAAAATAAAATAATTAAAAACAAATAATTAAAATAAAAAATACAACTAACCAGCCAATCAACAACAACAACAACAACAACCCCACAGAAAAACCAAAAACCAGAAAATGGCCTCCCAAATACAAATTCTCATGAACCCAGCTGCCAGACATTGGGTCTTAAAGGAACGGTTTCTATTCTGTGGAAACAGAGATTGAGCAATGCAACTACATATTCCTCCTTGAGAGAATGGCTGCATGACTTGAAGCAATCAGTGAGAAATTAGTCCTTTATGGATTGGCTCATCAGGAACACAGTTGTCACTAGCATGACATGAATATCAAGGCAATGGTGGAGGAGCAAGTGCTACAGAGGGAGTGAGACATACGGAAGCCAGTGCTTGATGCTAAATTGATGGGCCAGACAGGATACTCATGTTTGACTTATACTTCTTTCAGTTATTTTAGTTTAAATTTCTATAGATATTAATCAGCTTGTTTAATACATCAAGACCATAGTTAGACCATGGAAATCTCATAGGTATTGCTGCTGGAGTCCAGCTCCAGTCGGGTGCACATCCCAAAGAGGAGGTATGAAGTTAGCAAGGGAAGAAGACTGACGTGATCTTGAATCATAAAGGTGAATCATGGTAGCTGTGGGTTTATTGAGAAAAGGTACACCTATTATACTTTATATTTGCATAGTAGCTTATTCACAGGTAATGTTGAAAGCAAACTCTAAGATTCCAAGAGGTGTACAGTCTTTTCATAGATTTTTTAACCTATTGTAACCATTCTTATCAACATGCAGATTGAAACTGTATTATAATATTTTTCTTTGAGGCAAAGGTAATAAGTTCAGAAAGTATCAAAGTGCTTGTTGTTTTCTATAGTTCAGCAACCCAACCATATGGCCCTTTACATTCCCTTCTGCTTGGTCTCAGCATTTGTGGTTAGGAGATTCCAGACATGAGTCCTAAGAAATAAACCCAGAAGAGCAATTTTCTTTTTTTTTCTTTTCTTTTGTTTTCTTTTCTTTTTTCTCTTCTCTTTTCTTTCTTCCTTTCTTTCTCCATTCTTTCCCCCTTCCTTCTTTCATCCTTCCTTCCTTTCTTCCTTCCATCCTTCCTTTCTTTTTTGGCAATTCTGCAACTTTATTTGACATTTATCAGGTTACTTCTCATTCACATTGACTGTAGGTTTTTGAACATAGTAAGACGCACTTAAGTTACCAATATGTACAGCTTGATTGGTGAATCCTCATGCTCATTAAGTTTTCTAGACTAGAATATTCAGAAGCAATATGGAACATTCCTTATTGCTTTGGCGCAGATGGCTTTATTGAGCCTGGTATCAATGTGCACATCTGAAGTCCCGATTTCCTTCATGGCAATGTTCCAGATTTCTTTGCATGCCCAGTGGTCAAGCTTTTTGAAGCACACCCCATGGATACTCTTGTATTCTCAGGTTACCAACTCACTGATAGCAAAATGGCCTTTTTACTTTCTCATTACCCTTTGGTGTGGGAGCCATTTTTGCTTGGCCCAAGTTGAAAAGGCCATAAGAGAAAATGTCTTTCTCAAGAGGCGATGTTTGTACCATATAGCATAACAAGCATTGACTTGTTTCCTAATTGCATTGCTGATGTGCCTTAGTCTTCAATAGGGGCCTCTTCTCCTCATACACTTACCAGAGGGAAGGACCTGATATCTTACTCTTCTTTCATTATGCCATGCTACCCTAATTCCTTCAATGTATGCTCAAGAATATGGCAGAGGGGGTTCATAGCAGTCTAACTTCTTAACAGAATCTGCTTCTCATGAGGCATACTAGATCTTGCTATTCATCCTGTAAGTCACATACCCAGCGAATCAATTATGGGTACTATTCTGTATTTATTAACTGAATTCTTGTCCTCAATGGCCAAGGCCTCAGACTCCGGGTCTGCGCTCAATGTTTCTCGAGATTGTGTCCTTCCATCCTTGAGATTATGTATAAGTACTAAGAATTCCTAGAGCTATCTTTCAGTTAATAAGTCTTTAACTTCCCTATTCTTGGTGCAAACAGTGGGGCACAATGAGAATTCTTTCATAGGAATAGGCAGAGTTATCACACTATATTGTCCCAAAGTGGCTGAGATTTTTTTCCACAAAGAATCATTTTATTTCAAAAGACTACCATCACATACATTAACATCCTCTACCAAAGTCCATCCAAAATCTCCCAAAAGAAAAAGCATAAAGAAACCCCCATAAAACATAGTGAGAATCATCAAAGATAAAAGTAAAAGGATGCTGGATAATTATGATCTGTTATGTTGTAAGCTAGTACTTTGCCAAGCAACAGTGGTCAATGTGCAGTTCCTGCCAAGTTGCCAAGGAAGACATGACTGTTGTAGGTTAAGAGGGACAATAACTCTCTAAGCAAACACAAAATGGAGTCAGGACATGATGGTATTAGATTTTTTCACTTCAATTATGGGAGTGTGGCCCACTGGCCATTCTACTAGAAGCTCAGAAAACCAAAACTCCCTAGACAAACAGAATATAGACTCAACTTATGAGGTTTTATATAGAAAGAAGGGCTCTGCCAAGAACTGGGCTAGAGGCCATTTATGTTACCTTCTGGCAAAGACTCTTGGTACACTCTGCTCATACTCTGAGATTTTGAGTAAGGCTGAATTCAAAACTAATGGACTCAATTTTTGGCAAAGAAAACTTCAAGTCAGAATCATATCCATATTGTGTCAGTTACTTCTCACTACTTTTACCCAGCTCTACAGTATGATGCAGCACAGGAAAACAGGACAACAACAAAAAATGTATGGAAAATGTTTGGCTTGGTGGGGAAGAGAAAACATAAGGTTTCAGACAACCTTTAAAAGCTTTAAAAGTACAGGCAATTGTTAGAGATATTTAGCATGCTTGAAGAGACACCTTGTGTGTTGTTATGGGACAATAGGGAAGGGCCAATGAAGTAAGAGTCCACCCACCATAGGCTTCATCTTGTGAAAATTCAAATTCCCTCGAATGGAAAGACTATACTGAATGTCTTGGAAGGATTTCCTCTGAACATGTCTGTGAGGAACTTTCCCTATTTGGTTAAATGAAGTGGGAAGACCCACCCTAAATGTGGACAGCACCGCTTTCATGTATTGAGGTTTGGAATCAATAAAAGGTGGAACATAAGGTCAGCACAATAGCTATTCCTCTCTGTGTCTTGACTGTGGAGGCAATGTGACTTAGTGGCCTCATTGTTTTGACACCATACCATCCCTACCACAGTGAACTTCAAGCTGAAAATGAACTCTTCCTTAAGTTAATTCTGTCAGGCATATAATCACAGCAACAAGGACTGTAACTAAAATGATGAGGCAAGAGAAGCCTTTACCCAGCATACGCCTTGGTCTGTTATATGCAAAAGTGATCAAGAAGATGCACAGGGACAGCAAAGCAGACAAAAGAAGCTGGGTTACTTAAAGGCAAATGAAAGCTAAGAGATGTCGCAGTGAGCTTTGAGAAGACTTGGAATCTTGAGCAACAGTTCTCAGAAGACATAACTGATGACGTAGTACAGACAAAAGATTAAGCATGTCCTTCTTTCTTGCAATCATGTGTAGTGGGGTAAAGGTAATTCACAAAGCCTGGTTAATTTTCAGCAGTCAGGAATGGCTAGTGGAAATTCCATGGCAACAGTATTGGCCTGGTGACTGTTGGAAATTGGCATTTGGATCCACTGGTAGGTCAGGAGTCTAGAATACCACTCTGTTTCTCCTTGGGCCTATGCCATGTTGCAAAACATCCCTAGCAAGCTCACTAGGCTAGGAGCAGCACACTAGTTCTACAGTGGTGGTACCAGCTCCCCAGTGGGAAGAGACTGAGTGGCTCATGAAAAGTAACTGGATATGGAGGACAGGATGGGGCAGTGTTCTCTAAACATGCTGTACATGACAGTGCTCTTGTAATAAGACTTTGGCACAAGTCATGAGAGTGTTACATGCCATGCTTACTAGCATTTTCTTTATTACTATCCCCTTAGTTATCCAAGACCAACTGGCATTTTCTTGGAACAGAAAACAGTGGAACTTCAAAAATCCTTTCCATTCTCTATGAGTTTTTAAATAGAATAATAACTCATAAGTGTCTTACAAAATGTTTTAAGTATTTTTTTAATCCACTAGCGATAGAACTTCTGTGGAGTTTAAGCAAAGAAACCAAGAGAGAGTGGGAGATACTTCCTTGAAGCCATACAGTTTAGAGGTAAAAAAATCTCTGTAATGCAGGTGGGTTATCTCCATATGAGTTGTTGATAAGAAAGACATCTGTGCTTCAGAAATTCTAAAGGCTATTTATTGCCACTGCTCTTATTTACATAGCAGAGAAAGGAAGAAAGAAATTCCAATTGATGAAGATACCACACACTTTGGGAAATAGAGAAATTGGGTTGGAAATGAGCTGGAAGATCCCTTTCATAGTTCCAGACAGTACCATGAAAGCTTATGAGAGAGCACTGTAACCAACAGTGCTGCTGAGATGTAGTCACTGCATGCTATACTGCCAAGATGTCAAGCAAGATGTGCTCAGCAATTCAATAACAACATGACTATTATGTGTATAATTAACCGGGTTCTGGTGGGTTTCTCACTCCATAGTAATAAATTCCCTGGAAATTGAAGCCAATATAAACACCTGCATCAAGGAAAGCAGTAGGTACCAGTAGGGAGGCCACTGTATTTTTAATAAATAGATGTGATATGCCTATCAAATTACCTTCCATCACATTTATGTTCATTCCCATTATTGCTGCTGTAAGTCTCATTAGTACAGGGAGACTTCTGTTTTATGGTGAAGAGTGCTTACTGTAGAGATTCAAAATTGAGTATAATTTGTCTGGATGTTAATTGTAGTGATACATCTTTCTGAAAATATTAGACTTGAAAGAGACTAAACTTTTACTGGACATCACAGCCAAATTAATAACCTACCTTGATATCATTTAAAACCAAACACTTAACCTGCTGTCCTGTTGTGTACTCAGCTTATTTAATAAGTATAACTTGCCTTTAAGAGGTCAATGTAACCAATCTTACTATGTCTTGGTTTCCCATGAAACATGTTTTTCACCTAAGCTAAGTGCACAAATTTAACCTTGCTATGCAGGTTTGCCCCAAACCCAAAGTAATGTATGTGTTTTGTGGTTATCATTTGCTGAAAAGAGCCATCAAATTAAAAGCTCTCAAGCAAAATATATGACCTACAAATTTTGGGAGCAGTATGTGCATATAGGTTGATAATACCTGTTTTTGGTTTTGAGTGCTATGGTTTAGTAAAGTAACTTCTTCCCTAGAAATTCTGGTAGGATTTCTATAGGGAATCTCTAATTCTTTTCCCATACCACTGTGTGTGTGTGTGTGTGTGTGTGTGTGTGTGTGTGTGTGTCTGTGATTGTATGTGTGTGTTATTCAATAAATATAGAACAAAGCTTTTATTAGAAATTGTCACAGAATCAGGCACACACCAGCACAAACCCAGAATAAACATAGACACAAGAAACAGACAGCAGACAGTAGGAACAGAGATCAGACATAAACAACAGACAGACACACAACAGACTGGCCACTAACCACAAAATACAGACAGATTGAGGACAAAGAGATGTGGAGATTTCAAATTTGGGCTCAATCTTGGTTAAACTATTCATAAAGGAAATATTTCTTCTTCCTTAATGTGACATCAACACATTTTGGTGCACCTTGGAGGTGTCTTTGATGTGTTAATCAGCACATGCAATTGTGAAGATTCCTGACAAAAGCAACTGAAGGAAGACAAGGTTTACTCTGGCTTATAGTTCCAGGGGATTGAATTCATCACCGCAAAAAAAGCGCGGTGGAAGGAGCAGGAAATGGCTGGTCTGTCACGACAAACACGGCCAGGAGGCAGAGACTAATCAGAGGTGGTGCTGAGCTCACTTCCCTGTCTGTTTTCACTCTTGAAGCACAGCCATGAAATGGCGCTGCTCATATTTAAGGCACATCTTTCCACCTCAAACTACCTAAACTAGAAAATACCTTCTATATATTCCTAGAGAGCGATTTTCATGTTGAATCAAATCCCATCAAGTTGGCAACTACCCTGCTCAAAGCTCCCCCAAATAAATCATACTTGCTGTAGCATTGTGGCTCAATGCTCAAATTTAAATGGGAGAAAATAGATATGCATATTAGAATATGATAGCTAGAGAAGGGGGTGAAGTATTTGTGCAGCTATTTCCCTTCTGGAGAGAAGAAGGACGCTTGGTTTGTAACCAATACTCTGTCTGCAGCAAACAGACTTTGTTGTCTACCCATGAAATGCCACATAACACTCAAATACAGATTTTTGTGTAGATACATGCTTTCATTGTTTTGGTTTTAAATGTTGAAACTGTGAGACCTAAACATATTTTCAACTTTTAAAGGAGCTCTCACAACAACAACAACAACAACAACAACAACAACAAAAAAAAACCCAAAAACAATAGCTTAAATTGACACGAGAAGAAAAGGATTATCTCAGTCGTCCTATAGGATGAAGTCAAATCAGTCATAGTAACCCTTTCTAAAATAGAGGCTGAAGATGAAGTTATAATTACAGAAGAAGAAAGACACATGCTTTTTAATGGGATATGTTATATCTACAGGTAAATTTGATCAGTATTGCTATCTTAATGATATTAAAATTAAAATCATTGTCTTTTTTAGTTTTAGATCTTTATCAAAATTACTTCATATTTTCACTGTAGTTTTGTTAATCTTGGTAAGTTTCTACTTATTTTATACTAATATAATTGGAATTGTTTTATTTTATATTTAGCTTGTTTGCTGCTTGAAAATACAAAGACAATCAATTTGTAATTTGATTTATCTTTCTGAGTTTCTACTAATGTTTCTCATTCCTGGTATATTTAGATATGCAAATTTCACATACACTCTGTTGGGGTGTGTGTGTGTGTGTGTGTGTGTGTGTGTGTGTGTGTGTGTGTGTGTGTGTGTGTATGTATGTATGTATGTTCCTTGATGATTTCTGTGCTCTACTTTGGATGTGATTTTAATGTCTTCTATGTGTTCAGGTGGTGAAAGTGGATCTCATAGAGAGGTATTGGGAGGTGTGTGAAATCTTCAGGAGGATCACCTGATGGAAGTAATAGGTCACTGAGGATGCTGCCCTCTGGAGGAACTGTTAAATGAGACAAAAGAGTTCCATTTAGAAGTAACAAGCTTGGCTCAACCCTACTGTTTCTTTCTGGCTTCCTGTCTCGGCATGTGATCTCTCCCTATTGCATGTCTTCCCACAAAATGTTATCCACCATACAATGCTGCCAAGAAGTCTTTCATCAGACCTATACTGAGGTTTGTAACAAATTCTTGAATCTCTAGATGTATGAGAAACGTTTTTTAAAGTATAGTGCTCAGCTTCAAGTATTTTGCTATAGTAACAAAAATGAACTAATATCTTCAATATCTTCTATATACTAGATCATGTCTTGTGTGATTAGAGATCATTTTTCTTTCTCCTTTCCTATACTAGTGAATTTATGTGTTTTCCTCCATAATTGCTTGAGCTAGACCCTCCAGTGAGGAAGTGGCTGATCTTAACATTTTATTCTTATTTATGACTAAAATTTATGAAGTCAGATTTTAATAATGCTCCATTAAGTATGATATATGTGGGTTTTTAATGAATACCCTGAGGCTGAGAATATCCTCTTTTATTACAGATTTGCTGGCAATTTTATGATGGAAGTATAATGGTTTTTTGTCAGATACTTTTCCTGCCTTTATTGATATATTGATAAAGTTTTTCTTGCTTACTCTTGACTATGGTAAGTACCACTGGCTTCTTTTTTCTATTCAATATTAAATATATTCATTCACTTTCTTCTAGTTTTTATGGCTTCTGATGAGAAATAAGCTGTTATTGTATTTAAGTATCTTATGTATGTGTAAACTCACTTGTATCTTCTTTCACAATTCTCTGAGTCTATTAACAAGGAATGAGGTACTTTGTTGTTTTAATTTATACTATTTGAGGTTTTTAAATTTGTGGTGTGTGCATGTGGGTACATGTGGGTGAGTGTTCATGTCAATTCACATATGTGTTCAAGTGTGCTAGAATATGTGTTGCTGGGTTCAGCATTGCTGCATTAGGGGAGGTGTGACATAGTTCTTGCTCCTAGTGCTCATGGCTGTGTAAGGGGAGGTGTGACATAGTTCCTGCTCCTAGAGCTCATGGCTGTGTAGGGGGAGATGTGACACAGTTTCTTCCCCAGGCCATTGATCCCATGACCCATGATCAGGAAGTGGCTGATCTTAACATTTTATGCTGATGGTTGCTGTTGCACCAAAGTTGATCTTCTGCCTTTACTGCTATAATTTTAATGTTTCTTTCTGGGAAATATGCTTCCCCCATTTCTAAGAGCTAATCATGACAGTAAATGAATGAGATGCAGTTTTCAAGAATGAGGAATGGAGGTGGGCGTGAGGCTGTGGAGGATGAAGAACAGGTCCTCTGCTTGGTCTTTAGAGTCCTGGGAAAGGATCTAGACAATATAATCATAAAAGCCATATAAAGCTTGCATGGTCCATTTTGGAAATGGTTTATTCCCAGACTTGGTCTTGAATTTGGAGTCATGAGAAGACACATGTACCCTCCACTCCAATGACTGCTGCATTGATCAGCCAGGATGAACTTGGAGACAACAAGGATAGAGAGTTAGAGTGGTCTCAGGAGGAAAGGGTATGGATGTAAAAATAGGAATTTATGTATAATTTAGGAATAAATAGTATTAGAAAGAGAGTATATAAGATTATAGAATTGCTAGGATAAGGGAATGAAGATTAAAGACAAAAAAATTACGTAGAAGCATATAAAAGTTAGTGCTCTGTTTTTCTAGCTGATTGAAGAATTGAAGATAACAATGCCTGAAAAGATATTAGATCTCTTAGGCTAACTGTTTTACTTACATAAATTCAAAACTTGGTAAGTAATCATTTTAATTTTAGAAGTTTGTCATTTTTTAATTCTTGCATGGAAGCAGTTACTAAAATGTGCTGTCTGCTGAACCAGAAAACTAGAAGAGCTGTGTCCAGCTACCCATAAAGAACAGGCTGTGAAATCCTACAAGGAAATGTGCTTTTGCTTTGTGCTTGGTTCTGCTCTAAGGAAACAGGGGCTGGGGCTATTGATCTGGGACTTATAAAGTTTATGTAAATTTGAGAATTTTTATCAAAGCCTTGATGTAGCTTTAGTAAATAAAAGACCATGTACAGGCTCTCTCTGGAGAAATTAGGAATTAGAGATTCAAGATATCATTGAATTCAGCTGAAGAATGAAGAATAAAGAATCATCAGGGAACAGAGACAGTACCAGTACTAGCAGCTTGTGTCTACTACTGACTCCATATCATTATTGAATCAGCACTGTTCCCATTCCTG
Organism: Tokudaia tokunoshimensis; assembly: GCA_036184795.1. Classification (NCBI taxonomy): domain Eukaryota; kingdom Metazoa; phylum Chordata; class Mammalia; order Rodentia; family Muridae; genus Tokudaia; species Tokudaia tokunoshimensis. The sequence goes on from BTHU01000008.1 coordinate 23,786,128, forward strand.
CTTTTCTTAGGACCCTCCCCACACTGAGGCAGGACCTTGGCAGCTTGTGTTCATGACTGTGAAGACTAAAGGTAAATCTTTGACATAACTTCTTAAGAGTTGTCCCCTTTGGGTTTTGAGAATTTTCTTATTTTGGCCTAGTTAGTCGTTAACAAGATGAAGGTTGCTGTCAATGAACTTAGAGATCCATCTTCCTCTGCCTGTCTGATGGGCACTGATGATATTACAAGGATCCATCACCTTGCCCAGTTACTTTTTCACGGGGCTTCTTGACTTAAACTCAGGTTTTCAAACTTGCAGAGAAAACACTTGGATGACTGAGCTCTCACCCCAATCCTGATTTGTGGGGTTTGATCATGAAAAGTTTTCCTCATCTTTATGCTGTTTTTAGATATTTGCATACACATATATGTGGTTCATTGCATGATGGAAAATAACGCAGAGATAAAACACATGCCAGAGTATGAATAACACATATGTGCTTTCTGATTTTCAGCGTGGTTTTATGTTATGGTAGTTTCACAGAAACTAGGCAAATTATTAAAAAAAATCACAGTTGCTGGAAGTTTTAAAAGAGTTATAATAAAAGATTTAATGTTAAAACAATTGCTTGCCTTTTCTGTTAATTTTGTTAGGCTTTTACAATTAAATGCTTACTTAAGTCTTTATTGGCAGTGAAGTTTTTGAATAGCCAGTTTAGGGCTCTGGTTAAATAGAATTATGACTAAGCGAGAGGCATTTGTACATGAGGTCGTAAGTCTATCCATGCTTGATGAAACTGTTTTGTTAGCTGATAAACTTTACGGATTCTAATTTTTCCTTCATGAGTAAATTAATGTATAAAAACTTAGAAGAACAGACATGCTAACTAATGCTGTTTTCTTCATATGTTTATTGTCCCCTGGAGTACAGATCTTCTATAAATGTAAAGTGTAAGGAGGTTTTTTATCCAACTTAATATTATGCAAACTAAAATTCAAAGTACAGTTTTGTAAATTTCTAAGCCTTCTTTGCTTTGTCTTATATTTTCTTTATGAAACTTGTAGCAGTTACTGAAGATGGGGCAAGGGCAGGATTTCTAACAACTTAACCAGTATTCTGAGAATGTAAAAACAGACTCCAACTGAACACAGTCTAAATGTTCCTCCTTCTAAATCACTCAGTTGTTTACCTTTGGTGAGAAGAGTCTGGGGTAATGGATCCCTGAATATCTACCACTCCCCCCACCACAGAGATTAGGTCAAACCAAGTTGGGAAAGTCTCACTCAGTCAACAAGGGGCAACCTAAACTTATGTCTAGGATCATATTTCTTGGTAGTACAGTTCCCAGTTCTTAGGTACATAATGCAATGTTTGAAATGGACCCCCCAAACCTCTAAACTCCACACTTAGTTCCAACTGAGCTCTACACTCCTTCAGATTAGTAACTGAAGCTTGCATCACTTAGCAGACTTTGGGAGCCTGCACATGCCTTTGACTGAACTCCTTTCTGACTCAGCAGGATGATAGTTGGATGTCTCTTCCTGGATTCATCTTGCTCAAGAATCATTGGCAGAGACATAACCACCATTTTAAAGGAACTAGTCACATCTAAAAGCACAGAGAATCCAGATTATTTTGACTGCATTAGCCTGATGTTATGAGAGAAAGGAGGGCGTCTAATGTCCTTATGACTTCAGTGTATTAGAAACAGATCCCAGAATGTCAGATTCTCTTGGTAATTCTGTGGCTGCCACTGCTGCCATTGCTATCCCTATATATTCTGCTGTAGTTTTTCTTGAAATGCCAAGTATTGACAATCAGTCTTCTGCTCCTGCTGCTTCTATTCTTCATATTTTCAGAGTTATTAGGGCCATACATAGCTTAGACATTTGCAGCCCCAACAAGACTCAGCCGTCTACCAAGTAAACAGACAAACAATAGTGAAAACATATATTGATGAACAAGAAACAAAACCATATACTACACTGAACTGGAAAAAATATGAAATAAATGGATACATTTCTAGATGACTGTTATCTTCCAAATTTAAATTAGAATGATACCAGTAATGTAAACAGATTTATAATAATAAAGTAGACATCATAATAAAATATCTTCCCAACTGAAAATATGCCAAGGTCCAGAGTGATTCGCAGAAGAATCCCACCATATCTTGAAAGAATAGCTAATGTCAACACATCTCTAATTATTCTACAAAACAGAAAAGGAAATAAATCTTCCAAACTTTTTACAAAGCAAGTGTCATCCTGATGCTCAAACTAGTTAAGGACATAACAAATTTATTATAGACCAATATTTTCCCTGATGAATACTGATGCAAACATTTTTGCAAAACAAATTCAAAGAATCATAACAAGGCCATTCATTATCTTTGTCAATTAAGCTTCATTCTAGAGATTAAGGATTTTCTAGCACACATAAACCAGTAGATTCAGTTCATACACAGGGGCTTAAGAGCAGAAACCACATGGTCATCTCAGTAGGCACAGAAAAGGTCTTTGAAACAACCAAGGTTTTCTTTATTATAGAAGTCCTTTTTTTATTATTTATTTTATTTTATTTTTTTAATTTAGATTCCAAATCACTTCCCCTTTTCCGTTTCCTCCCTCCCCGAAAGTCCCATAAGCCCCCTTCCCTCCCTCTTTTCTCCACTCAACCCCCTCTCGTTACTCTGTCCTGGCGTTCCCCTACATCCAGTCTTTCCAGGACCAGGGGTCTCTCCTTCCATCTTTTTAGAAATCTATTGATATGCGGATTGTGTCTAGGGTATTCCGAGATTCTGGGTCAATATCCCCTTATCAGTGACTGCATACCATGTGTGTTCTTTTGTGATTGGGTTACCTCACTAAGGATGATATTTTCAAGATCTGACCATTTGCCTAGGAATTTCGTGAATTCGTTGTTTTTAATTGCAGAGTAGTATTCCATTGTGTAGATATACCACATCTTCTGAATCCATTCCTCCGTTGAGGGACATCTGGGTTCTTTCCAGCATCTGGCTATTATAAATAAGGCTGCTATGAACATAGTGGAGCATGTGTCCTTATTGCATGCAGGTAAAGCCTCTGGGTATATGCCCAGGAGTGGTATAGCCGGATCCTCCGGGAGTGTCATGCCCAGTTTTCTGAGGAACCGCCAGACTGCTTTCCAGAGGGGTTGTACCAGCTTGCAATTCCACCAGCAGTGGAGGAGTGTCCCTCTTTCTCCACATCCTCGCCAACAACTGCTGTCTCCTGTGTTTTTGATCTTAGCCATCCTGACTGGTGTGAGATGGAATCTCAGGGTTGTTTTGATTTGCATTTCCCTAATGACTAAGGATGATGAACATTTCTTTAGGTGCTTCTCAGCCATTAGATATTCTTCAGGTGAGAACTCTTTGTGTAGCTCTGTACCCCATTTTTTAATAGGGTTACTTGCCTCTCTGGAATCTAACTTCTTGAGTTCTTTGTATATATTGGATATTAGCCCTCTGTCGGATGTAAGGTTGGTAAAGATCATTTCCCAGTTAGTTGGTTGCCGCTTTGTCTTTTTGACAGTGTCTTTTGCCTTGCAAAAACTTTGTAATTTAATGAGGTCCCATTTGTCTATTCTTGATCTTAGAGCATAGCTATTGGAGTTCTGTTCAGGAAATTCTCCCCTGTGCCCATATGTTCAAGGTTCTTCCCTAGTTTCCTTTCTATTAGTTTCAGTGTGTCTGCTTGAGTTTTTTTTAACCAAGAATGCCTCAGGCTCTTTCAGTTTCCCTATTGAGATGCATTGCTAAACTTTTCCTTTTAGTTATTTGGTTGTCTGATTTGTCCCTACTGACATTGACACCTAACACAACCGTGATATTAAATTATTATCTCTAATCTCAAATATGCCTCAGGGCAAATGTTGGTAATATCAAATGATCTCTGGCTCAGGTTATGGACCAGTGCTCTGAACTGAGGTTTTCCAAGCCTAAGGTCTCACAATGCAAATTATGACAACTGTTTGAAAATGAGTCATTTTTAGAGACTCAGGACTTGTTCTCTCCCACTGACTGCTAGGCCTCTGGTTTTCTTTTGTTGTTTGCGTTTTGTTTTTGTTTTTATGGGATTTTTTGTTGTTTTTTTTTTTTTAAATCAATTTTGATAGAGCACTGGAAAAGAGAATTAGAAAAAGACAGACTGAAACATTAAAGATACTGATTTTTACTGACCTATTTGACTTTTGAGGGGGGAATAAATAAAATTTAGTTTTATTTGCCAACATTTGGATAAATTCTAAAATTCTGAAAAAGTTAATTTTAATAGGATCTGCTTTCCTTCCTTCCTTTTCTTCCTTCTTTCCTTCCTTTCTTTCTTCCTTCCTTTTTTCTTTCCTTCCTATTTCTTATTACTTCCATGGAGAAACAGAAATTCAGTTTTTCTCAATCTGTCACTTGGAATAGTATTCTTTAACATTTTTTGAGATTATAGTATAATTATGTCATTTCCCCTTCTCTATCCTCTCTCTGAACTCTCTCATGTATCATCCCCTTTCTCTCTTTCACATGCATAGCCTCTTTTTCTTTTTCTGTTTGGTTGTTGTTTTACACACACACACACGTACACACACACAATGCATGTCCGCACTACACATTTTTAACAACCTCAACAACAAAACCAGTTGAGTTTTCTGTGCTTATCAATTCTATGTAATGGAACTTAAGTAAAGACTCTGATTACAGGTGGACTATAACTGTGTCACTAGCACTATAAGAATAAGAAAGGCTTTGTAAGCACCTTGAAAATGAGCCAGGATAAAACCAGACAAATCCTGTTTTGTGCACAATGGATGCCACACTGGGCCACTATTCATCCTAGACTCTTTACTACCCACTTACTACTTCCCTATCTTAGTGAAATAATCACCTTCCAAGGTTATATTGGTTTGGCCTTTTTCAGACACAAATGGCAAACAGTCCATATATGAACTAATAAAAGATTATTTCCTTCCAACGAAATAGGAAATTTCACAACAAGGCTCCTATTCATTACATGAGAGTCCTCCCTTTTCTTCCTTACTTTCACAGAAAACCCTTAGTGACAAAAGCTACTTTGTGATTATTTCTCCCCTTTTCCTTTTTTATTTTCAGGGTAAAGTGCAAATCTTCCTTTGAAGCTCATGGAAGTTTGAGCCTATCTTTCTGCCTCTTTTTCAATGACTTTCCCTAAGCCCCTGGTGTAGTGCTGGGTTATAGATGTACCAGTTGGTGATAGGCAGACCCTGTCAGGTGTTCTCTACAATTTGACCACTTGTGTCTTTCTATAATTGTCTCTGCTGTTAAAAAAAATTCTTTATTGATGAGTAGGTAAGAGCTACGCTAATCTATAGGCATAAGGACAAATATTCAAAATGCAGTTAGAAATTATACTGGTTTTATGAACTGGCAGTAGTAGGTTTTCCTCTGTGGTATATGACCTTCCAGCCACAGGTAGGTGGCTGTTACAGTACTAGGAATTCCCTCCTGTTGAGTGGGACACAAGTCCAACTAGATAGCCTTAGGTTATTCTCAGAATATAATGTCAACATTTCTCCTTTCAGAATCCTCATAATACACTCACCTCTGGACACTTCTGTATTAGGAACCAAGTATCACCACATGAATCTTTGAGTCATATTCTAGATCCAAGGTATAACAAATAGCAAGTAAAAGTGTATACAACTTACCTCATATTATCTTCTATTCTTTACTGAGAAATATTGAAACTCTTAGGCAGTAGAAGCTATGAAAACTTGCTTTTTTATATTACGGCTAGCTTTTCTTTTTAGAAAACAACTTGAGTACAGATTCCATTCTCTTTTATTTTTTATTAAACTAGTAAAATTTATTTTAAAATATACTACTCAGTATTGACATTTTTAAGTCATCAAAATAATTTATAATAGTTAAATGCCTCTTAAACATACATGATATCTTCTAAAGCAAAAAGTAATATGCATTCAACCATTCTTTAAAATCTATTTGGAACCTTATACATGATAGAAGTAGAAAAAATCTCTTATGAAGTCCTCTATGAAAGGAAATTCTGAAAAGTTTCTGATTAGACATAAACCATTCCCTCTTTAAGGGAGACTAAACATAATTATGGCTTCATAGAATGAACTGGGTACCCAAGACGCATTCACATATCAATAGATTTCTAAGAAGATGGAAGGAGAGACCCCTGGTCCTGGAAAGATTGGATGCAGGGGAATACCAGGACAGAGAAGCGAGAAGGGGTTGAATGGGGAACAGAGGGAGGGAAGGGGGCTTATGGGACTTATGGGGAGGGAGGAAATGGGAAAGGGGAAATCATTTGGAATGTAAATAAAAATATAGAAAAAAAAAGAATGAGCTGGGTAGTGTTCCTTTTGTTTCTGTTTTGTGGAACAGTTTGAAGAGTATTGGAATTAGGTCTTCTTTGAAGGTCTGATAGAATTCTGCACTAAAATCATCTGGTCCTGGGCTTCTTTTGGTTGGGAAATTTTAAGGACTGCTTCTATTTCTTTAGGGGTTATGGGACGGTTTAAATGGTTTATCAGATACTGGTTTAACTTTGGTATTTGGTATCTGTCTAGAAAATTGTCCATTTCATCCATATTTTCCAGTTTTGTTGAATATAGGCTTTTGTGATAGGATCTGATGATTTTTTTAATTTCCTCAGTTTCTGTTGTTTTTTCTCCCTTTTCATTTCTGATTTTGTTAATTTGGATACTGTCTCTATACCCTCTTCTTAGTCTGGCTAAGGGTTTATCTGTCTTGTCAATTTTCTCAAGAACCAGCTCCTGGTTTTCTTGATTCTTTGTATAATTCTTTTTTTCTACTTGGTTGATTTCAGTCCAGAATTTCATTATTTCCTGCTGTCTACTCCTCTTGGGTGTATTTACTTCTTTTTGTTCTAGAGCTTTCAGGTGTGCTGTTAAGCTACTAGTGTATGGTCTCTCCAGTTTCTTTTTGGAGGCACTCAGAGCTGAGTTTTCCTCTTAGCACTACTTTCATTGTGTCCCATAAGTTTGAGAATGTTGTGCCTTCATTTTCATTAAATTATAAAATGTCTTTAATTTCTTTCTTTATTTCTTCCTTGACGAAGTTATCATTGAGTAGGGCATTGTTCAGCTTCCATGTGTATGTGGGCTTTCTGTTGTTTTTGTTGCTATTGAAGACCAGCCTTAGTCCACAATTATCTGATAGCATGCATGGGATTATCTCAATCTTCTTGTATCTGTTGAGAACTGTTTCATGACTAATTATATGGTCAATTTTGGAGAGGGTACCATAAGGTGCTGTGAAGAAGGTATATTCTTTTGTTTTAGGATGAAATGTTCTATAGACATCTGTTAAATCCATTTGGTCCATAACTTCTGTTAGTTTCAATGTGTCTCTGTTTAGTTTGTGTTTCTATGATCTGTCCATTGATGAGAGTAGGGTGTTGAAGTCTTCCACTATTATTGTGTGGGGTGCAATGTATGCTTTGGGCTTTAGTAAAGTTTCTTTTATGAATGTGGCTGCTCTTGCATTTGGAGCACAGATGTTCAGAATTGAGAGTTCTTAGTCTATTTTTCCTTTGATGAGTATGAAGTGTCCTTACTTATCCTTTTTGATAACTTTTGGTTAACAGTTGATTATATTTGATATTAGAACGGATACTCCAGCTTGTTTCTTGGGTCCATTTGCTTAGAAAAATGTTTGACAGCACTTTACTCCAAGGTAGTGTCTTTCTTTGACACTGAGGTGTGTTTCTTGTATGCAGCAAAATGCTGGGTCCTGTTTACATATCCAGTTGGTTAATAAATGTCTTTTTATTGGGGAATTGAGTCCATTGATGCTAAGAGATATTAAGGAATAATGATTGCTGCATCCTGATATTTTTGATGTTATATTTTGTTTGTGTGGCAATCTTCTTTTGGGTTTATTAAATAAGATTACTTTCTTGTTTTTTAGAGGGTATAGTTTCCCTCCTTGTGTTGGTGTTTTCTATCTATTATCCTTTGTAAGGCTGGATTTGTGGAAGTATATTGTGTAAATTTGTTTCTGTCATGGAATATCTTGGTTTCTCTATCTGTGGTAATTGAGAGTGTTTTGGGGTATAGTAGTCTGGGCTGGTATTTGTGTTCTCTGAGGATCTGTTTGCGATCTGCCCAGCATCTTCTGGCTTTCATAGTCTCTGGTGAGAAGTCTGGTGTAATTCTGATAGGTTTACCTTTATACGTTACCTGACTTTTTTCCTACCTTTCTTTATTTTGTGCATTTGGTGTTTTGACTATTATGTGATGGGAAGTTATTTCTGGTCCAGTCTATTTAGAGTTCTATAGGCTTATTTTACGTTAATGGACTTCTCTTTTTTAGGTTAGGGACATTTTCCTCTATAATTCTCTTGAAGATACTTACTGACCCTTTAAGTTGGGAATGTTCACTCTCTTCTATACCTATTATCCTTAGGTTTGGTCTTCTCATTGTGTCCTGGGTTTCCTGCATGTTTTGGGTTAGGAGCTTTTTGCATTTTGCATTTTCTTTGTCTGTTGTGTCAATGTTTTCTATGGTATCTCCTGCACCTGAAATTCTCTCTTCTATCTCTTCTATTCTGTTGGTGATGCATGCATCTATGACTTCTGATCTCGTTCCTAGGTTTTCAATCTCCAGACTTGTCTCTCTTTGTGATTTTTTTTATTGTTTTTATTTCCATTTTTAGATCCTGAGTGGTTTTGTTCAATTCTGTTACCTGTTTGGTTTAGTTTTACTGTTATTCTTTAAGGGATTTTTTTGTGTTTCTTCTTTAAGGGCTTCAAGCTGTTTACCTTTTTTTCCCCTGTATTTCTTTAATGTATGTATTTATGTCCTTCTTAAAGTCCTCTATCATCATCATAAGATGTGATTTTATATCAGAGACTGATTTTTCTGGTGTGTTGGGATATCCAGGGCTCACTGTAGTACGATAAATGGGTTCTGATGATGCCAAGTAGCCTCGGTTTCTATTGCTTATGTTCTTGCCCTTGCCTCTAGTCGTCTGGTTATCTCTGGTGTTAGCTGGTTTTGCTGTCTGTGGCCTGTCCCTCCTTCAAGCCTGTGTATCAGAACTCCAGTGAGACCAGTTCTCCCTGGGAGCAATTTGGATATGGATAGCTGTGACACAGGGTAAGTTCTGGGGAGCAGACAGAAACTGGAAGGATCCTGTCCCTGGTTGTTCCTTGGTTCCTGTGTCTTCATGGATCAGGTGGGTCCTTCTTGGGCCAGGAGTTTGATCAGAAGTGGTGGTCTTACCTGTGCTCACAGGCTTGTCAGCACTCCTAGGAGTCCAGCTCTCTCCCCATGGTATTTTGGTATGGAGTACTGTAGCACAGGATTAGCTCTGGGTGCAGACAAAAATCTGAAGGATCCTGTCCCAGGCTTCTCCCCAGTTCCTGTGACCTTAGGGCTCTGGGAAAGTACCTCTGAGAAGAAGTGGTAGTCTTACCTGTGCTCACAAGCTTGTCAGCACTCATGAGAGATCTGCTGTCTCCTGGTGATATTTGGGTAAGGAGTGCAGTGGCACAGGATCAGTTCTGGACATTGTGGCACAGGTCAACTCCAGGCACAGATGGAAACCAGAAGCCTAGATTCCCTTCTATATCCACTACTCATGTTCTTTTTGTTCATCATTTACCTGGGTCTGTGTACTTTCAAAAAGAATGTGCTCAACCTCTGCATTCATACTTGCAGAAAATTCAGAATTGCATGGGCTTAGCTATTTTCCAATTGTTGAAAAAGGATACTATGACCAAGGCAACTTTCAGAAAAAAAGAGTTTATGGGGACTTAGAGTTTCTGAGGGTGAATTCATGACAATCATCATGAGGAGTAAGGCATATGGTAGCTAGCAGACAGGCATGATGCTGAAGGAGGAAGAGAAAACGAACAATAATTACATGGGTTTTTAAGTAATCAAAATCCATGTCTAGATCACATCTCTTAATCATTTCCAAATAGTTCCAACAACTAAAGACTTAGTAATTAAATATATGAAGCTATGGGGTGTATTCTCATTAAAACCAATACATACACTCTGGCTTCCATATTCGGGTGGTTATATCGTAATGCAAATCAAATTTAGTCCAACTTCAAATGTCTCCATATAATTTCAGTCACAAGATTGTGTTTTCCTTTTTTCATTTATTCTTCTCTCATATATTGCATCCCAACTTCATTTCTCCCTCCCTCCAGTTTTCACCACCCAACCAGTCCTTTTCCTCAGATCCACTCCCTTCACTTCCCCTCAGAAAAGATCAGAACTTCCAGGAACATCAACCAAATACAACATAACAAACTACAGTAAGACCAGGCATATATTCTCACATCAAGTCTGTATGGGGCAACCCAATAAAAAGGTCCCAAAGGCAGGTAAGAGAGTTGCAGAGAGTCCCCATTTCTACTGTTAGGAATCCCACAAGAATACCAAGCTAAACAAACATTAAATCTATGCAGAGGATCTAGGTCAGGTCCATTCAGGCTCCCTGATGTCTGTGATCCCACTTGAGTCCCAGTCAGCTGATTCTATTGGCCATGTTCTTATGGTATCCTTGATTCCTGTGGCTCCTCCATTCCTTCCTCCTCTTCCTCTTCATCCTCCTCCTCCTTCTCCTCTACAGTACTCTTGAAGTTCCACCTAATATTCGACTGTGGGGCTCTGCATCTTCTCTGATCACTTTCTGAATGAAGTCTCTCTAATCTCTCTGATTACTATTATGCTAGGCTCCAGTACCAGCATATTGTGGAGACATGACAAACTCTAGATTGGCTGGGTTAGTAATTTAATCCTTCTATTTGAGGCTTTTCCTGGTTACAAAGGATGGCCTGTTCAAGGTCTGTGTTCCCTTTAACTAGGAATCTTTACTAGTGTCACCTTCATTATACTTAACTTCCTATGGAAAATCAAAAACCCAAGATAGCTAAAAATCATCCCATATAATAAAAGAACATCCAAAGGTCTCACCATATCTAATTTCAAGATGTACTACAGAGCAAAAGTAATAAAAAAAACACATGGTATTGGCATAAAAACAGACACTTTTAGTAATGGGATTGAATTGAAGACCTAGAAGTAAATCTACACACCTATTGACACCTGGTGAAGTAGAAATTTCTGGTTTCTTTAACAACTCAGTTGTGTCACATGATGTTTTTCTGGAAACTGTCTTGAAAGTGGCTATGTGATGTGTTGTTGAAAACAGACACTTGAGATGGCACATGATGTTTAGAAATAATACAATAGAACTTCACAAACAGATGATGCATTACTATGCTATGCAATGCTTTGCTGGTCTTCACTGGTCTTTGTTAGTCTTCACATCATAGAGAGAAGCACACAAATGAATTTCCCATGGTATTTTGGCTGATGTTGGCCACTTTGCTGACTTGTGCAGATTTGGCTGGGTCATGCTGCTGCTACTGATTGGTGTTTGATATTGCACTGGACTGCTGATATCCTGACAACCAAGGGTATAATTGCCCCAAGGAACTACTTCTAAACACGTTCACAACATCATTTTTCTGTTAACCTTTTTTCTTCTACCTCAGGTCAGTGGGTTAGAAGGGAGATTGAAGTATTTAAGAATCCTAAATAAAGTAGATTTTGAAAAAAATCTAAGCCTACAACCTTGTTTTTGATAAAGAAGGCAGAAATATATGATAGAAAAAAGAAATTATATTCAACAAATGGTGCTTATGTAACTGAATGTCAGTATGTAAAAGAATGCATGTAGATCCATAGCTGTCATTCAGAACAAAACTCCAGTCAAGTGGATCAAAAACCTCAACATATACCCAGAAACATTAAACCTATTAGAAGAGAACATACAGAACAGCCTTGAATGCATTGGCACAGGAGACAACTTCATGACCAGAATACCAATAGGCCAGGTACTGAGACTGACAATAAATGGAACCTCATGAAACTTAAAAGTTTCTGCAAGGCAAATGACACCTCCAATAGGACAAATCAGCAGCCTGGAGAATGGAAAAATGATCTTCACCAACTTGCCATATAACAGAGTGCTAATATCCAAAATATAGAGAGAACACTAAAACATTTAAATGTCTAGGGTCTGAAGTCTTTTCTAAGACATAAGGCAATCTATTAATTGTAAATCCCTGTGAAATTAAAAGGAAACTACATACTTCCAACCACAACAGTATAGAATGTATATTATCATTCCAAAAGGTATAAATAGGAGCAAGATAAAATCTTGGCAAGACAATCTTCAACTTTGTAACTCTTCATCTGATGATATCAAGGGCTTAGATGGATCTTCAGATCTTCCTCTACTTCCATCTTTGCCCAGTGAAACACCTCTCTCTCTTTCTCTGTCTCTGTCTGTCTCTGTCTCTGTCCCTCTCTCTCTCTCCTCATCCCACTTCCTATCTGTATCTTTCCTTGACATATATCTCAAGGCTCTGGTATCTCCAATACCGATATCTCCGGTACCTTGGAGTCTACTATACAGACTAGGTTCTACTTTCACAGCTTTACACAATGACCTCTTCCATTCTCCAAGCAGTAACAAGTACGGCCTCAAGAAGCTTTCTCTAAGTGTGGAAGAAGATTCCACAAACCCTTTACTTTTTCATGTTTCGTGACTCTTCAGCCAGAATCTCCTGGCCAGTCCTGTCAAGTTCCAGTGCCTATTTGGGATGGAATCTAGCATAGGCTATGATTTGGTCTTTAGGAACAGCTAATTCCTTAGACCTTTGCTTTTGACAAGTTGTAGGATTAGCTGGGTTATCTTTCACGGAGAGCACAGCTCCCTTTATTCCATTTCCTGTCCTTTTAGTACAATCCTTGACTTCATTATTAAATTTCCATGTTTTCCTTTTTCCCTAAAAGTATACATTTGTATTTCTTTTCATCTGATTTGTTCTTTTTCATTGTAGATCTGCATAATAGTCATCACTAATAACCCCATAAAACAGTCAGTGTTGACTGTCTTGAAACATCCTCCACCAGTGAAATTCATTCAAAACTCTTCAATTTAGTTGCAGACAGATTCTTAGGGTAAGAGAATAAAACAGACAAAACACTTGTCAAAAATATCAAAAAATTGGTTAGTAGCCTAATTGCTAATATTGTTTCCCAGTGAAACCTCTTGAACTGGGCCCTCCATAGTCCACATTATTCTCAGCACTATTGATTGTCTTCCAAGTTCTTACTAGGATGGCCTGTTAATCCCTACTTACAGCATCCAACCACTTTCCAGTTCAAGTTCACAAAACTTCCATATTTCTCCAAAACCAGTGTTTTTATTACTGTCACAGCAATAGCGGACTACCTGATACCAACATCTGTCTTTAATACTTTTCTATTGCTGTTTAAAGACACCATAACCAAAGAAGAAATAGTCTATGAGGATTTAAAGTTCCAGAGGATGAATCCATGACCATCATGGCAGGAAGCATGGCAGCAAGCAGGCTGGCATAGCACTGAAACAGCCCTGAAAGCTTACATCTGATCCACAAGCAGGAGGCAGAGTGACCCATCTGAAATTTCATGGGCTTTTGAAATGTCAAACCTCATTCCCAGTTGTTGTACATCATTTCCAATTGGCCATACATCTTACTGTTTCAAATGGTTGAGAATCAGTCATGGAACTATATAAGACTATTGGGCCATTCTCATTCAAACCACTACATTTTGTTTGAATGGTGAAAGATCTGGGAAGCAATAAGGTTTAGGAAGTGCCAGGAGGACAGGGTTCTCACCATGGGATAGGCATATTTATATGTGTTTGAAGTACTAGCAATCTCTCTATGCACATTCATAGAGAGAAGGCCAAGAAACATAGAGGTAGAGGGATACTATTTGCAAGGAAGGATATGACGTCATTAAAACCTTGACCTCAGGTTTCCATTTCCCTGAACTATTCACCAAAATATACATATTTTTTAGACTACCCAGTTTATGATAGTATTTTGTTATAGCAGCCTTAGCCAACTAATATAAAAAGTAGTGATGTCAGAGGGTGGAAGGAGGACCTATGAGTATGCTTTGTTATACCATCTGCACGGTATAGAACAGGCCCAGGTTACTGTCTGTTGACTATTTGGTACTTGTTGCTAGAAATGCTCTCTTTATACTCAGAGTGCAGTGACCAATTGTAGTCCTCTTACATCTGTCTTTCTGACCATATGCCAACTCTCAGTCACAAAGTAAGATCCAAAGAATCAAATATGATGCTGCAGCTTACAAAGCTTTGAAGCAAAGGGAACAACATACTTTTTTCAGCCTCAACCTTCTTCACTTTCTGATTCTCTGAGTGTCTTATTGCCCTGCCTCGGTGAGACAATCACTCTCCTCTCCCCAACCCATTTCCAGTCAAAGTTTATATACACAGTGTTGTGTCATCTCATTAAAAGATACTGAGAAAAGGTGGCATCACACTGCCAGGTTAATAGATTTGCATTTTCCCAGAATTCTTTGTTGACACATGCTTTACCCAAGGAAACTACTTAAATTACTGCTAAGGGTTATGAGAGGATGTATATTGAGGCATATGAGCCTTATTTTCTTTTTTGAAAGTCTACTCAGTTTCACCCTTGAAATCCACTTTAACATATAAGTTTATATTTTTGTGTTAATTTCAAACAGACATTAGTAATTATCAATTCAGTTAAAATGTTCTGTCTCTATAGTCTTAGTTCCATTTAAATGAGCACAAGAACAAACTCTAAATGTTGAACTTTGTGAGAAGAGAAGACCTTAAATGAGCTGACCTTCTAACATGCATCTAAAGTCTTCTGAATCCACATTACTAAATACAGTTGTATTTCAAACTGCCTCAGGTTACAAGGGCTATGACTAAGGAATTCTAGCGGAGGTAATTAGCTTCCTACACTCCCTCCAAGCTTGCTTTGTGGGAACCTCTGTGACATTAATGTTGAGAAGACTGTAACTTCTGATTAGCATTGTTAAAAAAAACCCTGCCCACTTCTTTGCTATTTTCAGACTCCTTTCAGACTGGGGGTGTCTTTCCAGCAGGGAAGCAAATGTTGGAGTTGATCCGAAAAGGAAATGCAGAGTGTCAGAAGTTGAGTTTCTATTAGTCAGCAGTGGAGTTGAGGGCAACTCTTTTAAACTCTGTGTCATCTTTTCCCCTATTTGTAAAATGAGGGGGCGAGACCATGCTTGCAAGTTTCCTTCTTAATTTATGTGCAGCGATCTGAGATTTCTCATCCAAAGGGAAAGGAAAATTATGGAACTATCAAAGGTTCAGTAAGGTTTACATCACATTAGAAACAAAGTTAAAACTGAGCAAGTTTACCTGTCTAACTTTCTTTAGACTTACTGGGGTACTAAGACAAATTCTCTTTATGTAGCTGACATATTTAACAACCTTACTGTGTGAACTGTAGTCAAAACAGACAGTTTCTTTTTAAATAACTGTATTTTGATGGTGATCTTTGCTCATGCTAATCTTTCTCCAAGAGACTGATGACTTTCTCCTTGGTTTCAGGAAATGATGTGACATTGGCTTGAGAAGTAGAACACTCTCAACCCAGAAGTCATGGCATCTGGTTCCTCATGAGCTTTGAGAAGATAGAATCAGGTTAGTGTAATCCCTTCTTGCATCTTCCATTTGGGACTTGCTTCTCCCAGCAAGAAGTCTGGTCTTGCTGACTTCCCCATTTGACTTTTGAATTATTTCCTTGTGCAGATACCATGGAGAAAGCAGATTAGAGAGACTGAGCGTAATAATCCAAGACAGAATACACTCATGCTTTGTGGTTATGTGATCTCTATAGTAAGGAAAAGTTGACTGGTTTTCTCAAACAATGCTCCACAAGACTCTGGGGAATTCCTTCTTCTGAAGTTTCCTTGATTGAATGGCCAAGTGAGACCAATTTTCTGCTCTAAGGAAACTGATATTATACATTCCCTACTCATATGTCTCTGTGGGTTTCCAGATCCCTCCGTCTGGATCTAGTGAGAGGATTTCAGATAATCTCCCTCCAGTTTTATACCCATAGCCTCCTTATCCCAGGAAAAGCCATATGTGCCTTTGGCCCTGGGAGGAACAGAATTGTCTGAACACTTATGTAGGCCTTGTCGCTTCACCAGTGTATCCAAGGTAACTTGGCAGCCATAGCTCCCTCTACTTTCCTAAGCTGTAGATTAAACCCCAGTCTCTGTCTATCCAGTCATCAGTACACAGAATTTCAACATTGGATGAAAGGACGACGATAGTAATAATTTTAAAATTTTGGTTTCTTTGAATAACACAGAAATATTTTAAGAATATGTTTTCTTTTTAACCCCCAGTGTGGGGATAAGGGGCTGCTTTACAGCAGCTATGATTTACCTAGAGCAAGAGTGTGGTCTTGCTGCAGGTAGTCTCTGCGATTGTGTCAGATTTGGAATTCTGGGAAGTTTTCAGAGGATATATAAATGCTAGATCCCAGATAGGTGGAGTGAGTAGTTGTGGATTGTTGGTGGTATGTTGGTTAATTGTTGGTTGTTGTTGGTTTTTGTTGGTCAAGGTTTGTTAGGGAGTCTTGTGGAAAGAAGAAATATAAAGAATAAGAAATTAGATATCCTGATGGCAAAGATCAAACTTGCCCCAAAGAACTTGTTATCCCCAATCAGCAGGAAGGAATTTAATAATTCTGCCTCTTTCCTGACTCCTGATGTTATCCAGGGATCTTTTTCCATTCATCTCTATCCTCTTTTTCTTTCTTATCTAGTGTTAAGAGGTTCAATGAGTAGAAGAAAAGGGTGGAGAAGAGTAAAAGAAAGAACCCCCAAAGTAGCCAAGGATGGCTACAGACACCTTAGAATCTAACTACTGTCCTGAAGACCTTTATGCAGGGATCACCTCAGTAGTGCAACTCAGTAGTTTGCACACACACACATACACACACACACACACAAATATGTGCCTACATAGACTCAAGTCAATAATTTGAGAGAGTGGAGGATCATGGGAAGAGTTGGACAAGGGAAAAGGAGGCATAGAGTGATGGATATTTAATACTAGCATAATTTTTAGACAAAATTTTAGATAAAAGTACAGTCAACATACTAAGTATCAGATTTATGCATGGCCAATGACATATTTACACACAGTTGTACAAAATCACCTCACTTAACATTTATTTAAAGGTAAAGTATGGAATATTTCATATGACATGTATTTTACTGAGAGCACGTAGCAATCAATCAATGCTCAGCATGAAAATAGAATGGCCATATGAGATAGCACAGGCTTGAACATGTAATGTTGTTTGAGGAAGATTGGCATGTGTTTGAAGCCAATTTTAGCTAGATATCAAGACTCCAAAAGGAAGGGGGGAGAGAAACAGACAAACAGAACCTCCCACTCCCCCCCCACATACACACAAAGAGAGAGAGAGAGAGAGACAGACAGACAGAGAGACAGAGACAGAGACAAAGAGATAGAAAGACAGAGAGACAGAAAAAGACATAAACAGAGAAACATAGATTGACCACAAGAAACTGGGAGTTTTATTGAGGTTTATATTTCATGTCAGTAACGTGAAAACAAAATACCCAAATCCAATGTTCAAAGAGTTGTTTGTGCTGAGTGTATACCTTACTTTTCTACTGTTGTAAGGCAAATCCAACATCTTAAATTAGAACTCTGTGTGTAGCCTCACTAACTTTTTTTCCTAAGTTTCTCTCCAGTAATTTTAACACCCTTAACCTCACTCAAATATCTAGAAATTGAGTGATTTTACTGCTTTATGACTCTGAGTTTTGAAGTGCTGGGCAAATCATTTACTCCTTCTTTTGTCCAGGTACTGCAGTGTACTCATGTACTGTGGGGTGCCCATGTATTGTGTGGTACCCGTGTACGACAGAGTGCCATTGTATTGCAGGATGCCCATGTACTGCAAGGTGCTCACATAATGTGGGGCGATAATACATTGCATTGTGCTTCAGCTGGAATACACCACAGCGGGAGGTACATCCTATTATTCTCTTTAGTTATGGTAGAGCCATGCATATTGGAAAAATCATAAAAGTGGAAAATGATGTCTTAGTGCCCTGTTGTGAAAATCTATTTCAATGGCTTTATTTCTGAGTCTGTAAAGTCTTTCTTCTTTTATAGCTATAAATGAATTATAATATACATTTGTAATCTATTTTTGTCAACTTCTTCCTCACAAAATTGTAAATTTTGTCTGGAATTCTTATGTGTAGATGTTATCCTGTGTGCTGACATGCCATTTATTCATCAAAGCCTGTTTGAATATTAACTTTGTAGCCAATCCTGGTTTAGATACTGGGGTTGAAAAAAAGCAAAATTGAAGAGCCAGTCATTTATCCATTTAGGAGGGTAAATGTGTGATTGCCACACAACAGTTGCCCATGTGTGTTAGAGAAAGATAATAAAAAAATGCATCAAAGTTTGATAAAGGAAATTAGGAAGAAATTGTAAAGAATGTTTTGAGAGGCAGGAATAAAATTCTGTGTTAAAGCATTGTCTGTGTTAAGCACTGATCTGGGTTCAATTCTTAGAACTGGAGGGAGCAAGGTGCTTCAGGGTCTGTGTGGAAGATGTGGGGGGCAGACCCAGGACCAGGGTATCAATGGGGTGTGGAGGTAGACACCAGGACTAGGGTGTTTCTGGGACTTATCTTTGCATATTGTAAAAGGTGTGAATATTTTTCATTTTTCTCGAAACTGTCACTGAATTGCTCTCAAAATATGCAATAAATAGTGCTTTGTACTCATGCAGAATATTCTGTGATGCCAGCTTTATCATATATTAATTGTACTGTTTTATCTGCATATGGTTTTTCTTTAGGATTCCAAGGAACAAATATAATTAAATTTTGAAGACTAGTACAACAGTTTTAAAGCATTGTTCCATTTTTTAATCCTTTCAACCTCTTCATAAGTCATCCTGACTTCATAAGTCCACCTGTCTTCAGGATTTCTTTGCTAAGTAATTATTTTCTAAATTGTTCTCATTCTGATGCTGTCTCAAAAGAATCTAGTGTCAAAGCTCTCTTCGGATATTTTAAAATGGCAAAAATATTTTTTTTCTCTTTTAAAATGTTCAAAGGCAAATGGTTCCAAGTTTTGCTGAACTTGTCATTGGCTTCAGTGCATCCCTTTGACCCATGGCCTTCACCGAAAATCTCACACAGAAGGCTCGCATCTTGTAGATCATTTGAAATGTTTCACTGCCACTTCTGATGCTATTTTGCTTTGGCTTCTTCACTCAAATTTGCCACAGTATCTTAAATGATTTTAAAAAGAAAAAGGTGTGTATCCTATATTAAATCTTCTAAATGGCACAATTTACCTTACAAAGCAGATGTGCCAGGTATGTGCCAAGTTCTTGCACTGCACATAGAGCATGCCCGTGGGAGCTGGTGATGGCCAGGCTCATTATCTTATGCTCATTCATTTCCCTTTTTCTGTATCTAAAACTCCACAGAGCATATACATTAAAAATAACACACACACACACACTCATATGCAGGTATGTGTGTGTATATGTGCATGTGTGTTAAATATGGGCCCTATTCTGAGCCAACATTAGTGTTCACATGTGTCCTCAACATGCCTGATATCATGGAAGAGACCTGTTGAGAACCACAGGCTGTAGGAAAATGAGGAGGAAGAGGAGGAGGAGGAGGGGGGAAGGGGAGGTGGAACGGGGGAGGAGAAAGGGGAAGGGGGAGGGGAAGGGGCTCATAAACTATGGTGATGAAAAGGTGCAGGCAGCTGGGATCTTCAACAGCACTGGAGGGAAGCTTTATTAGTCAATTCTTTGTTGCGAAAGAACACCCTGAGAGCTTAGGGGGAAAGCTCTATTTTGGCTCACAGAAAAGAGATATACTCAGTATTGTTTCATGATCTTTATATTTGTTATTATGTGTAAAACAATTCATGTATATGTGTTTGTGTATGTGTGTGTGAATATGAATAAAATTTCACTTAATGATTATATTCAATTTACTAATTTGTTATTTTAGTCTTGACATTCAGTGTACTTTTAGACTTGGACATTATGCATGCTAATTCTGTAGACATTGTTGTGTGTAAATAGGTGTAACTGTCTCTGCCCATTCATACCCAGCACTGGAAATACTACTTCATAGTCAATCCATATTCCACTTTAGTAGATAGTATTAGACTGTTTTCAGAAGCTCTTATAACACTTATACTTCTTGGATGCTTGGAATTGAATCCAGAGCCTTGTTTTTTATAAGATGTGTTCAACCAATTTACCTTCCCACTCTCAGTGTGCCAGGGTTCAAACTCTTTGGCAACACTGCCAACACTTAATATTTCCTTTTACTTAGCTTTAGACACCCTGGAATTTCCTGTCTTTAGCTTTCATTTTTCTTGATAGCTAAAGAACCTTGGGACCTTTTCACATGTTGATTTGCTAGCTGAACAGCCAATCGATTTCTCAGGGACTTTGCCTATCTTGTGTAGTCTATGCTTCCTTATCAGGTTACAGGATCTATACCTATACCTAAACCTATACCTATATATAAACCTATACCTATACCTATATCGTCACATGTGAGTTCATTGTCTTGAAGGTGACATAATGCAATGTTTATTTTCATTCAGTTTTCTTTCTTTTTTTATTTAGTAGTACTGTCTTAGTCAGTGCTTCTATTCTTGCACAAGACATCATGACCAAGATGCAAATTGGGGAGGAAAGGGTTTATTCAGCTTACACTTCCAAATTGCTGTTCATCAGCAATAGAGGTCAGGACTGGAACTCAAGCAGGTCAAGAAGCAGGAGCTGATGCAAAGTCCATGGAGGGATATTTCTTACTGGCTTGCTTCCCCTGCCTAGTTCAGCTTGCTTTCTTATAGAACCCAAGATTACCAGCCCAAGGATGGCACCACTCACAATGGACCCTCCCCACTTGATCCCTAATTGAGAAAATGCATTACAACCCGATCTCAGGGAGGCATTTCCTCAACTGAAGCTCCTTTCTCTGTGACAATTCCAGCTTATATCAAGTTGACACAAAACCAGCCAGTACAGGTATCTTTACATAAAATATCTTATAAATTGTGATACAATAATAATATGTTATCAACTATTCCTTCTATTGTCCATGCTGTCATATACCCAAATCAAGAAATATATAGTGAAGATCATGAATTCAATCTTGCATAATTTCTTCTAGACTTGAACTATCTCAACATTAGAAAGCAATCATATAGAATTTCAACTACATGACATTAAATTGAGATAAGGCCAAAAAAGGTTCAATTTCTTTTCATACTAGTTATGTCTTTCAGGGTTTAAGAGCAGCATATAGAGCATCTTTCCAACTTTGCAAAAAAGTTCCTCCAGTTAGATATGTTTAGAAACTTTTGCTTGGTGTTTGTGGCTCTAGATCAGATATTTTCAAACTTCTTACTGCTATGAACTTTAATACACAGTTGTGTTGGGTTGACCTTATGTTGTTGTGACCCCAACCATAAAATTATTTCATTGCTACTTTATAACTATAATTTTGCTACTGTTGCTATTTGTGATGAAAATATATGAGATGCAGGATATCTAATATATGACTGCCAAAGGTGTGGAGATCCACACCTAGATTACAATTAGCCCTAGATAAGAGGATGATTTATTATGACTTTCTGTGACCTGAATAACTTGACTCTCACAAATCTTACTAGGGACAGCAAGGTAACTGAA
The DNA here is from genome assembly GCA_036184795.1 of Tokudaia tokunoshimensis. Taxonomy (NCBI): domain Eukaryota; kingdom Metazoa; phylum Chordata; class Mammalia; order Rodentia; family Muridae; genus Tokudaia; species Tokudaia tokunoshimensis. The sequence continues at coordinate 23,807,793 of BTHU01000008.1, forward strand.
AAAGGACACATACACAGAAACATATGGCAAATTCAGCATCAGGGTGCAAGTTTTCTAATCTGCCACAATCTGGAAACTCATTGTGTCTATTTGATTTGGTAGAGGAAAGAGGTTGGCTAGATTTTACAGGTGAAATCTGTAGAAGCAATGTCAGGCTACAAACATCATAAAGGAGAAAACTGTAATTGTTAGTCTTTGCACAGAGACTAACTGGTTAATTGTCATAAATACCCATACCTGAACTTCTAAGGAAAGCTTTGCCATTCCTCTTTCTCCTGGGCCATATGGGTAATGGTTTGCCAAATTTCCTACTCAACCAAAGACCTTGGAGTCCTCAGCATGGCAGTCTCCCTGTCAACAATGAACATTCACTTAGTAAGTCACTCAGGATGTCATTCATTTATGGCTTATAATGACATTGTAAACAAAACAGAAGAAAAATGAACCCATGTGTCTTTATTAAAAATGATTCTATGTTTTATTTCATTACTAGATTTATAGATATAAATAAGCCACATCTTGGATGGCTGCCATTAAAGACCAGCAGCTATGGCTCTTTGCTACTGCATGATTGTGGGCTTCAACAATGAACACAGGTAACAAAGAATGTGAGCAGGCAAGCAAGCCAGTGCTGAAGGCTCCATCTTCCTCAAACACTTCAAGTTCTTCAAGACAAAATCAGGGAGTTGTAGCTTCATGCCCTATTAACCTAGTCATGTGCTGTAGAACTGTTTTCAGGTCTCCAAAGACAAGGCTGCACCCAAGTTCTTCCAGCAGAGGGTGAGTGTGTCTAGTCATGCCAAGAGAAGCAGGAGGTATGTCCTTCAGGAAAGCTTATAGCAACAAAGTCTGAGCTCATGTGCCCATCCCCTCCCTTAATAATTTCTACACTGTACAATAATGATAATAAAAACTCAGAAATTTGAACATTATGGGAAAGTAGTGGCAAAATGAACTTAAGCCAATTGCTGATTGACTTCTATCATGGGAAATGATGATGTAACAAATAGCCATCAGAGGATAGAAATGCTCTAGAAGAAAATATGAGAATGTTAATTTTCTTGTCTTGCTTTCTCTTTGTTTGTAGGGAGATAGTCAGCATTATCTTAAATAAATAAAAGTAGAAAAATTTGGATTTTACATCCTTTATGCATTTTGTATCACATATTCATTCAGCCTAAGGAGGAAACTTCTAGAACACACCTTTGTTGTCAAGGAACACTGGTAGGCAATCCATTCATTAATTCTGTTGGACTCATTCCACATTCTCCATAAAATCTGGGTGAAAATAGAATTGGATATTGAGTAATTGGATTGCAATAGACACCTTTTCTTATTTTGACCCATATGTTATCCTTACTCTGATGTTTTACTAATTTCTTCTTCACCCCCAAATCCTTTACAAATCACATGATTGTAAAAGCAAATTTGAAACATTAAAAGAAAACAGCTGTCCTGATGCCTGCTAGAATGGACCAGCAGTCATCAGTAGCATATATAAAATGATGGAAAATTCTCCATTTTGAAACCATATTCTTCACAATACTTAATTAAAATTGAATAAGTATAATCAGGCCAAAACTCAAGGTCATATAACTTTCTGTGCTCATCACTATGAAAAATTATAATCCGGCTCTGGTCTAGGCAGTAGCTAGGTTTTCAGATTCTACCTAATGTACATGAACTCATACAGAGACATTGTTCTTAAGTTGAGTCAGATATCCCACTGAAGATTAATTCATGCCACTGTTTGTGTATAGCAAACTTGTTTGATGATATTTTTCTTTTACCTAAATAAAATATAAGAAATATGGGTGTTTTCTACTTAAAAATTCTTTAAAATCATTATAGTCTATTAGAAGTTGTCATTATTTTAAAATGTAATATTTTAAATCTTTAAGTCTGATATTATAGAAACCCCATAGCATACTTCTAAATAAGAACAACAGTTTGTATAGTATAATTTTATTACAGAAACATCTGAAATTCTATAGGTGTCTGGAAGTGGGTATACTTTATGATAAATTTATTGTAGATAATATCTGAATCTAAATAATCAGCAAAGGCAATGGGAGAATGTTCTATAACTAGTCTAAATAATGGGGGAAATGTTAAATGTGCTGATGAGAAATAAGTTAGCAATGTTTTTATTGGGAAAATTAAAATGGTAATTCTTAGATTTTAATTAAAAGCATGAGTTGTCAAAATAAATTATTTTACAATATTATTCTGCTGTTTATTACCCATGTCCAAGAGTGCCATTTACACACAGAGTTTGCACCTGTGCCAATGAAAACGCCATCTCTGCAGGAAGGTGTGTCTCTTCACTTCTGTTGCTGAAAATCCTATATACAGGTGTCATAACATTCTCATTGCACATTGGGAATAATTCAGATGTGATATTTACTATCATTTGTTAGTAAAAGGAAATAGGGGAGTTCAATAAGTTGACTCAGCAGGTGTAGGAGTCTGCTGGCAAGCCTAAAAATTTTTATTCAATTCCTAAAACCCACATTAAACATGGAAGAATAAAACATACTTACATGCATACATACATACATACATTCATACATACATACACACATGCACACCCACACCTACCCACACCCACCCACACCCACATCCACCTCTCATATATATATATATATATTTGAGAAAAAGTGAAGTGGGGGGCACAGGAGGAGTTAGGGGGAAGATGGGTAGACATATAGTAATCATTTATGACAGTCTCAAAAAATAAAAAAATAATGTAGATCACAGAATAGAAGGAAAAGTAGTTGACCCTTATTTCTTGAGACTTGAGAAAATCACCCTATGATAAGAACATTTGTTTTTCCCAGAACACAGGATTCTCTGAGGGAACTCCTGAGTATTACTTTTAGGCACATACATGCAAAAAGTTGTGCCACTCCACTCATGTAAGTGCCTAAGTACAAACACTGTTCATCAAAATGGATTAAAGGACAGCTTTTAAATAAAAACAAGATCAAGATATTGACTGTAATAATATGTGTTTGTTTTGTTTAACATGATATTTATGGGAAAATTGATGCAGATCAGGTAGTATTGATCCTTTGAAGAATGTATTGGATTTTTCATCCTTTGTGTTGGCACAGCTCCAGAGGCTATGAAGAAACAAAGTCTCTGGAAAGAAAGGCATTCTTTTTAAAACCAGGAAAGATGAGGGAACAGTCAGTTAGAAAGAAATTCTGCAGGGCCAATCAATGTGATGGACTCCAGGAAAAGAGAAGGCTTCATAGACTCATCTCTTGGTTACAAATTCCTGTATTAGTTCTCTCATAATAACTAGATAAAAATAAATCATGTCAACATTTCAAACATGCTAATAGAATTATTCAAATTATGAATAAAGTGAAGTCAGTAATGAGTTTGGGCACATAGGTCATAGAAAGAAAAGCAATGTTTTCCTTCTTCTTTGCTGTATTTAAAGGCATGTTCTTTTAAAAATTTATTTGAGATGAAGATCTATTGTTAAAAGTACCTTTGTAAGCACTCATCTAGCATTGAAAGATCCTGGGTGATACCAACAACTAGACATCATGAAACAATCAAAGATCAATTAGTTAATAATCGAAAACCATAATTTTAGTAGATTTGAGTGACATTGTGGTTTTCTTTTATATCAGTCAAGATTAATATAACTCAAGGAATTAATGGAGTTATATATATGTATATATGTTATTATTTTTACATTGAGTAAATAGAAAAAAGAATGAAGTTTGAATTCTTGCTGATAAATTGAGTCTTCTACATTCAAAGTGACTGAACAAAATAAAAAAATTTAACATATTAAATTCTTGATTTTATTGGAATATCTAAGAAAAGGTGACTAATTGCATTTTAAAACAAGGCTTCAAATATTTAAGTGAATTTATAAATTCATAAAAGCCCATGATTTACTACATATTTGCAAATGCTGCATCAATTAAATTCATAGATGTTAGCAAATTGAAAGATAGAAGAATAGGTAGAGATACTTTTATGTCTAGGTTTGGTTCAATAAGAAAACAAAAGTTGGTTTTTGCCATAATGAAGGAGCGATCTTAGATGGCAGCAGAACGAACTTTTCTTGCTTATGATATTTGGCTACCAGCAACCATGTCAGGCAGCTCACAATCACCTGTATCTCCAGCTTGAGAGGGATCTAAAACAGCTTGTCTCTATGGGAACCTGAAGTAATGTGCACATGCCCAAATCAGGCACGCACACACATACATGCACACACACACACACACACACACACACACACACACACACACACACACACTTTTTAAGAATACAGTTTAGGATCAGTACATAATATCTCTTTGTAGAGTGAGACCATTCTTTTTGTTTACAAAGAGAATTTTTAAAGACTCAAATACTTAAGCTATGCAAGTGTTTAAAGGAACAATACACTACACAGAACTGGATTAATAGGCAGCATCATTTAGTTTTTATCTCTTCAAGATCATTTGAAGAGCATCTGATTGAGGCAAAGGGGTGCTAACTATGAATGGTGCAATTAATTAGTTGACTTTAAAATAGCTAGTAGAATCAATTTTGAGTATCTTAAACATAAAGAAATGACCTCTGTGCCCAGTGTGGTAGATGTGCCTGTGACCTGATATAACTATTACACATTTTACATAGGTATTGTAAAATTCCTCATACATATGCCCAAGTACTACGTGTTAATACCAAGATGTTGTACCAATGCTAAGATTCTAGTTTTGACATGAACTCTGCCCCTGAATGGATTATCATGGGAGAAACTGGATGAAGGGTACATGGGAACTTCCAATGCTAGTTTTGAAACCTTGTGAATCTTTCATTATTTCAACATGATTTGCATATTTAAAGATGCTATGAAAATCTTGGCAAATCTTAGTTATTGCCTTGGATCTAAGTTTAGGTTGTTCTAGTGACTCAGGCAGGTGACCTGTCATAACCTTGGAGCCTTTCTAACGTTTCTCACCTCATTTGACTGTTCTATGAAATGGATGTACAGACCTTTGCTGACTCTGCTAATCCAGGCTTACTAATTTTTATGACTATTAACATATTTAACACATTAGGATTCAGCCATAGCATAAATATGACAAAATATTTGTGTATATTTATATATAATGACTCTACTCCCTGCATGTTGCCACCACAATAATTAATTTTCAGGTATCCTCTCAGGTTCTGTCTCCAAGTACAGCACAGAAGTTTTTTTGGCTACTAAAGATGGAACTTTCTCATTAAGAAAACAACTAACTGCTTTCCTTGCACTTAGAAAGGAGACATGTCTCCTTACAGAGCCGTAGGGACTAACAAAACTTGCCTAGCATTGACACTTCTAGTCTTATTATGTCGATTTTCCTTTCTGCTTTTTGATTTTTTGTTGGACACACTCAGCATCTTCTTACCCAGGAGATTTTGTGTTGCTGTTCCCATTGCTCAAGGAGGATTGCACGGTGAAGCTCAGCTCAAAATAATGCAGTTTCAAGGCAGAACCATCAGATTCCCTGTTTAAATTAGAAATTAATACAAAAATATGAATCAGTGCCAGTATTCGTACAGCCCATTCAAGCATTCTTTGAAAAACACATTGATAAATACACCTATGATCTTCCTAGAAAGACTGGGTCCAGAATAAATCATGCTTGGGAGAAAATAGAGGCATTATCATTTTTGGAGAGCAGCAGTGGGCTTTGATGTAATGAGGCAACTCTGGATGGTTATTTCACTTCTTTTCCCAGTCTTTGCATATGAAGATGTAAATGTTTCCCACCTGCTTCCTGGTCCTCAATTTGAGGTTAAGTACTGCTCACTTCACATTATTTTTATTTTAAAAATCTTTTATTGTATTTTTTAAATTTTTTTTAATTGAGATAAAATCCCATCACTCTCTCCCTCCTTCCCCTCCATCTAGCCTCTCCCAGCTCCCCTCCTTTCAACACCTTCCCATCTTCTCTAGTTTTCAGGTTGATATGTTAACTTTAGTGTTATGATTTCTTTGCAAGTATGTGGGCAGACAGGATTCAAATTTAATTGTTGTTCAATTTTTGTTTTGACTCTCCCTTTTCCCACAAAATATTTCTACAGCCTGAAGGGAAACAGTATATGTGCCAAGAAAAAAATAATGAAAAAAGCCAGAGATAGGAACATGACTTGAAATCAGAAATGAGTGTAAAACAGATTTGTGTTGCACTTGCAAACAGGATGAAAAAAATCATTGTCTGTAAACTCCCCCAAGACTAGCATCAAAGAGAAACTGGGTCAATTACACAGTTTTCTTTATTTCTAACATAAACCAAGTCAGTTGTTCTTCAATTTATATTTGTTCCTAATAGATAAAAGAACAAGAATATCTAAAAAGATAATAATAATAGCTATTATTATTAAATTATAATAATATCAATAAATATTATTAAAAATATTATTATTATTATTATTATTATTATTATTATTTCTCCCATTCTTGTAGTGACACTCAATCTCATTTCTAATATAGGGAATTACAACTCTGTGATGTAATTCCATGGTAGTGAAGTGAGAATGGGAAGTGGCAATTGTGAGTGACCATTTAAAAATACATTTGTATCTACCTTTAAGATAATCACATATTTTCCCTATCTCAGTCATTTCATGTATGTATATTTTTATCTGCAGCAAATTAGAATCTGCCCCTAGGATGAGAGGAAGCAGAGCCAGTAAATATCACCTATTTCTGTCTCACTGGGCTTGTTTTGGACATCTGACTCAGCACAGTGCAAGCTGGGTGCTGAGGCTCTTCGGTTAGGTAGACTTTCAGTGTGACAGCTGTCCTGTTAGTTATTCAAGGATATGGACAAGAGTGGGTCTGAGAAGGTGGAGGTGTCAAACTTTTTTGTGACTGGGATATCTCTGACTGGTCAGTGTCTCTGTTTTAGTTCACCCAAAGAAGCCTTTTCTCAGAACTTAATGTCAGCATTAAGAAAAAATATCCGGTTTTGTCAGAATCCAAGCATTGCTAATTTCTTCCTCATCAGATAAAGTGCTTAGGATATTGGATGGCTGAGAGGAGACTGTCATGGGGATGCCTATTGATTGTTAACTTATTAAATTCATTCTATCTATGTTGAGACAGGCTATTGTTAAGAAAGTTGAGGAAGAGACCCAGGTGTATTTCTGACTCTACAAAGGTCTGACTCAGATGACAAGGATAAGCATAGACCCAAAGGGACATGCAGTGTAATGTAGAATGTGATCCCTGAAGAATAGGCACGGGGGCACTGGTACTAGGGGCACAAGGCAATTTTAGGAAAGCCTTCTTGTAAAAGTAATTTTTATTGAGAGCTCTATTATTTACATATATTTAAGGAATTCAGCGGATACCCCAGATTTTGGTAATGAGATGAATTAATAGGAAAGGTAATGGCTGGAAAAGCTGGAGGTGACATAATGGAGATGGGTAGAAAGGCTCTGGGGGTTAAGAAGTCACAGAAGTGTGCCGAATTACCAAGGGGGCTGAGCATGGGGGAAGGAAATAGCCTGGAACATTGCCCAAACTCATAACTTTTTGTTAAAAGCACTTGTGATTTGATAGTCTAAAAATTACCTAAAGAGTACACATAGACCATTAGAAAATAAATACATGTAAAACTTGGGTAAGAGTGAGGTTGAGGTGCTAGGGGCATGGCTCAGTTTTAAGGGTGTTTATCTGCTCTTGCAGGAGACTCAGGTTCTAGTCCCAGCCCCCAAAGAAAGATGCTCACAACCATCTGTAACTTGAACTCCAGAGATTCAATTTCCCCTTCTGGACTCTGTGGGCGCCTGTACTCATGTGCACAGAAAACCCACAGACACCCATACATATAATTCTAAAATAAAGTTAAATGATTTTGGAACAAAAAAGATTAAAGTTGGTCATTATAGTAATACAAATACAATATAATGATATTCTATGATGTGATGAGATTTTTTTTAAAGTCTATCTTTCAGTGCCCCTACCTGTGGTAGGCACATCTCCCAAGGTGCCTTAGGACAATATGACATATCATCATAGTTTTGACACATTAAAATAGGAGTAATTGAGGAGGGTTTCCTGAAGAAATAATAAACTTAAGTGATTAGGATTAGAGAAAGTGCACATGGTAAGGAACCCCTAAAAACAGCCCTGGCGACAGCTAATAACTGACAAGCTGTGGCTAGAGCTGGGGAAGAAGACCAAAAGGAAAGTGTAGCTTTCACGGAGAAATGCCTAGAGTCAACTTGTAACCTGGGGTTAAAGTCATTGTAACTATCCCTCAAGCCCTCACTCCCTGTCTTATGTCTTTCTGGAATTGCCCACTATGCAAACATCATTTTGCCAGGGTAGGAGCTCCCTCTTGTAGTCCTTAAATGTCAGCTGCTTGGAGCACAGAGCAAGGCAGAGAAGAATGGAGAACAACTTTGTAAGGGAGAACAGATTAAATGAGGCCCAGACATGAAAGGACATACTTAACTAGCTCATGGGGTCTTGGGAGGTCCCACCTTATTCACCTTTGATGAGCATGCCTTTCTGGGGTGAACTTAAGATATCTCAGTGGGGCTTATAGAACTAAGCTGCCCAATATGAAATGCAGTAGGCTTTCTACCATCCTCCAGTGAATTTAAGCTCTTTCATTCCAAGGCCTGTCCTATGAATAGGAATGTCATTGCTTCCTCTGGTTTGGGGACAGGTGTCTGTACAGGAGCAGTGATTAGTTGGTAATGCACCAGAAGCCAGCAGTACTTCTTGAGATGATTCTTGTTAAGACTTCCTAAATCTATTTGTTCCTTTCGCTGGAATATGGCATTTACACATCAAAACCTTCAAAAAACCCCATGCTACAAGCTTCTGGGAGTAAGATTCACCCATTCATAATCATGAGACAAGCTGTAAATCAACCACCTGCAAGAGAAATACATTCAGCTGCTTGTTTCTGACTGCATCAGGATAGGTCAGATACAAGCAAGGTTTTATAATACAGAAATGTTTTTCTGAAACAGATGGAACGGAAGAGAGTGGTTAAGCCTTTTAGAAAGTGTTACTTATCTCCAAAGTGTCTAGCAGGGTTCCAACAAATAATTAGACAGTTTTAAAACAAAACAAACAAACAAAAAAAAAAAACCCCAACTCATAGAAAGACAATTAGTCAGGTTAAGATCTCAACGAATTAATGGTGACATCTCAATCGTACACTTTGCTTGAGAAATGTCATACAGTTGTAGGGTCGGGCGAAAATACAATACTCAGGAAACACGATGTTTTCTTTATTTTTCCTCCTTTTTTATTTTCTAAGTTTTTTTTTAATTTACATTCAAAATCGTTTCCCCTTTCCCGTTTCGTCCCTCCCCAAAAGTCCCATAAGCCCCCTTCCCTCCCTCTTTTCCCCATTCAACCCCCTCTCGCTTTTGTCTTGGCATTCCCCTACATTCAGTCTTTCCAGGACCAGGGGTCTCTCCTTCCATCTTCTTGGAAATCTATTGATATGCGAATTGTGTCTAGGGTATTCCGAGATTCTGGGTTAATATCCCCTTACCAGTGACTGCATACTATGTGTGTTCTTTTGTGATTGGGTGACCTCACTAAGGATGATATTTTCAAGTTCTGACCATTTGCCTAGGAATTTTGTGAATTCATTGTTTTTAATTGCAGAGTAGTATTCCATTGTGTAAATATACCACATCTTCTGAATCCATTCCTCCGTTGAGGGACATCTGGGTTCTTTCAAGCTTCTGGCTATTATAAATAAGGCTGCTATGAACATAGTGGAGCATGTGTCCTTATTGCATGCAGGTAAAGCCTCTGGATATATGCCCAGGAGTGGTATACCCTGATCCTCCGGGAGTGTCATGCCCAGTTTTCTGAGGAACTGCCAGACTGCTTTCCAGAGTGGTTGTGCCTTAACAAGAGCAATTTTATTGATTTAAACAGCAAACTGACCATGGATACAGCACAGACTGGGTTGCTGACAGTGAGACCCAACTCTTCTGGGTGAGAGGGTTTTAAGTTCAAAAACCATAAGCAACGTGTATAAGAAGCCTCACAAAACTGAAAACCAAAATGAGGAGAGCCATCTAAGATTACACAAGAAGGAAGAATAGCAGATTGGCTTTGTAATAGTAGGTTTCATAGTCATGAATTTTTTGGTTGGAACATGGAAGGAATGCAGGGTTTTGGGGGTCAGAACACATCTACACCCTTGGGGGGTTGCAATTAGGATGTAACATGAATAAATAAATAAATAAATAAATAATAAAAAACAAATAAGTAGAAAAATAAACAAAAGACAGAGTTTTGCTAAATGAGACAGATGGTGGTGAAGTATATCTGGAACAACTATAGAAATATGTATAAATATGATGAATAAAATACATATTTCAAAGTATAAAAATAATATAAAAATGGGACAAAATAACTCTTATCTTTTCATGCCTCTCAATACAAAAAGTAGATACCTAATAATATCAATGAAACTTATTACATTATACAAGGCTTCCTAAAAACTCTCCTGTGGTGGTTGTGTTGAGTCTTAAGGAATAGGATCTTCCCCAGAATTGAGGAGTACTGACCTAAAGGCATCATGCTAAACTCTGGGGGCTCTAGAGGACTCGGTGCTCTTCTAATGAGCTTTTGGCTAAGGGGTAGCAGATGTGCAGGGGAAACCTAGAAAGAAGCTGTGTCTGCTAGACTAATATTGATCAACTAATACTGAGGCACTATGGAAAGATTGGAAAGTTGCAAGTCCACAAGCTAATTATTTTGTCTCAGGCTAGTTTTAGTCACCTCTACCAATAGCCATTCCTAACCCACCTTTGTATCAGAACTAATATCTCATGACTGATTGACAAAAAAAAAAGTGTTTGAAATCTATTAACTTAGCAGACTACTAACTTCTATCAATTCAAAATTAAAATTATTATCAGGGAGCATCTGATGAATTCTATCTGATAACTTCAGATAAAAATGTCATAAGGTTGAGGCCAGTCTAGGCTATATAGAGAAACCCAGTCTTTAAAAAAAAAGCAAATTAGATTAGATTAAAAAATGGGAGAGAACTCTGTTTTTACCTGGGATAGATTATTAGAGAAGTTTTTTTTTTAATTAAGCATTGTGTTTATTTACATTTCAAGTGATATCCTCCTTCCTAGTTACCCCATCTACCAATCCCCCATCCCATCACCCCACATCCCTCCCCTTTGCCTCTACGAGTGTGCTCCTCCATCCATTCACCCACTCCTGCCTCACACCTCTAGCATGCTCTTATGCTGGGGCATCAAGCCTCCCACCCCTTCCATTGGTATCAGATAAGGCTATCCTCTTCTACTTATGGAGCTGGAGTCCTGGTTTCCTCCATGTACACTCTTTGGTTGGTGGTTTAGTCCCTGGGTGCTCTGGGTGGTCTAATTAGTTGATATAGTTCTTCTTATGGGGTTGAAATCCCCTTCATCTCCTTCAGTCCTTCCCCTGGCTCTTCCATTGAGGTTCCCAGGCTCAGTTCAATGGTTGACTATAAGTATTTGCATTTATATTGGTCAAGTGTTGGTAGAACCTCTCAGACAACAGCCTGATCAGGCTTCTGTCGGCAAGCACTTCTTGACATCAGCGATAGTGTGTGGTTTGTTGTCTGCAGATGGGATGGATCCCTAGGTGGAATATATCTAGAATAACAAAAATCCCAGGATAGTGAAAACCATTCTCAACAATAAAATGACTTCTCGGGGAATCACCATCCCTGACCCCAAGATGTACTATAGAGCAATAGTGATAAAAAATCCCATGGTATTGGTACAGAGAGAGGCAAGTAGATCAATGGAATAGAATTGAAGACCCATAAATGAATCCACACATCTATGGTCACTTGATCTTTGACAAAGAAGCCAAAAACCACCCAGTGGAAAAAAGACAACATTTTTAACAAATGGTGTTGGTTCAGCTGGTGTTTGGCATATAGAAAAATGCAATTTGATCCATTCTTATCTCCTTGTACAAAGCTCAAGTCCAAGTGGATCAAGGACCTCCACATAAAAGCAGATATGCTGAATATAATAGAAGAGAAAGTGGGAAAGAACTTAAAACACATTGGCACAGGGGAATATTTCCTGAACAGAACTCCTATGGTGCATGCTCTGAGATCAAGAATTGACAAATGGGACCTCATAAAATAGAAAAGCTTCTCTAAGACAAAGGACACTGTCAACAGGATAAAATGGCAACCTACAGACTGGGAAAAGATCTTTACCAACCCTACATCCAATAGAAAACCAATATCCAAAATATAGAAAAAAAACTGAAGAAGTTAGACTCCAGAGAACCAAATAACCATATTAAAAATGGGATACAGAGCTAAAATGTGACTCTCAATTGAGGAATACCGAATGGTTGAGAAGCACCTAAAGAAGTGCTCAACATCCTTAGTTATCAGGAAAATGCAAATCAAAATCACCCTGAGATTCCACCTCACACCAATCAGAACGGCTAGGATCAAAAACTCAGGTGACAACAGATGATGGTTAGGATGTGGAGAAAGAGGAACTGTCCTCCATTGCTGGTGGAACTGCAAGCTGGTAAAACTACTTTGCAAATCAATCTGGCAGTTCCTGAGAAAATTGGAAATAGTTCTACCTGAAGTTCCAGCTATCCCACTATTGTGTATATACCTAAAAGATGCTCCAATTTATAACAAGCACACATTCTCCACTATGTTTATAGCAGCTTTCTTTATAATAGCCAGAAGGTTGAAACAACCCAGATGTCCCTCAACAGAAGAATGAATACAGAAATTTTGGTACATTTACACAATGGAGTTATTAAAAACTTCAGCTATTAAAAACAATGGCTTCATGAAATTTGCAGGCAAATGGATGGAACTAGAAAATATCATTCTGAGTGAGGTAAACCAGACACACAAAAAAACATACATGGTATGTATTCACTGATAATTGGACTTTAGCCCCAAAACTCAGAATACCCATGATACAACCCAGCTTAAGTAGAAGACCAAAGTGTAGATGCTTCAATCCTACATAGAATGGGGAACAAAATAATCACAGGAGCTAGAATGAGGGATGGACCTGGGATGGGAGACGATGGGGAGGGCCCAAAAGGGTGCAGGAACAGGTACTGAGACAGGAGAGAAGTGTGGAAAATCAGGAAATTGAATAAAAGTATGTAGCAGAGGGGATATGGAACTGGGGTAGCCACTAGAAAGTTCCAGACTCCAGGCAAAAAAAGGGTTCCATGAGCCAGTAGTGATGACTTTATCCAGAATATGCAAAAAAGGGGAGGTCCAACCTGTAGAGACAACCTCCCGTAGATAGACGTGACCCCCAGTTGAGTGATGGAGCCACCCATGCATCTCAAAATTTTAAACCCAGAAATGTTCCTATTAGAGAAATTTTTAAGCAGGAAACTTGTTGTTTAAGCTTGAAGTTGAAGCATGAAGCTTTTTAAGCAGGAGACATTCAATGAGAGAATCACTCTTGTGAGGGAACACAGCACCAAAGATCAATTAGCAGAAAGAAAAATGAGACCTTCAGTAGACCCCCATGGAGTGCTCAGGAACTTATGGGTCAACCACAAGTTGTCCTGGTGTGGAGCAAGACCTTAGAGAAAAGCATTGCTCTGTGATTGGAGGTGATTCTGGCCTTACTTATGAGGTCTTAGCAGGCAGCTCTCCTGAAGTTGGAAGAATATATGCTCCATACTGCAGAAAGGGATGCAGAATGTATGCTGTGGCCTCAGCTGTTTCAGCCACAGTCCAGCACTGCTACATCAGGTCATCTGGGTCAAGAGAGGACATAATTTTAATGGGGAGTATGGCATTATGCTGTCCCAAAAAAGAACTTTGCAAATCTTAAAGATGAAAAAGATATGTTTTTCTCTTCTTGTCACTTTGTTTTTGAGAGTCAGGAAGTTATTTGTAGCAACTTAAGCATTTAGGCCCCTTCCCTTTAGTCTTTCAGATTTGCAATTAGATGAGATGAGAGAGAAGAGATGACTATTGAAAGAGCTCTATGACCTAGGTTGAATTGGTGAGAATCTGCCATAGAAATACATCTGAATTTAAGAGAGCCAGGAAGAAATAGTATTCTCAATGATGATGGGGTAAGTTGGATTGTTGAACACCAGTCATTCTCACAGTGCCACACAGATTAGGATCATGGAGTAGGCGATGTTGCCAGTATCTGATACTGATCATAACGTGCCTATAGCTTTTTCATGTGTTTATCAAAATTAATACTTAAGATTCATTAACACCTGGATTTTATTTAACAATATTGAGTTGCTCTGGAGTCACAGAACTCCCCTTAAGTAGGAGAAGGTGCTTCATGTGTACTCTCTAATGGGTGTATGGAACTGACATCAAAGCCACTCTTTGAAATTTCTCTCCAGTGCTCCCTTCTAGGCTGGTAGTTTGGTATTTGGATAGAACATCAGTCAAAACTAGCAGAACAGAGATGGGGGAATTGGGGCTCATCCCCAGTGACTGAACATGATTAATAGGACTTTAGGAAGCCTTGATGGTTTCAACAAGATGGTGATTGGACACTTTCCATCTGGACTTTGCCCATCTATGTGAGGAGGAAAAAAGGAGGTACCATTTGAACAAATAAGCAGTCATAATGCATATCAGAACTTTATTTGTAGTTTAAGTAAAAAATGTCACATATGTTGCTATTTATAACAACCAGAAATGAAAGTTAATTTTGTATAACCTTCTTTCTCAAGTTTCTTCCAGATTAGATGTGATCAAATGAAGCCAACTTCTTTTAAGAAAAAACTTCAAAAGCACTTGTCTAGTTTGTAGACCAGCCAGCTCTCTGTCTGTCTCCACAGTAGGAGGGCTGGGTTTGAAGCTCATAATCAGAAGATAGAAATCTGTGTTCTTACTGAAGACCAGGGGCTACAGAGATTTCTCAACAAGGACTTAATGGTAAAAATGTCATCAGTGAGCCTCAGCCGGGAAAAGAGGTAGTAATTACTTCTGAATGATGGCAGAGGCAAAATCCTCAGCGTGCTATATCTTCCCTGGTTAGATCTAGCTAAACATGGACATCTGGCAGGAGCCTTTTCTTGTGCTCTCTCTGCTCCCTTCCACTCCTGCTGAATTTTGACTGAAAACAAAAGCACTCTATTGTTATTAGTGCTTTAACTCTGCAGTTTTTGACTTAAGGCTCTACCCCACACACATTACATGCAACATGATGTTGGTAGAGCTCCACCTCTCAGAGAAGCAAGAACCATTTGTTGTTGATAGGTTTAGCAGGGTTTCTATCAAAGCCTGCATCTGCAGCCAGAGATTGGAAACGCTAGCAGCAATGACTCTCGTGAAAATTCCAAGCTGTTGTGTGGTGAGGAGAGAACAAGAAACACTGAATGCTGTAGGATTTCTACTCTACTGTCGTTCCTCCCCTTTTCAGCTTTTGTGGCAACATTGAGGAAAGATGGTGAGGGAGCAGAGAGCAATAGCTGATGGAGAACCTTTTCTAGTTTTGGCAGGTCTGATAGTCTCTCTTCTGATTGGCTTTTATTATTCAATTAATTTGCATATGCACACTCAGCCAATCAGAGCCCGTCTGAGCTTTTGTTGGCCCAGGTTTCACCAGTGCAGTTCTTAGTAAACTCCTGGTTTTGCTCTGGGTCTTGCCAAGATGAGTTTCCAAAATCAGACTCAAGAGACCATGGGTGAGGAAAGATGACTGTTGCTTCCAGACTTGTTGAGAAAGGGCCCCTAAAGACTTGACTTTGAAATTTGCCAGTTACACTCCTCCAAGATCTACCTTCCTGACTCACTAGAGAGATTGTTCCAACCCTGCCTTTGATATTCACTGCCCTAGATACTCTTTCTGGTGACCTATTCTCTTCAGACTTGTCTTTCAAAGAAAGGCTCTCAGTAGGCATCTTGAATGCCTGTGGCAAGTTTATAGAGTGTAAATGAACTGGAAACATAACCTTGCTTAGAGTCCCTGGCTTGGCATCTTAAGGATTTTGAGAGTTCAGAGATACCAACACTTGTAACCTGTATCGATCAACACCTCAGTATTACCAAAAGTTCAGATCTGCTATTCCCCATTTTGGATTGCCACATCTAAGTAGTGACTTTCTGAGTTTTTGCTCTTTGAATTGTTACTTCTGAATGGAAAAGAGGTTCTCCTTCTTTACATTATTGTCTGCTCACTCCATTCTTGGAGGGAAGACAAGTCAAGAACTCCACTGGGGAATCCACTGTCATATAGCTACTGTAGCAGGAATAAGGCTTGCCAACAATTATTTGCTGCCCTGGAGTGAGTAGGTACTTTGATGTTTGGTGCAACAGCTTCTTTACCTAAAAGATAAAGGAGGTAGATACTTCTTTCCTTCATCACAAATTCACTAATTCACATTTGTGGTGGTGGTGTGTAGTATTCATCCCTGGAAAGCAGGAAATCTTCACTTGAATAGCTACAGTTTTGCCCACCAGTGAGGTGCTTAAACAAGTCACTAAAGTTCCTTGAGTAAGACCAGCTTCCATTGTGCAACTTCCTGTGGCTGAAATGGAGGATATAGTGGTTTGGATGAGAATTAACTGCCATAGAAAGGATTAGGATGTGTTGGCTTGTTAGAATTGTGTCACTTAGGATGGGAAGTTGGGTTTTAAAAAACACAGCATTTGCAGTCTGTTATATCTATCTTTTCTCTCTCTCTCTCTTTATCTAAGCTATCTACCTATCTATCTATCTATCTATCTATCTATCTATCTATCTATCTATCTATCTACCTATCTCCTCTCTTTGCCATTGCCTTATAGTTTTTGTCTAAACATGTAAACTCTCAGCTACTCCTCCAGAGCTGTGCCTGCTTGCCTACTGCTATGTTTCCTGCTGTGACAGAGATGGAGTTTACTATCTTCTGAAGCCATGAGCCTCAAATCAATTTTTGTCTTTTAAAAGTTGCCTTCTTCATGGATTCTATTCACAGAAATATAAAAGTAAGACAGAGGGGCATAGGCAAAAGTTCCTGCAAAAAAAAAAAAAAACAAAAAACAGGAGTATAGTAACATGAGTTTAACTTATGAGAGTATAGTATTACTTGATTCTGTAAGGTTGGAAATTCTACTTCCAACAATAGTGCTGTTAATAATGACTTCTAATTTATGTACTATTGTGCCTTGTTGTCTCTCAGTCATAATGTTCCATGTTGGAGAGAGACTCATTAAGACTTAGGAATTAGGGCTTGGGGGATGGCTCAATGGTTAAAAACACCTGTGGTTCTTCCAGAGGACCTGAGTTCAATTCCCAGCATCCAAATCAAATAACTCACAACTGTCTGTAAGTACAACTCTTGAAACATCTGACTCCTGCTTCTGAATTCTGCCATAATCCAGACACGTGGAATGTATTACACACACACACACACACACACACACACTGAAAATATTTCTAAAAGGCTTAGGAAGTAAAGAAAGCTTAAGAAGCTCAAGAAGTAAGCAACTTACAGGTCTTAGAAAGTTCCTGAAACTTATATGATTTACCAGCCTACCTCCACCACCACTACCATACACACACTCCTAAAAGTTGTATAAACTGTTAAAACTGATGAGGAAAGGAGACATTCAAATTTTTTGAACATTGCATTTGAGAAATGCTCCTGAACATGCTCCTTCAAATAACTCTTTACCCATATTCCTCTAACTCCAATGAAGTCATTTGCTTGCCAAGCAGGACTTTGGTGGAATTATTTCAACTGGTCTGTTATTAGTTCCTTATCTATAACAAATAGACATTGGTTTCCATCTCCCCACAGGCATGTAGTACAAATCTACCATGGCCCATCTCTGGAGTTAATCTTAGGGTTAAAAAAAAATAAATGTGTTTGGCATTGATGAGAACAATCAATTGCAGTAGGAATATAATAGGTCATTTATTTTAGACTGTTTTCTTTTAAAAATGAACATCATAAGGGAGAGGGAAAATAGTTCAGGAAAACAGCAACGGATTTTGCAAAATTTTTAGGTACTTAAACAAAAGATTGTAAGAACATTAATCACCCAAGTTTGTATCATCTGTGAAGTTGCATATGCTGATATGCATATGTATGTTTGTGCATGCATACATGCATGTGTTATTCTAGCAAAACTTCTAAGCTTCTCAGACGTGCTCACATACTCATAGCAATAGTATCAACATCTGTCATTTTTTCACATCAAGATCAATCAAGAACATTGATGCAAAAGAAAAGGAAGCTTTCAATTAGCTCTGGATAAAGGGTAAATGTCAAATAATTATATTTGTAAAGCATCATCAAAGTGTTGGAAAGATATCTCACTCATAAATGTAGATGTGGAGCTGGCACTACAGGTGGGTTTTCTCACCTCGGGGCTCCTTAATGGCAAATGCCTTTCAAAAACATGCCTGTTAGACACTGGGCTAATGGAACTTCCTGTACTTTACCTGTGTCCCTAGATAGGTACAGTGTAGGGATATAAATCTGGTTTGAAAAGAGAAGGCTATACACAGTGTTTGTACAAAGGGTCTGGAATTTGGAATTCACCTCCTGGGAATAACAAAAATTGCATTTAGAATAATTGGAAATTTAGGTCTCCCCATCTATATTTTTGTACAGTAATAATCTGTGAGGTTTGGGCTTCAATGACTTCATACAACTAGAAAATACCATTGAGAAACTTATCAATGTGTTTGGTTTTATTGTATCTGGTTTTATTTAGTTTTTCCAATTCATACAGTCGGTTGCTTTGTGTCTCCTTAGCTGAAATAAATGGAAGAACAAAAAGTCACAGGCCTCAATGACGATGTTTTTTTCTCTAAAAATTCATGGAGAGTCTGCGGCTGGAGAGTAAATAAAGAATATAGGAGAAATAATATCAGAAGTAGAGTGACTCTGAGAAGAAAAGGGAACAATGGGGCTCTTATGTGCCTCACTTTCCTCAAAGTCCTGGATTATAGCAGATAGTGATAGTGATAGCAGATAGCAGGAGTGAAAGACAAGACCCCAGATATGAATGCTGCATTGTGTCTAGGTAGGTACCCCATAGCTGGTATTACTCAAGTGTCAGAAAAACTAGGGATAATGGGCAGCTTGAGTGTAAGCCAAGTAGGCCTAGAACCAAACACCAAATGCCCTCATTACCACATCCCTTTGCCTACTGCTAGAAGGCATGGTTTAACCTTGAGGATTATGACAATCACATTTTCCATTATGATTACAATAAGGGATAGAGTATAAATTGAGTTAGAAAGGCACATTAACATTGTTCTTAGTAGTGTTTTATACAGCTAAATTTACTAGAGCATTTTCTGTTTGATAACTAACATTTCACAGAGAAGGAGCTGGTTACTACTGTCCATCTGAGGATGCTCTAAGAAATGTCTGCCCCCTCCCACCTGAAGAGAAAGTCCACATAGGAATGCTGGGGCGTTAAATGAACTTCACTCTAGTAGATGAGGCTGTGCCTTCCCTTTCTGTGTTTGCCATCAGTAAAGCCTCCACTATCACTATTCTAAGGCAGGAAGAATGGTTTAGTAACCTTGATCTCTACTTGGTGCCAATCAGGAACTAGGATGGCACCTCTGTGGAAAGCATGCATGTTTCAGTCCAGATTACTGAGTAATGCTTTTCCCTCATATTCTTGGACAAATCAGGTTACTTATTTACCCTCTATTTGCCTGTCTATCAACCCACCTGTCAATAGTCCTCAGGAGTCTGCTTCACACTGTTTACTATGATGATCTTGTTTTATATCTATCCATTTTTAGCAAACTTTTTATTCCAATAAAAAAGTTTTAGGAAGAATTTTTTAATTTTAACTTTTATTCACTTAATATCCCAATAACAGTCCCTCAACCTCCTCTCCTCCCAATTCCACACGCACACAATCCTTCTTCCCATTTCCCTGACCCTTGAGCTCCCTTGGGTACCACCCACTCTAGGGCATCTTGTCACAGCAGGTCGAGGCATGTTATATCCCACTTAGACCCTTCCAGTTAGTCCAGGTAATAGGGAATGGGATGCAATGTCTGGGGAACAAAAACTGAGACAACCCTTGTTTCACTTGTTAGGGAATCTATATGAATACCCAGCTACAAAATTGCTACAAATGTGTACGGGGTCTAGCTCCTGCATACTCCCTGGTTGACCAACTCAGGCTCTGAGAGCCCCATGGTCCCAGGCTAGCTGACTTTGTAGATTTTCCTGTGGTATCTGTGACCCCTCTGTCCTGCTCATCTCTATATCCTGCTCTTTCACAGGACTTCCTGAGCTCTGCCTGATGCTTGGCTGTGGGTCATTGCATCTGCCTCCATCCACTACCGAATGAAGTTTCTCAGGAGATAGTTATGCTAGGTTCCTGTCTGCAAGCACAGCAAAATATCATTAATAGTGTCAGGGGTTGGCTCTCCCACATGGGATATGTCTAAGTTGGGGCAGTCATTGATTTGCGGTTCCCTCCGTCTTTGCTCCTTCCTTATTCCTGCACATCTTGTAGGCAAGACAAATTCTAGGCTGAAGGTTTTGTGGGTGGATAGATATAGCCCTCCCTCCACCAGAAGCCTTGCCTAGATAACAGGAGGTGGCCATCTGAGTCTGTATATCCTTCTCTGCTAGGACCTAAGCCAGGGCCACCCCCATAGACCTCCAGAATCCTAGACCTCCAGCTAATCAACAGATGCTTACCCAACCCTTGCTGATTTCCATTCTAGCTCTCAGGCTTCCCTCTCCCTACACCTGATCCACATCTCCATTCCTCTCTTCACTGCCTCTCCTACTCAGTTCCCTCTCTCCATCCACTTCAGATAGCTATTTAGTTTCTCATTCTGAGTGAGATTATTGCATCCTCCCTTGAAACATACTTATTATCTAGTTTCTTTAGTTCTATGTATTGTAGCATGGTTATCCTGCACTTCATGGCTAATGTTCACTTATGAGTACATAACATATGTATCTTTCTAGCTCAGGGTTACTTCACTCAGGATGATATTCTCAAGTTTCATCCATTTCCTGGAAAATTCAAGATTTCTTTGTTTTTAATAGCTGAATAGTATTCCATTGTATAGATGTTCCACATTTCAAATAAGAAAATATTACACAGTGATATTTTCCAGACTAAAAGTCTAGTCATCTCAGTGAACTTTTATACTGGTAGAGAAGCCATTCTGAAGCTGTGGAGTTTCCCAATGGATTTTCCTCTTTTTCTATAAATTATATTTACATGTACTTATCAACTACATAAAGTCAAAAAAATGTGAGAGTTTCAATAAGAAAAATAATTACCTTTATATCCTTTTCTGTGAGTCATTTGTCCATCATCTGGTTTTCATATTTCTTTATCTCCTAATATTTACCCTTTCCTTTTCTATCTACATATTAAGCTGTATATATATATATACATGTATATATATATATGTATATATATACATATATATATACATATATATATATACATGTATATATATGTTATATATATATAGTTATAGATATAGATAATATAGACTAGAATCTTCTTATGAGAACATGTTTTTCTTTCTGGGATTGTGTGACTTATTGTTATATATTCTAAGTTCATTCAGTTTCCTTTAAATTCTGTGATTTCTACTTTTAGAGAACTGGATAGCATTTCAGTAGTATTACATTTTATACACGTGCCGGATTTTCATTATCCAATTATCTTTGTCAATGGGGTTTATACCATGTCCTTGCAATAGTGAATAAAGCAGCAATAAAATTGGGGTACAAATATCTCTGTGATAGGGCGTGAAGTTCTCTAGGCATATGTTCAGGAGTGAAATACATAGGTGATAGCTCTAGTTTCAATTTTTTTTGAGGAACACTCAAGCTAATATCTATTGGTGTTAATTTGTATCCACAATCATCCACAAATAAAGGTTCCTCTTTCTCTACACCCTTTCCAACTTTTGCTGGCATATTTTATGATAACTATACAGTGCATTAAAGTGGTATCTCAAACTAGCTTCATTTTATTTATCTTTTGGCACCTTAAGATTTTTTTCTTTTTTATCATTTTCTTTTCATATAAAATATTCTGATCATTCTTTCCCATCCCTCAACTCCTCCCCACTTCCCTACCTACTATTTGTGCCAACTTCATGCTATTTCTTTGCTTCTCCCTTAAAAATAGTAAATTATTTAAAAATTCCTCAATCCCCCAGATATTTTTCAGTCCCTTGAGAGAATAAGGATTTGCATCAAACATCTGTGGAGCATTTCCAATGAGAATTAAAAGGGGATATGGTAAACAAGGCTTTGCCAGAATACTTACTCATTTTGAATTCAGAAATTCAAACTAAAACTAGCTCTTAATAAGTTACACATAGAACAAGAGAACTTAGCCATCTTATATATTAATAAAAACATGATTTAGGAGAATATTAAATTTAGAATAGTACATTCATTTATTTATTTTTATAATTCAGTAGTTATATAGCATATCAAACTGTCACTTGTTTCATTTTATTCCTTTTCTTTCTCCTATGTTTGGCTTAATGAGAAAATTCTGGTAAGATTACAACATATCCTAGGAAAACATAGCAATAAAATCCTACAAAAATATGTGAGTAACTTTAGAAGTTCTTAATAATGTGTTTCTGTGGGAAATTAGAATTCAAATACTTTTAAGGAGAAAGATTATTTCCATCAATGTTCATATGGTACCAAGAAATACTACATACGTACTGCATTGTCTTAGCTATTTATAAGAAAGAGTTAAGGTTTACATATCCTTGAGGATTATTTTGGTGTCACAGAAGGCAGGCAGCTGAAAGTTATATGACACTTATGCCCTTTTATGTGATGTTGAGCATTTATTCTTGCATCATTCACTTGCCCAGTACTGCTGAGTGCCTAATCTATTCTAGTGAAGTGGTCCTGACTTTATTGAAAAATAGGTACCCAACATAGAAGTTCTCAAGAAGCAAGTAGTAGCCACATTTTCTCAGAATGGCTCTTGAAAGGGAAGCAAAGGTAGCTAAACTTTCTAAGTAAAGAAAATGTGCAAAGCCATGAACATATATGGGAGAGAACCCAGAGAGACACTCAAACAATATTATCCAGTACATCTAAAATGAACCTCAGTGATCCTCACTGATGCTCATGACCTTGTGGAATATCATTTAAAAGGAAGGTAAGGCTAGTTTATGTGACCCTTAGAATATTGTAGAAGTGCTGATTATTTACTAGACTCATCAGAGAGGAAGACATTGTTTCTTCACTTTGGTCTTATGGGTCACTTATTGTAAGAGAAGCCAGTAACCATATGATGGGGATAAAGAAGCTGGAAAGAGGCCCCTAAGGGGAAATTAAGATTCCTCATCAACATCCATGGACACCTTGCCAGGCAGGAGAGGGGAACATCTGGAAGGCGTTCAGTTGTCTAGTTCAAACCAAAGCTTAAATGATTGCAGGGCCAGTTCACCTATGAATGCAATCTTGAAAGAAATTAAGCCAGAATTTCTGAGCCATGATCTTTCTGGGTAGTACACAAACATTAAGGTGTTAAATTATTTTTGTTTTAACATTAAGTTTTAGAATTAGCAGTTCTGTGTACTTCCTTCCCACTAGTGGATCTCACTAACTACTGAAGTAGATTGTGATGAAATATATGATCTTGCTTCCTAATTGTTCTTGTATAGACACTGTGCTGTATGTCTATGAGGGTAGTTTGGGATAAGGTTAGCATTTGAAACAATGGAGTCAATAAAATGTCACTCTCAGGGTGGAGGAGTATTAGATAATCTCTTGGGGAAACAGATAAAACTCAAGGCAGAGGAAGGGGGAATTCTGTTTGATCTGCTGTCCTTTGTGTAGGAACTTCCAGTGCACAGATAATAAATAAGAACATGTTTATGATATATAAGAACGAGTGAGTCAATAACTTTTGTTGATCACCAACTTTGATTCTTGCATTCAAATTCTAGAGACAAATTGTCTACCAGGAGGACCATTATATGGTGGTGATTTTGTACAATTCTGCTCCAGGACATCAATTAAAAATCACAAACAAAGCTGAAAAGAAAGATGGGGCCCCTTATAGAATCCTCTCCTCTTACATTCTGGACTGTAGACTTGAACTGTCACATGCTGACTGCACGCAATTTTGCCTCAATTATAATTTATGGATCACTTTGGTTGTCATGGGCTATTATCATTACCAAATACCTTGGCCTTATTTTGGCACCTGCAATCATCTATCTCAGAAAAATGGACAATCTGATGCTAAGTGCCTGTTGAGAAAGTCATTCCCAAGCTGTGCAGGTTAGTGCTGCTCTCTGATTATTCACAGATGACAGCTCTCAGATGACATTATAATTTGTGGTCTCTATTTAGAGGAACAGTTACAAGACACTTCAGTATAGTGTTTGCATATTTTAAGCCTAGTTTGTTTCACCACTTTCTAACTTTATTGTAGGACTCAGTTATATTTTTATTTGTCTTTTACTCTCTTGAAATATTCTCTCTTTGAGAATACCTTGTGGAATTTTACCTTTCTTAAAAATATTCATAATTTCACCAGGAAATAGTTAAGTCAATAAACTGTTTGGTTTTCAAGCATGAAGAAGTGAGTTTACACCATTAGCATACAAGTGGTAAACCATGAAGGTTAATGTTCCTCTGTAACCTAACCTAACCTAAGAAAACTCCTGGAGTTTTCTAGCTAGCTGGTTTATGAATGAAATCTTACCAGACCTGGCAAGATTCAGATTCAGTGATAGAACTTGTCTCAAAAAATAAGGTGGATGCTAGGTACTAGCTTGACTTTTCTGTGTTCAATGAGTCTAAACTTTTCTTATTTTGAGACAAGAGCTCTCATTGAACCTGAATATTGAGCCTCCACCCCTACTGATTAGAGTTCATAGTACTGGAAGATACTCTGCTTGCTGTCAAAGGAGGAAAGTAAACACCAACCCAACTACGCACTTGCAAGATATGTTAGTGTAATGGTGGCACTAAGGACATAGAAAAACCAACCAACATCTGATCATATTTAAGGCTCACTCCTTGAGATAGAAGCCATGCCCAAAACTGCTCAGGTGTCCTAGAACCTGATAGTAGTTTTTCAGTGGGAAAACCAAATACTACTGTTCTGTTAAAGGAATGGATGTTAGATACTATGTTAGACTAGCTTCCTGCCAACATTCTATTAAACTCAATTATAAGTGTCTGTTAAACTAAATGATCAGTTGTTTAGCTATCATAAGAGAAGCTTCCTTCTGTAGTTGATGGGAGCAATTACAGAGAATCACAACTGGGTAATGTGCAGAGAGTGAGAGACTTTGGAATACTGAGTTCTACATAGGATGTTTCCATCAAATCCCTCTCCTTGGGGCTCAGAGTACTCTGAGGGAAAGGGGGCAGAAAGATTATAAGAGCCAGTGGGAATGGGAGATAGCAAAGAAATAATGATTTTTAGTTACAACAAAACTAATGCACATACTAACTAACAGAAACTGGCAGCATGCACCATACAGCGTGTATAGGGCCTGCATAGTTCTAAGCCAGATGGAGCCTAGTGCTGAGAGGAGTAGATATGAGCTACTACCCCTAACACAGAAGCTGTTTCCAGTTGACAACCACTCTCAAAGAAAATGTCTCCCCCACCCACAAAAATTGGAGTTCCACTGGGCACATAAACCACACTTAGAACAAACTCAGTGATATTTTTCTTGGATTTTTGTCTCATAATGCTTTGGCTGTTCACTGAAGTGGGAATTTCTGGTTTCATTGGAGACTCAGCTGTGTTATATAGTGGTTTCAGTGGCTTCTAAAGTCAGTGGTGTTCTGAAGTTCTGACTTCTGAAGTGCCAGTAGTCACTGACTCATCCCAAATATATAATAATGTGGTACCAGAGGTTATGATGGAACTGTGGCTCTAATCACATATCCTGAGACAGACTAAAGACTTCAGTGGGTCTGTTTAGTATCCTTCCTTCAGCAGAGGTGGTTAAGTACTTGACCTCATCTGCCTTCCTTGGCAATTAATGAACAGCCTTACCTTTTGTTCTCTTGTAATAGAGTCAAGGCAAGACATTTGTCAATCAACATAGTTTCAGCAGTTCCTATAGTTGAACTGCATGCAGCTATCCTTCTAAGAAGAGTCACAGAAAACCAAATATCCCAAAAGGCTGAAAATGTGGGAGATTAGAAGCAAAAGGAAAACCTAATCCAGGAGATGCATAAATAGAAAAAAGAAGCATAAAAATATGGCGTGTTCACCATCCAGGGCCAATCAGCTTGCTAAGGAATTCAAAGCTACAAACAAAGCTTAAATACCTGAGAACCTATTCAAGGATTTACTTTTAAATGAGATTAATAATAATATAGAAAATTCAAACAAACATTCATAACTAAAAGAAATCTATCAAATATATTGACAAAACAGTCTCCAAAGTGAATGCAACAGTCAGTAAGCTGGATTCTCAGATCCAAACTATTGAGAAAATATTTTTTAAGGAGATTGCGGCAACCAACAAACTGGGAAATGATCTTTACCAACCCTACATCTGACAGAGGGCTTATATCCAATATATACAATGAACTCAAGAAGTTAGACTCCAGAGAGCCAAATAACCCTATTAAAAATGGGGTACAGAGCTAAACAAAGAGTTCTCACCTGAAGAATATCTAATGGCTGAGAAGCACCTAAAGAGATGCTCCTCATCCTTAGTCATTAAGGAAATGCAAATCAAAACAACACCAGTCAGAATGGCTAAGATCAAAAACACAGGAGACAGCAGTTGTTGGCAAGGATGTGGAAAAAGAGGAACACTCCTCCACTGCTGGTGGAATTGCAAGCTGGTACAACCACTCTGGAAAGCAGTCTGGAGGTTCCTCAGAAAACTGGGCATGACACTCCTGGAGGATCCTGTTATACCACTCCTGGGTATATACCCAGAGGTTTCCCCTGCATGCAATAAGGACACATGCTCCACTATGTTCATAGCAGCCTTATTTATAATAGCCAGAAGGTGGAAAGAACCCAGATGTCCCTCAACGGAGGAATGGATTCAGAAGATGTGGTATATTTACACAATGGAATACTACTCTGCAATTAAAAACAATGAATTCACGAAATTCCTAGGCAAATGGTCAGAACTGGAAAATATCATCCTTAGTGCGGTAACCCAATCACAAAAGAACACACATGGTATGCAGTCACTGATAAGGGGATATTAACCCAGAATCTTGGAATACCCTAGACACAATTCGCATATCAATA
The DNA here is from genome assembly GCA_036184795.1 of Tokudaia tokunoshimensis. NCBI lineage: Eukaryota > Metazoa > Chordata > Mammalia > Rodentia > Muridae > Tokudaia > Tokudaia tokunoshimensis. The sequence continues at coordinate 23,835,014 of BTHU01000008.1, forward strand.
GATTTCCAAGAAGATGGAAGGAGAGACCCCTGGTCCTGGAAAGACTGGATGTAGGGAAATACCAGGACAGAGAAGTGAGAGGGGTTGAATGGGGAAAAGAGGGAGGGAAGGGGGCTTATGGGACTTTCAGGGAGGGAGGAAAAGGGAAAGGGGAAATCATTTGGAATGTAAATAAAAAAACTTAGAAAATAAAAAAAAAACAAAAAACAAAAAAAATACTGAACACAACTGAAAAAAAGAAGATTGAAATTTGAATAGTAATAAAACAGAAATATATGAAATAGAGATAGCCAATCAAATTAAATCCTCAACAAACAGTATCATTATCAGGCAAGATCATATAGAACAGTGGTTCTCAATCTTCCTAATAAATGCAACCTTCCTAATAAATGCAACTCTATAATACAGTTCCTCATGGTGGAGTGACCATCAACCATAAATTATTTTGTTGCTATTTTATTAGTGTAAATTTGTTACTATTATGAATCATAATGTAAATAGCTGCTATGTAACCTCCAAAGTGGATGCAGCCCGTAGGTTTAGAACTGCTGATGTAAAGGAATGAGTTTCAAGGATGAAGAACAAAGTTGAGACAAAAAATAAATAGACATAGGTAAGGAAAAATTGGAATATGGGTGGTATTCCCAAGAAGTCTGGGACATATTCAAAAAGCAATACATTAAAAGATGATGAATTTTTAAAACCTAAGAATTAGTGGTATAGAAGAAGGAACAGAGGGAATATTGGGTAGAATAAACAGACTAATGAAATTATTTCAGAAAACTCCCCAAATTTATACAAATCAGTAGGCATCCAATCATAAGAAGTATATAGAAATCTCAATAGACATGACCAAAACACAAACTTCCCATGACATTTTAGTCAGAATAGCAAAAGTACAAAGCCAAGAAATAATACTAAAAGCAGCAAAAGAAAAATATACCTCAGTTCAAATCACGAATAACAAAATTACCCCTAAATAGTACATTGGCATCTGTAAAAGACAGAAGAATATGGAACAAAAAACATCTCAAGCTTTGAAAGTTAATAACAATGAACCAAGAGTGCTATCTTTCAACATTGATGTGGAAATAAACGTATTTCAATACAAATACAAATTAAGGCTATTAATGACAATAAATCCAACACTGGTGAAAGTCTCTGATAGAGGGCTTTATAAGAAGGAATAAAAAAAGACAGCCTCCTTGACCTGAACGCATGAAAGTGTATACTCCATGAAAACAATAGCTAAGTGAACTGGACATGTGAAATTTAAAAAAAAATGTTCCAGACAGAAACTCATAAACCCACTAAACTAACACAGGCGAGGAAGAAAAATAGCAGTAACACATCCAAACAGAGCATCACCTAAGAATCCATGTGAAACTGAAGACTCTGCTCTATAACAAACTTAAATTTAAATGGTCTCGACTCATTACTAAAATAATAGAGATTAATGGATCAGATTAAAAATCAAGAACCAAACATACGATCTCTCCAAGAAACTCATGTAGGTACCAAAGTCTCGATAACAAAAGGTTGAAAAACTATCAAGCAAATCAAAAATATGAAGAAATAGGTGGAGTTCTCCTGAAACCAGACAAGGTAGATTTCAAAAGAAAACTAGAAGAGATTAATAATAGGAGGGACAACTAATCTAGAGGATGAAACAATTACAAGAATTTATGCCTTGAATATTGGAGCCCCCAGTTTCATAAAACAAATACTAAAAAGCATAAAATGCCACATAGTTCCTGAAACAATAAGAGTGGGAGATGTCAATTCTCCACTCTCTCATTTAGAGTCTTCAATAACCCACTCTCATATTCTTCTAAACTACATACAAGATACTCTGAGCTAAAAAATTAACTCGACCTGACACACACACACACACACACACACACACACACACACACACGTCGATAATATACTACAAAGGCAGAGGAAACCCACTTTTCTCAGTTGTACATGGACCCCTCCATAATATAGGTCATATCACAGTATATAAATCAAGTCTCAACAAATACTTTTAAAAACTGAGATGACTCCTTGTGTCCTATAAGAACACAATGCCATGAAGCTGAAAGTCAATAATAGAGAAAGTATAGAAACTACAAAATAGTTGTCAAATAAACAATATATTTTCAAAAGAACAATGGGTCATTTATAAAATCATGAGCCTTTTCTCAGTTGGCCGTGGTCCTTCTAAGGAAGCTAAGGCCAAATTGAAGTTAAGTTCTCACTTCATTGGGTGACTAGCACCATGCCAGCAGTCTAAAACATGGCCTCCATCTCTGAGCTCTCCTGCATCCATCTACTCTGCCCTCATCCTGCATGATGATGATAAGGTGACTGTCACAGAGGATAAGATCAATGCCCTCATGAAAGCAGCTGGTGTCAATGTAGAACCTTGATGAAGTGCCCTGGCCACTCTGAATATCAGGAGCCTCATCTGCAATGTATAGTTGGTGGGCCTGCCTTGGCAGCTGGAGCATTGCCTGCTGCGGGTCTTGCACCATCCCTGGATGATGCCTCAGTTGACCAAAACATAAGGTAAGTGAAGAAGGAAAAATCTGTGGTGTCAGATGATGACATGGGATTTGGTTTTTTTGACTAAACTGCTTTTGTTAGCATGCCCAATAAGGAGCTGAACCTAGAAAGAGAGAGAGAGAGAGAGAGAGAGAGAGAGAGAGAGAGAGAGAGAGAGAGAGAGAGAGAGAGAGAGAAAGAGAGAGAGGAGGGAGGGAGAGAGGGAGGGAGGGAGGGAGAGAGGGAGGGAGGAGAGAGGGAGGGAGGGAGGGAGAAACCATAGAAGAAATTTAAAATTCCTAGAAACTAATGATAATAAAACTCAACCTGTCAGAACCTCTTGAACATAAAATCTGTTCTAAGAGGAAAGAACTGCTCATATTGAACAGTCTAAGAGATCTCAAATAAATACCCTAATGATGGACCTTAAGAGTCTTGAAAAAAAGGGCAGTCAATCCTCAAACAGTATACGGCAATACATAGTAAAATTAAGGGAAGTAATGAAGAAACAGAGTAAAAAAAAATTAAAAAAATTAAAAGTTAAAAAAAACTATACACCTCCAGCTGAGCCAGCACCATTTGTTGAAAAGGCTATCTTTTTTCCACTGGATGGTTTTAGCTCCTTTGTCAAAGATCAAGTGACCATAGGAGTGTGGATTCATTTCTCGGTCTTCAATTCTGTTCCATTGATCTACATGCCTGTCACTGTACCAATACCATGAGGTTTTTAACACTATTGCTCTGTAGTACAGCTTGAGGTCCGGGATACTGATTCCCCCAGAGGTTCTTTTACTCTTGAGAATAGTTTTAGCTATTCTGGGTTTTTCTTATCTCCTTGCACTAAGCTCAATTCCAAGTGGATCAAGGACCTCCACATAAAACCAGACACACTGAAACTAATAGAAAGTAAACTAGGGAAGAACCTTGAACATATGGGCACAGGGGAGAATTTCCTGAACAGAACTCCAATAGCTTATGCTCTAAGATCAAGAATAGACAAATGGGACCTCATTAAATTACAAAGTTTTTGCAAGGCAAAAACACTGTCAAAAAGACAAAGCGGCAACCAACTAACTGGGAAATGATCTTTACCAACACTACATCCGAGAGAGGGCTAATATCCAATATATACAAAGAACTCAAGAAGTTAAACTCCAGAGAGGCAAGTAACCCTATTAAAAATGGGGTACAGAGCTAAACAAAGAGTTCTCACCTGAAGAATATCTAATGGCTGAGAAGCACCTAAAGAGATGTTCATCATCCTTAGTCATTAGGGAAATGCAAATCAAAACAACCCTGAGATTCCATCTTACACCAGTCAGAATGGCTAAGATCAAAAACACAAGAGACAGCAGTTGTTGGCGAGGATGTGGAGAAAGAGGAACACTCCTCCACTGCTGGTGGAATTGCAGGCTGGTACAACCACTCTGGAAAGCAGTCTGGCGGTTCCTCTGAAAACTGGGCATGACACTCCCGGAGGATCCGGCTATACCACTCCTGGGCATATACCCAGAGGCTTTACCTGCATGCAATAAGTACACATGCTCCACTATGTTCATAGCAGCCTTATTTATAATAGCCAGAAGCTGGAAAGAACCCAGATGTCCCTCAATGGAGGAATGGATTCAGAAGATGTGGTATATTTACACAACAGAATACTACTCTGCAATTAAAAACAATGAATTCACGAAATTCCTAGGCAAATGGTCAGATCTTGAAAATATCATCCTTAGTGAGGTAACCCAATCACAAAAGAACACACATGGTATGCAGTCACTGATAAGGGGATATTAACCCAGAATCTCAGAATAACCTAGACACAATCCGCATATCAATAGATTTCTAAGAAGATGGAAGGAGAGACCCCTGGTCCTGGAAAGACTGGATGTAGGGGAACGCCAGGACAGAGAAACGAGAGGGGGTTGAATGGAGAAAAGAGGGAGGGAAGGGGGCTTATGGGACTTTCGGGGAGGGAGGAATTGGGAAAGGGGAAGTGATTTGGAATGTAAATAAAAAAAAAACTTAGAAAATAAAAAAAAAACTATACACAACACCAACCAGTGTTTGTTTTTTGAAAAAGTAAAATTGACAGACTACTAACAAATCTGACAAAAATAAAGACACAAATTAATACAATTAGAGATTAAAAAGGTGTCATTAGAACAGGTTCCAGTGAACCACACACCATTATTACCATGAGAATACATACTTTAAATAGCTGAGTAACCGGGAACAAATCAGAGAATCTCTAAATGTTTACTATCTACCAAAATAAACCCAGCAGACATAAATAGGTTTAATAGAACCATTAGAAATAATGAGATCAAAGCTACAATCAAAAGCTTCATCTCACAGAAAATCCCAGAAAGAACATAGCAGGTGTGAATCCAGGCAAGATCTCATACCAATTCTTCTTAACAGATCATAAGTAAAGAACATTACCAAATTAGTCTTACTAAAACAGTAGTTTGATATATATAAACCAGTTAAACATAAAATAAAATGACAACAACAAAGGAAACCTGACAAACTAATTTATTGGATGGACATAAAGAGAAAGATTCTCCACAAAATAACTGCAAATCAAATTCAAGAGCACATCATTATGATTATATATTATAACCAAGTAGAATTCATACCAGGAAGACAAAGTGGGCTCAAGATACTTGAATCAATAAATTTAATACAACATATAAATAAATATAAGAGCATAAATCACACAATCATTTTAATTTATACTAAATAGGCGTTTGACAAAGTTTAATATTTCTTCATGATAAAAGTTCAAGAGATATTTAGAACAGATGGTGTATACCTCAAAATAGTAGAGATGATATGCCACAAACTTTTAGCCAAGAATACATTAACCTGAAACAATCCTGTATTATTTCCTCTGGAATCAGGAAGGAAAAAACTATGCCCACTCATTGATCTTTTATCTGAGAAAGGACCAAAAATCTTGGCTATAGAAAGTAGATGAGAAAAAGACATAAAAGGGATGAAAATAGGAAAGAAAGAAATCAACTTACTCTTATTTGAAAAAGATGTTATTATTTACATAAAAGATTGTATAGAGTCTACTACAAATTCTTGGATATAATTAGCATGTACAGTAAAGTTATGAGACATATAACTTTTAAAAATGTTAAAAATCATTAATGTATGTGTGTCTGTATGTGCATGTGTAGTAAGATAGGGAAATTATACCATCAAAAATCTCTCCCCCCCAAAAAAGAAATAAACATGAAAATGGAACATAACTAATGAAAAAGCAAGATTTCTAGAGGAAAAAGTTAAAGATATTGAAAAAGTTGAAGAACCTCTATGTTCCTGGCTTCTAGGAATTAATATTGTGAGAACAGCTAGCCAAACCAAAATAATCTAGAGATTTGATTCAGTAGCTATTAAGATTCTGATGTCATATATCACAAGTTTAGTGGAAGAAAACAATTCAAGAATTTATATGGAACTAGAAAAGACCACAAACTGCCAAAGCAGTCTTTAGGAGCAAGTACAACCGAAACATTATAATACTTGTCCTGAAGCTATACTACAGAGCTACAATGACAAAGACAGCTTTGTACCATCAGTAAAAACATATATATGGGCTGGAAAAATCAAAGGACTTGACTAGAGGCCATAGTACTATAATGATGAAGCCATGCCTATTTAATTTTGAACAAAGGTTACAAAGTTTATATTGAAAAAAAAAAGCCAGTTCAGCAAAAGATGCTGGCAAATCTGGATCTCTACCTGCAGAAGAATAAAATTAGATTCATATCTTTCATCTTGTGTAGAATGAACTCAAAATAGATCAAAAATATTAATTTAAAGCCTGAAATCTTGAACTTTCTAGAAAAATACTTGAAGAATATTCTTCAAGACCCTGGGGTAGTTAAGAATTTTCTGAATGGAACACCAATAGCAAAGGAACCAGCCCAAAGTTTCAACAGATGAGACCACATGAATTGAAACATTCTGCATAGTGAAGGGCCAGCAGTGCACACGACCCTCAGAATGGGAGAAAATCTTAACCATCCATGCTTCAGACAGGGGACTGATAGCCAGAACTTACAAAGAACTGCAGAAAGTAAATATCAAGGAAATAAAATAACCAATCAATGGGATAACGAATTGAATCTACAGTTTTTAAACTAAAATGTCTTAACAACTGTTTTTAAATGTGTTCAATATTCCTTTTTTTTTTTTTTGATGCAAAACGCAAGAGGAATTTTTATTAAAACCAGCATGCTGAGGCCGCCCTGCAAAGGGAACTAGAACGAAGTCGCACCTTTATATCCTCCTCAGGGCCGCTGTCATTAAGTACAATGTGATTGGCAGAACAGTGTTACATTTAAACTAATTGGCTGTTAGGCGATGAGGTAGGTGGCCAATGGTCAGTCCTTTGGAATGTGTCCCCACCCTTAGGTTGGTCTCCCCCTCCCCTTTGTGGTCTGAGGAATATAACTTAGCCTCTGACCTTTTTAAAGTTCCTGAGTTAACCCTTTCATTCCCCCTTTTCTTTGTGCATGCTTCAATCCTGAAGCAATTGCTGGAACTGAGAGCTCATATTTCTCATCTTCTGTATCTAATTCTTTGTATCTCTGCTTTAAGATCATTAGCTGTACTGCATCTAAGTGTTTCTTAACAATAGTGATCAAGCCATCTAAAATGTAGGGGCCAAAAGTCAACTTTAGCTGGAGAACAACTATGAGTCTTAACAGGGTTAACAACCCCAAATGGTCTATATAAGAGCAACACTCCTCAGCTAAGGCAGCACATAGCCTCCTATCCTGCAGTACTACTTCTGATAATAAAGTCAATAATTCTTGAAGGTGACTGATTTTTTTCTCTATATCTAAATCAATGGTTGTCCTCAGACTGTCATAACTTTTCCTTAATAAGACCAGAGTGGAAGTCCTGGTGGCTGCCCTGGGCATCTCTAACCCCAACAGAAGGGAGACAGTGAGTGCCTAAACAGGTTTGGTGAATGGGCACATAGGATGGGGGAAGGAACCAGAATCCAGAATCCAAGGGTACAGAAGATAGATGATCTGCTCAAGCTCAAGATCACTTGACCTTGATCATGACTGCCCGGTGCTCAATATTTCTAGCCACTAGGATAATGCAAATTAAAACTAGTATGAGACACCACCTCACCAAAGTCAGAATGGCAAGACAAATGGTAATAGACATAATCAATAAAAATTATATAAAACTAATTGCCAAATTTTAACTCAGGCAATGATTTTTCATTTTTTTGGTATATAAGTATAAAAATATAGTTGATAGTGAACAAGTAAAATATACCATGAATCTCCATAGTGTCAGAATGATTGTTCTACCTGTGTGCTTCAATGACATGTGCAGACTTTGGGTCTGTAAACCACATAAAGTTCTGTTTGCTGGTTCTTTTTTTTTATTGAATATAATCTTCATTTACATTTCAAGTGGTAAAACCTTTCCCAGTTTCCCCCTCCCCAAAACCGTCCAACCCCTCCTCCTACTCCCTGCCTCCAAGAATATGCGCCTCCACCCGACCCACTCCCACCTCTCCCCCGCCAATTTCCCCTTGTTGGGGCATCTATTTAGCCTTCACCTGACCAAGGACCACTCCTTCCACTGATGCCCGACAAGGCATTCCTCTGCCACATTTTAGGCTGGAACCATGTGTACCCCTTGGTTGCTGGTTTAGTCCCTGGGAGTCTTGGTGTATCTGGGTGGTCAACATGGTTGTTATTCCTGTGGGGCTGTAAACTTTTCCTTCAGCTCCTCCAGACCACCCTCCAACTCCTCCATTGGGGACCCCACTCCCAGACCAATGGTTGGCTACTAGCATCTGCCTCTGTACATATAATGCTCTGGCAGGGCCCCTCCAAAGACAACTATGGCATGCTCCTTTTGATATGCGCTTCTTGTCGTCCATAGTAGTGTTGGGGTTTGATGACTGTTTATAGGGTGAATCCCCAGGTAGGGCAGTCTCTGGGTGGCCTTTACTTCAGTCCCTGCTCCACACTTTGCCTCCATTATTGCTCCTGTAAGTTTATTGTTCCCTTTCTCAGAGGAACCCAAGCATCCCCACTTCAGTCCTCCACCTTCTTGAGCTTCCTGTGGTCTGTGAATTGTAACTTGTTTATTTTGAGCTTTTGGGCTAACATCCACTTATCAGTGAGTTCAAACCATTTGCGGTCTTTGTGATTGGGTTACCTCGCTCAGGATGACACTTTCTAGTTCCATTCATTTGCCTAAGAATTTCATGAATTCATTGTTTTTAATAGCGGAATGGTACTCCATTGTGTATATATACCAGTTTCTGTATCCATTCCTCAGTTGAAGCACATCTGGGTTCTTTCTAGCTTCTCACTACTATGAATAAGGCAGTTATGAACATAGTGGAGCATGTGTCCTTATTACATGTAGGAGCATCTTCTGGGTATATACCCAGGAGTGGTATAGCTGGGTCCTCAGGTATGTCTAATTTTCTGAGGAATCGTGAAACTGATTTCCAGAGTGGTTTTACCAGCTTGAATTCCCACCAACAATGGAGAAGTGTTCCTCTTTCCCCACATCCTCTCTAGCATCTGCTGTCCCCTGAGATTTTCATGTTAGTCATTCTGACTGGTGTGAGGTGGAATCTCAGTGTTGTTTTGATATGCATTTCCCCAATAACTAAGGATGCTGAACATTTCTTCAGGTGTTTTAGAGCCTTTCATGTTTCCTCACTTGAGAATTCCCTGTTTAGCTCTGTACCCCATTTTTAAATAGGGTTATTTGACTCTGTTGAGCCTAACTTCTTGAGTTCTTTATATACCTTGAATATTAGCCCTCTATCAGATGTAGGATTGGTAAGATCTTTTTCTAATTTGTTGGTTGCCTTTTTGTCCTACTGACCTTTGCCTTACAGAAGCTTTTCAGCTTCATGAAGTCCCATTTGTTGATTCTTGTTCTTAGGGTATAAGTCATTGGTGTTCTGTTCAGGAACTTTTCCCCTGTGCCCATGTGTTCAAGATTCTTCACCACTTTCTCCTCTATAAGCCTCAGTGCGTCTGGTTTTATGTGTAGGTCCTTGATCCACTTGGACTTGAGCTTTGTAAAAGGAGATAAGAATGGGTTGATTTTCATTTTTCTGCATGCTGACCGCCAGTTGATCCAGCACCATTTGTTAAAAAAATGCTGTCTTTTTTCTACTGGATGTTTTTAGCTCCTTTGTCAAATATCAAGTGACCATACATGTGTGGGTTCTTTTCTGGGTCTTCATTTCTATTCCATTGATCTTTCTGCCTGTCACCATACCAACACCAAACAGTTTTTTTTTATCACTATTTCTTTGTAGTAGAGCTTGAGGTCAGGGATGGTGATTCCCTCAGGAGATCTTTTGTTGTGGAGAATACTTTTTACTATCCTGGGTTTCTTATTATTTCAGATGAATTTAAGAATTGCTCTTTCTAGATCTTTAAAGAGTTGATTTGGGATTTTGATGGGAATTGCATTGAATCTGTAGATTGTTTTCAGCAAGATGATCATTTTTACTATATTGATCCTGTCAAACCATGAACATGGAAGATCTTTCCATCTTCTGAGATCTTCTTTGATTTCTTTCTTCAGAGGCTTGAAGCTTTTGTCATAGAGATCTTTCACTTGCTTTGTTAGGGTCATATCAAGGTATGAAATATTATTTGGGACTATTGTGAAGGGTGTCATTTCCCTAATTTCTTTCCCAGCTTGTTTATCCTTTGAGTAGAGGAAGGCTACTGATTTGCTTGAGTTAATTTTATATCCAGCCACTTTGCTGAAGTTGTTTATCAGCTGTAGGAGTTCTCTGGTGGAAGTTTTGGGGTCGCTTAAGTATACAATCATATCATCTGCAAACAGTGATATTTTGACTTCTTCTTTTCCAATTTGTATACCTTTGAAGTCCTTTTGTTGTCTGATTGCTGTGGCTAGAACTTCAAGTATTATATTGAATAGATAGGGAGAGAGTGTGCAGCCTTGTCTGGTCCCCGCTTTTAGTGGGAATGCTTCAAGTTTCTCTCCATTTAGTTTGATGTTAGCTATTGGTTTGCAGTATATTGCTTTCACTATGTTTAGGTATGGGCCTTGGATTCCTGCTCTCTCCAAGACTTTTATCATAAAGGGATGCTAAATTTTGTCAAAAGACTTTTCCTCATCTAATGAAATGACCATGTGGTTTTTTTCCTTGAGTTTGCTTATATAGTGGATTATGTTGATGGATTTCCGTATATTGAACCATCCCTGCATCCCTGGGATGAAGCCTACCTGATTGTGGTGAATTATAGTTTTGATGCATTCTTTAATTCAGTTGGCCAGAATTTTATTGAGTATTCTTGCATCGATGTTCATGAGGGAGATTGGTCTGAAGTTCTCCTTCCTTGTTTGGTCTTTTTTTGGTTTAGGTATAAGCGTTATTGTGACTTCATAGACTGAGTTGGGTAGTGTTCCTTGAGTTTCTATTTCATGGAATAGTTTGAAGAGTATTGGTATTAACTCTTCTTTGAAGATCTGATAGAATTCACCACTAAACCCATCTGACCCTGGGCTCTTTTTTTTTTTTTTTTGATGGGAGACTATTAACGACTGCTTCTATTTCCTCAGGACTTATGGGACTATTTAGATGTTTTATCTGATCCTGTTTTAATGTTGTCACCTGGTATGTATCAAGAAAGTTGTCTATTTCATCCTAATTTTCAAACTTTGTTGAGTATAAGTTCTTTTAGTACGATCTGATGATTTTCTGAATTTCCAGTTTCTGTTGTTATATCTCCTTTTTCATTAATGATTTTATTAATTTGGGTGGTGCTTCTTTGCCCTCCGGTTAGTCTGGCTAAGGGTTTATCTATCTTGTTGATTTTTCAAAGAACCAGCTCCTGGTTTTGTTGATTCTTTGTATAGTTCTTTTTGTTTCTATTTGGTTGATTTTGGCCCTGAGTTTGATTATTTCCTGCTGCCTACTCCTCTTGGATATAATTGCTTCTTTGTGTTCTAGAACTTTCAAGTGCTCTGTCAAGCTGTTAGTGTAGGCTCTCTCCATTTTCTTTTTGGAGGCACTCAGAGCTATGAGTTTTTCTCTTAGCACTGCTTTCATTGTGTCCCATAAGTTTTGGTATGATGGGTCTTCATTTTCATTGAATTCTAAAAAGTTTTTAATTTCTTTATTTTTTCTTTGACCAAGCTATTATTGAGAAGAGCATTATTCAAAGTCCATGTATATGTGTGTTTTCCATTGTTTTTGTTTGCACTTAAGACTAGCCTTAGTCCATGGTGATCTGATAAGGTGGATGGAATAATTTCAGTACTTCTGTATCTTTTGAGGCCAGTTTTGTGACCAATTATATGGTCAATTTTAGAGAAGGTGCCATGAGGTGCTGAGAAGAATGCATATTCTTTTGCTTTAGGGTGGAATGTTCTATAAATATCTGTTAGATCCATTTGGTCCATAACTTCAGTTAGTTTAACTGAGTCTCTGTTTAGTTTCTGTTTCCATGATTTTTCCATTGTTGAGAGTGCGGTGTTGAAGTCTCCCACTATTATTCTTTGGGGTGCAAAGTGTGCTTTGAGCTTTAGTAAATTTTCTTTTATGAATGTTGGTGCCCTTGAGTTGGAAGCATAGTTGTTCAGAATTGAGAGCTCATCTTGTAGACTTTTCCTTTGATCAGAATGAAGTGACGCTCCTTTCCTTTTTTGACAACTTTTGGTTGAAAGTCAATTTTATCTGATATAAGAATGGCTACTCCAGCTCGTTTCTTTGGACCATTTGCTTGCAAAATTGTTTTCCAACCTTTGACTCTGAAGTAGTGACTGCCTTTGTTACTTAGGTGGATTTCTCATATGCAGCAAATTGTTGGGTCCTGCTTACATATCCAGTCTCTTAGTCTATGTCTTTTTATTGTGGAATTGAGACCATTGATGTTAAGAGATATTAAGGAAAAGTGATTGTTGCTTACTGTTGTCTTCTTTGTAAAAAGGGGAAATTCTGTTCGTGTAGTTATCTTCTATTGGGTTTGCTTAGTGCATTTGGTGCTTTGATTATTATGTGACAGGATGAATTTCTGCTCTATTCCATTCTGTTTGAAGTTCTATAGGCTTCTAGTATGTTCATGGGTATCTCTTTCTTTAGGTTAGGGAAATTTTCTTCCATAATTTTGTTGAAAATGTTTACCGACCCTTTAAGTTGCAAATCTTCACTCTCATCTATGCCTATAATCCTAAGGTTGGGTCTTCTCATTGTGTCCTGGATTTCCTGGATGTTTTGGGTTACCAGATTTTTGCATTTTGTATTTTCTTTGACTGTTGCATCAATGCTTTCTATGGAATCTTCAGCATCTGAGATTCTTTCTTCTATCTCTTGTATTCTATTGTTGATGCTTGCATCTATGACTCCTGAATTCTTTCCAAGGTTTTCTATCTCCAGAGACATCTCACTTTGTGATTTCTTGATAGTTTCTACTTCCATTTTTAGATCTTGTATAGATTTGTTCAGTTCCTTTACTTTTTTTTCCTGAAATTCTTTAAAGGATTGTTTTGTTTCCTCTTTAAGGGCTTCGACCTGTTGACCCATGTTCTCTTATTTTTCTTTTAGAGATTTTTGTGATTCCTCTTTAAGAGCTTCTGCATGTTGACCTATGTTCTCCCATAGTTCCCTATGGGATTTTTGTATTGCCTCTTTAAGGGTTTCTACCTGTTGACCCATGTTTTCCCATATTTCTTTAAGGGATTTTTGTGTCTCCTCTTTAAGGGCTTCTAACTGTTGACCCATATTCTCCTGCATTTCTTTAAGGGATTTTTGTGATTCTTCTTTCAGGGTTTCTACCTGTTGACCCATGTTCTCATTTATTTCTTTAAGGGAGTTATTTACGTCCTACTTGAATTCCTCTAACAGCATCATGAGATGTGATTTTAAATCCAGCTCTTGCTTTTCTGATGTGACAGAGTATCCTGGATTTTCTGTTGTGGGGGAACTGGGTTCTGATGGTGTCATGTTGCCTTGGTTTCTGTTGGTAATGATCTTGCATTTGCCTTTGGCCATCTAGTTATTTCCAGTGTTAGCTGTTGTTGTCTCTGACTATGACTTCTCTGTCCTTCAGGCCTGTGTATCTGTACTCCTGGGATTCCCTTTCTCTCAAATGTCCTACATACAGCTGGTTTTTCAGGAAGTATCAGGAAATGGGGTCTTCCCTGTGGCACACTTGGCAAGGGTTGAGTGTCCTGCAAACTGTTGGTTCTCAAATGCCCTGTTGCTGCTGGATCTCAGGAAATGTGGGCTTCCCCCATGTAGACCTGGCACAGGCCAAATGCTCCACAGCTACTGGATCTCGAATGCCCTGCTAATGCTGGATCTCGAATGCCATACTGCTGCTGGATCTCTAGAAAGCCCTGGGAAATGGGGTCTTCCCCTGTGGCAGACCTAGCACAGATCTACCATGTCCAAACAAACAGGACGGGCAGCAAAGGAGGGAGGGGGTAGAGGAGTTGCTGGTTCTTTACAAAAAATTTTTAATTATTTTAAAAAATATGGAATGTTAAAAGGAAGACACCCGATCTGTGTTTATTCAGAGATGATGCACCTAACCCTTAAGAGATTGGAGGCCCCAGGGAGTTTAGAAGTCAGGTGTGGTGAGGGGTAGGGATATCCATGTGGAGACAGGGGGTGGGGAAGATGTATGGGATGTGGAAGAGTCAAAGGGTGGATGGGGTGGGGTAATAAAATATGGAGTGTAAAAAACAAATTAATTAATTAATTATAGTTCAATAAAGAAGGAAGACACCTGATGACCACTTCTGGCCTCCCTGTATGATCATACTTCTATGACTATTCACATGCAAACATGAAAAACATGAAAACACACTCATACATATACACATCTAATAAAGTAAAGATGAGATATATAGATTAAATAGTAACATATGTAGTTATTATGCCTGGATTAGTTTGGGTTTTACTGCTGTGAACAGACACCAATGACCAATGCAAGTTTTATAAAAGACATTTACTTGGGGCTGGCTTACAGGTTCAGAGGTTTAGTCCATTGTCATCAAGGCAGAAGCATGGCAACATCCAGGCAGGCATGGAGCAGGAGGAGCTGAGGGTTCTACACCTTTATCCAAAGGAAACCAGGAACAGACTGGGCATCTTCAGGCATCCAGGAGGAAGATCTCTAAGACCAACCGCACAGTGACACACTTCCTTCAATAAGGCCACTCCTTCTAATAGTGCCACTCCCTGGGACAAACATATACAAACCACCACAATGCCTAATTTAAAAAATGTCTGAATTCACAGGGAAGAAATTTATTTAAAAAATAAGGATCTATCTCTCCTCCAGCCGAGAAAAATGTCCAAAGGAAAGATGGCCAAGGGGAAGAAGGTAGCCCGGGCCCCCCGCCAGAGTCAAGAAACAGGAGGCCAAGAAGATGGTCAATCCTTTGTTTGAGAAAAGGCCCAAGAACTTCGGTATTGTGCAGGACATCCAGCCCAAAAGAGATCTAACAGGCTTTGTCAAATGGCCCCGCTACATCAGGCTGCAGTGACAAAGAGCCATCCTCTATATGCGGCTCAAAGTACCTCCTGCCATTGACCAGTTCACCCAGGCCCTGGACAGGCAAACAGCTACTCAGCTGCTTAAGCTTGCCCACAAGTACAGGTCAGAGTCAAAGCAGGAGAAGAAGCAAAGGTCCGTGCTGAGAAGAAAGCTGCTGACAAAGGGGACGTCCCAACTAAGAGACCACATGTCCTCCAAGCAGGAGTCAATAGTCACCACCTTGGTGGAGAACAAGAATGCTCAGCTGGTGGTGATTGCCTGTGATGCAGACTCCATTGAGGTGGTGGTTTTCTTGCTTGCCCTTTGTCAAAAGATGGGGGTGCCCTACTGCATGATCCAGGGAAAGGCCAGGCTGGGGTGCCTGTCCACAGGAAGACATGCACCACTGTTGCCCTCACACAGGTTAACTCTGAAGACAAGGTGCTCTGACTCAGCTGGTGGAAACTATTACGACCAATTATAAAGACAGATATGACAAGATACGCTGCCACTGGGGAGGCAACGTTTTGGGTTCTGTGGCTCACAATGCCAAAATGGAAAAGGCAAAGGCTAAAGAACTCGCCACTAAACTGGGTTAAATGTATACTAAGTTATCTGTACATAAATATAATTACAAATTAAAAAAGAAAGAAAGAAAGAAGGATCTCTAATAAGAGCTAATAAATGATCCAAACTTCCATTCGCAAGTCCATGAGTCTTACTAAGTAGTTTTCCTACTTCAAAAGCTTTACCAAACTGTGGTGGGTGTTAGTTGTGTACGCATATTCTTAGATACTTACACTGAGTCAGGAGCATAGCATGATCCTATGAGTTGGAGGCCAGACTTCATTTCAGGAAGAACAACCACAATGATAATCTTGTCTGTTGACAGTTAAAATGTGCATTCTGGATTGTAGTCCCTTTTCATATTTTCAGTTGTGCTAAACATGATTTGGTGAAGGATATGACCTAAACATAGAAGACTTTAGGTAAAAGAAGGCTTTTAGATAATTTTATTTTGCTTCCATAATTAGGATATAATTATATCATTTCCCACTTCCCTTTCTTTCCTCTAACTTCTCTCATTCTCTCTAAAATTTTTGGCCTCTATTTTTTATATCTAATATATATTAATAATATGTAATATAAAAACAGTTTGTACAATTATATATAACATATATATGATATGAAATAAATACATATAAAATATAAAATATTTTGTTATATATTTTCAAATACACATATTAAATTTATATATGGTATATATATAAATTTACATAATAAATGTACAACTGGCATTTGTTGACATTTGAAACCTGTTTTCATGGGCCTCCATTGTTTTCTCCATAGGGAATAAGACCCTCCCACTCAATGTTCTCAAGAGAATTATCTAAGAAAAGAAGTTTGATACAGGCTTGCCCCAGACCAACTCACTAAATTTCTTTCAACTGGCAGAAGAAGTAATGTTGATCGTATCTATAAGGTATCTTCAGAGTAACATACAGATTAGCATTTGATTAAATAACAAGAGCCTCATTTGTTCAAACTGACAGCACAGGTCCATTTGTGTTTCAGTTAATGAGGCCATAGGAAATTGAATCTTATTTTAAACAAGTGGACAATTTTTCTACATAAAACACAGGTATGAACTACTTTGTCAGAAATGAGATCAGTAAATATTAACCTGTAAACCACCTCTTCAGCATAGTAATGATACTGTGAATTAAATATGTGTTCAGAAGTTTATCACAATTCCTGAGTTAATGACATTTAGAAGTGGGGCCTTGGAGATAGGATTAAATGAGGCAACAGGGTGGGTGTCTGCATGTCATTAGTGGCTATATAAAAGAAAGATTTCAACTAGCCCTTTTGTGTGGTATATAATATCTATTGGCATATTAGATCCCTTCAGCAGATACTGGTTCATAAATTTCTACCTGTGTGAAAGCTTGCTTTACCCAGTTTGTAATAGCAACACAACTATAATTCATTTTCCTTTGATATTGGCTTTTTTTCATTTCTTAGTATTTTTTATTAGATATTTGCTTTATTTACATTTCAAATAGTATCTCCTTTCAGTGTTACCCCTCCAAAAATCCCCTATCCCATCCCTTTCCCCCTCCTCATCCTCCCCTCAATTTCCTGACTTGCATTCACCTATTCTGGAGAATCGAGCCTTCACAGCACCAATGGTGTCTCCGCTCATTGATAGCTGAAATGGTTATCTTCTGCTACATATGTAGCTGGAGCCATGCGTCCCTCCATGTGTACTCTTTGGTTGGTGGTTTAGTCCCTGGGAGCTCTGGGGGTACTGATTGGTACATATTATTGTTCCTCCTACAGGACTGCAAACCTCTTCAGATCCTTGGGTCCTTTCTTTAGCTGCTCCATTGGGGACCCTATGTTCATTCTATTGGTTGGCTGTGAGCCATGGGTATTTTGATCCACTTTCCAATAAGGATTAAAGTATTCACACTTTGGTCTTTCTTCTTCAAAATTACCATGATGAATTCCAATCTTACCCTAGAGCAGTGGTTCTCAAACTGTGGGTCATGACCCCTTTGGGGGTCACATATTTTGGGGTTATATATCTTACCATGCCATAAGCATTTGTATTTTCTGAAAGCAGCAATTCTCAATGGTCAGAGAATTTTGATCCAAAGAAAATGTTTTTAATGATGTGTGCAAATGCAGTTTTGCTGTCATGACTTGAGGTTGATTGAATCCAGCAGCTTCTATTGGGTCAAGGTCAAGGCTGTAGGCAAATATCCCAAAATGCTGACAATGGCTCCTCACAACAAGCTGTTATCCAGGAGAAATTTATAACAAAACTACCACGATGAATTCCAATCTTACCCTAGTGCAGAGGTTCTCAAACTATGGGTCATGACCCCTTTGGGGGGGAGTCACATATCCTATATCCTACATATCAGACATATTCATTAGGATTTGTAAGAATAGGAAAATTGAAGTTATTAAGTTATTAAGGCAATAAAATAATTTTATGGTTGGGGGTTACCACAACATGAGGAACTGTATTAAAGGGTTACAGCATTAAGAAGGCAGAGAAACACTACCCTAAAGGATGACAGGCAATTGGAATCAAGATCACTCTGGATATCAGTTTGGCAGTTCCACAGAAAATTGGGCATAGTACTACCAGAGGACCCTGCTATACCACTCCTGGGCATATACCCAGAGGATTCTCCAGCATGTAATAAGGACACATGATCCACTGTGTTCATAGAAGACTTATTTATAATAGCCAGAAGCTGGAAAGGACCCATATATCCCTCAACAGAGGAATGGATACAGAAAATGTGGTGCATTTACACAATGGAATACTACTCAGCTATTAAAAACAATGAATTCATGAAATTCTTAGCCAAATGGATGGACCTGGAAAATATCATCCTGAGTGAGGTAACCCAGTCACAAAAGAACACACATGGTATGCACTCACTGATGAGTGGATATTAGCCTAATAGCTCGGAATACCCAAGATACAACTCACAGACCATATGAAGCTCAAGAAGAAGGAAGAACAAAGTATGGATACTCTGGTCCTTCTTAGAAGGGGGAGCAAAATACTCATAGGAGGAGATACAAAGTGTGGAGCAGAGTCTGAGAGAAAGACCATCCAGAGAGTGCCCCACCTAGGGATCCATCCCATATACAGTTACCAAACCCAGACACTATTGTGGATACCAACAAGTGCTTGCTGACAGGAGCCTGATACAGCTGTCACCTGGGAGACTCTGCCAGTGCATGACAAATATAGAGGGGGACACTCTCAGCCAACTACTGAACTGAGCACAGGGTCCCCAATTGAGGAGACAGAGAAAGGACCCAAGGAGCTGAAGGGGTTTGCAGTGCCTTAGGAAGAACAACAATATGAGCCACCCAATACTTCCAGAGCTCCCAAGGACTAAACCAACCAAAGAGTACACATGGAGGGACCCATGGCTCCAGATGCATATGCAGTAGAGGATAGCCTTGTTGGACATCAAAGGGAGGAGAGGCCTCTGGTCCTGAGAAGACTAGATGCTCCAGTATAGGGGAATGTCAGGACAGGGAAGCAGGAGTGGGTGGATTGGTGACAAGGGGGAAGGGGATGGATTAGGGGATTTTCGGAGAAGGGAAATCAGGAAAAGGGAACAACATTTGAAATGTAAATAAAGAATATAATTTTAAAAAAAGAAATGATAAATGTTCTTGCTAGGCAAAGGAGACAAAATTTTGACTTGAATCGGACACATGACAGTGTGATCACCAAGTGCACAGTGCATGTCACTGCATAGCACAGCCCTCCATCATCTTTCTTTTCCTTATATCTGGAGTGAGTCAATACTACCCCTTTCATATTTCAGGGATATGTTAGATGTTTAAAAAAGACACATACCCTTTAAAAGTCATTATATCTCCACCAGGACTTGTATATGATACCACATGGTTTTTTCCTTGAAAGTGGGATATGTCTTGGAATGATTTCAATTTATTTTCCAGACATATAGACATAAATCACTATTTTATTGACTTGAATCAGTAGACCATTCCTAGCCTGCAATAAATGTTTCTCAGCCTGAAAACTTGTTTTTACTACAGACAGTTCTTTTATTTTCAAAAGTCATAAACCAAAACAATGACCCCTGACAGGCAATAAAACCTATAATGTTACATGTGGAAGTTTTGATTTTTTTATGATATCAATAAAACAAATAATCAGATAAAGGAAAATATAACTTAAGTATTGCCTGCTTTTGTTTAGTGCTATCCAAAGAGGAGTCTGAGGTGAATATTTACCGGTAGCTTATTTGAGAATGTGATTACAGGGAGCAGAGTCCAGGCTCAGGGACACAGAATTGGAAGAACTACTATGAGGGTTGTGGTTTTTCCCAGAGGATAACTGACATCTTCATAATATGAACCTCTGAGAAAGTGTAGAATGTGTATTTCTGGATCCTCAGTCCAAGTACAGAAAAGAGAATCATTTGTCTCACAGTCTCCAGCCCTTATTGATCAGACTGCCATGCAGAGGATTTGCTTCCCTAAATTGAACTGTGAATGCTGATGGCATCAGAGATCCCAAGGACAGGAAGCAATGAGAAGTGAAGCCTATGTGAAGAGGTGACCAGAGGGGTATTTGAAACAAAATCTTTCAATGACACATTTAGATTATTCTTAGTTATATTGCCTGTCCTAGTTTGCTTTCTGTTGCTGTGATAAACACCATGCCTGAAAGCAACATTGGAAGGGAAGGATTTCCTTCCTCTGACAGCTTATAGACATTAACAAAGGGAAGTCAGTATGGGAACTCAAAGCTGGAACCTGGAGGCACAAACTGGAGCAGAGACCATGGAGGAGTGCAGCTTACTGGATTGCTTTCTACACTTGCTTAGTCTGCTTTCTTATACCACCCAGGGTCATCTGTCCTGGCACAACATTAGCCACAGTAGACTTATGTCTCTGTCTCTCCCTGTCTCTCTGTCTCTGTCTCTGTCTCTCTCTCTCTCTCTCTCTCTCTCTCTCTCTCTCTCTCTCTCTCTCTCTCTCTCACACACACACACACACACACACACACACACACACACACACACAAAGTCCACACATTTACCTACAGGTAATTGGATGGAGACAATCCTTCTGTTCACATCCCTTCTTCTTAGATAAGTCTATCTTGTGTCAAGTCAACAACAACAGCAGCAACAAAAACAGCACATTACTGTTACAAATATAATGTATCTAATAAATAATAATGAATATGTAGATGTCTGACACATTTGGTACACATTCATATCTAACTCTGTATTATTACCTTGCATTGACTTATATGTATACTATACATAGACACATACATGTAATTTGTAAGTGTATAACTTAAATTCTTACAAGCATGCTATTCATGATATGCAATAGGACAATAGAATTTTTCAACTCTTTTCTTACTTATAACTTATCATTGTGTAAGAAGAGTGGCTATGCTCTTCTTTGCTTTACTTGAATGGGATTAACATTTGACATATGATGCACATTTTCTCAGGGGAACATGGAGTCTTCTTGGATTGGTAGGAGCTTGTTTTCTTTGGATAAGATGTTCACTATTGTCTCTTTTAGCTACTTGAACTGATGACATAGATACTTCAGTTGAAATCCTGTTTTCACAGCTCACTAACTTTAATCAGTCTCTGCAAATTATTTAAAACTTTCCTGGTTCTTTACCAGCAAAACAGAAACACTCATAGCATCTACCTCTTAAGAGTGCTGCAGAAATAAGCTGGCTCAATGTGAAAACCACAGTACCACTCACTAAGAGTTTGGTTAGAAGGAAGAGGAGTGTTAGCTGCGAGGATTTGTATACATACACTCCAAAAATGTATGGAGAGAAGTAGGGGGAAATAGAGGCCATAAATATTTGGCTTATTTTTTCTTCAGTCTTTACCTACCTTAAACAATCTCCTGTGTGTTTTTTAAGCAGAGTTAACACTTGTTTCTTTTCTGTTGTTTATTTTAAAGCACTTTATTTAGCACAAGTGTTGTTTTAAAATAAACATGTAAATTATTTAGACAGACTTAGAATTTAATTTGAGAATTGCTTAGCCAAAATTGGAAACTATAAAATGAACTTGAGCTATTAAACAAAAAAATCTACCCCCCAGAGCAAAACAAAGCAAAACAAAACAAAACAAAGAAATAGAAAACCCTGGTACCATCTGAACATGAGTGATGGTGGATAATAATGGAAACACACTCATAACCAGAGGGACAAGTCACTCCCTGTGGAAGACAATTCCATGTAAGTCAAAATAAGGCCTTTCTGTGCATACTACTCACACACTGGTTTCTGTGCAAAGGACAGACATACAGAGTGATGGAGACAGTAAACAGGATGATTCACCAGGTTAAAAGTCCTGATGCTGAGCCTAAAGAACCACGTTCCATACCCAGGGACTAACATGACTCAAGGAGAGAAGCAGCTTTTATAGGTTGTCCTCTGACCTGCAGACATATCACCCGCTCTTATCCATTCCCAATGAATGAATAAAATACAAATTTTCATAAAAAGGCAAGTTGTGAGTCTCCAATACACAGTGTCAAAGCCAGGAAACTCTGATTACTCTACATGAAAACCCAGTTTCTATAGCAGAGGTCTAAATCCGTTTTAGGTTTGAAACAAAACAAACAAGCCAATGGAAGCTTTGTCCAAGTGGTCTCAGTGAAAATTGAATCAAACGAATAGCTTGGCATAAAGAATATGATTAAAGGATGATTTTATGGGAGTTTAGAATTAGATCTTACAAAATTCAACCAAAGCTGCAATCACGCATTTCTTTTTCAGTAAATTTGTTTCCAAAGGAACATAAGAGTGAGGCTCTCCAGGATAGTATAATCAGTGCTTCAATTATCTATTTCTGCAGTAAGCCACTCTAAAACTTAGCCAGTGATCATAAACAACATTTTACTTTCAAAGAGCCTAGCCAAGAGAGAATCAGCTGAGAGTTTCTTCTGCTCAGTATTTTTGACTGTAGGAAAATAAAGACTGAACAAAGCTTGAACACAGGAGAAGAATCACTCATGTGGCTAATTCATGTTGTTCCTCTCTGAGCGAGCCAGTAGTGTTCACCCTATCACTTCCATCTGGCCATCCACTCACCATGGACTCATCCTAGAAGAGAGAGATTCTGAGTAGTGAGACAAGAATGAGCATTCTAGGCAGAAAGATGCTACCAGTCCACTTAATTCCTAAGTTTAGAGATGCAATAAGGCCGTATCTGTTATAGTTACTTGGTCAAAGAAGCCTAGAGTTCAGGGAAGAAAGAGTAAGAAGTAAATACTGGCAAATGATAAAGAAGAGTGTCAACGGGTTGAAGAATAATTACCACATACACTTTAAGATTACAGTGTAATCATGAAGAGTATCAGGGGCCAAACTTACTGGCCTTAGTGGCTGTAGTGGCTATTCCTGGTTGTCAACTTGACTCTATCTGGAAGGAACTAATCAAGAATTGGAAGGCTCACCTGTGATACTAATCTGGAGGCTCAGAGATATATGTTTCTGACCTGAATCTTGGCATGGAGATCTTGAAGCATAGTGGCTATAAATTCCAGAAGATTAAGACAAGGAGATCTCTGAGTTCAAGGTCATCTGGGATTAATGGTACAGTGACACATGACTTTAATCTGGGCCACACCCTCTGCTGGAGACCTATCTAAGGACATTGGAAGAAGGAAGATTTACTCTGACTCTTCCTGACCTGCTTGCCTCGTGGGACTGAGCAATTGCTAGATCCTTGGACTTCCATCCACAACTTCTGCTGACCATTGTTGGGGAGTTGGACTACAAGCTGTAAGTCATTGACAAAAAAAAAGTATATAGAGATTACCTATACTTTCTATGACTCTAGAGAACCCTGACTAATACAGTGACCATACCACTATAATTTGAAGTGATAAATGCAGTGTACTTTTCTATGGATACTTTTAGTGAAATAAGAGAGAATGCTTACTCCATTCAACTCCTTATTCAAGTTCTTACATATACTCTCTTGACTACATTTGGATGTTTTTAGCTAGGTTATTGTATAAGCTATAAAAATCACAAAAGGCAGTTTCTAGGATCATTATCTATTATGTCTGTATTTGGTGATGCTGTTGGAGAGATAACCTTTTAAAGCCCTCAGGCCTCATGATTTAAGGACAAACATGTCCTATTTTCAGCTTGTTGTTAGGTGAAAAGGATTATTTGAGAGCCAAGACCAGAGCAAGTTAGGCTTCTCCAGATAAAAAGCAGCAGTCCTGCCCTGGTCTTTGAGAATAAGTTGGATTAGATGAACACCTCTGGTAAATGAGGAAGAGGATGACTAACAAGTGGGTGTTTCCTAGCTGCATTCACACTCTGTATGAGGAAAGAAATAACACATTAGTTGTGTATCTGTGTTTTCGGTATGCCGGGCAGTTTCAAACCTCCCCTTTCTAATATGAAAGTAAAAGTCTAACAGTCATAATATTTTTAGTAACTTTCAAAAGGTAATTAAGGGAATAAGTAGCCAAAGAATAAAACTCATGGACTACCCAGCATCCAGACATCTGACCCTCTTTTCCTGGGTATATAAAAAAATCAACTGATAGTTGACCTATCAGACCTTGAAGCCCAGCTTCAATGTGAGGTCATCTGCAGTGATTCAGAATTTGTTTATTTTTGAGCCTTGTGAGTGACAGAAAAGTACTCTTGATATTTCAGAGCCAGCAGGCTGACAGAACAATTCTAACAGCTGCTACCAATTAGAAACATAAGGTAGAATTTTCTGGCCAACTTAAAAATAAACAAATTTTATGCATAGTCATCTACAAGTTGGAGTGGGAATAATTTATCGAACCAAATAATTGCCTCTTAGTGCCTGTAACAAGTTAGCTACCTAAGGCAAACGAGACAGAACACCCTCCAGAGAGCTGTGTCTGTTTACCCTGCCAATTAGACTTATAATTGCAGTGTTTCTTTCCCCCTAACATCCTTGACATTCCCAGGCTGATGATGTATTGTCTACTTACAATTCATGTCAACACTAAACACCAGGAATTGTAGGAGCCATGTTCTCTGTACAGCAAGTGAAGCCAGGGCAAACAGAGCCACACATATTAGACTATAAGTCATCCTTATGTTCTCTACTGTATAGCATCAGGCTAAGTTCACATATCTCATTCTTTCTAGGTATGTCTCAGGTGTGGCAGAGATCCCTCATTAGAGACCCTGCCACTGCTCTCTACCTGTGGGGAGATGATCTTTTTGAGCCAACAAATTTTCATTTCATTGTAATTAACATTCATCTTGCAAGTTTTATTAAGTGGCAGAAAATTTCTCACAAGCTTCCTTTCCTAGCTACCTGTACCTATCCCAAGTTCTTTCACACTGGTAGTTTTATCCCTGATTCTTGGAGCAAGAAAGAAAAGTTTGGAGGAAACGCTTTTGCAGGGGTCTCTAATAAATAACTGAAGCTGTCTGGCAGGCCCTGACCCTACAGTTGACAAATATAAAGTGCTTGCTGTGACTCCCTGTACTCAGGTAGGTTTAGGTATTTCTACTCGCAAGTTAGGGAAAGACTAGCTAATAGGTCTATACAGTGACAGCTTATTGTGGTGTCACATGCGAGCAGCCTTAGTGATCAGGAGGCTAAGGCAGGAATATCGCAGGCTAGCCTTGGCTAATGACAAACGACCTGTCTGAGAACAAACAGAAAACCCAAACAAGAAAAGTGAAACATGGCTCTTCAAACTTGACCTTCAATCAGAGAACTTCTGACTTCAGTTCATACTTGACTTTCTGCTGAACGTCCATGAGTCAGGTATTTAGATTGAGCCTCCTTTCTCTATATGCAATCTCTTGTGATTCCCTGCTCTATACCTTCTTGACTTTTTCATTCTCCATTCTGCTGCCTTTGTTCTGAATCTAGCTCCTGGCCGAGGTTTTCCTGTCATCCTGTGTCCATCTCATTTCTTCCTTTTTTATGTAATTTTATTTTTTTGCAGAGGACTTTCTAGATATTAAATCTCTCACCTGTGAGAAGCCCTTAAACCATTCCCCTTAATCCACCAGGGTTGACTTTTAGTGGCCCTCATCACAAACCCGACAATAAGTCAGTGTCTTTCAATAGTTCGATATCTGTCTTTCATGCCCATGTAGTTGACTTAGAACACTGCTGTCCCCTAGTCCCAGAAGGAACAAACTTGGCTACATGTGAAGGCTTTCTTTTGTCGCTGGTGCTCCTTTTTTAGACCAGATGTTTTCGAAATCTCATGTCTTCCTCAAGAATTAAAAGAGCACAGAAAAACAGCAAAGCAGTAAGCAGTTAGAAAGGGACAGTACAGAGTACACTCGATTGCAGAACAGAGCACACTACAGCAGGCCACCTGAGCCAGCGTGCCAAAGAGGAGCAGTGCTTAGTGTTATTCCACGAAATGGGAGAGTTGGTTGTCATGGGGCAAAGCATGGTATGTTATTATTAACACTTTTGATTGACCAACCTGAATAATGTAAGCCTTTGCTCACTATGCTTGCCTCTTTCTGTGCTACATTTGATTTTACTCATATGCATTCCCAGTTATGTAGAGGCATAAGATGGTAAGGGTTTTACCTGAAAGCCCACCCAGAAAAGTACATCTGCCTTAGGCCACATACACCCCAACCTAGTTAAGGCCAGATTTACCCTTCGCTCCCATGCCCAGGTATACTCTAGAATATGTTTGAATGGAAGCTGGTTGATTACCATAGAGTTTTCAAGTATGTGCAATACATTCCCTTGCTAGAAGTTGATACACTTGAAACTCAATATATGTTAGGGTTCCAGACTAGCAGATACATTGTTAGGAAGGGTGTGTGTGTGTGTCTGTTTGTGTATTCCCTTTTTTCTAAGCTTCCCTGTGTTTGTTTGCCTCACTTCCATATTTTTCTTCTCTGTTGGCACCCTGTCATCTCCTTTATACTCACTCATAATTGTCAGCCGAGGTGCTTACACTGAGAAGTTGAACTAACCATGCAAATGGGAAAATAAAAATAATTCTTTGAGGAGTAATGTTTATTACTAACATTTGAAGGATTCAGGCAGAGTACAATTGTCTCAAAGACACAGAATATTTTCTTATTTTTTCTTTTTCTATTTTTCTTTTCTAAGTTTTTTTATTTACATTCCAAATCATTTCCCCTTTCCCTTTTCCTCACTCTCTGAAAGTCCCATAAGCCCCCTTCCCTCTCTCTTTTCCCCATTCAAACACCTCTTGCTTCTCTGTCCTAGCATTTCGCTACATCCAGTCTTTCCAGGACCAGGGGTCTCTCCTTCCATCTTCTTGGAAATTTATTGATATGGGAATTCTGTCTAGGGTATTCCGAGATTATGGGTTAATAACGCCTTATCAGTGACTGCATACCATGTGTGTTCTTTTGTGATTGGGTTACCTCACTAAGGATGATATTTTCCAGTTCTGACCATTTGCCTAGGAATTTCGTGAATTCATTGTTTTTAATTGCAGAGTAGTATTCCATTGTGTAAATATACCACATCTTCTGAATCCACTCCTCCATTGAGGGACATCTGGGTTCTTTCCAGCTTCTGGCTATTATAAATAAGGATGCTATGAACATAGTGGAGCATGTGGCCTTATTGCATGCAGGTAAAGCCTCTGGGTATATGCCCAGGAGTGGTATAGCCGGATCCTCTGGGAGTGTCATGCCCAGTTTTCTGAGGAATCGCCAGACTGCTTTCCAGAGTGGTTGTACCAGCTTGCAATCCCACTAGCAGTGGAGGAGTGTTCCTCTTTCTCCACATCCTTGCCAACAACTGCTGTCGCCTGTGTTTTTGATCTTAGCCATTCTGACTGGTGTGAGATGGAATCTCAGGTTTGTTTTGATTTGCATTTCCCTAATGACTAAGAATGATGAACATCTCTTTACGTGCTTCTCAGCCATTAGATATTCTTCAGGTGAGAACACTTTGTTTAGCTCTGTACCCCATTTTTTAATAGGGTTACTTGCCTCTCTGGAGTTTAACTTCTTGAGTTCTTTGTATATATTGGATATTAGCCCTCTGTTGAATGTAGGGTTGGTAAAGATCATTTCCCAGTTAGTTGGTTGCCGCTTTGTCTTTTTGACAGTGTCTTTTGCCTTGCAGAAACTTTATAATTTAATGAGGTTCCACTTGTCAATTCTTGATCTTAGAGCATAAGCTATTGTAGTTCTATTCAGGAAGTTCTCCCCTGTGCCCATATGTTCAAGATTCTTCCCTAGTTTCCTTTCTATTAGTTTCAGTGTGTCTGGTTTTATGTGGAGGTCCTTGATCCACTTGGAATTGAGCTTAGTGCAAGTAGATAAGAATGGGTCAATTTGCATTCTTTGGCATCTTGACCTCCAGTTGAACCAGCACCATTTGTTGAAAAGGCTATCATTTTTCCACTGGATGGTTTTAGTTCCTTTGTCAAAAATCAAGTCACCATAGGAGTGTGGATTCACTTCTGGGTTTTCAATTCTGTTCCATTGATCTACATGCCTGCCACTGTACCAATACTATGTGGTTTTTAATACTATTTCTCTGTAATACAGCTTGAAGTCTGGGATATTGATTCCCCCAGAAGTACTTTTACTCTTGGGAATAGTTTTAGATATCCTGGTTTTTCTGCTATTCCAGATGTATTTTTGAATTGCTCTTTCTAACTCTATGAAGAATTGAGTTGGGATTTTGATAGGGATTGCATTGAATCTGTATATTTCTTTTGGCAAGATGGTCATTTTTACAATATTAATCCTGCCAATCCATGAGCATGGCAGATTTTTCCATCTTCTGAGGTCTTCTTCAATTTCTTTCTTCAGAGACTTGAAGTTCTTGTCATACAGATCTTTCACTTGTTTGGTTAGATTCACACTGAGATACTTTATATTGTTTGTGGCTATTGTGAAGGGTATCATTTCTCTTACTTCTTTCTCAGCGTGCTTAACCTTTGAGTATAGGAAGTCTACTGACTTGCTTGAGTTGATTTTATATCCGGCCACTTTGCTGAAGTTGTTTATCAGCTGTAGGAGTTCTCTGGTGGAGTTCTTTGGGTTGCTTAAGTATACTATCATATCGTCTGCAAACAGTGATAGTTTGACTTCTTCCTTTCCAATTTGTATCCCTTTGACCTCCTTTTGTTGTCTAATTGCTCTAGCTAGAACTTCAAGTACTATATTGAAAAGATATGGAGAGAGACGGCAGCCTTGTCTAATCCCTGATTTTAGTGGGATTGCTGCAAGTTTCTCTCCATTTAGATTGATGTTGGCTACCAGTTTGCTGTAAATTGCTTTTACTATGTTTAAATATGGGCCATGAATTCCTGATCTTTCCAAGACCTTTAACATGAAAGGATGCTGAATTTTGTCAAATGCTTTCTCAGCATCTAATGAGATGACCATGTGGTTTTTTTCTTTGAGATTGTTTATGTAGTGGATTACATTGATGGACTTCCTTATATTGAACCATCCCTGCATCCCTGGGATGAAGCCTACTTGATCGTGGTGAATGATCGTTTTGATGTGTTCTTGGATTCGTTTGGCAAGAATTTTATTGAGTATTTTTGCATCGATATTCATAAGAGAGATTGGCCTGAGATTCTCTTTCTTTGTCGGATCTTTGTGTGCTTTTAGTATTAGTGTAATTGTGGCTTCATAGAACGAGTTGGGTAGTGTTCCTTCTGTTTCTATTTTGTGGAATAGTTTGAAGAGTATTGGTATTAGGTCTTCTTTGAAGGTCTGATAGAATTCTGCACTAAAACCATCTGGACCTGTGCTTTTTTTGGTTGGAAGACTTCCAATGACAACTTCTATTTTTCAGGAGTTATAGGACATTTTAAATGGTCTATTTGATCCTGATTTAATTTTGGTATTTGGTATCTGTCAAGGAAATTGTCCATTTCCTCGAGATTTTCTAGTTGTGTTGAATACAGGCTTTTGTAGTAGGATCTGATGATTTTTTGAATTTCCTCAGTTTCTCTTGTCATCTCTCCCGTTTTGTTTCTGATTTTGCTATTTTGGATACTGTCTCTGTGCCCTCTGGCTAGTTTGGCTAAGGCCTTATCTATCTTGTTGATTTTCTCAAAGAACCAACTCCTTGTTTTGTTGATTTTTTGTATGGTTTTATTTGTTTCTACTTGATTGATTTCAGCCCTGAGTTTGATGATTTCCTGCCTTCTACTCCTCTTTGGTGTATTTGCTTCTTTTTGTTCCAGGGCTTTCAGGTGTGCCATTAAGCTGCTAGTGTATGCTGTCTCCCATTTCTTTTTGGCGGCACTCAGGGCTATGGATTTTCCTCTTAGAACTGCTTTCATTGTGTCCCATAAATTAGGGTATGTTGTGCCTTCATTTTCATTAAATTTCAAAAAGTCTTTGATTTCTTTCTTTATTTCCTCCTTGACCAAGTTATCATTGAGTAGAGCATTTTTCAGCCTCCATGTGTATGTGGGCTTTCTGTTGTTTTTGTTGCCATTGAAGACCACCCTTATTCCATAGTGATCTGATAGGAGGCATGGGATTAATTCAATCTTCTTATATCTGTTGAGATCTGATTTGTGACCAATTATATGGTCGATTTTGGAGAAGGTACCATGAGGTACTGAGAAGAAGGTGTATTCTTTTGCTCTAGGATGAAATGTTCTATATATATCTGTTAGTTCCATTTGGTCCAAAGCTTCAATTAGATTCACTGTGTCCCTGTTTAGTTTCTGCTTTTCTTGAAGGTTCCATTTCAGAGAGCGTTGTGTTGAAGTCACCCACTATTATTGTGGGAGGTACAATGTGTGCTTTGAGCTTTAGTAAATTTTGTTTTACGAATGAGGTTGCCCTTGCATTTGGAGCATAGATATTCAGAATTGAGAGTTCTTCTTCGTGGATTTTTCCCTTGATCAGTATGTAGTGTCCTTCTGTGTCTTTTCTGATGACTTTAGGTTGAAAGTTAATTTTATCTGATATTAGGATGGCTACTCCGGCTCGTTTCCTGGGACCATTTGCTTGTAAAATTGCTTTCCAGTCTTTTACTTTGAGGTAGTGTTTGACTTTGACACTGAGGTGCGTTTCCTGCACGCAGCAACATGCTGGGTCCTGTTTACGTATCCAGTCTGTGTCTTTTTATTGGAGAATTGAGACCATTGATATTAAGAGAGAGTAAGGAATAGTGATTATTGCCACCTGCTATTCTTGACGCTATCTTTATGTTTGAGCGGTTATCTACTTTTGGGTTTGATGCAAGAAGGTTACTATCTCGTTTTTTCCATGGTGTTGTTTCTCTCCTTGTATTGGCAGTTTCCACCTATTATCTTTTGCAGGGCTGGGTTTGTGGAAAGATATTGTGAAAATTTGGTTTTATCATGGAATATCTTGGCCTCTCCATCTATGGTGATTGAGAGTTTTGCTGGGTATAGGCTGGCATTTGTGTTCTCTTAGTGTCTGCATGAGATCTGCCCAGGATCTTCTGGCTTTCATAGTCTCTGGTGAGAAGTTTGATGTGATTCAGATAGGTCTTCCTTTGTATGTTACTTGACTTTTTCTCTTACTGCTTTCAATATTCTTTCTTTGATTAGTACATTTGGTGTTTTGATTATTATGTGACAGGAGGTATTTCTGTTCTGGTCCAGTCTGTTTGGAGTTCTGTAGGCTTCTTGTATGTTCATCGGCATCTCTCTCTTTAGGTTAGGGAAGTTTTCCTCCATAATTTTGTTGAAGATACTTAGTGGCCTTTTAAGTTGCAAATCTTCACTCTCATCTATACCTATAATCCTTAGGTTTGCTCTTCTCATTGTGTCCTGGATTTCCTGGATGTTTTTGGGTTACAAGTTTTTTGCATTTTGCATTTTCTTTGACTGTTGAGTCGATGCTTTCTATGGTATCTTCAGCACCTGAGATTCTTTCTTCCATCTCTTGTATTCTATTGTTGATGTTTGCATCTATGACTCCTGATTTCTTCCCAAGGTTTTCTATCTCCAAAGTTGTCTCCCTTTGTGATTTCTTAGTTGTTTCTACTTCCTTTTTTAGTTCCTGGATGGATTTGCTGAGATCCTTCACTTGTTTGTTTGTATTTTCCTGTATTCCTTTAAGATATTTTTGTGTTTCCTCTTTCAGGATTTTTGCCTGTTGACCCAAGTTCTCCTGTATTTCTCTAAGCGATTTTTGTGTTTCCTCTTCATGGGCTTCCATCTGTTGATCCATAGTCTCCTGCATTTCTTTAAGCAATTCTAGTGTTTTCTTTGTAAGTGCATCTATCTGTTGATTCATTTCTTTAAGCAATTTTTGTGTTGCCTCCCTATGGGCATCCATCTGTTGACCCATATTCTTCTGCATTTCTTTATGCAATTTTTGGATTCCTTTGAAAGTGCATCTACCCATTGATTCATTTCTTTAAGCGATTTTTGTGTTGCCTCCTTGTGGGCCTCCATCTGTTGACCCATGTTCTCCTGCATTTCTCTAAGCGATTTTTGTGTTTCCTTTGTAAGGGCTTCTAACCATTGATTCATGTTCTCCTCTAATTCTTTATGAGATTTATTTGTGTCCTTCTTGAAATCCTCTAGTAGCATCATGAGGAGTGATTTTAAATCCAGATCTTGTCTTTTGGGTGTGATGGGGTGTCCAAGACTTGCTGCTGTTGGAGACTTGGGTTCAGATGGTGCCATATTACTTTGATTTCTGTTAGTAACGCTCCTATTTTTGCCTTTGCCATATGGTTACCTCTGGTGTTAGTTGGTCCTGCTGTCACTGGCTGTTGGTTGGACCTCCTGTGAGCCTGCAAGGCTATTTCTGACCCTCCTGGATTACCGAGATTCCCCTGGCACCGATTTCTGGGGCTTGCCCTGCTCCTGAGTGACTTTGGAGCCCTGATGTGCCTTGCCCCAAGTGATGTTATATTGGGGAATCCCTGCACATCCAAAGGCTCAGCGTAGTGAATTCCTGGAGCTGAGGTCGCCAAAGGGAAGCTGGTAGACTCCCGCCTTGTGTGGGGGTGTGTGATCTCTTCCAGAGTGGGGGTCCCTCTGCAGGGCAGAAGTCCCACAGAGACTCGAGTGTGTTGGTTACTGCAGATCTTCCCAGCTCTTGGGAGCAGGGTGCACACAAGCTGCCTGAGACCCAAGCGATATTATGCCTGACTGTCCCTGTGTCTGGAGATCCCAATTGCCCTGATGCTGGAGCAAAGATGGTGGAGTGCACTCTGCACTCTCTTGGCGCAGATCACTCTGCAGGGGAGATGGCCCACAGCAGAGCTGGCGCCCAGAGGACTGCAGTGCTGTCCCGCTCTTGGGCGCAGATGGAAGCCCAACAGGCTGTGTCCCAAGCGATGTTATATTGCGTGGAACCTGAATACCTGTCTCCTCAGTGCAGTCGATCCCCGGAACAAAGGTCGCCAAAGGGAAGCTGGTAGTCTCCCGCCCTGTGCGGGGGTGTGTGTCGAAAATTTTCAAGATTGATATTTGATGACAAAAATTCTAAAAACACGGGATCCAGATTTTTCTGGAATTCAGAAATACTTTTGTTTGCTCATATCCTCAACATAATGAACAATTAAAATCAACATTTGTGCAAAGTGCGTATGATTTCCATCCCAAAATACATAAAAAGTATGAAAAGCTCCTTGTTATTTTGTGACAGATTTTCCCCAATTTTCCAAATTTCGATATGTAGAGCTTTTGAAGATTTCAAAATTATGGAAAACATCTCTAAATCTAAACAGCTATAGTCCTTCTTCCTTCCTCCCTTCTGTACCGGGTACGGAATCCAGGCTTCACATATGTTGCTGATCTCTCATGGAACTACATTTACAGCCTCTGAGTATTTCTAACTTAGGTAAGTGAATCCTCAATCAGTAATGGAATTAATCAATAAGAGAATGGAATGGAATACCCAACAAAGTGAAGTATGGACCATGTGTCCAGCATGCACCAAAGCTCTGACCAGCTATCCTGAAATCTGTACTGCAGTCTGAATCCATTATAGATGCCTTTTTTTTTCAAAAAATGAAAAAAGAAAAATGTAAAAGTAAAGGAAACGTTAGAACTTGAGAAAATCCACTTGCTGCTGCAGTTAACTCATCTGATCATCTTCTTTCTGGTTCCATCCTCTGAGACAACTAGATTATTATTACTGTTGACATCTAGCAGATACCTGTAGAAGGGAATAATTTTTCAATTATTAGGAGTTTCTGTTCCATATATATGTATATATACATCACAGGACTATATTTATGTACATATGTATATATATGGAATAATCATATATCTACTACAAATATATCATGTGTGTTTAACATCTGATGGACTGATTTTATAAAACAATCGACTCCTCACCTAAGTAGATAACTCAAAGTCTCTTCCAAGAAGGACTTGGAACACTCAGTGATCTGTTGTAATAATGGATGTAGCTATCCTCTGAGATACCCTAGTAAACAGAGTTCTAGAATTCTCACAATGTTAGGCTACACTAAGAAAAGGATATTTAGTATGTATTCTGCTATGCCCTTTGAATTATATTAAGGACTACACAGTTTAAAATGTAAGAAATGCCTTAGTATTGGCTTGGTTCCCACCAATCCTTGACACATTCCCATACCTACGACGTAAAAGCTTCTCAAACTTGGTATTTTATCCAATCAAATTTTCTAACACATGCTTCTGATACCAAATATAGGGTGTCACCCATCACACCAAAAGACTGCTATTAGAGTACCCTTAAATCTCATTCTCTGGTTATCTTTCTGAACACTGAATAAGACTAGATAAATCTTATATCTTAACTAAACACACAAAATCTGTGGCCAATCATGAGGCCCAATGTGGTAGTTTACCTGTGCTCCTGACTGACCAGCTATACATATCGGTTCCAGAACACCTTCCTCAAATTCTACAAGAGAATATTACAGATGTTAGAAGAAAGAAAATCCCATGCTTATTAACTTATCACAGAGACTATTTGTTACAGAGGTTACAGGAGGAGAGATATATAGGGAGACTCTGATATGCTGATCTTCCTTTTTGGACACTTGATCCCTCAAGTTTCAGGTGTATGTCATCATGCTTGGTTTTCTTTTTGTGTTTAAACAGGAGGTACAGTCATGATATATACATGGTTGATTAAACCATTTACCATTGGTAACTAATTTATCTTTAGCCCTTTTCTTCTTGAAGGATGAGAGGTTATTAAAAGCCTATCCCTCAGAACTGGATATTGTTCAGTGATTAGCACTTGTGGGGGAATGGGGTTCTATTTACAGTACTTACAACTGCCTATGTTTCCAGCACTAGGGGATACAACACTTTTGTCTGGTCTCAGCAGGCACTAGGCATACTTGAGGTGTGCCTAATGCATAAATTCATATAACATCCGCACATATAAAATGCAAGTATATATATATATATATATATATATATATATAAATAAATGCAAATATATATATGTATATATATAAGTATATATATATATACATATATATATATATATACTTGCATTTTATATGTGCCGATGTTTTATATATATATGTATATATATATATATATACATATATATATATATACACACACACACACACATACACTGAAGACGCAGAAAAGGAACCATTTTGATGATTCTATTGACTTCAGGAGTGTATATTCATATATATATATATATATATATATATATATATATATATATCCTTAATATTGTTCCCTGGCCTTGTGATAAACCAACATGACAAAACCAACTTAAGAGGGGATTTCTTTTTCTTAGCCCATTTTGGTGGAGAAGGCATGATAGCATGATCTTGAAGTAGCTGGTCACATTACTGTCACAATCAAGAAACAGGTAAAAATGACTGCTACCTAATGTTCAGCTTGCCTCTCCATTTTATATAGATCAGGACTTCCTGCAGTTGAAACAGTCACGATGGGTCCTTCAATATCAATCAATATAATCAAGATAAACCCCATAGGTATGCCCAGAAATCTACCTCCCAGATAATTCAAGAGTCTGACAAGTTGTCAAGGGTATTGCAATATCAGTCAACATGATCAAGATAACCCCCCATGGGCATGCCAAGAGATCCACCTCCCAGATAACTCTAGAGTCTGTCAAGTTAAAAATTAGTATTAATTAGAATTAACCATCACAAAGATCAAATATGTCTGATAATCTCATACTCATTGCTTTAGTTTCTTGTATTGTTGCTGTAGCAAAATGCCTGACAGTAATAAAACTGAAGGGAGAATGAGCTTATTTTGGCATATGGTTTGGGTACAGACCACCATTCTGGAAAAATCATGGTGGGATCATTTTGACATGACTGGTTACCTTGCGTCCACAGTCAGAGATTAGAGAAAACTGAATGCAGACACTCAGCTCACATTCTGCCTTTTATTTAGTTTAGGAACTCAGCTCATGAAATGGTGGCCTCCAGAAATGTGGATTTTTCCCTTCTTGCTTATTTAGTGTAGGTAATATATCATGATTATGGATGAAGGATGTTCTTGTAGCTGAGTTGAGATCCTGTCAAGTATTAACCATAAAACCTATCCATCTCGTGACTTTGGGGATCTGAATGTCTGTCACCCTGGATGCACTGAAGTCCTTTGGGATTTTTTTTTGAAAAAACTCTAACCTTTGTGTCACTTCTTGAAACTAAGAAACCAAGTTACACTTCTTTTAAATCCTCACAAACACAGATCTTCCTATTGTCACTCTTGAACAATAGCTCTTAAGTTTATTCAAAGAACTTCGGGTAGTCAACAATCAGGGGAATTCTGATATTCTTGAATGATTTATTTGTTTTGTTTGTTGAGCAAATAAACCTTTAAAAAGGTTTTAGCTTACTGATATTCCTGGGTAAGGAAATCTTATCGATGATATTATCAGTAATTACTTTGTTAATAAAATTATTGTAATGTCTGAAAGATAAAAATATGATTGATCCCAAGCACACAAGTAAGATGATCACATTATTCCCAAAAACCTTGCATCTTAATAATCTTAGTACACCAAAGTTTCTTGGTTATCTTTTCAAAAACTCTCATGAAATTGCAGCTGAGCTGTTTTCTGGAGTTATTATCTCATTGGGAGAATATACCAGAGATAGTTTGTTTCCAGACTCACCCTTGAAGTGACACAGATGTTTGAACTCATGTCATGAGACTTTCTCAATGAGAATATTTTAGATAATGGCAGATACTCTTTTTCAGGGCAAATGATCCAAGGAAAAGTGGACAGACCAAGCCTGAGCACTCTATAACCTTAAGTAAAAAAGGACAGTATCTTTCATGAAGCGTTCTCACTGATATAAGAAAGCCGACAAATCTCCAGAGTGAGCTATGTCATCGATAATGGCTGACTTTTTGCATCTTTCCACAATATCAGAACTTATGGAACATCAATAGGCTCCAAAGATATATCAATTATGTTGACTTCACTTCACTATTAATTTCGTTTCACTCAAAGTCATGATCATGTCTATTGAAAGTTCTCCATTCTGTTCCATTTTAATTTCCAATATCTAAGAACTCAGACCACATATATCTCTTTACACAAATGATATAGAAACAATTGGTTATGAAAAAGCTTTAAACAGGATAAAGAAGCTGCAGGAACAAAAAAAGTAACAAAGCGCCAACCCAGTTATTCAAACCAAAAAGAAAATAGGGTGGGCACCAACAGTGGGTTTAAGGAATTGATTGTAGATCTGTGCACACAGGGAGTCTAGAAGGCACTGAAGAGGACTGCATCTCTATGGTAGGCAGAACCCTGGCAATCTGAGTCCAGGAGCAAAGACTAGTTAGTTTGCTGCCCTTTCTCTGGAGAGATGCTAAAATTTTTTGTTTTGTTTTGTTTTTGTTTTTGTTTTTTTGACAGAGTAACATACCTCTGTGTCAATTTGCTGTCTGACTGATATGCATTGTGCTGCATTACGGGATATCTCTTTTGTTTTGTGTTTTGAATAAGATATTTTTACCATAATCATTGATGATACCAAAGATGGTAGTTTTTGCTTGTTTGTTTTATCAGCACAAAGAGATTGCTAATCATGTGTTTCTTATTACTGTCCTGAGCATGATGTTTTATTATTTATGCAAATAACTTATCATGCCCTTCTATCTTCACATCTATACCAAAAGTTGATAGGCTGAACATGATGGAGCAACTCAGACCAAGGCCCATCAAGAGTAACTATTGTATATGAGATCTAACCTACTCAAGAGAAGCACAAGACCCAGAGTTATACATACTATAAGTAAGAGATCATAGTCATTCTATATACTGTTCTAGCATTTCAGATAGCTCTGCTCAAACATTCTGTCCTGCAGTATAGCTTTAGAAACTAAACTTTATTTCTCACAGAAATGTGAGAGGTTGAAATTCAATATTGCTAGATTCAAAATCACTGAATGTGAGAGGTTGAAATTCAGTACTGCTAGATTCAAAATCTTGTGTCAGTTTTCTGACTCATAGATAACCATCTTCTTGCTATACTCTTACATAGAAGAAACAGCAAGATATTCTCTGAGTGTGTTTCTGGGGGCAAAACTATCATTGTGCTCTCTCCTTTCATGATCCCATATATCTAAAGAACCTGTCTCCTACTCTGATAATATTGGGTTTAAGATTCAACACATTGATTGGAGGAATATGAGCATTCAGTCCACTTACAGGAGCTGCCTTATGCAAAGAGAATTGCAAACTCTTCCAGAATTCATTACAGATGAAAGGTTTTCATTGTTAGAGTGAAAAGGATAAATGGAGAGAGTGTTTTTTCCACTAAAAAGATTATGTCATGTAGAGACAATTGGTCTTTGAGTCAAGGAACTACTCATTTCAAGATGATACTAGACTCCAGGAATGAGGAGATACATAACCTGGTGTGTCTGTTTCTTTTCATGCTACCCCAAACCCTCTCTCTTTCTCTTTCTCATAATCACTTGGTAAAACTTGGAACTGGAAGAATCCAATCAGATGCACATTGATGAAGTTCAAACAGGCAATAATGCCAGGGAATAGAAAAGCAGGTAAGGAGAGTAGATCTCACGTTACCTGATGATCTCAGGGAAAGTATACATGAAATACTGACTAGAGTCATTTGTTTTTCTAACAACAACTCTATTTTAAACTCCCATCTGTAGTAATGGAACCACATTCTTCATTGTCTTATGATTCCAACATAGTCTCCCCAAAACTACAGCCATGTTGTTAAGGAGCAGGAAAGAAAAAAATTGTAATTAGTAAGAAAAATATTATTTTAGGGATTAAAAAACTTCTGAGAGTTAATGAAATAGATAAGTCAAGATTTTTCTGAAATGTCCTAAGGAACTGAGCAGTCTGGGATCAGACACACAGTGCATATAGTCCATGACTATCTACAATTTTATGATTCCTTAATAATGATATGATGGTGGTAGTGGTAGTGGTGGTGGTAGTGATGGTGGTGGTAGTGGTGATAATAATGACAACAGACTGTAAGTGTATAACATTTTAAAGTTTACAAAGAGTTTCCACCCACATTATCTTATTTGAGCTCAGCAATGATGTTGAGGCTCTTTGAAAGCAAATATCTTGATCTTACAGCTGAGAAAGCAATCTACATAGATGGTTACTATCTTCATGTAATGAAAGTGGCTTAATAGGCAAAGAAAATGATGAGGATTATTAAAAGTGAGGAGATTATTGGAAATTTTTTTCAACCTTATCATGTAAAATGTTACTTTTTAACTGGTCAAGAAAATCATTTGAACCATAGACTAGGAGAGTCTCAATGAAAACGAAAGATAGGACCCCATACACACAGATAATGCTGGGTAAAGAGTGAGACAAATGTCAGATTTTTCTCAGGCAATCAGTGGTCAAAGCAGCCCTGTTAAGGACACTTCATCTAATGCTCCTGATGGAGCTTGTTACAGCTTACATATGCAGTGGGCTTGATAGGCTCAGATTTTCATCTCTGTCTCCAGCTGTGGAAGAAAGCTTGGGAGAAAGACGGGTTGCTTAGAACATACTAGGCTCTTGTTCTGGGATCCCTTTCTGAAGTTTCCTATCCTCCACCATCTACTACACTAGAGATCCAGAAAGTCTGGACTGATATGGAGATATTTGTATGCCTCTTGGTGACAATTATTTTTTCCAGGAAATAAACCCTATGTTCTCCAAGGTAGACACTACATGAACAAACTTAGGAGGCTAAAGGAACAGATGATAGTTAGAGCAAAAGTTCTATTGATAGGGAATCTATAATCTTGCTCCAGTTGGCTACTGCTGTGTGCCTGGGTTAATCTTAATTACAAATTTGGCAGACTTTAGAATTATGTCTAATGGAAACCAATCTCTTAGCAAACCTATGAAGGATTTTCTAGATTAGGTTAATTGAGATGGGAAAACTAAACCTAAAAATGCAGGTAGTGGTTTTCTAAGGACTGAGGTAACTGAACTTAATAAAAGACAGACAAGTTGCTGAACAGTTGATTTCATCTCTTTCTGTCTCTTAACTGTGGGTACAATATGTGCTGTCAACTCATTGCCTCCCAAAGTGACTGTCCCATGGTGATGGACTGTGAACACTGAGCCAAATTAAACATTTCTTTCCTTGAGTTGCTTGTGTTAGATATTTGGTCACAGCAATGAGGAATGGAACTAATACAGAAAGTAGGTACTAAGTAATGGGACTATTGATTTAACAATGATTTGAGGTCATTGAAACATGTTTGCAAGAGGAGTGTAGAATTTTGTAACATTTGGTTAGAAAAGCTCTAGAGTAAGTAGAGATTAATGGGCCATTCTGGGAAGATCTTGGAAGACCAGAAGGCCAAAAGCAAGTGAACAGTGGAAAACTGACTTATGGATTTTCAGAGGGGACCATGTACTCTATTAGAAAGTAGGTTAGATGTCATGCAGGTTATATTCTGGTAAAGAATATGGCTACATTGTATCTGTGCTGTGGGTTCTCCTTAGATTCAAAATAATACCAGGGCAATACAAAAATCAAAAATTTGTTGTAATCAAGTCACTACTTGAGAGCTGAACTGTAATCCTTAAACACTCTTCCACACCCCTGCCAATGAACCAGAATATTAAAGAGCCTTTGAATCTGAAAACCATAAACTTTTGTGTCACATTATAGTAATATTTTTTCACCATTCAAGATTCATGGATAAGAGACTTTCCTGGAAACATTTCTTGGGGTACACTTATCCTGTTCTCACTGGCTGGTGTATTTAACTGTGTGGATGTTTGTCTATAAATTTGACTTTATAGACAAACCAGGTACAAAATTTGGTGTAATCGTCAGTGAAGTTAGTGCTAAAGTTACTCCAACATATATCAAGGACACATGCTCCACTATGTTCTTAGCAGCCTTATTTATAATAGCCAGAAGCTGGAAAAAACCCAGATGTCCCTCAACAGAAGAATGGATACAGAAAATGTGGTACATTTACACAATTGATTACTACTTAGCTATTAAAGCAATGAATTCATGAAATTCTTAGGCAAATTAATTGAACTAGAAAATATCATCCTGAGCGAGGTAACCCAATCACAAAAGAACACACATGGTATACACTCACTCATAAGTGGATATTAGCCCCAAAGCATGGAATACCCAAGATACAATTCACAGACCACATAAAGCTCAAGAAGAAGGAAGACCAAAGTGTGGGTGCTTCAGTTCTTCTTAAAAGGGGGAAAATACTCAAGGGAGGAAATATGGAGACAAAGTGTGGAGCAGAGACTTAAGGAAAGGCCACCCAGAGACTGCCCTACCTGGGGACTCATCCTATAAATAGTCACCAAACCCTGACACTATTATGGATGACAAGAAGTGCTTCCCGAAAGGAGACTGTTGTGTCTCTCTCCTGAGGGGCCCTGACAGAGCCTTACAGATACAGAGGCAGATGCTAGAGACTGCCCCACCTAGGGATCAATCCCATATACAGACACCAAATCCAGACATTATTGTAGATGCCAAGAAGTGCTTGCTTACAGGAGCCTGATATAGCTGTCTCCTGAGAGATTCTGCCAGAGTCTGAAAAATATAGAGGCAGATGCTTGTAGCCAACCATTGTACTGAACACGGATTCCACAATGGAGGAGATAGAGAAAGAAATGAAGGACCTGAAGGGGTTTGCAACCCAATAGGAAGAACAACAATATCAACCAACCATACCCTCCAGAGCTCCCAGGGACTAAACCACCAACCAAAGAGTACACATGGAGGGATGTACAGAGGATGGCCTTGGTCCTAGGAAGGCTTGATGCTCCAATTTATCGGAACACCAGGACAGGGAGGCAGGAGTGGGTGGGTGGGGGGAGCACCCCCAAAAAAGCAGGGGGAGGGAGCATAGAATGCAGGTTCCAGAGGGGAAACTAGGAAAAGGGATAATATTTGAAATAGAAATAAATAGAATATCCAATAAAAATATTAAGTCCCAAGATCACAAACATAAAAGTAAGAAAAAGAAAAAAGGAAAAAAAAGAAAGAAACTTAGCACTTTGCATCAGAACAACAGTAAAGCTCTTCTGAGGGCAAGACACACTCACCAGTGGTTGTAGGAGTGAAAATTCATTTGAAGGGAAGGAGCCTAAACACAGAATACAGTTGAAAGTCCTCTCTGCTCCTCAAAAACAACTGTCTATGAAAGTGCTTCGTTTGGGTCAGGACACAGAAACTGGTGCAGCTGTGGCCCAGGAGGGGCAGGATATATCCTCCAGTGGCAAAAGTACTTGGCAGTATTGTTCCTATAGTATTGTTTTTCATTCATGAAAGATGCAGGATTAACAGGGATAATGGGGTCTTATGTCCTGGTACCAGAGATCCTCTGAGCTCATTCAGTATGTGTGCCAGGGTTTCAATAAGCCCTGGTTAGCTTTTTGCTCTTGTTCTTGTCAAATTGACACAAGCTAGACTTCTCTTGGAAGAGGAACAAAAACAGAGGAAAGAAACAGAAAAGAAATATTTTCATTGATCTCTCCTGGATAAGTCCTAAATAAATAATAAGTCCTTAGATAAATAAATACTCAGAGTATATGTGTAGAAATTAGCAGGCACTCCAAAATGCTCAGAAGCTAGGGAAACTAAAGCCATTTATAAGCATCCATTTTTCCTGCTGTCTTGATACCTAAATTCTTTTGTACTATCTCTTGTGCTTTGATCCTTTAAAGTAATTGTGTCCTCACCAGGATTCGTTTTAAATTCTCTCTCTCTCTCTCTCTCTCTCTCTCTCTCTCTCTCTCTCTCTCTCTCTCTCTCTCTCTCTCTCTCTCTCTCTCTCTCTCTCTATTATGTATTGCATCTGGACCACAGTTGACCCTCACTCCTCTCATCCCAGCCATTGAGAGAAATATTATAGAAAGAAGAACTTTTGGGAGAGGCCAAATAATAATTGATCTGCCTTGAGATGCGTGCAGGGAGGAGGGCTTATGCCTATCCTGCCTGGAGAGCCAGGAACTAGATTCAGTTCATTCTGCCTCTCACCTCCCCTCTTCCCCAGATTCACTCCTTTGCTATTTCGCTTCAAAAAGGGGAGGGGGGCAGGACTCCTAAGGCTATCAGCCAAACATGGCTATCAAGTTGCAATAAAACTAAGAACAACCCCTCATATTAAGGCTGGATGAGCCAATACAGTAGGAGGTAAAGGGTCCTAAAGCCAGTCAAAAGAGTCAGAGACAGTCCCTGCTCCCACTGTTATGAGTCCTTCAAGAACACCAAGCTACACAACTGTAACATATGTGCCATGGACATAGGTCAGAATCAGGCAGGTTCCCCAATTATTCATTCAGTTTCTGTGATCCTCTATGACTCCTGAGTTGATTCTGCTTTGTGTCTTTGTTTATTGTTTTGTGGTGTCCTTTATTTCTGTGCTCCTTCCTTTCCCTCTTCCACAGGATTCCTGAGCTCCACTTACTGTTTGGTTGTTGATGATGGCATCTATTCCCATAAATTGCTGGATGAAACCTCTATGATAATTATGCTAGCCTCCAGGGCCTGTGAGTATAGCAGAGTATCATTGGAAATAATTTCATTGATTATATATATTTACATATAATTGAATACTATTTAAATATTATTTAGGCTAGTCATGTTTGGATCTATCCTAAGTTTCTCAGTTTTTCATCCTCTGGTTGCTGGCTCTCCAGGCAGTGTCAAGTGTGGTCTTCCTCTCCTCGCATGGGTCTCAAGACGGATCAGTCATTGCTTGGCCACTCCCAAAAATTATGAGCCATCTTTACCCTGGCACATCTTGCAACTAGGACAAATTGTAGGTCAAATGTTCTGTGGTTGGGTTAATGTGCCAATTCTTCTACAGAAGCTGTGTTAAGTTACAAGAGATGATCAATTCAGGCTACCTCTCTCCCAGTGCTAGGGGTCTTCACTAGGGTCATCTTCATATATTACATGGAATTTCTACTGCACTAGGTTTCTACCTCTCCTCTTAAATGTCCCCCGATTCCAATTGTTTGTCTCAGGGTTTTTTCTCTACATAACCTCTCCACTTGATCCCTCTTGTTCTCATCCTCACTATCTCCAGTCTATTCTACTTTCCCTTCCCAGGGAAATTCACATGCCCCACCCTCAGCCCTTCTTGTTACTTAGCCTCTCTAGGATTGTGGATTGCAGCATGATTAATCTTATAGCTTAAATCCAATTATAAGTGAGTAGACACCATGTTTGTCTTTCTGGATCTGGGTTGCCTCACTCAGGATGATTTTGTTCTAGTTTCATCCATTTGCCTACAAATTTCATCATGTTATTTTTTTAACTGTTAAGTAATAAATTCATTGTGTAAA
Source organism: Tokudaia tokunoshimensis (assembly GCA_036184795.1). Classification (NCBI taxonomy): domain Eukaryota; kingdom Metazoa; phylum Chordata; class Mammalia; order Rodentia; family Muridae; genus Tokudaia; species Tokudaia tokunoshimensis. The sequence continues at coordinate 23,879,366 of BTHU01000008.1, forward strand.
TGAACCACATTTTCTTTATCAATTTTTCAGATATTTCCCTTTTCTGGCTATTAAAAATAAAACTGCTATGAACATAGTTCAACAAGTGTCCTTGTGGTAGGATGGGGTGTCCTTTGGGTACATACCCAGAAATGGTATAGCTGGTCCTTGAGGTAGATTCATCCTCAATTTCCTGAGAAACCACCATATTGATTTTAAGGTGGCTATACTAGTTTGCAATCACAACAGCAGTAGAGGAGTATTTCCCTTGCCCCATGTCCTCAGCATCCTGAGCTGTTGCGTGTGTGTGTGTGTGTGTGTGTGTTTATCTCAGCTGTTCTGATAGATGTAAAATGGAATCACAGAGTCATTTTTATTTTCATTTCCCTGATGGCTAAATATGTTGAACATTTCTTTAAGTGCTTCTCAGTAATTTGAGTTTCTTCTGTTGAAAATTTGGTTTAGATTTGTATCTCATTTTTAAGTGAATTATTTGCTTTGTTGCTGTTCAGTCTCTTGATGATGTTGATGATGATACACACACACATAATATATATATATATATATATATATATATATATATATATATATATATATATATATATATATATAGGAAATTTTCAGTTTTATGAGGACTCATTAATTAATTGTCAGTCTTAGTGCATGTGCTATTGTTGTTCTGTTCAGGTCTTCTGTGCTAATCTATTCACAGCTATTCCTCACATTTCCTTCTATCAGGTTCAGTGTATTCAGTTTTGTTTTTTGATATTTGATCCACTTTGACTTGAGTTTTGTGCAGGGTGATATATATGGATTTATTTGCATTCTACATCCACTAGACCAGTACCATTTGTTAAAAATACTTTTCTTTTATCCATTCTGGCTTTTTTTACCAAAAATCAGATGTCTCTGGGTGGGTGGATTTATACCTGGATCTCTGATTTGATTCCATTGATCAATGTGTGTCTTCTTATGCCATATGTTTTTATTACTATTTATTTGAAGTACAACTTGAAATCCAAGATGCTGATACCTCCAGAAGTGGATTGTTTTAGCTATGCTTTTTTTTTTCATATGAAGTTGAGTATTGTTCTTTCAAGGTCTGTAAACAATAGTATTGGAATTTTGATAGGGATTGCTTTGATTTTGTTGATTGCTTTTGGCGAGATGGCCATTTTTATTACATTAATCCCACTGAATTATGAGCATGCAAGAACTTTCCATCTTCTGATACTTGTGATTTCTGTCTTCAAATACTTGAAACTATTGTCATACAGGTCTTTTACTTGTTTGCTTAGAGTTACACTCAAGATATTTTATAACACTTGTAGCTTCTGTGAAAGATGTTATTTCCCTGATTTCTTTCTCAGCCTGTTTGTTGTTTGTATATAAGAAGAATATTGATTCTTTATGAATTAATTTTTTATCTAGCCACTTTGCTGAAGGTGTTTATTAGCTATAGGACTTCTCTGGTAGAATTTCTGGGGTCACTTATATATACTATCATATTACTGTGAGTAGTAATGATTTGATTTCTTTCTTTCCAATTTGAATTCTCTTGATCTCATTTAGTTGTTCTATTGTTTTAGCTAGAACAGTAAGTATTATATTGAATAAATGTGGAGAGAGTGGAAAGCCTTGTTTTGTTCCTGATTTTAGTGGAATTGAGTTTCCATATTATTGGATGCTGGCTACTGGCTTGTTGTGTATTGCCTTGATTACATTTAGTTATATCCTTTGCATCCCTGATCTCTTAAAGATTTTTGTCACAAGAGGTGTTGCATTTTGTTAAAGACATTTTCAGCATCTAATTAGATGATCATGTCTCTTTTTTCCTCTCAGATTGATAATATTGTGAATTACACTGACAGATTTTCTTATACTGAACCATCCTTATATCTCTAGGATGAAAACATTTTGATCCTGGTGGTTGGTATCTTTGATGTGTTCTTGAAATCAGTTTGCAAGTATTTTATTAAGTAGTTTTGCATCAGTATTCATGAGAAAATTGGTCTGTAATTGTTACAGGATACTTGATCATATTGTATGCACTGAGATTGTGAAAATCCTGATTTTCACTTATTAGAAAATTCTGATTTTTAGTTGTGGTGTGGCTTATCCTTAGCACATACCTTTAATACATGAGGTCTCTGCTTGACTATTGTAAACAGGAGTAAATAAAGTCAATGATAGGTCAAGCGGCAGAGTAAGCAGCCAGTAGACAAGAAAGGAACATAGGATTACTAAGAACAGAAAAACAGAGTAAAAGGGAGTCAGGGTGATGGATGGAGAGATGCACAGGAAGTACAAGGGAGGAAAAATGAGCTTGAAAGAGCTTGTTTGAGGTGACATGAGAGAGGGGAATTCTTAGTGGGATATCTGCTAAAGAAAATGGTCAGCTAAGTGCTTTCTCTGCCTCTCTGAGCTAGCAGGCTTTCACCTGAGCACATATCTTCCAAGTCTCCATTGGTAAAATCGAAAAATTGAGATTTTGTTAAGAACAACAAAAGGTAAGTCTATTCTTTTGTTGAATTTTTGTATGGTTTGGGGATCATGGTGACTCTGGCTTATGGGATGAATTTGACTATGTGCCGTTTCTATTTTGTGGAATAATTTGACGATTATTGGTATTAGGTTTTCTTTGATCATCTGGTAGAATTCTGCATTAAAACGATCTGGCCCTGGGCACGCTTTGGTTGGGAGATTTCCAATGACTACTTCTATTTCCTTAAGGGTTATAGGTCTATTTTAGTTGTTTATCTGATCATGATTTAACTTTGATAAGTGGTATCTATCAATAAAATTGTCCCATTCTTTTACATTTTCTAATTTTTTGGAGTACATATTTTTAAGTCTGTTCTTATGTTTCTGTGGATTTTCTTGTCTTTTCTTTTCTTTCTTTTTTTTGGGGGGGTCTGTTGTTATGTCCTTCTTTTCATTTCCAATTTTGTTAATTTGAATATTTACTATTGTCTCTTAGTTGACCTAGATAATGGTTTGTCTAACTTGTTGATTTTTTGAAAAGGATAATTCTTTGTTTCATTGATTCTTTGTGTTCTTCTCTATTTCTATTTCATTGGTTTTAGCAGTGAGTTCGATTATTACCCAAAGGCTTTTCTTCTTAGGTATGTTTGCTTCTTTTTGTGCTGGAGATTTCAGGAGCTCTGTTAAGTTGCTAGAATGAGATCTCTCCAATTTCTTTATGAATATATTTAGTACTATAAACTTTCCTCTTATGACCACTTTTATTGCATCCCAAAGTTTGGGAATATTGTGCATTCATTTTCATTGAATTCTAGGAAGACTTAATTTATTTCTTTCTTGATGAAAGAATTATTCAGTAGAGAGCTGATCAAATTCCATGAATTTCTAGGCTTTCCATTGTTTGTGTTGATAAAATCCATCTTTAATTTGGGTTGGTCTGACAGGATACTTGGGGTAATTTCAATTTTCATATATCTTTTGAGACCTGTTTTTGGTGGACTATATATGTGGTCAGTTTTTGAGAAAGTTCTGCAGCGTGCTGAGAAAGTGTCTTCTTTTGTGTAAAGAAATGTTACATAGCTATCTGCTAAGTACATTTGGCTTATAACATCTGTTAGCTCCAGCATTTCTCTGTTTAGATTTTTTTTGTTGTTGTTGTTTTTTATTTTTTGTTTTTTGATTTTTTTTTTTGGCTTTTTTTGGATGACCAGCCCATTGGTTAGATTGCATTGTTGAAGTCTCCCATTATTATTGTGTGGGGTTAGATGTATGATTTAAGTTTTAGTAAATTTATTTTTACCAAAGTGGATGCTCTTGCTTTGGGGCATACATGTTAAAGGTTTTTTCTTTGATGAGTATGAAGTGTCCTTCTCATCTCTTTTAATTAATTTCCATTGGAAGTCTATTTTGTTAGATATTAGAATAGCTACACAAGCTTGCTTCTTGGGTTCATTTGCTTAGAAATGTTTCCCAACCTTTTTTTTCCCCTGAAGTAATGTCTATCTTTGATGTTGAAGTATGTTTCTTATATACAACAGAAAGTAAGATACTGTTAACCTGTCAGTGTTTTTGGAATTGAGAGATATAAATGACCAAAACTTGTCCATTTCTGTTATGTTGCTGGTGGTGGTTGTGGTCCTTCTTACTGGAGGCTGGTGGCCATCGGCCCATGAGGGAAAAGGGAGCAGAGTTAAAGAACAGATTTCAGAATGGCCTGTGAGGACTGCTGAAATTACAGACTTCTGGGATTAGCTTCAGAGAGGCGGTTCAACTTTGCACAGTTTGAATCAAGGGCTATTTAGTTTTGAGGAAGGGGGTAAGGATTTCCAGGATGGGTAAGTATCATTGACTAGAACTTAGGGTACTGAAGAATGCCTCATTTTCATGGAAGGGTATTCCAGGAATTCCAGAGGCTTTTTGGACAGGTTTTTACTGGGAAAAAGGAAACTGAACTTGTAATCATATCAAACTGTGGGTTTCAGGCTCCACAGACAAAGTCAAAGAAGGTAAAGGTCCCTGCTGGTAAAGGGAGTCCTTTATTTTGCATCAAGCTCAGAGGAGCTCTCTGAACATGAAGTACTGCAACCTTTAAATAGCAGGATCCAGCAGTGGTGGTGAAGTGTTTCTCTCTCTCTCTCTCTCTCTCTCTCTCTCTCTCTCTCTCTCTCTCTCTCTCTCTCTCTCTTTGTGTGTGTGTGTGTCTCTCTCTCTGTCCCTCTCTATCTTTCTCTCTCTCTCTGTGTCTCTCTGTGTGTCTATCTGTCTCTCTCTCTCTGTCTCTGTCTCCCTCTCTTTCTCTTTGCATTTATGTGTACTCTCTCTTTCTCTCTCTCTCTCTCTCTCTCTCTCTCTCTCTCTCTCTCTCTCTCTCTCTCTCTCTGTGTGTGTGTGTGTGTGTGTGCACGCGAACATGAGTGCGTGCACATGTACTTTCCCTCTTAAGGTTTCTGGTGTGAGATTATTTGATTATTTTTCCTGTGTTTTCATTGCTATAATTAGCCTTTGGGGGTCGGAGTTTTCCTTCTAATATATTCTGTGAGGATGGATTGTGGATAGATATTGTTGAAATTTGATTTTGCCATGCAACATCTTGTTTTCTCTGTCTATGGTGACTGACAGTTTTGCTGGGTATAGTAGTCTAGGTTGATTTCTGTGGTCTCTTAGAGTCTGTAAGGTATCTGTCCAGACCCTTCTGGCTTTTAGAGTCTTTGTTGATAAGTTGAGTATAATTCTAATAGGTCTGCCTTTCTATGTGGACTTTTCCCCTTACAGATTTTAATAATTTTTTCTTTGTTCTGTATGTTTAGTGTTTTGATTATTCTGTAATGGAGGGACTTTTTTCTGGTCTAATCTATTTGATGTTCTGTAAACTTCTTGAATAGGCTTCTCTTTATTTAGGTTTGGAAAATTTTCTCCTATAATTTTGTTTAAGATATTCTCTGGACTTTGGAGTTGAGAATATTTTCCTTCTTAAAATTACTATTTGTAGTCTTTTCATGGTATCCCTAATTTCCTGGATGTTTTGTGCCAAGAACTTTCTAGATTTAACAGTTTCTTTGACTGATGTATCAATTTCTTCTGTTGTATCTTCTATACCTGAGATTCTGTCTTCCATTTCTTGCATTCTGTTGATTATACTTGCATCTGTAGTTTCTGCCCACTTAACTAGATCTTCCATCTTTAGGATTCTCTCATCTTGTGCTTTCTTTATTGCTTCTATTTCCACCTTCAGATTTTGAGTAGTTTTATTCATTTCTTTCACCTGTTTGATTTTTTGCATTCCTGGCATTCTTTAACAATTTATTAACATCCTGTTACAGTTTGTTTGTGCATTCCTGGATTTCTTTATGAAGTTTATTCATTTTCTTTTAAAGTACCAATATCATCTTCACAAAGTTGGTTTTAAGGTTGTTTTCTTGTGCTTCAGCTGAGTAGAATTATTCAAGCCTTCCTGTATAGCTGGGCTATGGTTGTGAAATATTGCCTTGACTATTGCTTTTTCTTTTTTTGTGGTTGATAATATACTATCACATTTTTAATTTGGATATATGTGGTTGGTGTATATTAGATGTGTGCTAGTTCTTGTATATGCTCATCTGCAGAAAACACAAATATTTCATATTTCAAAAACATTTTCCTACATGTCATAAGCTAAGAACTCAACTTTACAACAAAATGTCTGTCTAAAAACCACTGATACATGAAAGTTTGACACTTTAAATTGCTCTCCTCATCAAAGCATTTAGAAGACAATAAATTTACAATTAAAGGAAAATGTTTTCTCCTCTATAAAGTAAAATAGAGTTCCTACATCATATTTCACACACACACACGCACACACACACACACACACACACAGACACATACACAGACACAAACACACACACACAATGATATCAACATGTACTCTCACACAATAAGCAAAATAATATGTATAATTCTACATGTTGCAGTATACAGAAACTGGACAATGCACATAAAAAACTATGAGAAATACGTGAAATGTAAAACAGAAAGAATAATGATTGAGGCAGGGATGTACTATACCAATATACAACTTTAGAAAATGTAGACCTGTAGAGTAAGTTAACAGGAGAAAACAAGAATAATATTCACAATGAGAAAGTTGACCCTAATGTTTGCTTGCATGCATGTACATCTATGAACCCTATGACAGAGAAGATTGCAAATCAAGGAGAACTAGTGTTGTAGAATGTTATGAGCTACTCTGTGAGTACAGTAACTGAGGCAGTGTCCTCTGCAGAAGTGGTCATTATGGTTAATCTCTGATCTATCATCCTGAATAACAGAACATACATAGCACAGAAGAAGAAATCCCTTGAAATAATGTATTAGATCAGTATTTTTAGATACATGACCCAAAATTGCCTAGATTCACACTGTGCTCTGAGCCTGCCAAAGTCTTTTATCTTGTGATGAAGTCTGGGTAAATGAGTATTATCTAAATTCCTTGTAGTCTTAAATATCCCACTCGGGAAAGAGTTTATTTTCATAATTTATTTGGACAAAGTGCTTTTTATTCAAAATAATGAAATTGTTTATGCCTTGTTCTTCAAGGAACAGTGCTTACGTATACTGTTTCTAACATATCTTTGGTAACAATCTTAAAATAAGTCATTTGTGCATATATTTCTTCTTTCAATACTTTCATTATGTTAATAATGGCAGTATTTCTTTCAATATTTGTTTTTCATTTGCTTTCTGACTATTGTTGATTGTGTTCTTACACTGGTCTCTAGGCAAAGGGGTTCAGAGTAATTAGGTTTTGGTGCCAATTTCCAAATTTTTCTTAGTTGGATGGGTGTTTTTTCCCTTGGTTTTTAGTTTTCTCTGGCCCGAGTGATCTGTGATAATAGTGACCTGCATGCTGGTCCAGTCAGGTGCCACAGCTGAGGTTTTGGTAGCATATGAGACTTCTGGGGCTCTGGGAGTTCCTATGGCTCTTTATACATGACTCAGTGTCCCAGCAGTTCCAACCTACTACTGATGGTCTGGAGAATTCTCAGAGTACTGCTAGAATTCAATATGTTTTGAAAACCTAAAATAGGTAGCTCTCATATCAGTGAAGGAATGTAGCACTGATAGCCAAAGAGTAAATGAACTTGCTAGCAAGAGTAAAGTAGAGCAGGCAAAAGAAATTTCCTTCTTTTATCCATTTTTATAAGGGTTGTGTGGTGATTTGATAGGTAAAACTCACAGAGAAGTGTTTAAATGCTTGGTTGATAGAGTGTGGGACTATTAGGAGGTGTGGCCTTCTTGGAGGAAGTTTGTCATTGTGGAAGTGGGCTTTGATGTCTCATATATTCTCAAGTCTGGACAGTATGAAACACAGTCTCCTCCTGCTGACTGAGGATCATGACATAAAACTCTAAGCCCTTTCTCCCACACCATATTTGTCTGGATGCTGCCATGCTTTCTGCAATGATTATAATGGACTGAATTTCTGAAACTGTTAACCAGCCCCAATTAAATGTTTTCCTTATAAGAGTTGCAATGGCTATGGTGTCTCTTCATATCCATGGAACCTAACTGAGACAAGCTGCCACAAGAACTTGCCACCTACACTTCAGTTGAACCTCCCAACTTGAAATTCTGATCAGGAAATTTCCTAATAAGAGTGCCTAGCTGCTTCGCTTTGAATTGATTCCCTGTCCAGTCAAAGTAACAACCAAAATGAGCCATCTCAAGTTTGCCCCTTGTCAACTTGACACCTAAATGCATTGCTTTGTGTCATTCTTAATTTCCAAATTAGCACAATTCGAAAGTCACAATTCAACCTCACATGATCGCTTACGTACAACTATAAAGCTCATCTGGTATGGAAAGATCATGAGACTGAAGGCAGATAAGCATTCTGACATATAGACCTATAGTTGTGCAATGAGATGACAAACTTCTGGCTTTACTCAGAACAAAGCCTTGGCAAGATAAAATAGTTTTTTCTCACCTGCATGGCCCCACTTCTAGCTGACTTACTAGGCTTTATACATCATAGGTCATAGAGATGTCTCAGTTTTCATTATGCTGTGGACTGTCAGCCCCCTCTTGTGCATTTATGTTCATCAGGCCCTAAAGGGGGACAGAAACAATGAAAATATGTAAAATAGCAAAGCTTTCTTAGGGAGCTTAGATTTTGGTTTCTGAATCCCCTTTACCTATGTGGGATGTCTCTATGCATGTGGGAATATATATGTACTTTTGTTTTCAATAGAACTTGTTTGTTTTTTGTGAGTGTGGGCCTATGTACCAGAGGCTTTTCATTGAGATCTCTGGACCTGGTGGATGTGAGAGTTCAAGCAATGCGGAGGGAGTGCAAGCAGGGAGGGGAAGTTGCTTCCAATGTTGTAGTTGGCTCCACCTCAGTGCCATCTGAGTTACTCCATATCACCCTGTCCTGATTCAGGTCTGGCTGGGCAGATGAGAGGCTGAGTGAGTGCAGGAGAGCTTCAGGCTATGCTTCAGGAGAGCAGACCTCTTCCCAAGTGTTACGGCTCTTATTACAGAAGCTCTCAGATGACTGAGTAATTCTCACATGCCTTTAATCTGGATAGGATTCTTACATACAGTTTTAGGGTGTGCCAGAGTCTGGCAACAAGTATGTCTCAATGGCTTGGTCTAAGAGCTTGGGGAAACCTTATTTGCATTTGGGAGGCTGTAGCTGCAACAGGAGTCAGGGGCCCAAGGAGCATGGTCAAACATCTGCCATTCCTTGCAATTGAAAGTCACCTGCCCTGCCAGGTCTTCAGGGTTCTAAGCCTGAGCTTTACCAGGACCCAGGCTGCCTGTGCACAGCTCACTGCCCCACATGTGAGTGCGATTTATTTTCTTTTAATTGTTTAATTGGCAGAGACACAAAATTCCTAGATGGTATCAAGATCACTCACATAATCAGTATTTGAGTGACAACTTGAAAGTCCCTCTCCTTATCTGTGTCCTTTCAGGCCTTCTGCATCTTCTGCTGCATAAATGGAGTTCTTGAATGGTTGCCCTAGATTCTCCAAATAGGAGGAAGGTCCCTTGCACTTATCAAGCTAAGCTCATGTTGATGTTTGGTCTGCTGCTGTGTAGTGTAATACTAAATACTGATCCTGGTTGCCTCAGGGAAAAGGAGATCCTTATGTAGACCAAGTGATGTTATGTAAACTTGCTCCCTAAGTTATCTCTGATTGATGAATAAAGATGCCAACAGCCTATATCTAGGCCTAGGAGAGATAGGCAGGGTTTTGGTTCTCAGGCTTAGAGTATGAGGCAGGAGGCCATGAAGGAGGAAAAGAAAGTGGAGAGCTGAGAAGGTGCCATAGAGTAGGTGAGTTGTGAAAACATGGCCATGAGGGCCAGTCAACTGAAGTGAAGAGCTGCCCAGATGAGACATGGCAAGTTATATCTTGGGGTAATTGAAAGGGAAGTAGATATTAATAGCTGAGAGGGTAGATACCTGCTCAACTCTAGTGTGTAAAGCTTATTATAAACATAAATGCATTGTGTCTTTTATCTGCGAAATGAATGGTCAAAGGTGGGGTAGAAACCCCTGGTTGAAATTTAAATTTCAATATAACAAATCTAAGCTGAGGCTCATGTAGAATCATTTCAAACTGCACAGTGGTGAACTGGAGTCCATGTTATCTCCATTTAATAAGTTACAACAGAGTGTGCCACTTAAAGGAACATGTACCTAGGCCTTGTTTTAATACCTAACAGCTCTTTGACATAACCAGATCTCATGTTCTACATCTTTTAAATGCTTACTCTCCATTCCAGTGTGTTTCTTGTCATAACATGTAGGCGATAGTGAAGTTGCAGTTTAGAAATAACTTTAACCACAAAAATCTAACTTTTGGTAAAGTAATATAAATATTAATTAGGAAGATAAATTGGGACCTTTAATCTCTCAAGTATAAATTCCATGTGTCCTGCTTCATCAACCTGAGTTTAAATGACACATTTATTCATAACTTTTTGTTAATTACTGTGCCAAGAATTATTTACATGTCATAGTACAACCTTGATAAAAATATATATATTACATTATATTATATATTTATAATATATAATGTAATATAATATAAAAAAGTAGTCACATGAGTTATATTTCCCCAAGAATATCATCAAAATGCTGCATTTTATTTAAAGATTATACTTTTTGGACATTTGGGGGAATTTTAGATACATTTTCTATATTTGATTTTTATTCCTCTCTATCAGTAGTATGAGGTTACCCATTTACACATGGTTTTGCAGAAAACCATTAGGTTTCTGTTGGTGTCACTGTCTCTGGTTTCCCCCTAAATTCACTGCCTGTAGTGAAAGCTTCATAAACATTATTTTTAAAAAATTCATTGTGGTAAATGCTACCCCTGTACAGCTGTAAAAGAATAAGCCTCCTATGTTACTAAAAAATCAAGGCATCTTCCTTCCTTCTTATTCTTACACTTGATGTATCACATTGGGAAGCTTCTTGGGTATCCCACATTGTGATGTTGTCTCTTTCTGCTCAGCTCAGCACAGTGTGTTTTGCGGTTCCTAAAGGAGTCAGAGAAATTGTAGTGGATACATTTCAGCATCTCCTTGGTCACATGCTGTATCCATATTTCATTCCCAGTGTGATCAAATTTGCTTTCAAATAGCCTTAGCATACATTTCATTGTAAGCCATTTACTGCCTGATTGCAGACTATCCTTGTGTGATACAAATGCAAATTAAATACTCCTTAGCCACAGCAGACACATACAGAGACACTGTATATTCTTAGTCTTGTGCAATTCCTTTTTTTTCAAATTTTATTTTCTAAGTTTTTTTTATTTACATTCAAAATCATTTCCCCTTTCCCGCTTCTTCCCTCCCCGAAAGTCCCATAAGCCCCCTTCCATCCCTCTTTTCCCCATTTGACCCCCTCTCACTTCTCTGTCCTGGCATTCCCCTACATCCAGTCTTTCCAGGACCAGGGGTCTCTCCTTCCATCTTATTAGAAATCTATTGATATGCGAATTGTGTCTAGGGTATTCTGAGATTCTGGGTTAATATCCCCTTATCAGTGACTGCATACCATGTGTGTTATTTTGTGATTGGGTTACCTCACTAAACATCAATACTCTTCAAACTCTTCCACAAAATAGAAACAGAAGGAACACTACCCAACTCGTTCTATGAAGCCACAATTACACTAATACCAAAAGCACACAGAGATACGAAAAAGAAAGAGAATCTCAGGCCAATCTCTCTTATGAATATCAATGCAAAAATACTCAATAAAATTCTTGGCAACCGAATCCAAGAACACATCAAAATGATCATTCACCACGATCAAGTAGGCTTCATCCCAGGGATGCAGGGATGGTTCAATATAAGGAAATCCATCAATGTAATCCACTATATAAACAATCTCAAAGAAAAAACCACATGGTCATCTCATTAGATGCTGAGAAAGCATTTGACAAAATTCAGCATCCTTTCATGCTAAAGGTCTTGGAAAGATCAGGAATTCGAGGCCCATATCTAAACATAGTAAAAGCAATTTACAGAAAACCGGTAGCCAGCATCAATCTAAATGGAGAGAAACTTGAAGCAATCCCACTAAAATCAGGGACTAGACAAGGCTGCCCTCTCTCTCCATATCTTTTCAATATAGTACTTGAAGTTCTAGCTAGAGCAATTAGACAACAAAAAGAGGTGAAAAGGATACAAGTTGGAAAGGAAGAAGTCAAACTATCACTATTTGCAGACGATATGATAGTATACTTAAGCGACCCAAAGAACTCCACCAGAGAACTTCTACAGCTGATAAACGACTTCAGCAAAGTGGCCGGATATAAAATCAACTCAAGCAAGTCAGAAGCCTTCCTATACTCAAAGGATAAGCAGGCTGAGAAAGAAGTGAGAGAAATGATACCCTTCACGATAGCCACAAACCATATAAAGTATCTTGGCGTGACTCTAACCAAAGAAGTGAAAGATGTGCATGACAAGAACTTCAAGTGTCTGAAGAAAGAAATTGAAGAAGACCTCAGAAGATGGAAAAATCTGCCATGCTCATGGATTGGCAGGATTAATATAGTAAAAATGACAATCTTACCAAAAGTAATATACAGATTCAATGCAATCCCCATCGAAATCCCAACTCAATTCTTCATAGAGTTAGTAAGGATGATATTTTCAAGTTCTGACCATTTGCCTAGGAATTTCGTGAATTCATTGTTTTTAATTGCAGAGTAGTATTCCATTGTGTAAATATACCACATCTTCTGAATCCATTCCTCCGTTGAGGGACATCTGGGTTCTTTCCAGCTTCTGGCTATTATAAATAAGGCTGCTATGAACATAGTGGAGCATGTGTCCTTATTGCAGGCAGGTAAAGCCTCTGGGTATATGCCCAGGAGTGGTATATCCGGATCCTCCGGGAGTGTCATGCCCAGTTTTCTGAGGAACCGCCAGACTGCTTTCCAGAGTGGTTGTACCAGCTTGCAATTCCACCAGCAGTGGAGGAGTGTTCCTCTTTCTCCACATCCTCGCCAACAACTGCTGTCTCCTGTGTTTTTGATCTTAGCCATTCTGACTGGTGTGAGACGGAATCTCAGGGTTGTTTTGATATTCCAAAGACTCAATTTGTAGAAACAGAGTATAATAGTGGTCACAAGATATTAGGGAGACAGTGAGGTCAGTGTATACAAGTAACTAATATGTAAGAAAAAAGTACCTGCATTACTACAGCATGGCAAGCTGCCAATGCACTTGAGAATAGCAGATATGCTTAATGTCTTAGAGTTTCCATTTCTGAGAAGAGACATCATGAACAAGGCAACTTTTATAAGGACAACATTTACTTGTTGATGGCTTTTAGGTTCAGAGGTTCAGTCCATTATCATCTAGGCAGGAAGCACAGCAGCATCTAGACAGACACTGTGCTGGAAAAGCTAAAAGTTCTACACCTTGAGCTGATTGCAGGCAGGATGGGGACTGGCATCCTCAGGCAACTAGAAGGAAGCTCTCTCAAACCTCACTCCCATATGAAGATGAAAGTTGCTCTTTCCATGTCTGTGAATAATTATGCTGGAATTTTGATGGGGATTGTACTGAATCTGTAGATTGCTTTTAATAAGATGGACATTTTCACTATGTTAATCCTACCAATTCATGAGCATAGGAGATCTTTCCATCTTCTGAGGTCTTCTTTGATTTCTTTCTTCAGGGACTTGACATTCTTGTCATATAGATCCTTCACTTGCTTAGATAGAGTTGCCCCAAGATATTTTATGTTATTTATAGCTATTGAGAAGGATGTCATTTCCCTAATTGCTTCTCAGGCTATATATCATTTGTATAAAGGAAGGCTACTGATTAGTTTGAGTTAATCTTAAATCCATCAGATTTGCTGAAGTTGTTTATCAGCTGTAGGAGTTCTCTGGTAGAATTTTTTGGGTCTTTTATGTATACTATCATATCATCCTCAAGTAGTGATATCTTAACTTCTTCCTTCCCAATTTGTATCCCTTTGATCGTCTTTTGTTGTCTAATTGCTCTAGCTAGAACTTCAAGCACTATATTGAATAGATAGGGAGAGAGTGGGCAGCCCTGACTTCTCCCTGACTTTAGTGGAATTACTTCAAGTTTCTCTCCATTTCATTTGATGCTGGTTATTGATTTGCTGTATGTTATTGTTATTATGTTTATTTATGTGCCATGAATCCCTGATCTCGTCAAGACTTTAAACATGAAGAGGTGTTTTATTTTGTCAAAGGCTTTTTCAGAATCTAATGAGATGACCATGTGTTTTTTTTCTTTTGAGTGTGTTTATATAGTGGTTTATGTTGATGGCTTTTCATATATTGAACCATCCCTGCATCCCTGAAATAAAGTCTACTTGACCATGGTGAATGATGTTTTTGATGTGTTCTTGGATTCTGTTTGTGAAAATTTTATTAAGTATTGTACATCAATATTCATCAGCAAAAGTAGTCTGAAGTTCTCTTTCTTTGTTGTGTGTTAAAACCCAGGATACCAAAAACAATTTTCAACAATAAAATAATTTCTGGCGAAATTACAACCCCTTACCTGAATCTGTACTACAAAGCAATAGTTATTAAAAAACAAAAAACAAACAAAACCTCAAACAAACAGACAAAAGAACTACATGGTACTGCTACAGAGACAGAGAGTTCAATCAATGGAATAGAACCAAAACTCAGAAACACACTGGATTTTCAAACTGGTATAACTACTCTGGAAATCAAACTGGTGGTTCCTCAGAAAATTGGAAATAGTTCTACCTGAAGACCCAGCTATACCATTCCTGGGCCTATACACAAAAGATTTTCCACCATACCATAAGGACATGTGCTCCACTATATTCGTAGCTGCCTTATTCATAATAGCCAGAAACTGGAAACAACCTAGATGTCCATCAACACAAGAATGGATACAGAGAATGTGGTTCATTTATATGGTGGAATACTATTCAGTTATGGATGTAACTAGAAACTATCATAGTGAATGAAGTAACTAAGACCCAAAAGGACATGCTTGGTATGTACTCACTGATAAGTGGATATTAACCAAAAAGTACAGAATGCCCATGATACAGCCCACAGACCATAAGAAGTTTAGCAAGAAGAAAGACCTAAGTGAGGATGCTTCAATTCCACTAAGAAGGGAGAGCAAAATATTCACAGGAGGCAGAGGGAGGGCAGTATGTGGATGGGAAAGGGGAGGGGGAAAGGAAAAGGTGTGCAGGGTCTAATATGTGGCGAGACTGGAAAGAAGCCCAGAAGCCAGGATAATGAATGGAAATTTGCAGCTGCCTGAGATGGGGATGAGGAGAATTTCTAGAAAGTCCCAGAGACCTGGAATGTGAGAGACTCTCAGGAATCAATGTGGTGATCTTAGCCAAAATGCCCAACACTGCAGGAATGAAACCTGAAGAGACCATTTCCAGTAGGTAGACTGGGCCCCCAGTGGAGGGATGTGGTCACCAACCTTCCTTCAAAAATTCTTAACCCAGAATTGTTCCTGTCTAAAATGTATGCAGGGACAAATGGAACAGAGACCAAAGGAAAGGCCTTCCAGTGACCAGTCCAAATTGGGATCCATCCCATGAGTGGGCACCAAGCCCTGACACTATTACTGATGCTATGTTGTGCTTGTAAATAGGAACCTAGCATTGCTGTCCTTGGAGAGGCTCTACCAGCAGCTGACTGATACATATGCAGATACTTACAGTGAACCATTGGACTGAGGCCCAGAACCCCTATGGAAGTGTTAGGGGAGAATTGAAGAAACTAAAGGGGATAGTATCCCCACAGGAAGACCAATAGTGTCAACTGACCTGGAACTGAGGGAGATCCCAGAGACTAAGTCACCAACCAAAGAAAACATATGGGGTGGTCCATGACTACCATAATAGTCAGTAGTCAGTAACAGAGTGATAAGTAGGAGAGGATGTGCCTAATCCTATAGAGATTTGATGCCCCAAGGTAGGGGAGGGAGCACTCTCTCAAAGCCAAAGGGGAAGGGAGATGGGGTGAAGAACTCTGGGAGATGGGATTGGAAGGAGGACAGCATATGGAATGTAATAAATAAAAAAATTAATTGAAAAATAAAACTATCATAATATTAAAAAAATTAGCTCACCTCCACGGTGACATACTTTCTCCAACAAGGCCCCACCTCCTAATAATGCCACTCGCTGGACCAAGATTATTGAAACTTCACAGTTAATGAGTTTACTGTACATTCCAAAATAGTCAAAAGAGAGATATTTTTAAAGTTATCATCACAAAATGCTGAATGTACATGCAACAGATATGCTAAGTGTCCTAAATTGTCCATTGTCCATTCACATATACACATACACATTATGTATATATATATATGTGATATATTACATATAATATATTATATATACATGTACACATATATATTATATACATACACATTTTATACACACACACATTTATATATACACAAACACACACACACACACACACACACACACACACATATATATATATATATATATATATATATATATATATATATATATATATACACACACACACATATATATATAGGATCATCACATTGTAACCCCAAAGTATGTCAAATTATAATGTCAATTATAATAATAGATAATAAATGAATGTGTATGGAACATACTACATAATGCTTTGTAAACAAACTTTTCATTGAATAAACTATCAAACACATTAAGTTTTGATGACATTTTAGTATAACAATAGGTATCTCATATTTTGACACTACACCATGATGTTATAATCCACAAATACATTGATGAATTAATAACTATCTTGGAATAACAATGGTCCATGGACTGCAAGTTTGAGAGAACTGGTAGACCAAGTATTCAATTATATAGGTTAACCATGGATTATTTAATCAATAACTTCTTGGATAAAACAAGCTGTTTTAAATTTTTATACTTATAAATAATGATATAAGAAAAAGCACTGATAAAAACACCTTAAAGACAACATTTGGGGAAAGACAACTATTCAGAAGTCTTCTTAGTCTTCCAGAGGACCTGGGTTCAGTTCTTGTCTTCCACATTAGGAGTATCACAATTGGCTACAACTCCAGCTCTAAGGGATCACAATTTCTCCCCTGGGTGGACACACACACACACACACACACACACACACACACACTTACACAAGCATGCATAGCACTTAAATAAATAAAAATAAAATATATGTATTTTATAAATTTTATTTTATTTTCTAAGTTTTTTTTATTTACATTCAAAATCATTGTCCCTTTACCGTTTCCTCTCCGAAAGTCCCATAAGCCCCCTTCCATCCCTCTTTTCCCCATTCAGCCCCCTCTCGCTTCTCTGTCCTGGCATTCCCCTACATCCAAGTCTTTCCAGGACCAGGGATCTCTCCTTCCATCTTCTTGGAAATCTATTGATATGCGAATTGTGTCTAGGGTATTCCAAGATTCTGGGTTAATATCCCCTTATCAGTGACTGCATTCCATGTGTGTTCTTTTGTGATTGGGTTACCTCACTAAGGATGATATTTTCAAGTTCTGACCATTTGACTAGTAATTTCGTGAATTCATTGTTTTTAATTGCAGAGAAGTATTCCATTGTGTAAATATACCACAACTTCAGAATCCATTCCTCCATTGAGGGACATCTGGGTTCTTTCCAGCTTCTGGCTATTATAAATAAGGCTGCTATGAACATAGTGGAGCATGTGTCCTTATTGCATGCAGGTAAAGCCTCTGGGTATATGCCCAGGAGTGGTATAGCCGGATCCTCCGGAGTGTCATGCCCAGTTTTCTGAGGAACCGCCAGATTGCTTTCCAGAGTGGTTGTACCAGCTTGCAATCACACCAGCAGTGGAGGAGTATTCCTTTCTCCACATCCTCGCCAACAACTGCTGTCTCCTGTTTTTGATCTTAGCCATTCTGACTGGTGTGAGATGGAATCTCAGGGTTGTTTTGATTTGCATTTCCCTAATGACTAAGGATGATGAACATCTCTTTAGGTGCTTCTCAGGCATTAGATATTCTTCAGGTGAGAACTCTTTGTTTAGCGCTGTACCCCATTTTTTTAATAGGGTTACTTGCCTCTCTGGAGTTTAACTTCTTGAGTTCTTTGTATATATTGGATATTAGCCCTCTGTCGGATGTAGGGTTGACAAAGATCATTTCCCAGTTAGTTGGCTGCCGCTTAGTCTTTTTGACAGTGACTTTTGCCTTGCAAAACTTTGTAATTTAATGAGGTCCCATTTGTCAATTCTTGATCTTAGAGCATAAGCTATTGGAGTTCTATTCAGCAAATTCTCCCCTGTGCCCATATGTTCAAGGTTCTTCCCTAGTTTCCTTTCTATTAGTTTCAGTGTGTCTGGTTTTCTGTGGAGGTCCTTGATCCACTTGGAATTGAGCTTAGTGCAAGGAGATAAGAATGGGTCAATTTGCATTCTTCTGCATGTTGACCTCCAGTTGAGCCAGCACCATTTGTTGAAAAGGCTATCTTTTTTCCACTGGATGGTTTTAGCTCCTTTGTCAAAGATCAAGTGACCATAGGAGTGTGGATTCATTTCTGGGTCTTCAATTCTGTTCCATTCATCTGCATGCCTGTCACTGTACAAATACCAGGCAGTTTTTAACACTATTGCTCTGTAGTACAGCTTGAGGTCTGGGATATTGATTCCCCCAGAAGTTCTTTTAATCTTGAGAATAGTTTTAGCTATCCTGGGTTTTCTGTTATTCCAGATGAATTTTTGAATTGCTTTTTCTAACTCTATGAAGAATTGAGTTGGGATTTTGATGGGGATTGCATAGAATCTGTATATTACTTTTGGCAAGATGGTCATTTTTGTTATATTAATCCTGCCAATCCATGAGCATGGAAGATTTTTCCATCTTCTGAGGGCTTCTTCAATTTCTTTCTTCAGACACTTGAAGTTCTTGTCATACAGATCTTTCACTTGTTTGGTTACAGTCACACCAAGATACTTTATATTGTTTGTGGCTATCGTGAAGGGTATCATTTCTCTTACTTCTTTCTCAGCCTGCTTATCCTTTGAGCATAGGAAGGCTACTGACTTGCTCGAGTTGATTTTATAACTGGCCACTTTGCTGAAGTTGTTTATCAGCTGTAGAAGTTCTCTGGTGGAATTCTTTGGGTCGCTTAAGTATACTATCATATTGTCTGCAAATAGTGATAGTTTGACTTCTTCCTTTCCAACTTGTATCCCTTTGACCTCCTTTTGTTGTCTAGTTGCTCTAGCTATAACTTCAAGTACTATATTGAAAAGATATGGAGAGAGACGGCAGCCTTGTCTAGTCCCCATTTTAGTGGGATTGCTTCAAGTTACTCCCCATTTAGATTGATGTTGGCTACCAGTTTGCTGTAAATTGCTTTCACTATTTTTAGATATGTGCCTCGAATTCCTGATCTTTCCAAGACCTTTAACATGAAAGGATGCTGAATTTTGTCAAATGCTTTCTCAGCATCTAATGAAATGACCATGTGGTTTTTTTCTTTGAGATTGTTTATGTAGTGGATTACATTGATGGACTTCCTTATATTGAACCATCCCTGCATCCCTGGGATGAATACTACTTGTTCTTGGTGAATGATCATTTTGATGTGTTCTTGGATTCGGTTGGCAAGAATTTTATTGAGTATTTTTGCATCGATATTCATAAGAAATTTTGGCCTGAGATTCTCTCTCTTTGATGGATCTTTTTGTACTTTTGGTATTAGCGTAATTGTGGCTTCATAGAACGAGTTGGGTAGTGTTCCTTCTGATAAAATTTATTTTTAAATATCTGGTTTTTTTCTCTTTAAATGAGATCCCTGTTCATAAATTGTAAAATTGTAAAATAAAGCAATGATTTTCATCCTTGTAGAATTGCCAATACGCAGTTCAGTTACTTGTTAATGGGGGTTTGCATATTTTTATTTTTTAAATAATTAGACTTTATCATTGTCTCTCACTGTGTCAACAAATTATAAACGTCATTTTGATGCTCTGCATTTCTTAAATGTATGGCCTTGATTTTGTGGTTAAGCTTGCTGATCATTTTTATTCATTCATTAGTCAGCTGCATTTCTCTGGTACTCAGTGAAAATATTTACACAGCAGAAAATATGTGTCAGATACATTAGTCATCTACATGATCTATTGGGACACTCCATTCCATCTATTGCTATATATTAGTTCATTTTATGTTAAAGATCCATATTACCTGTCTTTTATGAATAGATCACATATACCTTTTCCTTTTGTTTATTTTAAATGACTTTTGCCTTTTCTCCTATGTACAGCTTACATTTTAAGGTAATCAAATACTAAACATTTATTGAGTGTATTTGTCTTTACATATAGGATACTCATTACCATAAATGAGAATGCTTCAATTAATGAGCTGTGGCCTCAAATATACCTTCATAATGTTTGTATTACCATTATGGCTTGCCCCTCTTTGGGAGTGGGGCCTCAAATATACCTTTATAATGTTTGGATTACCATTATGGCTTGCCCCTCTTTGGGAGGCAATTACCAACATTACTATATCTCTCCTAAACGTCGTTGATTTCTTGATGAAATTTGAGACTGTTTTAATTAATATCAAGAATAAGTCTATACCATATTATGCAATTATAATTATCTGCACATAAATGGCTTTTACCTTGTTCAAATCCCTCTGGAAGTCTCATCTAATTCTGAGAAAAATAAAAAGTTGTATAGAAGGTTCTGAATGTATTATAATTGCAAAGACCAAACAGTTGAACTCAGTGCTTGCAGTATAATGCATCACTTTGTGTAAATATAGCTGTTCAGAAAACCTTTCTTACTACTGCTTATACTGTGACACCCTGTGTCTCTCTCTTTAAAGTCACATATGGAAGTGATAATTTATCAAAGATATGTGAAATCACATATGACCTCTGCTAAGACAAAAAGCAATCACAATGTGCATATCACAATTGCATTGAGGACACTTTGCATTGTGTTTACGTTCCTTTAAATATTGTTCCCAAAGGTGTTCAGCCCTTCCAGCTGGAACTCTGGGAAGAGACTGATACAGTTTTATGAAAATGACTAGAGGGGTAGAGGAGGTAGCAGGAGGGAAAGCAGTCTTCGGTTAAAAAGATCAGCAAGCACCTCTGCAGCTTGGAGCAGCACATTTTAGCCTAATGGATACTGTCTTGCCATGGAGGAGAAACGCAGGAATGGGTCTGCCTTCCTGAGATCCAGTAGAGCCCAGGCAGGCTCCACTGTGGGAGACCTCATTGCTCTGCACCAAATCTTAGCCAAACAACAGGGGGATTCTAGGAAGTTAGCCAAAAACAAAAAAATCTTCCTTGCTGTGAAGGTTTTCAGCTTTGATAATTTTGAACATCTTTACACTTATTTTTATTTTTATTTTTACTTTTTCCATCAGATCTGGCCAAATAAGATGGTGAGATGTCTGAGACAGTCCCACCTCCCAGAGCCACATGCATGTTAGGCAAGTGTGCTATCGTTCAACCCCAGCATGGAGCCAAAACTTTTCTCAACTCTATCCCTTTCCCAACTGCTCAAAATGGATCATGCTGCCCCTTAGTATTGTGGTGACCTCTTAGTGTTCACCTGACCCCAAGGGAGACAGAGAAGGAAAATTATGTTTGTGCCACTGATTTAATCACATAAAAGACATCTCATCGCCCTTTCCTGAAGCTGCTATCTCCAAAGTGCCATCTCCCTGTGCTTTGTATCAGTCAGTGATGGAGAAATCTTGAATAGCTTATGTAAAAAATAATAAGAACTTTTAAAATTTTATGTTATTTTGAAATTTCGTTTTTGGGGGATTGGGTTATCTTGGCCAACCTATTGGCTGTGAGAATTCTTTGCAGGCTGTGGGTTAGTGGTGTGCTCATTTTTCAAGTGTCCCTATCCAATGTTCATGTGGTTTCTTCTCAGTCTGTCAGGTAGGCATGCTGCAGATTCCTGGCTTGTGTGTACTCTCCTCCAACCAGAGAAAGAGAACCCTGTAGTGCAACTGTTTTGATACTGCATATTGACAAGTTATGTTTTGAAATAAAGAACTAGTCCCTCCACAATCAAAAGTAAAATAAAATAAAATAAAATGAAATGAAATAAAGTTGGCCTCTGGTCTTCTGGCTTCTGTGAGCTTCCACTGCATTCCTAGCACCAGAAACACTGATGAATCAGCATTCAGAAGGGGAAAAACGGTGTAGCCTTTTCCTTTGTGGTAAGGATATTCTACTTTCCTTTTTGAACCATGTGGGGAAAATGTAGAAACTGTGTTGCTTCCTTTACATATTAGCCATGTTTGCCATTTTCTCAGATAACAGAGGGTTGTAGTTAAATCTGATCCAGCAAGCTTAAGACATAAATTATCTGGCCTTTTACAGAAATTTTGTTGACCCTGCACTGAATAAATGCTGTATCTGTATCACCACCCTCCATAGTTTTAACACTGTTTCCCATTTCTCCTCCTCAGAGAGCTGAAAAAAGTCACATTGTGTGGACTGACACAGTGAACAGGCAGGGGAGAACTGAGTTGAATGAGCTCCTTCTAGGACCAGGAAAAGAAAAGCACACTACCAAGGAGAACAGGGAATTGAGCACTGCCTGAGGGGGGTCAGCAACACAGTCCAAAGGTAATTTAATATAGTACATACCTGATCAATTTCTTATGAGACCTTCTCTTTCTTTCAGAAATTTCATGATCGTGCAATTTAAACAACTTGCTCTTGAAATAGCTAGCAATAATCATAGACAGTGTGACACAGAGATGGAAGATTCCAGAATCCTGTCTGCAGTGATATATGACAGCTTAAAAGCTGGGAATAAAAATAGAAACAGCCATTTGTGACAGGCTCACTGAAGAGGGATAGAGACAGAGACAGACAAAGAGACAGAGAGACAGAAGCACAGACAGAGAAGAGAGACAGAGGTAGAAAGACTGCATCACCGACAAACTGAAAAGTAAAAGGAACAATACCTACAAAGATCAGAACATCATATAGTCATGGGATCTATATCCTGACAGATGCAAGTAAATTCTGTGGATCAGCACAACTGGCAAGGGTTTGGTGGAACTCAGCAAGAGTGGCTTCAAGACATTGAGAGGAAGAATGCCGGCGATGCTGTATTAGTCACTGCAGTGGTTACAAGTCATAATGACTTGATGTCTAGAGTTAACTCTTGGTTAAAGAGTTAACAATTTACCAATTGTTCAGAGATTGTCTCAGATTCATAGTTAGCATCAATAGTAGTTGCTCAAAAAGAAGGATAGGGAAGTTAATTATATAGTAAGCACTAGCTTCACAGCAACAGCGAGGCAGACATAATTTCTTTTGTCTGGATGACTCATGAGTCTTGGTAGTATCACTCATGTGAGAACGTTTCTGGAAGACGAATGAGCCAGGATGAATAGGATTTTCATAGGAATGGGGTGGGAATAAAAGCTCAGGAAGGAGGAGAGGAAGAGTCACAAATGCATTTTATGGGAGTAAGGCATATATAGATTTTCAGTGCCTCTGCTCTTTTCTTTCTAATGGGACACTTGGAAAACTGTCAGTTCTTTGGGCTTCTGGAAATATCTTCTTCTACAGCCATACAAATTCTACTGATGACCACCACATACTGCCTTCAACAAGGGCTCTTCTAGGAGTCGTATCTTAGCCCTTTGCAGAACGACATGTGGTGCATATGTTTATTCCTATACTGGAGACAGGGTTTCTTTGGTGCCCTCATATAGAGTTAATACAGTAGAAGCAATAGAAATGTGGTTGATTTGGAGCCAATAAGCTGTCCCATAAGCCCCCTTCCCTCCCTCTTTTCCCCATTCAACCCCCTCTTGCTTCTCTGTCCTGGCATTCCCCTACATCCAGTCTTTCCAGGACCAGGGGTCTCTCCTTCCATCTTTTTGGAAATCTATTGATATGCGAATTGTGTCTAGGGTATTCTGAGATTCTGGGTTAATATCCCCTTATCAGTGACTGCATACCATGTGTGTTCTTTTGTGATTGGGTTACCTCACTAAGGTTGATATTTTCCAGTTCTGACCATTTGCCTAAGAATTTCGTGAATTTATTGGTTTTAATTGCAGAGTAGTATTCCATTGCATAAATATACCACATCTTCTGAATCCATTCCTCCGTTGAGGGACATCTGGGTTCTTTCCAGCTTCTGGCTATTATAAACAAGGCTGCTATGAACATAGTGGAGCATGTGTCCTTATTGCATGCAGGTAAAGCCTCTGGGTATATGCCCAGGAGTGGTATAGCCGGATCCTCCGGGAGTGTCATGCCCAGTTTTCTGAGGAACTGCCAGACTGCTTTCCAGAGTGGTTCTACGAGCTTGCAATTCCACCAGCAGTGGAGGAGTGTTCCTCCTTCTCCACATCCTAGCCAATACCTGCTGTCTCCTGTATTTTTGATTTTTGTCATTCTGACTGGTGTCAGGTGGAATCTCAGGGGTGTTTTGATTTGCATTTCCCTAATGACTAAGGATGTTGAACATTTCTTTAGGTGCTTCTCAGCCATTAGATATTCTTTAGGTGAGAACTCTTTGTTTAGCTCTGTACCCCATTTTTAATAGGGTTATTTGGCTCTCTGGAGTCTAACTTTGACAGCCACAGTACCGAGTATCGGGCATAGGCCTGGGGGATTAACAGAAAACACAGACTTGGGTCATTCTGGTGAGGAGAATGCCAAAGTTTTACTGAGGAACCAGCAATATATACTAGAGGTCGGGTGAAAAAAAACAGGGAAAAAACAATCCTAGCCATAGGTCAGGCACCTGGCAAGTCCCTACCACACCAGGTGGGAAAACAGAAATCAAGCTAAGCCTCAGGATGCTCTGCTCTCAGGAAACCTGTACAAACAGGTCAGCTGGGGTGTTGAGCTAAGCTCACTGATGCCCAACATACCTTCTTGAATTCTTTGTATATATTAGATATTAGCCCTCTGTCAGATGTAGGGTTGATAAGGATCTTTTTCCAGTTTGTTGGTTGCCGCTTTGTCCTCTTTGACAGTGTCCTTTGCTTTACAGAAACTTTGTAATTTTATGAGGTCCCATTTGTCAATTCTTGATCTTAGAGCATAAGCTATTGGAGTTCTGTTCAGGAAATTCTCCCCTGTGCCCATATGTTCAAGGTTCTTCCCTAGTTTCCTTTCAATTAGTTTCAGTGTGTCTGGTTTTCTGTGGAGATCCTTGATCCACTTGGAATTGAGCTTAGTACAAGGAGATCAGAATGGGTCAATTTGCATTCTTCTGCATGTTGACCTCCAGTTGAGCCAGCACCATTTGTTGAAAAGGCTATCTTTTTTCCACTGGATGGTTTTAGCTCCTTTGTCAAAGATCAAGTGACCATAGGAGTGTGGATTCATTTCTGGGTCTTCAATTCTGTTCCATTGATCTATATGCCTGTCACTGTACCAATACCAGGCAGTTTTTAACACTATTGCTCTGTAGTACAGCTTGAGGTCCGGGATACTGATTCCCCCAGAAGTTCTTTTACTCTTGAGAATAATTTTAGCTATCCTGGGATTTCTGTTATTCCAGATGAATTTTTGAATTGCTCTTTCTAACTCTATGAAGAATTGAGTTGGGATTTTGATGAGGATTGCATTGAATCTGTATATTGCTTTTGGCAAGATGGTCATTTTTACTATATTAATCCTGCCAATCCATGAGCATGGCAGATTCTTCCATCTTCTGAGGTCTTCTTCAATTTCTTTCTTCAGAGACTTGAAGTTCTTGTCATACAAATCTTTCACTTGTTTGGTTACAGTCACACCAAGATACTTTATATTGTTTGTGGCTATCGTGAAGGGTATCATTTCTCTTCTTTCTCAGTGTGCTTATCCTTTGAGTATAGGAAGGCTAGTGATTTGCTTGAGTTGATTTTATATCTGGCCACTTTGGTGAAGTTGTTTATCAGCTGTAAGAGTTCTCTGGTGGAGTTCTTTGGGTCACTTAAGTATACTATCATTGTCTGCAAATAGTGATAGCTTGACTTCTTCCTTTCCAATTTGTATCCCTTTGATCTCCTTTTGTTGTCTAATTGCTCTAGCTAGAACTTCAAGTACTATATTGAAAAGATATGGAGAGAGAGGGCAGCCTTGTCTAGTCCCTCATTTTAGTGGGATTGCTTCAAGTTACTCCCCATTTAGATTGATGTTGGCTACCAGTTTGCTGTAAATTGCTTTCACTATGTTTAGATATGGGCCTCTAATTCCTGATCTTTCCAAAACTTTGAACATGAAAGGATGCTGAATTTTGTCAAATGCCTTTTCAGCATCTAATGAAATGACCATGTGGTTTTTTTCTTTGAGATTGTTTATGTAGTAGATTACATTAATGAACTTCCTTATATTGAACTGTCTCTGCATCCCTGGGATGAAGCCTACTTGATTGTGGTGAATGATCTCCCTTTTTGTTTCTGATTTTGTTAATTCTGAATGAGATTCAAGCATCCTCCCTTGGGCCTTTGTGTTACTTAGCTTCTTTGGGTCTGTGAATTGTAGCACAGTTATTCTGTACTTTATGCTTAATATCAACTTATAAGTAATACATACCATGTTTGCCTTTCAGAGTTTGCGTTACCTCACTCAAGGTGATATTTTCTAGTTACATATATTTGCCAAAAAATTGCATGATGTCATTGTTTTTAATAGCTGAGTAGTATTCCATTGTGGAAATGTACCAGGTTTTCTTTATCCTCTGTTGAAGGACAACTAGGTAATTTCCAATTTTTGAATAAAGCTGCTGTGAAGAGAGTTGTTCAATGCCCTTGTGTTATGGTGGAACATCTTTTGGGTAAACCCCATTCTCTTATTTTCTTCCTGTTTTTGCTCTCATTTTGCCAGGTCCCTTTCCTGTTTCCAATGGTCTTTTCTTTATTTTCAGGTGATATGTATTCCATTATATACTTTTCTCCACACTTCTCCCTATGTTCTATCCCACCTCTCATGACTCACTTTATAATTTGAGCAACACACACACACACACACACACACACACACACACACACACCCCTAGATTTTATATATGAATAAAATTAGGTAATATTTTTCTTTTTGAGTTTAGTTTATCTTGCTTAACATGCTAATTTCCCGTTCTGATCATTTGCCTACAATTTTCATTTTTCTTTATGTCTGTACAAAGTGCTATTTTGTCTGTCACATTTTATTATTCATTTGTTGATGGTCACTGAGGCTAGTTTCATATCCTGATTACTGTTGTCAGTGCAACAAAAACCATTAATGTGTTAGTACCACTTAGACTCCCTTCATACAAATGTCTAATATTGGAATAGCTAGGGCATAAGGTAGCTCTAGCATTAGATTGTTCATGTTTTAAGATACCTTCCCTTTAATATCCCTAGTGCCCATACTATGATAGGAATTCATGTTCCTATCAGCAGTATATAATAGTTTCTATTTCTCCATGTCTTCACTAGCATTGCTTAATATGTTTTCTTGATGATAATTATTCTTAATGGGATTTGGGGGATATCGGAAAGTAATTTTAAGTTGAATTTATCTGAGAGCTAAGAATCTTGAACATTTTTCTGGACATTACCACCCACTTCTATTTCTTCCTTTGATACCTGACTATTCAGGAAATTAGCCAGTGTATTGATTAGTATGTTTGATTTTTGGTGCTTAATTTCTTGCTTTTTAATCAATTCTGGATATTAAGCTCCTGTCAGACAAACAGTTAGCAAATCTTTTTGTATTTCATAGTTAGGGCTTTCACTTGATTATTTTTTTCCTTTGTTGTGCAAAAACTGTTAAATTTCATGCAATACCATTTATCATTTATAAGTTTGCTCCCTTACTCTTCAGCCTTTTAAAATAGCCCTTGAATATGCAGCCTTGTCCAAATAGTTTATTTTTTCTATAGCTCTTTATTGTTTGAAGTACTAAATAAGGTCTTCATTCAATTTTGGTAGTGATTTCTTTTTGTCAGATTCAGAGACAAGAATCTAATTTCATTCTTCTGTGGGTAGATATCCAGTTTCCTCAGCATCATCTGTAGAAGTTTTATTCCAATGAATATTTTTGACACCTTTGTCAAAAGTCAGGTTGTTGTAACTTTGTGGGATTGTTTCTGGGTGGTCTATTCTTTTCCTCTGACCTATGTGTACGTTTTTGTGTCAGCTCATGCTGTCTTTGTTACTATGGCAAAGTGTTATAATTTGAGATCAGATATTAGGCCTCCAGGAGTGTTCTTTTTACTTGAGATAGTTTGAACTATTTATAAAGATTTCTGTTTCCATATGAATTGCTGTTTTCTGTGAAGAGTAATATTAGAACTTGATGGATATTTTACTGAATCTGTAGATCATTTCTAGTAACTATCATTTTTCAAAATATTAACTCTGCCAATCTAGAATCATGAATGACTTTTGCATTTTCAACTGTCTCCTAGCATTTCTTTCTTTGGTGTTTTAGATTTCTCATTGTATTTCACTCTATAGCTAGGCTTATTCCTATATTTTACTTTTATGCAATCATGAATGAGATGCTCTTCCTTGAAATGTTTCTCAGCAAGGTAGATATTGCAATAGACAAGCTATTGATTTTTGTGTGCTGATTTTTTGTTCTGCTACTTTGCTACAAGAGTTTATCAGATCTATAAGCTTTTGATGAAATTCTTAGGAGGTTCCAAGTATAGGATCATGATGTGTGCAAATAATGAAAGTTTGACTCCCTTTCCCTAGTTGTATCCCTTTGATTGTTTGCATTATCTTATTATTCTAGTAAACATACTAAATGCAATATTGAATTAAAGTGGAGAGAAAGAGCATTTTTGCTGTTTCTAAATTTTACAGGAAATTCTATCACCATTTCCTCATTTAGTAAAATGTTGCCTGAATATAGCTTCAATGTACATAACCTGTATGTTGACATATTTAGTTCTGTCCCTAGTGTTTCCAAAACTTATACTTTGAGTCTGTTGAACTTTGTCTAATGGCCTTTTGATCTATTGAGATTATCATCTAATTTTCTTTGTATAAATCTATTTATATGCTGTATTATATTTCATTAACTTCTTCCCTGGCATGTATTATCCCATGCTGTTTACTGATTTTTGATATTTTTGTTCTAATTTTTTCTAAGACTAGTAATAGTGAAGAGAAGGCCAACACTAAGACTATCTTAGTTATAAGTCAGATATTCTCATGATTTGATATAATTTTTACTTGATTTCAGGAATTTAAACTTTTTCTTTCAGATCTTTGTGTTGTCCCTTTCTTCACTACTATTAAGTCTCCAAAAATATATGTATCTTCTGGGGTTTCTATTGCTGTTGGTTTACAGTTTATTTTTACTGCTATCTGATAAAATACAAGAATTTGTTTTAATTATTCTGTTTTTATTATGACTTTCTTATTGGCCTCTATGTGATCAATATTGGAAAACACTGTCTACTTGTGAGTTTAATGTGTATTTTATTGCTGTTGGATGGGTTATTCTATAGGTAATGTTGAGTCCAAGTGATCTGTGGTGTGTTTTTAATCTGAAGATTCCTTGTTGTGTTTTTATTTGTAGTACTTATCTAATGCTGAGATTAGGACTTTGAAGTCTCACATTATGATTACATCAGATCTCTCTGAGATTTAATCCCTTTACCTATTTTATAAAATTGTGAAGGTTTTTCTGCATGTATTTTTACAACTTGGTATATATTCTTGATGAATTTTGCCCTTTAGTAGCATGTCATGGTCCACCTCACCACTCTTGAATCGTTTGCTTTGAAGTCTACTTTAGAACTGATGTGCCAGTTTTTTCCATTTGCTTGGAAGTTAGATTTTTATCTGTTGACTCTGATTTTTATGCCTTTATCAAAGATATGTGTTTCTTGAAGACAATGAATGAATGGATATAGTTGTCTAATCCAGTCCATTCTTCATCTTTTATCTGGTGACCTGAGGTCATCACCCCCTTTCTCTTTTCTCTCCCATTTTAGCTCATTGTGTGTAGTTTTTATAATAGTTTTTGTAATTTTAATATATAATTACATTATTTTACCTTCCCTTTTCCCTCTAACTCCTTCCTTTCTCTTTTATAATTTTATGTCATTCTTTTCTTTAACTGTTAATACATATGAGTGTATGCACGTACACCGGCATCCACACATTCCTAACTATAGCATATTTAACTTTTAGAATGTTACTTGTATGAATATGGTTTAAGAACCTACCATTTGTTATTGAATAACCAGTCGAGAGAAAGTACTCCTCCCTAGGAAGAATATTTCCCCTGCTTTCAACATTCTTTAATTATTTGTAGTTTGTCTAAGATCAAAGCCTTGTGAGCTTTCTCCCATGTTAACATACCTGTTGCCCTTTTTGTTCAGATCATGTTTAAGCATGTATAAGCATCTCTGACATTTCTAAGAAACCTAATCTCTCAGCCTACTGCCTGTTTCCCTGGCTCTTACAATCTTTATTCTTCATCTTACAAAATGACTCCTGAACCTTAGATGTGGGAATTGTGTTGGAGATATTTCAGTAGGGATTGGGTATCACATGATCTCTTGTTCTATGCATTTTGATAAGCTGTACCCAGTAACTAATCACTTTATTTTTAGAATTCTTGGATTACCTAGGATACAAGTCTGAGGGATTCCTGTGAGATTATATAGATTAGATTGGTCACTAGACATGCTGATAGGAAATTATCTAGGTTATTTTAACTGAAATGGCCATACTCATTTTTATGGTGGGCAGCTTTTCCCATGAAATGAGGTCCTCAGCTGAAAAGAAAAGAGAAAGCTTATTGAGGGGAATTATTTAAAAAGGCCGACCTACCACCTCTCCTGCCCCACCATGGCACAACACCATGTCCAGGCAGGGTTCTATTCTGTGTGACCCCAGCTCCCCCTGCAGTCCATATCTCCAGTGGAGTCTTGCGAGTTCATCTTGCTTCCACGCAAGGATCCACAAACCCATAGTCTGCCAGTTCACCATCCAACTACCTAGTAGAAGCCTAACTCTTCAAGCTTAATTAGTTAGCCAATTAGATTTATGTATATTATAAACACAATTACAAGATGCCAATACAGTAAAATGGTTAAATTAAAATTAATTAAATGCCAATTAAAATGATTAAAGCTTTATCCCAATATTTCTAACCTTATGAAAACACACAGAAAAAACCAGTTACTGTATATTGTGTTATCTAACTGAAAGAATGGCAGATCTAGTTGGATATTAGAGTGTGGGACTTCCAATTACAGGGGATTGTGACAGAAAGGGAACTAGAGGCTTACAGAACAAGCTAGCCAGAAGCTGCAGAGGCCTAGCTCCGGAGAGTGGTCCAGACCACCGCTGGAGAGCTGGCTGATGGGGACTGAGAAGTGGGTTGGCAGGCAGATTAGAAAACCTGTGGCCTGGCACAGGAGACCTGAGGCCAGGCTTGAGATCTGCAGCTCTCCATTGTTTGGCCTGCAGATTACAGAAACATGGTCCAGCAGAGCTGGGAACAGTTGGTAAGGTGGTTTTTAAAATATTTCCCATAACACATGGAATATCCAATGTGCTGGCTGGACACAAATCCACTAGAAATTTGAGATTATTAGCCTGAGAGAGTTTTATTTTATTTTATTTATTTTGTAAAGTGAGTAACTGAGTAGCCCTAAACAAAAAAGAAAAAAAAAAGACTCACGTGACATAAGGGCAGGAAGTTGTAACAAAGGAAAGGCTGGGAATGCTGAAAACCCCTACAGTGGGAAATTATAGGCTGCTTTAAGTTAGAAGAAGGAAATTTGCTTACCTCTTAGAGCAGAGGAATTAAACTGTGAATTTAAAATTAGGATTATTTGCTTTTAGGATAAATTTATTTTCAGATTCTGTCCAAATCACACGGGAAATTTTGCCTGCTGTTCGGAACTGGATAAGTAATACTAGTCACTGACTCCAGAGTAGAGAGTGCAGTGATAACCATTGCCTGCTATGAACAGGTATTAATTAAAAACTACACACAATTTTATTATTATAAAAACTACACACAATGACCTACTAATTAGTAGAAGACTAAGGCTCCAGGTAGAGAGCCTAACAGATAGATGGTATAACAGGATGGCTGCTCTAGGCAGAGAGCTTAACAAGTAAAAACTATCAGTTTCCTATAGACAGATATTAGTGAAAGTTTAAACTATTTGTTTTAAAGATGGTATAAAGATATATTGCTCTATTAAGTCTTACGGGATACTCAAATTCTATCTAACGTAGGCTCCATCTGAATTCTGGGTTTTAATCCTGGTTTGACTAGCCTAAGTAGAGGCCCTTACAATTAATTAATAGAAGTCTGTGGCTCCAGGTAGAGAGCTCAACAGATAGATGGTATATAGGATGGCTGCTCTGGGCAGAGAACCAAACAGAAAGATGGTACAGATTATTTAACCAGCCACAGGAAGTTCATATTCACATGGTCTACATGTAAATTTTGAGTGTCTCTTCCTGCTTGGCAAGATAGATAAGCCTAAGTAGAAGCTCTTACAATATCTTAGTTTATTTTATTTGTTTTAGACTGTTTTGATTTTCAAAATGTGTATGTTGTTGAGTTTTATGGCTATATTATTCCTCTGGGAGGGAGGTCAAAATGAAGGTTTTTCTGGTTACTGGCTCAAGGATTTGCTGATTTGGGAAAAAGGTTTTGTCTTTGTGTTTTGGGAAAAGGTGATTGAGGTATTTATACCTTCCAGAGTTATTTTGATCAGATACGATAGAGGGAGACACCCAGAGAACTAGATTCCAGAGAATCAAACAAAAAGGTTATCTTGATGATACTAAAATTTTGCTTTGAGATTTGTATATTACAGAATATACAGCCCTGGTGAGTCTCCTCATCAAACAAGCTGAGATGACCTGCTTGAACTCCTGATGTCCTGGGCTTCAGTCAGATCCAGTCAAGACACAGACATCAGAGACTAATTAATCTGATTTTCCTACCCTTTCCCATCTGCTTCATAATATCTCAACGCCCATATTCAGCTTGAAGAAGTTATGAAGAATTTTCAACCCAGTTCCCTGGGATTTAGGTGTGGAGAAGGTTATTATTAAGGTGTCTTTCTAGGGGATGTAGAAATTGTCATATTTGGAACAGGGAGGAAATAGCTTGATTGTATAGCCATACTCATTTGGTAGAAACCTTTATAATTGTTACTAAGTTGAAGTCATAAGTTCTTATTTTGGTACAGAATTTATTTTGATACAAGTTCAAGATTTTCATTAGTATGAATTTCTTCTATTGATACTAAAAATTCGTAAGTACAGGGCTTAGACCCAGTCCTTCTATCACTCTTATAAACAGTTCTAAGATGTTTAAGTCTGTGAGTTTAGGGCCAAATAGCAAATTCATGGCTCTGACTTATTGTTAGGGTGTTTTCAAGATTTTAATTAGAAATAGCTAAGAATAGTTAATGGACAACTGTCCAAATTACTTTACATAGATAGTTTATTTTCAAAACATCAGAAATCCAAAGAATGTGATGTTAATGTTATTTATACACTTGTTGTTGAGACTAGTCTGCTCCTGACAGCTCTCCTTGTCTTGGATTCAAAGAAGAAATTGAACATCTATGAGTTACTCCAGCCATGGAGAGACAGCCACTAGGCAAGAATTACCTCTTTTCATCTACAGACATAATACTGTCCAAAGAAAGGACACAAATATAGGCTTAGGACAGCTTAAATCTGCAGAGACAGAGTAGGCAAGTCCTTAATAGTCCTGTTTCTCTAATGTCTGTCATATATTCATGGGCCAGAAGACTGAAGATTGATGCTCCAACATTATGAGGTAAAAGACTGTCCAGGTCTTCAGCAGTCTCTATCAATTGTCTAAGTTTTGGAAGCTGTGTCAGGCTTCCTATATTTTCAATTAATATCAGTTGTTCTTGGATTTCTGACGGGGTTGAAAAACTACATAGTCTCCTAGCCAACCCAGGCTTTTTACTTTGAGAAGAACTGATTTGAGAGGATGGTTTTCAGATGGCATTCAATCTAAAGTCAGGACATAAGTCAGGTGCAGAACTATAGTCTTTTAGGAGAAAGGACAGTGTTTAATTTTATTGACAAAAATGTCGGACTGGGTGTTGGGTCTATCTTATACTTTATAATTTACAAAATGGTAATAGTTGTGCTTAATTTACATTTTGAGAGGAAGTCTTTTTTTTTTTAAATTAAACAGAAAGCGTGAAATGTTGCAAAATTTTCCATGTCTAATCTTATTAGGGCAGTGGAAGGCCTGTGATTGGACAGGAAAGGGGAGGCAGAGCTAGGGGTTGGGGAGTCTCAGAGGTCTTAGTGGAAAGAGGAAAAGGAACCAAGATGGCTTCAGACCTGAGGTTATCAAAGGGTTAGAAATATTAAGACAAAGCTTTTATCATAACCATTTGGCTCTGATATTACTGTATTGGCATCTTGTAAATTGTAATATTATTTATACATAAATCAAGTTGGCTAACTAATTAAGCATCAAGATTCATGTTTCTACCAGGTAATTGAGCCAGAGCTGGCAGAACACGGGATGTGTGGGCATTGTGTGGAAGCAAGAGAAACTCGGGGTCTCCTGCCAGAGAGGTGGCTAACAGAGGGACAGCTGAGTGAGATGGCCTAGCAGAGGCTCTATGGCCCCTCAGGGCTGGAGAGTTTGCAGGCCTAGAGACCCGCAGCTCCAGAGAGTTGATGAGCAGAAGCTGGGAAGTGGGTAGACTGGCAGATTGAGGAAGCATGGACTGACCCAGCCTGAGAGTTAGCTTGCAGGACAGGTACTCTGTGGCTCCCCATTGTCTTGCTTTGTTGGCACCAGCACAGGAATGTGCCGGGTCCTTTTTTTAATATTTCCCACAACAGAAGCTGAGCGAGAGTGTTCCTCCATAGACTTCTGCTCCCTGACTGTGCATGAAGCAGCACCCAGCTATATCTCCTCCTCTTTCCCTCTCCCCCACTTATCAGGACTGATCTACTCTGGAAAACTGACTCATACTGTGAGTCAAAATGAATTAGTTCTCCCATAAGTTGTTTATGTTGGGGAATTTTGCCACAGTAGTGACACAGTAAGTGCAGCAATATTTTTTTATAAAAGTCCCAGCAGTTATTCCTATTACCTACCCCAAAGGTTTACATTTCAAAATGAAACACATACAGGCAGCCTTTATATTTTGATATGCCTTAAACAGCACAACAGCTGTGCTACTTCCTAACTTCCACAAGGTCAATCCACCTGCCACTAATAGTCCTGAGTTATTATTTACTAAACTTTATATTCTACCTTGGCTGCCCTGAACATAGAAAAGCTTCCCTGGACCCAGAGCCACACTCTACCTGCTCCTTCACATGCTGGCTATGCCTCCATGTCCTCCACTCTCCTCAAGCATGGTGTCTTTTCTCTCCTTCTCCTTCTCACACCATGGCAGATCTCCTTTCTATCTGTCCCAAGCCCAGGAATCCTAAACGTCCTGTCTCTGTCTGCCCTGCCCGGTCATTGGCTGCCGGAGTCTTTATTTACAAATCAGAACCAACTGCAGGCAGGGTCCCCCAGTTTCTTACATGTAGAGACTCATGTAAGCAGTTTTGGGAGCAAAAATAGTACAAGCACCATTAGGTCAAACCCACTACAGATAAGTAAGATACTGGTTTAGTTGATGGCAGCAGTGGTGGTGACACCATGCACATATTGCCCAGGTTTATTACTCCAGGAAGTCCCAGGGAAACCCAGCTTTAGGCTACTATGCAGTACAGACATAGTAATGATTGAATGCTTGGCTCCCTACCTGCAGTGTACCAAGCTCTGCTTCACATATCTGAAGCCCACTAATCTCTCTTTAGCTTATGATAGCACTCTAGTACCCTTGTCTCAGAAAGGATATCACCTGCCTGCCAACTCTCTCTGACCCTATGTCATGGTGATGTGGCTGGGAACGAGTTGGCAGTCAAGCCTGATTGCTACTCTGTGGAGGATTTTATAATTTTCACTCTGACTCAGTTGTTTTCCCAGCATCATGTATAGCAGTGGGTTTTCCCAATGTATGTTTTCCATACCTTTGTCAAAAGTTAGATGCCTGTAGCTGTGTGGGTTTGTTTCTAGGTACTTTACTCATTTCAGTGATATACATATTTCATCATTTACTAGTATTGTGGTTTTGTAATTCAATAATAAAACTGATAAAAATTATATGACTTTTAAATATATATATGTAATATAGATTATATATGCTATTATATATGTAAAGAAATGTATTATATGTGATGTTATATATTGTACTGTATATGTAAATTATGTGTTTATATTTATAAATATATATACATATTTAATATTATACAATACATATATGTAAATATATATTTAGTGTGTGTGTCATATACATGCACACATATGTGTGTAAGGACTTGCATGTGTAGGTCAGAAGGCAACTTACTATAGTCAACTCTCTTTCCACAGGTTGCTAGGCCTGACAGTGAGTGATTTTATTCACTGAGCCATCTTCTGGCCCCCAATTTTATAATGCATGCTTCAACTTGTATTTTTTTTTTTAATTCACTTACAAGTTTAAAATGTTTCAAGTCTCTTACTTATACTTCTTTTTCTATTATTTACCTTCCAACTGTAATGGTTTCGGTAGTAATTCCTAGGCCCAACATTTTGTTATAAAAAAAGTCAGACAGAGGAAAGCTGAATGAAAATGCAATGATCCAGCCCAGGACTGTTGCCTGGATCCAGCAATCCACACTGCCT
Organism: Tokudaia tokunoshimensis; assembly: GCA_036184795.1. Classification (NCBI taxonomy): domain Eukaryota; kingdom Metazoa; phylum Chordata; class Mammalia; order Rodentia; family Muridae; genus Tokudaia; species Tokudaia tokunoshimensis. Next base: position 23,916,081 of record BTHU01000008.1, read on the forward strand.
TATCTTCCTTGGGTCTTCTGGTGGGCTTGCAACCTTCAAAACAACCCTCTCATCCCCCCCCCGTGGCCTAAGCTCAGAGCTTCCCCTTGTCACAGTTGTTTGTGCTGGTTTTACCTGGTCCTTCTGGGGAACTTGGCCTTCTCTGTGGGCAGTGGCTGCCCACTGTACTCTTGTTGGACTTAGGAGAACGGGAGTTCTATTCACTGTATTTTTTTCAGTCCCACATCAACTGAAATATGTGGATGGCTCATCTGTACAGTTTTATTTGCTCTCAGTGTTGACATCTTCTTTTGACTGCATGAGGAAACTTTAACATTTAAGCAGAAGGTGTCCTCTGGGTAACTGGAATTTCCATCTTTTTACTGATTCATGAGGTTCTCTTCTCTACTAAAAAGAGGCTCAGAATTTGCATCAATTACTCTGCTATGCCTTGCTTTTAAAATGTTACTAAGTTTAAGATGGCATTTTCAAAATTAATTTTTATGTTACATTCATGAATATTTTTGATGTTCATTTTCATTTTTTATACATATAAAAAAGCATTTCAAATCTAGATATTATACAAATAATTGACCAGTGTCAGTTGATTTTATCTTTACCTTCTATGTCTCATTAATAATCCTTTAAATTGTTGACATGTGTTTAGTATATAAACTATGATGGGAAATTTTATGGTTTTATTCCCCAAATAGCTATTTCTCACAGATTTATGCGATAACAATTGTCTCATCAGTGATATATGACCATTTTTAATGTGCATTAAGTACTTATCAATATACACTTGAGTCTCTTTTAAGGATACATACAGGATTGCAAGGAATTTATTAAAGTTTTATGTTTAATACAGTGAATTGAGGATCACTTTCAACTTAAGAAAGCAATCATGTTACAGCTGCATGTTATACCTATATTTGAGTGTACAAACATTGTTACAGAAGTATTTGTATTGGTGTGTCTATATTGTAAGTGGGGGTAGATGTAGATTTGTATGTAAGTGTGTTATATAATATAGGTTTGCCTATGTGGGTGATACTATATTTTATATACACATGTTTCTGAATATTCATATATTGTTGTATTTAGATAAGGACTATTTGCTAGGGACTATTTGTTGAAGGCTTGAACCCCAGCCTGTGGAACTATTGGAAGATGATAGTATATTCAGGAGATGGGGCCTAATTAAAACAAAAATAGTTGACATGACTTTAAAAATGATATTGGGTTCTTGGATCTTTCTATCTGTCTGCCTGTCTGTCTGCCTGCCTGCCTGCCTGCCTGTCTGTCTGTCTGTCTGTCTGTCTGTCTCCGTCTCTGTCTCTTTCTCTGTCTGTTTATCTATCTATCTATCTATCTATCTATCTATCTATCTATCTATCTATCTATCTAGCCTCTCTTGTTTTCAATTAATGGGTCAAGGAATGGAATATATACTTTAAAAGGAATATACAGAAATACCAATATTTAAAGAAGAGTTCAATATTCATACTCATCAGAAAAATGCAACTTAAAAGTACTTTGAGATGTCAACTAGTCTCAATCAGAGTAGCTAACATCAAGAAAAGAAACAACAACAAATGCTTTTGAGGAAGTAAGAAAAGATCTGTGTACTTTTGTTCAAAAAATAATTAGAATAGCCACAATGAAAGTCTGTAGAAGGTTCTAAAAACCTACAATACAATGATCATATGATTTATCTATCCAACTCTTGAACATATTACCCAGGGGACACACATCTTACCAAAAAGATAGATACTTCCATATCCATGTGTCTTATTACTCTTTTTACAGAAGCAAGTAGTCACCTTCAATGACTATCATCACATAATTAGATAATTGAATTGTGGTACATACACAACAGGATTTTCTTCATTCATAAAAACTCTAAAAGCATTAAATTTATAAGAAAATGGATGAAATTGGAAGCATATTAAATGAGATTATCCTGACCCAGAAAGACAAATACTATGTTCTCTTCTATATGCAGATCCCAGATTCTAGTATTAAACATACATATCTATGTGGGAATAAATATGGGGAAAGTCTAGAAAAGGGTCATTCAGATGGAAAATAGAAGTTTTAAAAAAGAAGTTGTGAAAGCTAATAAAGCATATGAGATGTGCAGGTTTAAGAAGGAATACAGGAGGTAAAGAGCACAGTAGGAACAGGGAAGAGAAGGGAGTAGAGAGGAGGAGAGGCAGGAAATATTGTAGTGTGTATCAAAATGCCATGCAGAAGCCTGTTGCTCTGTAAGCTAATTAATATACAAGAGAACAAAGGAATGAATGAATAAACACAACTAAAAATAACTCAACAAAAAGCTTCACCAATATTATGAGTCAAGTGGAAGACAGTTCAGGGATGAATGGCTACAGCAAGCAATTAGAATTTTCAGATGTTGACAGAGATAAAGTGACAAATCTGAGCAGACTATGTAAGCTCTCAGGGATGCCATTAAAAGAACAGCTCATAAATTATGAAGATAAAAGGAGAAGAAAAGGGGAAGAATTTCAGTCTAAAGGCAGGTGAGATGATGATAAAGATATTTTCAGGTAACCCGAGTTTGATTCCTAAGACACACATGGTGGAAGGAGAGAACAGACTCTTGCAAGTTGTCCTCTGATCTCCATATAAATGCACTAAGTGAATGGATGTAATAAAAATATAACAACATTTTGAAAGGTCATTTCCTATGAACAAATTGGCACCATTCTAGACACAGGGAAGGTTCAATATGTGCAAGCCAACATATGTAACATATCACATAACGAAGTCAAAGATAGACATCACCCAATTGTCTCCATAGACAAAGAAAAGGCTTTTTGACAAGGTGCAACTATCCCTTCATGATGAATGCCTTGAAAAACAAAAGCTGGAGATAAAAACACACATTATACAGGGTGTACTATTAATAAGCATACTGAAAAAGAAATCAGGAAAAAAATTCTACTCATAATTGCCTAAAACTATATCAAAATAAAGCTAACAAAGCAAGTAAAAGACTTCTACAATGAAAATTTTAAAACACCGAAGAAAGACATTGAATATCATGCTAGAATATAGAAAGACTTCCTGTGCTTATATGTTGGGAGCATTAGCATTGTGAAAATAGGAATACTATCTGCCCTAATTTGCTTTTTATTATTGGAATCAAACACTGACCAAAAACAATTTGGGGAAGAAAGGGTTTATTTGGCCTATAGGGTACAGAATCTATTATTGTAGAAAGCCCAAGCAGGAACTATTTACTGGCTTGTTTTTAGGATCGTGGTTAAACACCTTTCATATCCAGCCTTGGACCCCCTGCCTACCTTCCCATGGTAAACTTGGTTCTCCTATATCAGCAATTCATAAAACATCCTAAAAACTTCCCAGCAGCCAATCTTTTCCAGGCCATAATTCAAGTGAGGCATCCTCTTCATAAGTGTATCAATTTGAAAAACAAAATTAGCCATCAGAGTATTGAAAGCAATCTTCAGATTCAATGTAATATTCTTTTCCACAGAAATTATTTTAACTTTAAATTTTATATGGATGCATCTAAAACAATAGAGAGTTAAAACAATCAGACTATCTTGTTTCAAATTATACTCCAGAGACATAGCAATAAAATCACCATTGTGCGGGCATAAGAACAGAAACATAGATCAATGTAACAGAATAAAAGATTCAGATAGAAGAACACACAAGGGCAGTTTTCTGGTGATACAAAGATATCAAAAATGTACACTGAAGAAAATATAATGTCTGTGTTCAATAATGGTGGGGAATTGGATATCTACACATTGAAGAATAAAATGTAATGCACATCTCTCACTGTGTTCAAAACCATTGCTAAATAAAGCAACAATAATGTAAAGTCTGAAACTCTAAAACTGATAGAAGATAAAAGATGTAAAACACTTCCCCGGAGGAAAGCACATTCAGGGTAGGACTCCATTTGCTTAGTGCCAATATTTGACATATGGGATTCATGACACGGAGAACCTTCTGCATAGGAAAGGAAACAATCAAGTGAAGAAAGAAGCTGAAGAACTGGAGAAAACATTTGTGAGCTATATATCTGACAGATGATTAATAATGAACAGATACTTCTTAAAAAATTTTTTAAAAATTGCCAACAAGCATACATAAAAATGCATCATCAGACACCATATGTTGAGGTTTGGTCTTTTGCTATGTATTATAATGCTAAAAACTGGCTCCCAAGACCTGGTTGCCCTCAAAAAAGAGCAAATCTACATGTGCACAAGTGATGCTATGTAACCTTGCCCCCCAAATTATCTCTGACTGGAAAATATAGATGCCTACAGCTTATAGATGGGCAGAAGAGAGATAGAGTTTGGGTTATTGGAATTGAGGTCTGAGGAGAGACAATAAGAAGCAGAGACAGGGAGAAGGAGGAGAGAAGAAAAGATGTTATGGAGTACATGAAAAAACATGGTCATTAGGGCTGGCCAAGTGGAGTTAAGAGCATCCAGATGGAACATATTGAGTTATAACTCAGAGTTATTAATAGGAAAGTAGATAATGGCATAGAGGGTAGATATCTTCCCAGCTTAAGTTAAGTATCTTTTATCTGGGAATTGAATGAAGGAAGGTGTGGTAGAAAGCCCCAATTAATATTCAAAAAATATTTACTACAACAACCATAGGCATGTAAATGAGAGTTACATCAAGATTTCCCCTCACCCTGGTCAGAAAGATACCCATCTATTAAACAATTACCAACAAAACGGTGACTAGGATTTAAACCAAGCAAAGTCGTGTATACTGCTGGTGTAAATGTGAACTATCTTAGCCACTATAGAAAGCAATGTAAAGACTTCTCAGAAACCTTAATACAGACTTAACAGTTGACCTAGATATAATTTTCTTGGGCAGTATACCACGGAAAACATGTATATCATCATTTACTGTGTCTCAATTCATAATAGGTTATAAAACCCACCTAGGTGTTAAAGAACATAGGAATAAAGGAATGTATTGAAATGTGATGATATGAATATTTAACTGTAAAGAATCAAGTTATTTCATTTGAAGAAAAATTAATGCAATTGGGGATAATCACATTGAATGAATTAAGTCAATCTGAGAGAGACACCACATACACTTTTTCATTTGTGAGTTCTAAATTTAGAACAGTAGTTCTCAGGTTATTGGTTATATACCTGTTAGGGATTGAACAAACATTTCACAGGGGTCACCTAGAGCCATCAGAAGACACTGGTATTTATATTACAATTCATAACAGCAGCAAAAGTGCAGTTCTGAAGTAGTAATGAAAATGATTTTGACCAGCCTCACCTTGGCGACGTCTGCTCCGGGGATCGACTGTGTTGAGCCTCCAGGTATGCAGGGACTCCCCAGTATAACATCGCTTGGGCCACAGCCTGTTGGGCTTCCATCTGTGGCCAAGAGCTGTGGTCGTCTGGGTGCCAGCTCTGCTGTGGGCATTCTGCCCTGCAGAGTGATCTGCGCTGAGAGGGTGCACAGTTCACTCCACCATCTTTGCTCAAGCAACAGGGCAATTGGGACGTCCAGGTGCAGGAACAATGAAGCATAATATCGCTTGGGACTCAGCCAGCTTGAGTGCTCCCTGCTCCCAAGAGCTGGGCAGATCTGTGGTCACCTACACGCCAGCTCTGCTGTGGGACATCTGCCCTGCAGAGGGACCTGCACTGGGAGAGAGCGCACCAGCCTCCCATTGGCCACCTCTGCTCTGGGGATTGACTATGCTGAGCCTTCGGATGTGCAGGGATTCCCCGATACAACATCACTTGGGGTAAGGCACATCAGGGTTCCAAAGTCACTCAGGAGCAGGGCAGCCCCGCAGTAATCGGTGTCAGGGGAATCCCGGTAATCCGGGGGAGGGGAGCAGAAATAGCCTTGCAGGCTCACAGGAGGTCCAACCAACAGCCAGTGACAGCAGGACCAACTAACACCAGAGGTAACCAGATGGCAAAAGGCAAATGTAGGAACGTTACTAACAGAAATCAAGGCAATATGGCACCATCTGAACCCAACTCTCCAACAGCAGCAAGCCCTGGATACCCCATCACACTCGAAAGGCAAGCTCTGGATTTAAAATCACTTCTCATGATGCTATTAGAAGATTTCAAGAAGAATACAAATAAATGTCATAAAGAAATACAGGAGAACATGAATCAATTGGTAGAAGCCCTTACAAAGGAAACACAAGAATCACTTAAAGGAATGCAGGAGAATATGGATCAACAGATGGAAGCCCATGAGGAGGAAACACAAAAATCGCTTAAAGAAATGAATCAACGGGTAGATACCCTTACAAAGGAAACACAAAAATCTCTTAAAGAAATACAGGAGAATATGGACCAACAGATGGAAGCCCATGAGGAGGAAACACAAAAATCGCTTAGAGAAATACAGGAGAACTTGGGTCAACAGGCAGAAATCCTGAAAGAGGAAATGCAAAAGTATCTTAAAGAAATACAGGAAAACACAAACAAACAAGTGAAGGATCTCAGCAAATCCATCCAGGATCTAAAAAAGGAAGTAGAAACAACTAAGGAATCACAAAGGGAGACAACTTTGGAGGTAGAAAATCTTGGGAAGAAATCAGGAGTCATAGATGCAAACATCAACAATAGGATACAAGAGATGGAAGAAAGAATCTCAGGTGCTGAAGATACCATAGAAAGCATTGACTCAACAGTCAAAGAAAATGCAAAATGCAAAAAATGTGTAACCCAAAACATCCAGGAAATCCAGGACACAATGAGAAGACCAAACCTAAGGATTATAGGTATAGATGAGAGTGAAGATTTGCAACTTAAAGGGCCAGTAAATATCTTCAACAAAATTATGGAAGAAAACTTCCCTAACCTAAAGAGAGAGATGCCAATGAACGTACAAGAAGCCTGCAGAACTCCAACCAGACTGGACCAGAACAGAAATACCTCCTGTCACATAATAATCAAAACATCAAATGTACTAAACAAAGAAAGAATATTAAAAGCAGTAAGAGAAAAGGGCCAAGTAACATACAAAGGAAGACCTATCCGAATCACATCAGACTTCTCACCAGAGATTATGAAAGCCAGAAGATCCTGGGCAGATCTCATGCAGTCACTAAGAGAGCACAAATGCCAGCCTAGACTACTATACCCAGCAAAACTCTCAATCACCATACATGGAGAGACCAAGATATTCCATGATAAAACCAAATTTATGTAATATCTTTCCAGAAACTCAGTCCTGCAGAGGATAATAAGTGGAAACCGCCAGCATTTTGCTGCGTGCAGGAAACACACCTCAGTGTCAAAGACAAACACTACCTCAGAGTAAAAGACTGGAAAACAATTTTACAAGCAAATGGTCCCAAAAAAATAAACTGGAGTAGCCATCCTAATATCAGAAAAAATTGACTTTCAAACTAAAGTCATCAAAAAAGACACAGAAGGACACTACATACTGATCAAAGGAAAAATCCACCAAGAGGAACTCTCAATTCTGAATATCTATGCTCCAAATGCAAGGGCACCCTCATTCATAAAAGAAACTTTACTAAAGCTCAAAGCACACATCGCACCTCACACAATAATAGTGGGTGACTTCAACACCCTGCTCTCTGAAATGGATCGTTCAGGAAAGTAGAAACTAAACAGGGACACAGTGAATCTACTTAAAGCCTTGGACCAAATGGAACTAACAGATATATATATAAAACATTTCATCCTAGAGCAAAAGAATACACCTTCTCAGCACGTCATGGTACCTTCTCCAAAATTGACCATATAATTGGTCACAAATCAGACCTCAACACATATAAGAAGATTGAACTAATCCCATCCCTTCTATCAGATCACTATGAAATAAGGGTGGTCTTCAATGGCAACAAAAACAACAGAAAGCCCACATACACATGGAGGCTGAACAATGCTCTACTCAATGATAACTTGGTCAAGGAGGAAATAAAGAAAGAAATCAAAGACTTTTTAAAAGTTAATGAAGCCGGGCGGTGGTGGCGCACGCCTTTAATCCCAGCACTTGGGAGGCAGAGGCAGGAGGATTTCTGAGTTCGAGGCCAGCCTGGTTTACAAAGTGAGTTCCAGGACAGCCAGGGCTACACAGAGAAACCCTGTCTCAAAAAACCAAAAAAAAAAAAAAAAGAAAAAAAAAAGTTAATGAAAATGAAGACACAGCATACCCTAATTTATGGGACACAATGAAAGCGGTGCTAAGAGGAAAATTCAAAGCCCTGAGTGCCACCAAAAAGAAATGGGAGACAGTTTTTGCAAGGCAAAAGACACTGTCAAAAAGACAAAGCGGCAACCAACTAACTGGGAAATGATCTTTACCAACCTTACATCCGACAGAGGGCTAATATCCAATATATACAAAGAACTCAAGAAGTTAAAATCCAGAGAGGCAAGTAACCCTATTAAAAAATGGGGTACAGAGCTAAACAAAGAGTTCTCACCTGAAGAATATCTAATGGCTGAGAAGCACCTAAAGAGATGTTCATCATCCTTAGTCATTAGGGAAATGCAAATCAAAACAACCCTGAGATTCCATCTCACACCAGTCAGAATGGCTAAGATCAAAAACACAGGAGACAGCAGTTGTTGGCGAGGATGTGGAGAAAGAGGAACACTCCTCCACTGCTGGTGGGATTGCAAGCTGGTACAACCACTCTGGAAAGCAGTCTGGCGGTTCCTCAGAAAACTGGGCATGACACTCCCGGAGGATCCTGTTATACCACTCCTGGGCATATACCCAGAGGCTTTACCTGCATGCAATAAGGACACATGCTCCACTATGTTCATAGCAGCCTTATTTATAATAGCCAGAAGCTGGAAAGAACCCAGATGTCCCTCAACGGAGGAATGGATTCAGAAGATGTGATATATCTACACAATGGAATACTACTCTGCAATTAAAAACAATGAATTCACGAAATTCCTAGGCAAATGGTCAGATCTTGAAAATATCATCCTTAGTGAGGTAACCCAATCACAAAAGAACACACATGGTATGCAGTCACTGATAAGGGGATATTGACCCAGAATCTCGGAATACCCTAGACACAATCCGCATATCAATAGATTTCTAAGAAGATGGAAGGAGAGACCCCTGGTCCTGGAAAGACTGGATGTAGGGGAACACCAGGACAGAGTAACGAGAGGGGGTTGAATGGAGAAAAGAGGGAGGGAAGGGGGCTTATGGGACTTTCGGGGAGGGAGGAAACGGGAAAGGGGAAATGATTTGGAATGTAAATTAAAAAAAATAAAATAAATAATAATAAAAAAAAAGAAATGGGAGACAGCATACACTAGCAGTTTAATGGCACACCTGAAAGTCCTGGAACAGAAAGAAGCAAATACTCCCAAGAGGTGTAGAATGCAGGAAATTATCAAACTCAGGGCTGAAATCAATCAAGGAGAAACAAATAAAACCATACAAAGAATCAACAAAACTAGGTGTTGGTTCTTTGAGAAAATCAACAAGATAGATAAGCCCTTAGCCAAACTAGCCAGAGGGCAAAGAGACAGTATCCAAATTAACAAAATCAGAAACGAAAAGGCAGATACAAAAACAGAAACTGAGGAAATTCAAAAAAATCATCAGATCCTACTACAAAAGCCTGTATTCAACACAACTAGAAAATCTGGATGAAATGGTAGATATCCTAGACAGATACCAAATACCAAAATTAAATCAGGATCAAATAGACCATCTCCACCATCCTATAACCCGTGAAGAAATAGAAGTGGTCATTGGAAGTCTTCCAACCAAAAAAAGCACAGGTGCAGACAGTTGTAGTGCATAATTCTATCAGACCTTCAAAGAAGACCTAACACCAATACTCTTCAAACTATTCTACAAAAAAGAAAGAGAAGGAACACTACCAACTTGTTCTATGACGCTAATACCAAAATCAAACAAAGTTCCGACAAAAAAAGAGAATCTCAGGCCAATTTCTCTTAATATTGATGCAAAAATACTCAATAAAATTCTTGCCAACCAAATCCAAGAACACATCAAAATGATCATTCACCACGATCAAGTAGGTTTCATCTCAGGGATGCAGGGATGGTTCAATATAAGGAAGTCCATTAATGTATTCCACTACATAAACAATCTCAAAGAAAAAAAAAACCACATAGTCATTTCATTACATGCTGAGAAAGCATTTGACAAAATTCAGCATCCTTTCATGTTAAAGGTCTTGGAAAGAACGGGAATTCAAGGTCCATATCTAAACAGAGTAAAAGCAATTTACAGCACACCGGTAGCCAACATCAATCTAAATGGAGAGAAACTTGAAGCAATCCCACTAAAATCAGGGACTAGACAAGGCTGCCCTCTCTCTCAATATCTTTTCAATATAGTACTTGAAGTTCTAGCTAGAGCAATTAGACAACAAAAAGAGGTCAAAAGGGATACAAACTGGAAAGGAAGAAGTCAAACTATCACTATTTGCACACGATATGATAGTATACTTAAGCGACCCAAAGAACTCCACCAGAGAACTCCTACAGCTGATAAACAACTTCAGCAAAGTGGCCGGATATAAAATCAACTCAAGCAAGTCAGTAGCCTTCCTATACTCAAAGGTTAAGCACGCTGAGAAAGAAGTAAGAGAAATGATACCCTTCACGATAGCCACAAACCATATAAAGTATCTTGGCGTGACTCTAACCAAACAAGTGAAAGATATGTATGACAAGAAGAACTTCAAGTCTCTGAAGAAAGAAATTGAAGAAGACCTCAGAAGATGGAAAAATCTGCCATGCTCATGGATTGGCAGGATTAATATAGTAAAAATGAGCATCTTACCAAAAGTAATATACAGATTCAATGCAATCCCTATCAAAATCCCAACTCAATTCTTCATAGAGTTAGAAAGAGCAATTCAAAAATTCGTCTGGAATAACAGAAAACCCAGAATAGCTAAAACTATTCTCAAGAGTAAAAGAACCTCTGGGGGAATCAGTATCCCGGACCTCAAGCTGTACTACAGAGCAATAGTGTTAAAAACCGCATGTTATTGGTACAGTGACAGGCATGTAGATCAATGGAACAGAACTGAAGACCCAGAAATGAATCCACACTCCTGTGGTCACTTGATCTTTGACAAAGGAGCTAAAACCATCCAGTGGAAAAAAGATAGCCTTTTCAACAAATGGTGTTGGCTCAACTGCAGGTCAACATGCAGAAGAATGCAAATTGACCCATTCTTATCTCCTTGCACTAAGCTCAACTCCAACAGGATCAAGGATCTCCACATAAAACCAGACACACTGAAACTAATATAAGGGAAAACTAGGGAAGAACCTTGAATACATGGGCACAGGGGAGAATTTCCTGAAGAGAACTCCAATGGCTTATGCTCTAAGATCAAGAATAGACAAATGGGACCTCATTAAATTACAAAGTTTTTGCAAGGCAAAAGACACTGTCAAAAAGACAAAGCGGCAACCAACTAACTGGGAAATGATCTTTACCAACCTTACATCCGACAGAGGGCTAATATCCAATATATACAAAGAACTCAAGAAGTTAAACTCCAGAGAGGCAAGTAACCCTATTAAAAAATGGGGTACAGAGCTAAACAAAGAGTTCTCACCTGAAGAATATCTAATGGCTGAGAAGCACCTAAAGAGATGTTCATCATCCTTAGTCATTAGGGAAATGCAAATCAAAACAACCCTGAGATTCCATCTCACACCAGTCAGGATGGCTAAGATCAAAAACACAGGAGACAGCAGTTGTTGGCGAGGATGTGGAGAAAGAGGAACACTCCTCCACTGCTGGTGGAATTGCAAGCTGGTACAACCACTCTGGAAAGCAGTCTGGCGGTTCCTCAGAAAACTGGTCATGACACTCCCGGAGGATCCGGCTATACCACTCCTGGGCATATATCCAGAGGCTTTACCTGCATGCAATAAGGACACATGCTCCACTATGTTCATAGCAGCCTTATTTATAATAGCCAGAAGCTGGAAAGAACCCAGATGTCCCTCAATGGAGGAATGGATTCAGAAGATATGGTATATATACAAAATGGAATACTACTCTGCAATTAAAAACAATGAATTCACGAAATTCCTAGGCAAATGGTCAGAACTTGAAAATATCATCGTTAGTGAGGTAACCCAATCACAAAAGAACACACATGGTATGCAGTCACTGATAAGGGGATACTAACCCAGAATCTCGGAATACCCTAGACACAATTCACATAGCAATAGATTTCTAAGAAGATGGAAGGAGAGACCCCTGGTCCTGGAAAGACTGGATGTAGCGGAAGGCCAGGACAGAGAAATGAGAGGGGGTTGAATGGAGAAAAGAGGGAGGGAAGGGGCTTATGGAACTTTCGGGGAGGGAGGAAACAGGAAAGGGGAAATGATTTAGAATGTAAATTAAAAGAAAAAAAAGGAACAGAAGGAACACTACCCGATTCATTCTATGAAGCCACAATTACACTGAGAGACCCTTGGAGATGAAATGGTTTCTGTCTAAACAGGAATTTGTCACAATTTCCTTTCATAAAAAAAAATTCATCTGGAATAACAGAAAACCTAGGATGGCTAAAACTATTCTCAAGAGTAAAAGAACTTCTGGGGATTAGTTTCCTGGACCTCAAGCTGTACTACAGAGCAATAGTGTTAAAAACTGCATGGTATTGGTACAGTGACAAGCATGTAGATCAATGGAACAGAATTGAAGACCGAGAAATGAATCCACACTCCTATGGTCACTTGATCTTTGACAAAGGAGCTAAAACCATCCAGTTGAAAAAAGATAGCCTTTTCAACAAATGATGCTGTTTCAACTGGAGGTCAAGATGCAGAAGAATGCAAATTGACCCATTCTTATCTCCAAGTGGTCAAGGACCTCCACATAATACCAGACACACTGAAACGAATAGAAAGGAAACTAGGGAAGAACCTTGAACGTATGGGCACAGGGGAAATTTCCTGAACAGAACTCCAATAGCTTATGCTCTAATGTCAAGAATGGGCAAATGGGACCTCATAAAATTACCAAGTTTCTGCAAGGCAAAGGACACTGTCAAAAAGACAAAGCGGCAACCAACAAACTGGGAAATGATCTTTACCAACCCTACATTCAACAGAGGGCTAATATCCAATATATACAAAGAATTCAAGAAGTTAGACTCCAGAGAGCCAAATAACCCTATTAAAAAATGGGGTACAGAGCTAATCAAAGAGTTCTCACCTGAAGAATATCTAATGGCTGAGAAGCACCTAAAGAAACGTTCAACATCCTTAGTCATTAGGGAAATGCAAATCAAAACAACCCTGAGGTCCACCTCACACCAGTCAGAATAGCTAAGATCAAAACCACAGGAGACAGTAGTTGTTGGGAGGATGTGGAGAAAGAGGAACACTCCTCCACTGCTGGTGGGGTTGCAAGCTGGTACAACCACTCTGGAAAGCAGTCTGTCAGTTCTTTAGAAAACTGGGCTGACACTTCCAGAGGATCCTGCTTAACCACTCCTGGGCATATATCCAGAGGCTTCCCCTGCATGCAATAAGGACACATGCTCCACTATGTTCATAGCAGCCTTATTTATAATAGCGAGAAGCTGGAAAGAACCCAGATGTCCCCTCAATGGAGGAATGGATTCAGAAGAAGTGGTACATTTACACAATGGAATACTACTCTGCAGTTAAAAACAATGAATTCAAGAAATTCCTAGGATAATGGTCAGAACTGGAAAATATCATCCTTAGTGAGGTAACCCAATCACAAAAGAACACACATGGTATGCAGTCACTGATAAGGGAATATTAACCCAGAATATCAGAATACCCAAAACACAATTCACATATCAATAGATTTCTGAGAAGATGGAAGGAGAGACCCCTGGTCCTGGAAAGAGTGGATGTAGGGGAAAACCCAGACTGAGAATCGAGAAGGGCTTGAATGATGAGCAGAGGGGGCTTATGAGAGTTTCAGGGAGGGAGGAAATGGGAAAGGGGAAATCATTTGGAATATAAATAAAAAACTTAGAAAGTAAAAATAAAGAAAAGTAAAAGAAAATGATTTTATGGTTGGGAGTCACCATAACCATGAGTATCTTAGTTTGGGTTTTATTGTTGTGAAGAGTCTCTATGACTAATGCAAATATTTAAAAAGGAACATTTTAATTTGGCTTGGCTTATGTTTTTCAGAGTTTTCATCCATTATCTTCTTGGTGGGATGCATGGTAGCATCCAGGCAGACATGGTGCTGGAGAAGCTAAGTATTCTTTTATCTTGATCCTTAAGCAGCGAGGAGACTGAATTTTTTTACACTGGATGTTCTCTGAGCATTTAAGACCTCAATACCCCACCTCCACAGTGACACACTTCCTCTATGAAGGCCACACCCACTCCAACGTGTCCATACCTCCTAATAGTACCACTCCCTATGGATCAGGCATTCAAACACATGAATCTATGGGGGCCATAACTATTGAAACCACCACATTCTTTTTCCTGGTCCTCATAGGATTATAGTCACAAATTAATGCAAAATGCATTTATTCCAAGTCTAAAATCCCTATAAGTCTATCACAGCCTCAATGGTGTTTAGAAGTCCAAAGTTCAAAGTTTCTTCTGAGATTCATGTCATCTCTTACTGTACTCCCATATAAAATTAAAATAAAAAAATCAGAACACATACTTCCAACGTATCATGACACAGAATATACATCACCATTCCAAAACATAGGGAAGGGAGGATAGTGAATAAATACTGGACCAAAGAAGAACTGAAAACCTAAACTCATATATAGATGTTATAAAAGTAGCAACAAAGCATTCCAGGCAAACCATGGGGACTAATGGGAGAGACAAGAATGGTGGAAGATATATTTAATGTAATTTACATGAAAGCTCCCAACCTCTGTAGCCTACATTCCTCTTTCTCCCTTTCCCATGGCACATGGTACTCAACTAGCATGAAGTGGGCCTACATTTGCTATCTAACTTGATGGCATTTTGCTGTGTGCCATGTGTACAAGTTTGATGTGAATAGAATCTCTTGGGGTGACCTAAATTGAGCAAAACTGTAGAATGATAGGTATGTAGGTACAGTAACGTGTTAAGTCATTTAGGATTTTGGTTGATGACAAGGGACACAGTTCAAGTGGGAGAGAAGACAAGGTTTCAAATTCTAGTACTGAAAATCAAAGATTAGGATATTCATATTCATCTTGAATGAGTTCAAGACATCAGGATGAGGCCAGATGTACAGGGTCCCAAGGACCAAGGAGAAGTTGATTAAAAGGGTGAACAAACTTGTTCAATTGTGGAATTGTTTGCTTTTAATTCCTTTCAGACTTATTCGAACAAAACTTCCTACTGCTTCCTGTGAACTGTGCAATTCAGAATGATAGGAGATGCATTGGCAAGGAGGAAATTAGAAAACACATTGCTACATAAGGACATACTTAATCAATGTAAATCTTTTAATTGTTTATTACTTGAAAAAAAGTTTGAATCATCACCATCTCTCCAGTGCTTCTAGTTTATCATTTTAATGGGCAAGTGTACTGGCTGGGTTTGCTTGTCACCTTGACACAGGCTGGAGTTGTCACAGAGAGGGGAATTTTGGTTGGGGAAATGTCTCCATGGGATCCAGCCATGGGCCATTTTCTCCATTGGTGATCAAGGGGAGAGGGCCCATTTTGGGTGGTGCCATCCCTGGGCTGGAGGTCTTGGATTCTATAAGAATGCAAACTGAACAAGCCAGGGGAAGCAAGCCAGTAAGAAAGATCCCTCCATGGCTTCTTCATCAGCTCCTGCTTTCTGACTTGCTTGAGTTTCAGTCCTGACTTCCTTTACTGATGAACAGCAATGTGGAAATGCAAGCTGAATAAACCCTTTCCTCCTCAACTTGCTTCTTGGTCATGATGTTTGTGCAGGAATAGAAACCCTGACTAAGACAGCAAGCAAAGAAAAAAAGTACTAGCTCTTCCATGGGCTGTCAGGAATACTAAATTAATATATAACTTGCTTAACAGGGTAGGTTTATTTCTTCATCTCCAAAATGTCACTTGCAACTTAACATCAGAACTCATTTTGTGGAAGAACTAAAGGGAAAATCATGGAAAGGAAAGTCTTCCCTACAATTGTAATCATGAAGCAGGGAGAGGGTGAGGGGCCTTCCTACAATTAGAAGCAATTAGAAACTGGAACATGGGCATTGGGTGTAATACACTCTCCTATGGGAGGAAGGGTCTGGCTTCACCAGATGACCTCCTCATCCTTCATAGTGTGTGGAAAGCCCATTAGGTACAGCTTCAGTGCCACATGCTGCTGGTAAAGAAGTTTCTGAATATTTGGGTCAAGAGCAACAAATAGCACCAGGTCTGTTTGTAGTGGATTTATTTCTGTGATAAATTACTCCTTAAAATAGTAATAAACGTTTACCATTAATTTCCCCATGCTCTTCTCATCAAAAAAATTCTTGAGTTATAAATTTTAGCATAATTCAGAAATATTCTGAAAAGAAAGATGTATATTGTGCCTTGCTATTGAATTAATGTTTGTTATATGAGAGAAAAATCCTTAGGTGCTTAAAATACAAAACCAAGATCGTCTATTCTTTCTCATTTAAAGAAAAATTGCACATTTATTTTAAGATGTATGTTAGAGCTTACCTGTACATGCAAGGTACTATGGTGGGCAAGGCATATTTATATGAAAAATGCCTATAAAGTTTGTAGCCCATGGCAGATATCCAATACATGTTTTTTTATGACTTACATTTGTCATAATGTACAACATTTTCCCATGGCAAGCATTAACTTATATATTTATCTCTGAAAACATATTCTTAAAATATTCAAAATAATTACATGAGCTTTTATATGAGAGACACAGCAAGACATGCAGATAGGCTAGGATCTTCCAAATTCTGTATATCCCTAATACTCGCATCCTAAACAAACCAGAAGTGAATTCATCAAGTTTTTGGAAAGAAAACTATGCCACAACAATCAAAAGAAAATAACAGTAATTGAAAAAAGGAGAAAGTGGATAAATCCAAGAATAGATGGCCATTAAGACTCCTACACTGATTCTATCCTAAGGCTTCTGGAAGACTATAAATAGTTAAGAGGAAGTGACCCAAGAAACAAAACAAAACTTTCATCAGGAAATATGCCAGTAAAGAAAGCTTTAAAAAGTTTATGATGACTTGCTTTTCAAAAAATAAATCATCTAAAGTAGACCTAGAATTTTAAGGATTGTATCATCATGCTACAACATTTCACAGTTGCAGAGGACAAGAGAATATACCTTCATACTGCAGCTGTAAGACAACTCAGATTTGAAACCAAGCAAATATGGTCAAGATACAAAAGATACCAAAAAATACTCCTGCATTAGATCCAGATTATGCAGCAACAAAGAAAACACTATTGGGTAACAGAAACACGATTAAAAGATTAAGACATCCATTTCCCTAACAAATCTTACCAGTAGATCAAACGTAAAAATCCTGAACTGTCAATCAAATTAATAGATACCAAACAAGGGCATACAGAAATTTAGTATCCATCCTAAATTAAGAAAAAAATGTGATAAATTGAATTTCATGTTATATTATGGCCTAGATATCTAATAAAATGACTTTAGTGTATAGAGAATACGTTTACAAGACAACCAATAAAGATTACTATCATCATTTTTTTTAAGTCTAAGGTGGAAAATGCTCTTATATTAAAGAACATGATCTAAAAAGCTCATGTGTAGCTTCAAAACAGACATCCAGAAAGAGCTACAGGCGGCAGATATGGATCCAAATGTGCTGTGGAGAATGCAGGTGCTTGTCTCTTTGTTTTAATCCTAGAAGAGTTTTACAAAGGAAAAAACTGCAGTCATCATGCCTGCAATTCTGGCCATTTCCTGTTCCAACACAACACCTGTACAAGATGGGAATGAAAAAATGAGATAAAATATGAAAAAATAAAAGCAAATTTAAATTTTCTATTTTTTTTTGCCAATAATTTAGTGGTCGATTAAGATGACTCAGAAAAATAAACACAACAAAGCACAAACTTATTGCATTTGATCATGTAAATTTGCTTAATTACAAAATGAAGACATAAGAAATAGGCACTTTTCTAGGCAACAGTAATAATTACAGTGGCAGCTTAAAAGCCCTAAGTCTTTTCTTTGTGTGCTCAAATTCTACGATGGTGAACAGCACAGAGTGGTCCCTAAAATGCACTTAATGCTCAAACTCAATTGGAAGGTGATCTGATGACAGCTTTAATTCCAATAACCACAAAATGGAACCATGATTGAGCAACCTGTGTGCTTACCCACAGAGTATGCTACCTATCAACCTTCAGGTGGTTTACAGAGTGGCCCATTGCAGTCATGGAATAAGTCATTGGAATCTCAAGTCTTCTTCACAGGCAGCTGGGTCACATGGAGCTGCTCTCTGTGTTTTGGGTTAAGGCTCATTCTTAGTATTCAGGGAGTCCTGTGCTGATTCTGAGTGTTGATCCTGGATTTCTAGTATTGTAAAGAGACACTATAACCACAACTCTTATAGAGGAAAACATTTAATTGGGGCTGGCTTAAAGATTCAGACGTTTAGTCCATTATCGTCATGGTGGGAAGCATGTTGCAATGCAGGCAGTCCTGGTTCTGGAAAAGAAGGTGGAAGTCTTATATCCAGATTGGGAAACAAGAAGAGAGAGGGACACTGGGCTTAGCTTGAGCATCTGAAACCTCAAAGGCAGTCCCTATAGACATACTTCTACTATGTTTAGATATGGGCCTTGAATTCCTGATCTTTCCAAGACCTTTAGCATGAAAGGATGCTGAATTTTGTCAAATGCTTTCTCAGCATCTAATGAGATGACCATGTGGTTTTTTTCTTTGAGATTGTTTATGTAGTGGATTACATTGATGGATTTCCTTATATTGAACCATCCCTGCATCCCTGGGATGAAGCCTACTTGATCGTGGTGAATGATCGTTTTGATGTGTTCTTGGATTCGGTTGGCAAGAATTTTATTGAGTATTTTTGCATCGATATTCATAAGAGAGATTGGCCTGAGATTCTCTTTCTTTGTCGGATCTTTGTGTGCTTTTGGTATTAGTGTAATTGTGGCTTCATAGAACGAGTTGGGTAGTGTTCCTTCTGTTTCTATTTTGTGGAACAGTTTGAAGAGTATTGGTGTTAGGTCTTCTTTGAAGGTCTGATAGAATTCTGCACTAAAACCATCTGGACCTGTGCTTTTTTTGGTTGGAAGACTTCCAATGACAACTTCTATTTCTTCAGGGGTTATAGGACGGTTTAGATGGTCTATTTGATCCTGATTTAATTTTGGTACTTGGTATCTGTCAAGGAAATTGTCCATTTCCTCAAGATTTTCTAGTTGTGTTGAATACAGGTTTTTGTAGTAGGATCTGATGATTTTTTGAATTTCCTCAGTTTCTGTTGTTATCTCTCCCTTTTCGTTTCTGATTTTATTAATTTGGATACTATCTCTGTGCCCTCTGGTTAGTCTGGCTAAGGACATACTTCTTCCAATAAGGCCAAACCTACTCTATAAAGGTCAGATTTCCTAATAGTGCCATTCCCTATGGTCCTACAGGCCATTTTCATTCAAGCCACCACATTCTACCTGACTGCCTTACACTTGTAACCATATCATAATACAAAATGCATTTAGTACCACTTCCAAAGTCCCCATAATCTACCATAGTATCTACACACTTTAAAAATCCAAATTTTAAAGTCTTTTAGACCCATACAACCTCTTAACTGTAATCTCAAGTTACTTCCAACATATCATGGCACAGGATTCAAAATACCACTCTAAAACATGAGGAAGGGAACATAACGAGGAAATACTGGATCAAGCAAGACAAAAACAAACAAACAAACAAAAAGCAGCTGTACAAACTTCAAACTCTGCGTCTCTGTGTCTGATGTAAAAGCACTCTTCAGATCTCCAAACTGCTTTTAGCTGTGATGACTGCAGCACACTTCTGTCTCAGGCTGGTTCCACCCACTGTTAGCAGCTCTCCTTATCAGGTATTCCACGGATCTGTCATCTCCTACATCTTAGGGTCTCCAAGGTAATCCAGATTTCCCCTTCACAGTTTCATACAATGGCCTCTCTGGGCCTCCATGCAGGGACATTTCTGTCATATATAAGGCAGCTTTCCTTAGTCATGAGGGAAGACTCTTCAACCCTTTCTTATATCCTCAATTCTAACTCCAGAACCATGATACCACAGCTGTCAAGCTCTGCTGCATGCTGGGCTGGAACTCGGCCCCTTGTTCAAATACATTTCACCAGCTTTCTGTTTTCCATAGATCCTTCACTGCATAAACTTTGCTATCTTGGAACTCAATCTGTAGTCCAGGCTAGCCTCAAACTCTGAGATCTCTCTACTGAGATTAAAGCATACCAAGCCTTAAATTTTTCTTCAATTGCTTTTCCCAAGATGGAAGCTGAGTGTGACCTTGCCCTGAGGTCACTGTTCCCTTTATTCCATTTAGCATCAAGCTTCTCTTTAATTTGTTCATTGACTTGAATACAGGATTTAGATCCAATAATCATCCTGGTGCTCCTCAGACTGTACCTTTTGTAGTTTTCCTTGTTCAGCTACTCCTTTTCATTGTAGATCTGCATATGCATGGCCTGTAATAACCAAGCAATGAAGTCAATACTAGGATGCCTGGAAATTACCTTTGACAAAACTGTTAATCCACAACTCTTCAAATTAATCTGAAAACTTTGGAGGAGATTGGATGGTTCTGAGAATAATTCTTTCTCAGCCTTTCAAATAAGAGTCATTTCTTATGATGATAGAAAGCAAAATGCAAAAGCTTGGTTCCAGTTGTTTAAATCATTTATATTTTATCAAGTTCCTAGGTGAATTTTAGAATGTACAACGAGTATTTTCCAAATATACCATATCTAAAGATTTGACTTGGGAGGCTCTGTGATTGCTGAACCTATGCATGTGTCATTTCATGTAGGTAAGTATAGGTTCAATTGTCATTTGTCTGAAGTGTTCCTAAGCTCAGTTTATTGAGATATTTGTCAGGTAGCTGAATCAGGCAACTTCAAAGTCACAAAGTCCCAAGACATCATCTTATTTCATCATTATCATTATGTTCTGCAAAGAAGATAATGGCATTCAGAAAACAAAAATGTCCAGAGTATGAACGTTTAAGTAGCCTAATTCCTATTCTTCCAATGTATGGTCAGAACATTTTATCCTATGACATTCAAGTCTCTTTTTTTACCTTCACAAAAATAAGGTCACTGGGCTATTCTGATTAGAAGTAGAACTCATGATATCTTGAAGATACAGGGTATTTCCCTTTGCTAATACAGTGTTCTGAAGGGCATCTTTCAGTTGCTGAAAGAGAGAGTTCTATCTGGTTCTCTTTTCAAGTGGGCATGCATTGTGCTGATTCGCACCGCAAAAATCACATTCATCCCACCAATGTGGGCATATGAGGTGCGTGTGTGTGTGTGGGGGTACTTGGGCAGAAGCAAACAATCCACCCCTCCCCCTCCAGTTAAATCACAAACAATAATGGACAGGTGATTTAGATTAATGTGCTTGGATTCATTGCTATAGCAACATCTATATACTCTGTCTTTTTATTAGCATTGCTTAGTTTAGGAACAAAACTAACAGCATGTAGTGCTCTTCCAGTCCACACTGACAAACACTTTGAAGAGAAGCCTGAATAAGCAATTTGAATGAATATTTTTTAAAAGAGAGATTTTTTTTTCCTATTGGAGTTGCCATAGTTTTGTATTTTTTTCAAAGAACTTTAAGTGTGACTTGGATCCTGAAATATCACACAGCATTCATTTTGTACAGACATGTGGTATGAGAAGTGTGGAGAAGATTCTTCCTGTATGTTCCCTCCAACTACTAAATTCTCTTACCCTTTCTTTTCTTCCTCTGAGTAACTATTGTGAAAGCAGAGGAGAGTGTTTCAGTTATAGTCATTGTTGAAGAATATTTTAGTCAAAAGTGTGATGGATCTTTCAGGAATGTTTAGGCAGTAAGGAACATCGGTGTATATGACTGGACAGATTGGGATGAGTGCTCTACCCTTAGCAAGCCATGGCTCCCCAGTCTGTGTACAGGAAGTGCTCCATTGGATAATTTAATTATTACTTAAGTTAATCTAGTAGTCTCTAGTGTTTTGGGTCTCAGGGAAGTCTCCTGTTGTGTGTAGTTTTAAAAGCATGCTCAGCCTTAGGCCAGGAGCTGTGACCACACTACCAGCTCCTCCCAGCTTAGCTCCAGGATCAGAGTCCCAACACTGACTCAGCTTGTCTTTCCTACCTGCCTTTGCTCCTCCAGGGTTTGAGTTGCTAGCCCACTCCTGAGACACTTGAATCCGCAGATAAAGGGCACACACCCTGCTCCATTACCTTTTGAACTTGCCTCTAGGCACAATTGCTGGGCCCAGATACCTCCTGCCTGGAAATATGTGCCCTTATCACTTCATTATCTTTGTCTCTCCCTCTACCCTAAACTTTGTGGCTTGCATCAGCTATTCCTGACCAACATATTCGGCCACCGCCTGTAGGGGAGGCTGCAGGCCCTAACTGCCCGAAGACCTTATATGACTACTGCTTTCTTCTCCTTCCAAAGCATGGCAGAAAAATCCCTGTCATTCTATCTCTCCTTTTTCCTCTTGGGATCTGGAATTCCTACCTGTACCTTCTGTTCAGCAATAGGCACCCAGCCTTCTTTATTGACAAGTCAAGAACAAATTGGAAAACAAGATCTTAGTGACAGAACCTCCCCTTACAGTCTCCATCCCAGGGGGAAAGGGATATGGATACAGGAACAGACCACATGCTGATAGCATGTGCCACTGTTGGTGATTTAAGTGTATGTTCTCCAACATATATAAAATACATTGGACTAGAGAAATCAATATGATAACCCTTCTCTAGGTAAGAGTTTCTACTCCTGTGATAACACAAAATACCAGGAACAAAGACAGTTTGCTGAATAAAGTGTTTGTGTTATTGTATACTTCCAAGTTGTAGTCCATCATAGAAGAAAGTCAGGGCAGGTACTCAAGACAGAAACCTGGAAGCAGGAACTAAAGTAGAGGCCATGAAGATGTGCTACTTATTGGTTTCCTCGAGGCTTGCTTAACCTGCCTTCTTATAGCATCTAGGACCACAAGACCCACAGAGGGCTGAGTTTTCCCATATTAATTATCAAGAAAATGTTTCACAAGTGTACACATAGGCTAATCAGGTGGCAATATTTTCTCAGTTCAGGTCCCCTCCTCTAAAATGACTCTAGCTTATATCATGTTGATATGAAACTAACCAGCATAGCCCTCTATATGTTCCAATTATGAAATCCCTTTTTATACATGTGGTTGAAGAACACAAAATATTGAATTAAATCTTTCTTTTTATTTCTCTGCAATTATCTGAAATATCCTGACTATATACTTCAGTGAGCTACTTTATGTTTAAAGAAACCATTCAAAACAGAAGCTATGGAGTTTCATAATGGATTTTATACTTCCACTTTAGAATATGTTTTGTATATTTATCTACCACCATAAATGGAAAATCCACAACAGTTAGAAAAACAGCTTTTTAATCTTCTTTCATACCTCTTGTTTATTGCCTGTATTCAGTCAGTCCTTTCTCATCCCCTGATCTTTAGATTTTTATGTTTCCTTTTTTACTTGTTGCAATATATATGTGCAAGGACAAGCTACTGGTTGGGTTACTCTTGGAAGCCATCCACAATGGAGATATACATGAATCATTGGCTGTAATTTACATAGGAGGGAGAATATGTTTTTTTTCTGAGATTATGTGGCCCTGCTTAATCTTATACATGCTAGGTCCATGCAGTTTTCTGAAATTTTGGCTTATTAATGGAGTTGAGTAGATACTGACTGAGAGCTAAAAAACTATGGACCCTCAGTAAAAAGATGAGCAAACAGGAATAAAGAGCCAGCTCTGGTGATGCCTGCATCCAAGAGATGGACAGCTCTGTGGTGATCTGTGCACCAGCTCTGCTGTGGGACATTTGCCCTGCAGAGTGATCAGCACCTGGAGGGAGCACCGCAGCCTCTGCCATCTTTGCTCTGGTGACAGACCAGACAGGGACTCCAGCACACCATCTCCAAGTGGCACAGGAAGCCAGCTATCTACCCAGCTGTGTGGAGGAGTCAGGTAGCACAGGAGAGACCTGCCACTGGGTACCATATCCAAGGGATACAAGGAGGTAACTAACCACTCAGGAATGCAGAGAGGCACAGTGGTACAATAGGACCACCCCTGCTGCTAAGAGGAATCAGCCTGAAACCCTGAGGACACAATAGCCTAAGAACAGACTGGGACAGGAGTCTTCTGATTACCACCTGCACCCAGAGTTGATCTGGTCCACAGAGGTACATACCTAAATACAACTATAAGAGAGTGGGTCTTGCAGAAGTACTTACATATCAGTGTACACAGAGAGAACAGGTCTCTCAGGAGCACAGAGAAACCACAGTCAGAGACAGTAACACCAGCTAACACCAGAGATAACCAGGTGGCAAAAGGCAAATGCAAGAACACCACCAATACAAACCAAGGCAACATGGCTCCATCAGAACCAAGTTCTCCAACAACAGCAAGTCCTGAATACCCCAAAACACTAGGAAAGCAAGAACTGGATTTAAAAGCACTGCTCATGATGCTGATTGAGGGCTTCAAGAAGGACATAAATAACTCCCTTAAAGAAATACAGGAGACCACAAGTAAAGAGGGAGAAGCCCTTGAAGAACTAAGGGAAAACACAACAAAATAGGTGAAGGAATTGAACAAAGCCATCCAAGATCTAAAGATGGAGGTAGAAACAATAAAGAAATCACAAAGGGAAACAACTCAGGACATAGAAAACCTAGCAAAGAAGTCAGGAGTCATGGATCCAAGCATCAACAACAGAACACAAGAAACAGAAGAGAGAATCTCAGTAGCAGAAGATACCATAGAAAGCACTGATACAATGCAAATGAAATGAAAAATGCAAAAATCTCCTGACACAAAACATCCAGGAAAACCAGGACAAAATGAGAAGACCAAACCTAAGGATTATAGGTATAGAAGAGAGTGAAGATTTCCAACTTAAGGGGCCAGTAAATGTCTTCAACAAAATTATAGAAGAAAACTTCCCTAACCTAAAGAAAGAGATGCCCATGAACACACAGGAAGCCTACAGAACTCCAAATAGATTTGACCAGAAAAGAAATTCCTCCCGTCACATAATAATTAAAACACCAAATGTACTAAAGAAAGAAAGAATATTAAAAGCAGTAAGGGAAAAAGGTCAAATAACATATAAATGTAGACCTACCAGAATTACACCAGACTTCTCACCAGAGACTATAAAAGCCAGAAGAGCCTGGGTAGATGTCATACAGGCCCTAAGAGAACACAAATGCCAACCCAGACTGCTATATCTTGCAAATCTCTCAATTACCATAGATGGAGAAACCAAGGAATTTCATGACAAAAACAAATTTACACAGTATCTTTCCACAAATCCAGCCCTTCACAGGATAATGAATGGAAAACACTAACAAAGGGAGAGAAACTATACACTAGAAAAATCAAGAAATTAATCCTATTCCAACAAACCCCAAAAGATAGCCACACAAACATACAAATTATATAAAAAATAGCAGGAAGTAACAATCACTTTTCCTTAATATCTCTTAACATCAATGGGCTCAATTCCCCAATAAAAAGACATAGACTAACAGACTGGATACGTAAACAAGACCCAACATTTTGCTGCTTACAGGAAACACATCTCAGTGTCAAAGACAAACACTACCTCAGAGTAAAGGGCTGGAAACCAGTTTTCCAAGCAAATAGTCCCAGGAAAAAAACTGGAGTAGCCATTCTAATATCTGATAAAATAGACTTTCAACCAAAAGATATCAAAAAAAGACATGAAAGGACACTTTATACACATCAAAGGAAAAATATACCAGGAAGTACTCTCAATTCTGAATATCTATGCTCCAAATACAAGGGCACCATCATTTGTAAAAGATGAAAGCATATATTGCACCCCACACAATAATTGTGGGTGACTTCAACACCCCTCTCTCCTTAATGGACAGATCAGGGAAACACAAACTAAACAGAGACACAGTAAAACTAAAAGAAGTTTTTGACCAAATGGATTTAATAGATATCTATAGAACATTTCCTCCTAAATCAAAAGAATATACCTTCTCCTCAGCACCTTATGGTACCTTCTCCAAAACTGACCATATAATTAGTCACAAAACAGACCTCAACAGATACAAAAAAAATCGAACTAATTCCATGCCTCCTATCAGATCACTATGGAGTAAGGGTGGTCTTCAACAGCAACAAAAACAACAGAAAGCCCACATACACATAGAAGCTGAGCAATGCTCTACTCAATGATACTTTGGTCAAGGAATAAGTAAGGAAAGAAATCAAAACCTTTTTAGAGTTTAATGAAAATGAAGGCACAACATACCCAAATTTATGGGACACATTGAAAACAGTGATAAGAGGAAAATTCATAGCTCTGAGTGCCGCCAAAAAGAAGCTGGAGAGAGCATACACAAGCAGCTTAATAGCACACCTGAAAGCTTTAGAACAGAAAGAAGCTATTACACCCAAGAGAAGCAGAAGGCAGGAAATCATCAAACTCAGGGCTGAAATTAACCAAGTAGAAACAAATAAAACCATACAAAGAATCAACAAAACTAGGAGTTGGTTCTTTGAGAAAATCAACAAAATAGATAAGCCCTTAGCCAGACTAGCCAGAGGGCACAGAGACAGTATCCAAATTAACAAATCAGAAATGAAAAGGGAGAGATAACAACAGAAACTGAGGAAATGCAAAAAATCATCAGATCCTACTACAAAATCCTATACTCAACACAACTGGAAAATCTGGATGAAATGACAATATCCTAGACAGATACCAAATACCAAAGTTAAACCAGGATCAAATAGACCATCTAAACGGTCCCATAACCCCTAAAGAAATATAAGTGGTCACTGGAAGTCTTCCAACCAAAAAAAGCACAGGTCCAGATGGTTTTAGTGCAGAATTCTATCAGACCTTCAAAGAAGACCTAACACCAATACTCTTCAAACTATTCCACAAAATAGAAACAGAAGGAACACTACCCAACTCGTTCTATGAAGCCACAATTACGCTAATACCAAAAGCACAAAAAGATCCGACAAAGAAAGAGAATCTCAGGCCAATCTCTCTTATGAATATCGATGCAAAAATACTCAATAAAATTCTTGCTAACCGAATCCAAGAATACATCAAAATGATCATTCACCACGATCAAGTAGGCTTCATCCCAGGGATGCAGGGATGGTTCAATAAGGAAGTCCATCAATGTAATACACTACATAAACAATCTCAAAGAAAAAACCACATGGTCATTTCATTAGATGCTGAGAAAGCATTTGACAAAATTCAGGATCCTTTCTCCATATCTTTTCAATATAGTACTTGAAGTTCTAGCTAGAGCAATTAGACAACAAAAGGGGGTCAAAGGGATATAAATTGGAAAGGAAGAAGTCAAAGTATCAGTATTTGCAGATGATATGATAGTATACTTAAGTGACCCAAAAAACTCCATCAGAGAATTCCTACAGCTGATAAACAACTTCAGCAAAGTGGGCGGATATAAAATTAACTCAAGCAAATCAGTAGCATTCCTATACTCAAAGGATAAACAGGTTGAGAGAGAAATTAGAGAAATGACACCCTTCACAATAGCCACAAACAATATAAAGTATCTTGGTGTGACTGTAACCAAACAAGTAAAAGATCTGTATGACAAGAACTTCAAGTCTCTGAAGAAAGAAATCAAAGAAGACCTCAGAAGATGGAAAGATCTTCCATGCTCATGGATTGGCTGGATTAATATAGTAAAAATGGCTATCCTGCCAAAAGCAATATACAGATTCAATGCAATCCTGATCAAAATCCCAACTCCATTCTTCATAGAGTTAGAAAGAGCAATTATCAAATTCATCTGGAATAACAAAAAACCCAGGATAGCTAAAACTATTCTCAACAGTAAAAGAATTTCTGGGAGAATCAGTATCCCTGACCTCAAGCAGTACTACAGAGCGATGGTTTTAAAAACTGCTGGTATTGGTACAGTGACAGGCAGGCAGATCAATGGAACAGAATTGAAGACCCAGAAATGTATCCACACTCCTATGGTCACTTGATCTTTGACAAAGGAGCTACAACCACCCAGTGGAAAAAAGATAGCCTTTTCAATAGATGGTGCTGGTTCAACTGGAGGTCAGCATGCAGAAGAATGCAAATTGATCCATTCTTATCTCCTTGTGCTAAGTTAAAGTCCAAGTGGATAAAGGACCTGCACATAAAACCAGTAACACTGAAATTACTAGAAAAGAAACTGGGGAAGTGCCTTGAGCACATGGGCACAGGGGAAAATTTCCTGAACAGAACACCAATAGCTTATGCTCTAAGATCTAGAATTGACAAATGGGACTTCATAAAATTACAAAATTTCTGTAAGGCAAAGGACGCTGTCAAACGGACAAAGTGGCAACCAACAAACTGGGAAATGATCTTTACCAACCCTACATCCGACAGAGGGCTAATATCCAAGATATACAAAGAACTCAAGAAGGTAGATTCCAGAGAGCCAAATAACCCTATTAAAAAATGGGGTACAGAACTAAACAAAGAATTTTCACCTGAGGAATATCGAATGGCTGAGAAACACCTAAAGAAATGTTCAACCTCCTTAGTCATCAGGGAAATGCAAATCAAAACAACCCTGAGATTCCACCTCACACCAGTCAGAATGGCTAAGCTGAAAAACTCAGGAGACAGCTGGTGCTGGCAAGGATGTGGAGAAAGAGGAACACTTCTCCACTGCTGGTGGGATTGCAAGCTGGTACAACCACTCTGGAAATCAGTTTGGTGGTTCCTTAGAAAACTCGGCATAATACTACCAGAGGACCCAGCTATACCACTACTGGGCATATACCCAGAGCACTCTCCAACATGCAATAATAGCATCAAATAAAATTTTAATAAAGCTAAAAGGAAAGCCTAAAAAATGAAGCAAAGGACTTGTGTGATAAAATCAAGTCTTTGAATATAGAAATTAAATAAAATAGCACAAGATCGAAAGATCTCTTATGCTCATAGATCAATATGATTAACATACTAAAAATAGCCATCCTATCAAAAGTAATCTACAGATTCAATGCATTCCTCATCAAACTTCTAACACAATTCCTTAAAGATCTTGAAAGTGATAATTAACAACTTTATATGCAAACACACAAACAAACAATCAGGATAGCTAAAACAACCTCAACAATAAAAGGTCTGCTCACAATCTTACCACTCCTAACTTCAATTTATATTACAGAACTTTAGTAATAACAATATAGTAATAGCATAATAATACAGTAAAAAGTAAGAACACTAATTATCAATAAAGTAATAAAAACTGGTATTTGCATAATATAGAAATGCTAGTCAATGGAATTGAATTGATCATTGAATGAATGGAATTGAATTGTACATTAATCCACATATATATGGTGGACACTTAATTTTCAATAAAGTAGCAAGAAATACAGACTGGAAAACAGACAGCATCTTCAATGAATGGTGTTGGTCTGACTGGAGTCTGCATGTAGAAAAATGGAAATAGATTCATACTTATCACCCTCTACTAAACACAAGTCTAAGTGGATCAAAGACCTCACCACAAAACCAGATACTGAATGGAACAGAGGAGAAAATCAGAAATAGCATTAAATGCACTGACACAGGAAAAGACTTTCTGAATTGGCTCCAATAGTGCATACACTAAGATAATTAATAAATGGGATCTTGTGAAACTGAAAAGCTTCTGTAAATCAAAAGACACCATTAACCAGACAAAGAAACAGAATACACAATGACAAAGTATTTTAACAAATCCATATCTGATGGAGGACTAATATTCAAAATATATTAAACTTTCTTAAAGACTATATACCAAATCCTACAAATAATCCAGTTTTAAAAATGAGGTGCAGATATAACCAAAGAATTCTCAATAGAGGAAACTCAAATATCTAAGAAATGCTCTTTAAAAATTGTTCAACATCCTTAGCCATCAGGGAAGTGCAAATTAAAACTACATTGTGATTCCGTCTTATAGCTGTCAGATGGTTAAAATCAAAATCACAAATGACAGCTCATGTTGGCAGGGATGTTGAGCAAGTAGAACACTCTGCCATTGCTTATGGAAGTGGAAAATTTTACAGCCATCAAAAATAGGATGGCATTTCCTCAGCAGGTTGGGAATCAATCAATTTCAAGATCCAGCTACATATCCTGCATATACCCAAAGGACACTCCATCTTATCGCTAGGACATGTGCTCAACCATGTTCATTGTAGCAGTATTCATTTAAACCAGAGATTGGAAACAACCTAGATGTCCCACAGTCAAAGAATGGATAAATAAGTTTTGCCACATTTACACAATAGAATATTACTCAACTGTTAAAAAAATGACACCATTAAATTTGCAGGCTAATAGTTGGAACTAGAAAAGAAAATCATCCTGAGTGAAGGAACCCACATTCAGAAAGAAAATAATGCTCTGTATTTGTTTAAATGTGGATATTAGACATTAAGTATGTGATAACCAAGTTACAATCCATAGACCCAGAGAAGTTAGATATAGAAGAAGAATCTAGGGTGGACATATGGATCTCTCCGAGACAGAGAAATAGAATAGATTTTCTGGTAAACTTGGAGGTGGATGGGGATGAGAAAGGGAGGATCAGCTGGAGAAGGGAAGGGAAGGGAAGAGAGAGGGAGAGAGTACAGGGAGAGATCTGAAATTGAGAGTCATTTGGGGCATATGAAAACCTAGTGCATTGGAAAATTCCTAAAATATAAGAAGGTGGTCCTAATGAAGTCTCCTAATAATTTTGGGTATGTATTCCCTACTGGTGATCTCTCCTCACCCAATGAAACTTTCAGTAGAAGGACTGGGTTACATCCAATTGAGTTGTTAGCCAAGGGGATCACATAAAATTTCCCAAACAACCCATGCTGCTTCTGGTCTGCTCTCTGCAACCTGACACCGGGCACCATTCTTGAGGACAACACCCACACAATTCATTGTACATAGAAAAGTCCAGCTGGTGCCTACATAGAGTCTTCACCCTATGTTCTAATATCTTTGGTGTGGAAAGCTACTTTACAGGTTACCAAAAGAAAAAATGTAAACACCAACCCAGCCACAACACCTTTGACCTAAAATTTGTTGTGTTTGCAAGATATGTCAGGGCAATGGTGGCACAGAACTTGTGGGATTAGACAATCAATATCAGATTTCAGTCTAATTCCATGAGATGAAACTCATATACAACACTACTTGGGTGACCAAGGACCAGAGACTAGGTAGCTTAAAGACCTAGGATAAAACAAATCACTACTGGTATATTACATATACACATACATATATATTAGAATTAATTAGAATATATACATATACACATACATATACATATACATATTCTATAATCATAGATCAGTCCCTTATCCAGGCATCATCAGAGAAGCTTATGTTGGAAGCAGATGGAAACAAATACAGACACCCACAGTCAGATATTACAAAAAGAGAGAATCTAAATGGGTTGTCTATATCAAATTCCTCCCATCAGAGCTCATGGAGAACATGGAAGCGGAAGCAGAAAGAGAAAATGGAGGGCACCAGGAAAACCAGACCATCGTAATCAATTAAGCAAGGTGCATATGAGCCTACAGAGACTGAAGCAGCAAGCACAGGGACTATACCTGTCTGTACCAGGACACACACACACACACACACACACACACACACACACACACACACACATTATATATTATAGCTTTTAGCTTTCTGATTTTAGGGGAATCCTGAGTGTGAGGACAAGTGGGTCTCTGAGTCTTATAACTGCTCTTAGGATTCTTTAACTTCTGTTGAATTGCCTGGTCCAACTCTGACATAATGGTTTTTGCTTTATCTTATTATGTTTTGTTTGGTCATGTTTGTTTGCTATCTCTTGGAAGTCTGTTCTTGTCTGAGATACAGAAAGAGAATGGATTCAGTGGCTAAGGGAAGTGGGGAAGGACTGGGAGGAGCAGACGGAGGGGAAACTATAATCAAGGTATACTGTATGAGAAAAGAATCTATTTTCAGTAGAAGAAAAAACTCGAAAGAAAACACAGACAAACACATAGATACAAAAGCCAAAATGAATGCTAATGATGCTATATAGTTATTTAAGGCCTATAAATTTTACAAAAAAAGAAGAAAATGCCATACAGAAACTGGCCCACCAAGGGATCCATTCCATATACAGACACCAAACCCAGACACTATTTTAGATTCCAAGAAGAGCTTGCTGACTGAAGCCTGATATAGCTGTCTCCTGTGTGGCTCTGCCAGAGCCTGACAAATACAGATGCTCACAGCCAACCATTGAACTGAGCACAGGTACCACAACAGAGGAGTTAAAGGACTGAAGGAGCTGAAGAATTTTGCAACCCCTATGGGGTTGCAACAATCCTTATCAAAAGCAGTATCAACCAACCAGAACCCCTAGAACTCCCATGGATTAAACCACCAACCAAAGAGTACACATGGAGTGACCCATGGCTCCAACCACATATGTAGCAAAGGATGGCCTTGTCTGGCATCAATAGGAGGAGAGACCCTTGGTCCTGTGAAGCCTTGATGCCCTGGTATAGAGGAATGCCAGGGCAGTGAGGTGGGGGTGCTTTCATAGAAGCAGGGAGAGGGGTTTCTGGATGGAAAACTTGGAAAGGAGATAGCATTTGAAATGTAAATAAATAAAATATTCAATAAAAAGATAAACACATGGCTGTAAATAAGGAAAAGGTACAATTATGCTGAAAACTCTCTTCTCAGAAAGGATCCAAAGTACTGGGTGGGAGCACAATTTGTTCCAGAGTTGTGTGTGCAGTAAAAAGAGGCAAGCCTGCCCCATGGGACAGTCAAATGGAACTCAGCGGAAGCATTGGAGAAAAGTAATACCTGTGTGCTTTCTCCATCCTCCTTTTCACAGGGGAATATACCACAATTCAAGTAAACAACCACTTCTTAACAGTAGAGTTGGCTAGTTGATTCTTTTTATTTTCAGTTCCTATTCTTTTCTTTTTACTTTCCATGTATTATTTATTTATTTATTTATTTATTTATTTATTTATTTATTTATTCACTTTACATCCTGTTCACACCTTCCCTCCTCCCAGTCCCATTCCAACCCTCACATGGCCCCTCTAATCTTTTCTTTTGTGGTTGCTTATAGCTTGACATTGCCTGGATTCTCTTCTGCAACTGATTTATTTTGGAAACTCTAATTTACATCTGTTTTTCTAACGATTTAATGTTCCATTTTTCTTTGCATAGAAGCAACTAATAGCAGCATAGTTGGAGCAAAGCCTTAAAAGCATCTTTTGTGTTTACTTATAGGATACATGTTTTTCTTCATCAGTTAAACATGTACAGCTTTAAAGGTGGAAGTTTTGAACATGGAATTATCCCTTGTTTGTTCTTCTTTAGGGTAAAAAAACTATCGCTCTTTTGCTCTTTTCTAGGTTAAGGAGTGGCATTAATGAGATACTGACATCAATTAGGCCATATTTATTAAAAGTCTGATATGTGATATTAAGTGGGTAAAGTATATTCTTTTTCTGATACCCTCCATTCTATTTGTGCATTAGATTTTAGGACAAACTATGATCATCCACATGAATTAAGGCATAAGAGAGCACTGAGCCTGTCTGCATTCAGGGGTCTGTATATCATTCAAGTCCATGTGAATTTCTATGTTTGGTTTAGATTTTGGAGAAAATGTAGGGAAGTTCTTTTATGTTCCTGTGCCTTATCCCTTTGGATATTGCCCAGAACACTCCACATGTGGGGGTTACTTAGCCTGTGTGTGGTAATGCTTAAATATATACTTGGGTGCTCTGCTGGACGATAATGCATTTCTTCACTAGAACACAATGACATCCAGGACTCTAGCCTACACTGAAAAAGTTAAAATGCTCCCAAAGATATCAGCAATTAAAGGTCTGTGACAAAAATGATGGGTTTCCAACTTGAGTGGAACACTCTTAAAGAAAATGGCCTTTAAGAGAGTACAAGGCCATCACTCAAACTCTCATGAGTAGAACTAGTTTGAGGTTGAAGGGATCTCTCTCCCTTGCTCTCCAGTTTTTTCTTCTCTATGAGGATAATGGGTTTGTTCCCTGTGGAGGAGACAAAAAGACTTGGTCCTTGAGGCCCAAAGAAGCACTCATTAGCCATGCTGATGATACCTGGATCTTTGACATCCCAACCAGAAGAAGAACCATGAGAAGTAAATTGCTTTACTTTATAACTTATCCTGTCTGTAGTATCCCACTGCAGCATCACAAACTAAGACAAGGAAGATTGGCCTTAGTTTCCTGCTTATTAAAATTACGAGTGAAGAATGTTCAAATATGAAAGAAGACTTCTTTAATAACATCATGTGGAAGCCATCATAAAATTTGCTACTCACTGAGAAACAGTCAATGTTTTATTAATAGAATTGGACAGAGATGCCGGCATGTTTATTTATTATTTAGAAGGCATATCCAAATACATTTGAATCACCAAGGCTTCTGATGTGCCTGATACTATTTCGTTGTCAGAGAAATAAATGGTCTCTTTAGAAATTCGAGCATTAACATGCAAGAAAATGGTCTCTAAATAAAATTCCAGTTTCTTTCTTCTGGCCTTAAGGTACAATTTAAAGCAATCCTTGCAGGGCATAATCTCTTGACACTACACATGGCTAAGATTGGAGACTGAACTTCTCTGTAACCTGAGTAATATATCTCCAGATGGAAAGAATGAACTGAGAAAAGGCTCTGGATGCTAAGACCCTTTACCTCAAACTGAGTTTTCCAGAAGATTATTAACACTAAATGTTCTCCAGTGATGTACACATCTGAAATATTCCAGAGTGCAGGAGGTTTAACTACACTCCCTTGAAGAATTACTGGGTTTTGTGAGAAGGGACAGGGGAAAAGGTAGGGATAAAGCTATACTCTGGAAGGAACTGTTCTGTATGCCGTCTAGAAGCAGTTATGGCATAATACATAATATATCAGAGTCACCAGGTCTTAGAGAAATAACACAGAAACATTCTGTGTGGAGAGAAATGGTCCTTATACAGGGATGTAGAATGATGGGAGCTATCAACTATGATTTGCCATTCTTGATGGTTAAAGCAAAGAAAATGAACCCAGAGAAGAAATAACCATGAATAAAAATGACAGAAACTTAAATGTCTGCACTGAGAGAGGTGTTCTCTATATGGCAGCTGGAAACCTTCCCTGTGAGATACCATCAGGTTATTGAGTGAACACTGTCTAATCTTAAACTAAAATACCTCATTTGATGACTATCCTGCATGTGAAATATTCTGTGATGGATAAGGCATTTATATTTTAACGTTTGGAGATTCAAAATCTGGAGGGAGAGGTTGTTGTGCTTAAGCAATTTGACAAGTGCTTGCTATGCTTTTTACTTTCCCATATTCACACTCCCAGAAGTATTAATTTGCCACTCTGTCACTTCAAGTGTATCAGGGAAAATTCACTCCTGGCTACCACCTTCCATGCCAGCTGCCAAGAGAACCAAACTAAATATCCAAATATTGACAGCCAAATGGCTTCACTTTGGACATGGACACTGGTTTTCAAGGATATGCATGCCAGATAGCCATGTCAGGAGTGGTGGCAATCATTGTGTGGGCACCAGAAGGACCATAAGTGTCCAAAAGTGTGACCCAACTGTTAATGGAATGAACTTGGCTGTGAATCTTTGCTAGCTAATGCTACATATCAACCAGATTTTTTTGCCCAATAGTGCTATATCTGTGCCCATGTGAGTGCTCAGAACTAGAACTCACACTATCAGTTAATTTACCACTAATAGTTTTTGTTTAAGTGAACATGAACACCAGAAGGAGTGTTTACAATGACAAGAACTTAAAGAACATATCATTACACTGTGATGACAAAATGGCAGGATTTAGAATTATCATATAAATAAATTTCTGGGCATTCTAGTAAGGGATTATCAAAACTAGTTTAACTGAGATAGCAATCCTAACCTCAACCGTGGTTGCTACCATTCCACACACTTAATAAAATGGAGAAAATGAGCTGAGAACTAGCATTTATCTCTCTCTGCTTCCTGACTGTACATGCAATGTGACCAACTACCTCAAGTTCTGATGGCATGCCTTCCCTACGATGATGCAGTACCCCCAAACCATGATCTAGAACAAACCCTACCCTGTTTAAGATGCTTTTGACTGGTATTTCAATGTCACAAAAGAAAACCTATTAATATAAACAGTAATTGTAACAATGTTTACCATTTGCAAATTGCAAAAGGAGACACAGATCCTCCCTAATCTGTCTCAGTACCTAACCACAGAGTTCCAAGTAAAATGTTCCATAAAGTTCTGGGAATCAACCAGGCAGAATTGAAACTGAATTTGTATGCATATTCAGTACAACCCTAGTAAAATTTCCCATAGAAGGGTTTTTTGTTGGTGGTGGTGCTGACAGTGGTTTTATTCTGTTCTGTTTTTGTAGTACCAACACAAGAACAAGACTCTTGCTTTAAAGGAAAATAAGAGAAAATTTACTCTGAAGACAAATATGAGTGACCATGCATTGGGAACACAGATGTGGGTCACTCCAAATTCCATGTTGTAATGTGGAAGCAGTTATTTTATGCTTTTATGACCACATAGAAAAGAGAGTCCTAAATCAAGACGTTCTCTGGAGACTATGATGGAAATACTAAGTAGGTGAGTACAGTAAAGCAGAGTAATCCCAACCAAAGGTCTCAGATGCTGTCTAATGACAGTCTTGAGGTTTTGGTTAGTTGTAACTAAGGTTTTATTAAGTTAATACATCTGAAAATGGTCTTATCTGTTAATTACACAGTATTTGGTACAATGTGGGCAAAGAATGGTTGTTTGCAGGGCTAATTATAGACAAGATAAATTATAATTAGGCTCTGATCCTATTAAATTTGAACTTTTCTAAAGGCACAATCATGTTTAGTCTTGCAGAAGGTTTTATCTTGAAAGTGTAGTTTCTGTCTGGAAACCTTTATTCACAATAGCTTAAAAAATCCATGCTAAGGCTTTTTATTGTTTATGCAGAAAACAAGAAAACAAACAAGTAAAATAGACAAATAACACTGATGAAACACTAACCATACCAAATAGTAAAATATACTAACAAGCACTTATAAATAACATAGTACGTAGAGGATCATTAATAGACAGACACACTTTTTATGTCATAGCCCAGAACAGGAGTCAGCAAAAACATCCACAAGGAAAATCTTGTCTACAACTTGCTCTTGTAATATTTTTTTCTGATGTACTATCTCTGCTTTCTGGTTCATACTATCTATCTATATTTTTAGAGGAGAGTGAAACTTTGCACGATAGCCTACATGGCCTCTAAAGCCCTGACTATCACAATATATTCCTCTGAGCTTCAAAATGGGCAGCTGTGTAAGAGTTCCAACTACATTGGGAAATCATGCAAGGAACATGGTATCACAAATGACTCCAGCAAGAAAAGCTTTCTCAAAAAATGGCATCGAACAAAGAGCCAATAATTGAAAAAGAAACAATTAGGGTTATAGAATTAAATTAAGAAAGGAACATCTGATTTGGGTATAAAAAATGTTTTCTAACAATAAAGACAAAATTAGCTTTGAGTACATTAAAACAAAAATGCAAAAGAAAATATAAAATAAAATATCCAACAAGCAAACTCAGAAGACAAAATAGACATTCAGATTGCTTACATGGAAGCAAAGAGCCTAATATTTATTTTCCCATTTCTCTCTCTCTCTCTCTCTCTCTCTCTCTCTCTCTCTCTCTCTCTCTCTCTCTTTCTGAGTTTCTGCTTTTTATATGGTAGGATAAAATTTTGCATCCTGGGCTGGAGAGATGGCTCAGTGGTTAAGAGCACTGACTGCTCTTCTGAAGGTCCTGAGTTCAAATCCCAGCAACCACATGGTGGCTCACAACCATCTGTAATGAAATCTGATGCCCTCTTCTGGTGCCTGAAGACAGCTAGAGTGTACTTAGATATAACAATAAATAAATCTTGAAAAAAATTTGCATCCTAAATCACACATGTGGTAAAGTACCTGGTTAATAAAAGTATTGCAAAAATAAAGTTTAAAAGTGCAACACAGTAGATAAAGAGGCAACAGGTAAGATTAAATTGTGCAAAAATGTGCCCAACAACACTGTAAACTTTTCAATCTTGATTTGATAAGATTCAAATCTTTGCTGTGGATTAACCTGTACTGCAGTTGAAGTGTATAATTTGACTACATTTGGAAAACAGCCTCATGTGGAGAACGGCAAAGAAAAGTGATTTCTTCATGGTGGAGTGAAGTAGAGTCAGACAAAGGTCTAAAAGAAGAAAGCAGTCCATTTCCCCATTTCCTCCTGCACAAGAGGTCAATGTATAACCAGGGATCGCTGTGTGGCCATTGCTTATAAACCTTGGTCTCGGTTTCTTAAGGCCTAGGAATTGTGAGATAGTGAATTTCTGTTGTCTTAGCCACCTACAGAGAAATGGAAGATGTATTTTTATTGCAGAATCCTAAGTGTCAAATGGTAAATAAAAAGAGAATGCTGGGGTTGAAAAGTAATCATTTTTCAACCACCAGGTTGTAGATTTAATCCATAAAGAACCATTCCTGGATATAAACCCAGGACAAATTTACTTTAGTGAAAAGCAGAATACTTTCATGGTATAAAATAATGTTATAGGCTGCTTTCTGTGTGGAAGAGGGGAATTGCAGAGAAGAGAAAACAGAAAATACCATAAACAAGTGATTAAAATTAAAGCCATCCATGAGAGACAAATGACCATCTGTGCTTCTGGGTCTGAGACATACAAATGATATTCTAGGCAAGAATAGATATCTGAGTATAAATAAAGAGGCAGAGAGAGTTCAGAAGTATAGGAGTCCTGTATGGCAGAGAAGGGAACATATAGCTTTCTGTTGATGTCACAAATGACAGGGAAGGTCTGTGATATTGTGCAAGCCTAAAGGCTGTTCAGTGCTCTTAGAAATGCAAAACTGTCCAGAGAGTAGTGACATCCAGGAGAATACAATGCTACAAACAGCGGTATCATTGCCCATTGGTTCTGATGAAATATAAGTCATAAATTAAGTGAAAATATTATTATATCTATGTCATGCTTGCTGAAGATAATAAATGTGTTGTATTTCCTATGTAAAATAGTGTCCTTATTCTCAGTAAATATCCCTAGAAGACTTAGAAGTAAAATGCTATAGCTACTTTTGTGTTCTTTTTCTATATTTTGATGGTTGCAACATTAATGTAACAAACCTTTTTTTTTTTCAAATAGTACATTGCTTTGAAATGAATGGGAAACATACTGCAATATCATCATTTTGAAGACTCCTTTCTTGTGCCCTAACTGCAGTCAAAAGTATATTAACGTGTAATGTATCAGTGACCACCACTCTAATAGACAGGTTATCATAGAAAGACACAGATCATCAGAACAAAAAAGATAATTCCCCACAAAAAGAGTACCAATATATATACACACTTAAATTTGGGCCAATTGGTTATTTTGGTGCTGTGAGGAATGGAATTTTATTTTTTACTTTATATATTTTAATTCACTTTATATCCCTATCACATCCTTTCCCTTCTCTCTTCCAGCCACACCCTTACATTGTCTCCTCCTTTTGTCCTCAGAAAAGGGGAGCCTCCCCTTGGGTATCATTCCACCCTGGAATATCTGGTTGAAGCAGGACTAGGCACATTCTCTTCCCCTGAGGCCCAACCAGGCAGTATGAGTAGAGGGAAAGGGATCCAATATCAGGGAAGAGAGACCCAGACAGCTCCCACTCAGCTTATTAGCAGACCCACATGAAGACCAAGCTGCACATTTGCTACAATATGTAGGCTGTCAAGGTCCAGCCGTTGCATGCTCCCTGGTGGGCAGTCCAGGTTCTGTGAGCCCCCTGTTCCCAGGTGAGTTGACTCTGTTGGTCTTATGGTGTTTCAACCCCTCCAGTTTGTTCACTTCTATTGCCACAAGACTCTCCTGGCTCTGCCTGATATTTGGATGTGGGTCTGTACATCTGCCTCAATCCATGGGCAAATGAAGCCACTCAGGAGACAGTTACACCAGGTTCCTATCTGCAAGTATAGCAGAGTATCATTAATTGTGTCAGGGTTTGGCTCTCTAACATGGGATGAGTCTCAAGTTGAGGCAGTCAATGGTTGGCTGTTCCTTCAGTCCCTGCTCCTTCTTTATCCTTTCATATCTTGTAGGCAAGACAAATTTTCTGTTGAAATTTTTGTGGGTGGATTGATGTCCCAGCTAGTCACCAGAGATGCCCCTGCATGAATTTCCATTCTCACTCCCGGGTCTTCTCTGCCCCCTGCCTTCATACTTGATTGCCATCCCTATTACCCTCTTTATCTCCTCTCCTACCCAGTTCCCTCTCTCCATCC
This sequence comes from Tokudaia tokunoshimensis, assembly GCA_036184795.1. Taxonomy (NCBI): domain Eukaryota; kingdom Metazoa; phylum Chordata; class Mammalia; order Rodentia; family Muridae; genus Tokudaia; species Tokudaia tokunoshimensis. Next base: position 23,956,776 of record BTHU01000008.1, read on the forward strand.
ACTTCGATGACTATTTAGTTTCCTTTTCTGAGTGGGAGTCACCCATCCTTCCTTGGAACTGTTTTAACCAATTTCTTTGGGTCTGTGAATTGTAACATTGTTGTCCTGCACTTCATGGCTAATGTCCACCTATAAGTGAGTACATACCGTACATGTCTTTCTGGCTCTGGGTGTCAGCAAAAAATTCAAGATGGGCTGACTTCTTAAGTGTTGCAAGTTTCTTTGGATACCGATATGCCAGGGAAGAAAAGTAGTATAAAGAGGGGTGAGTCTCTGAAAGAGAAGTATAAAACAGATCTTGAATAAATAGAAAATATACAAAACAAAAAAATGTAAAAGGCCATTTTTTAAAATACAAACAAAAGAAAACATATTTATGACCTTAACATGAACAAGGGTTCCTAAGAGACAGTAGGCATGAATCATGAGGAAACCTCTTGGTTAACAAGGTTATGATAAGAATTTCAAATCCATCACAGAGCACTTTTAAGTTACCTGGAACAAAAAGACAAATTCAGAATGAAACTTTAGGACAGTAATCAAACACAATTGTGTATGTATAAGCACATGAAAAAGCTATAAATGATATTAAACCAGCAATTCTGAAAAGAAAGAATGAATGAAAAGTGAACTAAAAGAGGTTTGTTCAATCCAGAAAAGAAACTGAAGAAAGTGGCATAAATTTTTCAGAAATTAAGTAACTATTTTTTAATAATCTTAATGTCCACTTAAATGTTAGACACAAATTAAAATTGAATGAAGTGTTAAGAAAGATGGGCTTTGTCTAAGGCCCGAGCTACCCGGGGGTGAGTCCATAAGGCATTCTTCTAGGTTCCCATTGTAACTTAAAGCGTAGCTTACACAATGTCCGGAGCCCTTCAGGTCCAACAGATGAAGGAGGAGGATGTTCTCAAATTCCTGGCTGCAGGAACCCACTTAGCTGGCACCCACATTGACTTTCAGTTGGAGCAGTACATCTATAAAAGGAAAAGTGACAGCATTTACATCATACATCTGAAGATGATCTGGAAGACGCTGTTGCTCACAGCTCGAGCTGTTGTTGCTATTGTGAACCTTCCTGATGTCAGCGTCATCTCCTTCAGGAACACTGGCCAGAGAGCTGTGCCGAAGTTTGCTGCTGCCACAGGAGCCATTCCAATTGCTGGTTGCTTCACACCTGGGACCTTCACTAACCTGATCCAAGCAGCCTTCAGGGAGCCACGGCTTCTAGTGGTGACTGATCCCAGGGCTGACCACCAGCCCCTCACAGAGGCCTCTTATGTCAGTCTGCCCACCATTGCTCTGTGTTAACACAGATTCGCCCCTGCGCTATGTGGACATTGCCATCCCATGCAACAACAAGGGTGCTCACTCTGTGTGGTGGACGCTGGCCCGGGAAGTACTCCACATGTGAGGTACTATCTCCCGTGAGCACCTATGAGAGGTTATGCCTGATCTTCACTTCTACAGAGACTCAGAGGAGACTGAGAAGGAGGAGCAGCCTGCTGTTGAGAAGGCTGTGACCAAGGAGGAATTCCAGGGTGAATGAACTGCACCAGCTCCTGAGTTCACTGCTGCTCAGCCTGAGGCAGGCGACAGGTCTGAGGGTGTGCCAATACCCTCAGTGCCCATTCAGCAGTTCCCCACGGAAGATCGGAGTGTGCAGCCAGCCACTGAGGCTGGTCAGCAGCTCTCACAGCACAGGCCACTGAGTGGACTGGAGTCACCATTGAGTAGTGTTGAGCTGCTCTGCAGATAGCTGTGCAAAGGGGAAAAGAGCGGCAGGAAAATAAAGTTCCTAAAAGCTGAAAAAAATAACAAAGATGGGGTTGAATATTAAGGAAGTAAAAACTACACAGAGAAGTAAAAAATTAGAGAAAAGAACATAATAAAAATAGAACATTCTCAGAAAAGCAATATTATCCACATCACTAGAATGAATAAAGAAACATTAGTGGAAGAGAGATTTTGTGACTCCGAAACATTTTCTACAATGAAAATACATTCTATGTAGAAGGTTCCCAAAGTATCTGGAAACACTGAGGCAGGGTGATCATCCCACACGATACTGAAAACATTCAGTTTCCAAGATGAAGATGAATTCCCCAGGTTTTCTAAGCATTAAGGTAAGAAACATAAGCACAGTGGGATTAAGTTCATCCATTTAAACCCACAAGCAAACCAAGGAAACACCGCAGAAGCACTTTCAAATATCTCAGTTAAAGCCTCTTCTGCTGCCACCAGCCATTTCCCCTGCCACCAGCACTTTCCGCTATGGCAGAACCTTGCCAGGTCTGCCACAGTGAAGAATTCATCTCCTGATACTTCTTAGAGAATCAGTCACTCCGGGAAGTTGGTAAGAACACCCCCCCACACACACACACCCCTCTGGAGGCCCAGAGCTACCTCCAGGGGTCCAGCAGAACTCACTACCCAGCAACCACCAAAAGCCTCGCCCTTCCGAATAGCAGTCCCTTCTGATCCTTATCTCCCTTCCACCCCTGTCAGCCCCTTCTGCTGTGGCAGAACTGTACTAGGTCTGCCACAGTGAAGACACCATCTCCTGATACTTCTTAGAGAACCAGCTTCACTCAATTCATTTAGAGTCCGGAGAGGCCTGGGAGCACAGAAGAGCTGGTCTTGTAGGAGAGCTACCTGTGTTCATGGAGAGAACGGGAATCCCAGGAGAACATATACAGATATTCAGGACAGATAAACCAAAATCAGAGACAGCAAGACCAGCTAACACCAGAGAAAACTAGATGGCAAAAGGCAAATGCAAGATCATTACCAAAAGAAACCAAGGCAACATGGCATTATTCGAACCCACAACAGCAAATCCTGGATACCCCAACACACTGGAAAAGCAAGAGCTGGATTTAAAATCACATCTCATGATACTGATAGAGGACTTCAAGAATGACATAAATAACTCCCTTAAGGAAATACAAGAAAACATGAGTCAACAGGTAGAAGCTCTTAAAGAGGAAACACAAAAATCCCTTAAAGAAACACAGGAGATCATGGGTCAACAGGTAGAAGCCCTTAAAGAGGAAACAAAACAATCCCTTAAAGAATTTCAGGAAAACACAAACAAACAAGTGAATGAACTGAACAAAACTATCCAGGATCTACAAATGTAAGAAGAAACAATAAAGAAATCACAAAATGAGACATCTCTGAAGATAGAAAACCTTGGAAAGAATTCAGAAGTCATAGATTCAAGCATCAACAACAGAATACAAGAGATAGAAGAAAGAATCTCAAGAGCTGAAGATACCATACAAAACATTGACTCAACAGTCAAAGAAAATGCAAAATACAAAAAGCTTGTAATCCAAAACATCCAGAAAATCCATGATACAATGAGAAGACCAAACCTAAGGATTATAAGTATAGAAGAGAGTGAGATTTCCAACTTAAAGGGCTAGTAAATATCTTCAACAAAATTATAGAAGAAAACTTCCCAAACCTAAAGAAAGGTGCCCATGAATATGCAAGAAGCCTACAGAACTCCAAATAGACTGGGCCAGAGTGGAAACTCCTATCGACACATAATAATCAAAACACTAAATGCACTAAACAAAGAAAAAATATTAAAAACGGTAAGGGAAAATGGTCAAGTAACATATAAAGGTTGACCTATCAGAATTCCACCAGACTTCTCATTGGAAACTATGAAGGCTAGAAGATCCTGGGCAGATGTCATACAGACCCTAAGAGAACATAAATGTCAGCCCAGGTTACTAAAGCCAGCAAAACTCTCAACTACCTTAGACAGAGAAAACAAGACATTCCATGACAAAACCAAATTTATACAATATCTTACCACAAACCCGGTGCTTCAAAGGATAATGTGTGGAAAATAAAAACACAAGGTGGGAAACTACACCCTAGAAAAAGCAATAAAGTAATCTTTCAACAAACCCAAAAGAAGATAACCACACAAACAGAATTCCACTTTTAATAAGGAAACTAACAGGAAGCAAAAATCACTTTACCTTAATCTCTCTTTTAACATCCATGGTCTCAGTTCCCCAATAAAAGACATAGGTTAACAGACTGGATATGTAAACAGGACCCATCATTTTGCTGTATACAAGAAACCCTCCTCAGTGACAAAGACACTCACTATGTCAGAGCCATAGGTTGGAAAACAAATTTCCAAGCAAATGGTCACAAAAAAAAGCTAGAGTGTCCATACTTATATTGGATAAAATCGACTTTCAACCAAAAGTTATCAAAAAAGATAAGGAGGGACACTTCATACTTGTCAAAGGAAAAATCTACCAAGATGAACTCTCAATTCTGAACATCTATGGTCCAAATGCAAGGGTACCCACATTCATAAAAGAAACCTTACTAAAACTCAAAGCACACATTACAGCCCACACAATTATAGTGGGAGACTTCAACACCCCACTTTCAACAAAGGACAAATCATGGAAACAGAAACTAAGCAGAGACACAGTGAAACTAACTAGAGTTATGGACCAAATGGATCTAACAGATATTATTAGAACATTCCATCCTCAAGCAAATGAATATACCTTCTTCTTAGCACCTCATGGTACCTTCTCCAAAACTGACCATATAATTGGTCACAAAACAGGCCTCAACAGATAAAGGAATATTGAAATAATTCCATGCACTATATCAGATCACCATGGCCAAAGGCTGGTCTTAAGTTCAAACAAAAACAACAGAAAACACACATACACATGGACATTGAACAATGCTCTACTCAATAATAGCTTGGTCAAGAAAGAAATAAAGAAAGAAATTAAAGATTTTTTAGAATTTAAAGATTTTTTTTAGAATGAAAATGGGAACACAACATACCAAAACTTATGGGACTCAAGGAAAGCAGTACTAAGATGAAAACTCATAGGTCTAAGTGCATCCAAAAAGAAAAATGGAGAAAGCTTACACTAATAGCTTGACAATACACCTCAAAACCCTAGAAGAAAAAGAAGCAAATACATCCAAGTGGAGTAGATGGCAGGAAATAATCAAACTCAGGCCTGAAATCATTCAAAAAGAAACAAAAAGAACTATACAAAGAATCAACAAAACCAGTAGCTGGTTCTTTGAGAAAATCAACAAGATAAATAAAACCTTAGCCAGACTAACCAGAGGGCTCAGAGACACTACCCAAATTAATAAAATCAAAAATGAAAAGGGAGATATAACAACAGAGTCTGGAAATTCAAAAAATCATCAGATCCTACTACAAGAGCTTATACTCAACAAAATTGGAAAATCTGGACGAAATGGACAATTTTCTAGATACATTCCAGGTACCAACATTAAAACAGGAACAGATAAACCATCTAAATAGTCCTATAAGTCCTGAGGAAATAGAAGCAGTTTTTAATAGTCTCTCAACACAAAAAGCCTAGGACCAGATGGGTTTATGGGGAAATTCTATCAGATCTTCAAAGAAGAGCTAATACCAATACTCTTAAAACTATTCCACAAAATAAAACTCAAGGAACACTACCCAATTCATTCTATGAAGTCACAGTAACGCTCATACTTAAACCAAACAAAGACTAAACTAGGAAAGAGAACTCCAGACAAATTTCCCTTATGAACATTGATGCGACAATACTCAACAAAATTCTGGCCAAACAAATCCAAAAATGCATCAAAACTATAAATCACCATGATCAAGTAAGTTGCATCCCAGAGATGCAGGGATGGTTCAATATACGGAAATCCATCAATGTAATCCACTACATAAACAAACTCACAGAAAAAACAACATGGTCATTTCATTACATGCTGAAAAGATTTTGACAAAATGCAGTATACCTTCATGATAAAAGTCTTGGAGAGATCAGGAATTCAAGGCCCATACCTAAACATAGTGAAAGCAATATACTGTAAAACGGTAGCCAACATCAAACTAAATGGAGAGAAACTTGAAGCAATCCCACTAAAATCGGGGACCAGACAAGGCTGACACTCTCTCCCTATCTATTCAATATAGTACTCGAAGTCCTAGCTAGAGGAAGCAGACAACAATAGGATGTCAAAGGTATACAAATTAGAAAGGAAGAAGTCAAATTATCACTATTTACAGATGATATGATCATCTTAAGCGACCCCAAAAATTCCACCAGAGAACTCCTAAAGGTGATAAACAACTTCAGCAAAGTGACTGGATATAAAATTAATTCAGACAAATCAGTAGCCTTCCTCTACTCAAAGGATAAACAAGCTGAGAAAGAAATTAGGGAAATGACACCCTTCACAATAATCACAAATAATATTACATATCTTGGAGTGACTTTAACCAAGCAAGTGAAAGATCTGCATGAGAAGATCTTCAAGCCTCTGAAGAAAGAAATAGAAGAAGATCCCAGAAGATGGAAAGATCTTCCATGCTCATGGATTGGAAGGATTAATATAGTGAAAATGGCCATCTTGCCGAAAGCAATCTACAGATTCAATGCAAATCCCATCAAAATTCAAAATCAATTCTTCATAGAGCTAGAAAGAGCAATCTGCAAATTCATTTGGAATAACACAAAACCCAGGATAGTGAAAACTATTCTCCAAAACAGAAGATCTCCTGGGGGAAATCACCATCCCTGACCTCAAGCTCTACAAGAGAGAAATAGTGATAAAAATTGTATGGTATTGGTAAGGAGACAGGCAGGAAGATCAGTGGAATAGAATTGAAGACGCAGATATGAACCCACATACCTATGGTCACTTGATGTTTGACAAAAGAGATCAAAACATCCAGTGGAAAAAAGACAGCATCTTTAATAAATGGTGCTGGATAAACTGGAGGTTACCATGCAGAAAAATGCAAATTGACCCATTCTTATCTCCTTGTGTAAAGCTCAAGTCCAAGTGGATAAAGGACCTCCACATAAAACCAGATACACTGAAGCTTTTAAAGGAGAAAGTGGGGAAGAACCTTGAATACATGGGCATAGGGGAAAATTTCCTGAACACAGCACCAATAGCTTATGCTCTAAGAACAAGAATTAACAAATGGAACCTTGTAAAACTGCAAAGCTTCTGTAAGGCAAAGGACACTGTCAATAGGATAAAACAGCAACCAACAAGTTGGGAAAAGATCTTTACCAATCCTACATCTGAGAGAGGGCTAATATCCAATGTATAAAGAACTCAAGAAGTTAAACTCCAAAGTGTCAAATAATCCTATTAAAAATGGAGTACAGAGCTACACAGGGAATTTTCAACTGAGGAAACTCAAATGACTCTGAAGCACCTAAAAGAATGTTCAACATCCTTAGTTATCAGGGAAATTCAAATCAAAACAACCCTGAGATTCCACCTCATACCAATCAGAATGGCTAAGATGAACTCAGGGGACAGCAGATGCTGGAGAGGATGTGTAGAAAGAGGAACACTTTTCCATTGCTGGTGAGATTGCAAGCTGGCAAAACCACTCTGGAAAACAGTTTGGCGGTTCCTCAGAAAATTGAATATAGTACTACCTGAGGACCCAGCTATACAACTCCTGGGCATATACCCAGAAGATACTCCAACATGTAATAAGGACACATGCTCCACTATGTTCATAGCAGCCTTATTTATAATAGCCAGAAGCTGGAAAGAACCCAGATGTCCTTCAACACAGAAGTGGATACAGAACAATGGTATACTATTCAGCTATTAAAAACTATGAATTCATGAAATTCTTAGCCAAATGGATGGAACTAGAAAGTGTCATCCTGAGTGAGGTAACCCAATCACAAAAGAACACACATGGTATGCACTCACTGATAAGTGGATATTAGCCCAAAACTCAAAATAAACAAGTTACAATTCACAGACCACAGGAAGTTCAAGAAGAAGGAAGGCCAAAGTAGGGATGCTTTGGTTCCTCTGAGAAAGGGAACAAAATAACTCACAGGAATAACTATGGAGACAAAGTGAGGAGCAGAGACTGAAAGAAAGGCCACCCAGAGACTGTCCTACCTGGGTATTCATCCTATAAACAGTCACCAAACCTGAAACTACTATGGATGACAAGAAGTAGGTACTGATGTAAATATAATGGGAGACTGTACCATAGATGAAAATTTAAAATGTAATTTTTGTTCAGTGAGTGTGAAGAATACTGAAATATTGATGCTACATAGATTTTATTTGAATTGAAGAATATACAAGGAAGTTTATTGAAAAACATTGCACATGAGTGTCTAGAATATAACCAAAGTCAATAAAACAAGCAGAACCAATAAGTTAAAACAAAACATATTTAATACATTAAGAATGTTAAGTAAAAATTGTACAAACAAAACCACATTTTGTCAAAGGTTTGACAATTCAGAGTTGATCATTCAAAGTAGAAACCAGCTATCTACCAAGAAAAATTGGCCCGGAAGAGATATAGAGTATATATGCATATTATATGTGTGAATATGCATGTGTGTTTAATATGTAAATATTATTTATAACACACATTAATTATGTCATCAATTATTAAATTAAATGAGCATATTGCAGCTGTAATTCAATCCAATCTCTTTGACTTTGGAATATTATTTAGGTTTATTTCTTGCTTTCCACTAAGTTAATTTATTTCTGTTTCATGATGACTGGTAAAAGGTGCTGTAAATTATAAAAAATGTTGTCTAGGTTTCAATTGTGATTCTTCTCTTTAATACCTGAGAATATGCATTATGAACAATGCACAAATAATGTTTTAACTACAAGTTAGAGTTTAAGAGCTTTTGTATTAAAAACTTCAAATAAAAAAATGTGATGAATTGAACACTATTGGAGCTACAGCTGTTTGCTAATAAATATGGCAGAATTAAATTTTAGAACTCAAAAATAGTTCAACATATGAGGCAAAATATGCTTTATTTGTCAAGAAGGAAAAAATAGGAAAGACATCTAACAAGAAGTGTGGATTGTTCTGGTTATTTTTTTTCCCTGCTGTAATATGACAGTTTGATATATGTACATGTATGTATCTTTTACTGTAAACATTTTACATTTTATATGTTTTTGACCCTTTAACAAATATTTAGTGTGTAATGCTTTGTCTTTTTGAAAAACAATTCCTTGAATTAGTAAGAAGAGATTTTAAGCTAAAAATGTTTTTATACCTCTAAAAAAAACAGAAAAGAAATATGTACCAAAGGAGTCTGTTATAGTTGTCTTTTGGAGGTGTCCTGCCAGAGCCTTACAGATATAGAGGCAGCTACTAGCAGCCAATCATTGCAATGAGTGAGGTATTTCCAATAGAGAAGTTGGAGGGTGGACTGGAGGAGCTTGGGGAATTTGCAGCCCCATAGGAAAAATGAAGGCCAACCCAGGGCTCCCAGGGACTAAGCCATCAACCAAGGGGTACACATGGTTCCAGCCAAACGAGTATCAGAGGAATGCCTTGTCAGGTATCAGTGGGAGGAGAGGTCCTTGGTCCTGTGAAGGCTCAACAGATGCCCAAGCGTTTGGAAATTGAGGGGGGATTGTGGGAGTCGGTTGGGTGGAGGAGCATCTTCTTGGAGGCAGGGGGTGGGAGGATGGTTTGGGGGTTGTCTGGGAGGGAGGAAACTGGGAAAGGGTATAACATTTGAAATGTAAATGAAGAATATATTTAATAAAAGAAAAAAGAAAAAAATCTCCGTGAAATAATGTGAAGCAGGGACTTCATGTCCAGCCACGCTGCCTTTCCAGTATGTGGGGTTTTAAAAACACAGCATTTAGTAAACACTGAGGCCTGCTGCCCATTCCTAGGAATCTGCAAAGGTTTGAGTTCTTCCTAAAGGGTTACAGAAATTGAGCCAAATAACTGAGAAGTGGGATATGGCACATGTCCTCATATACATAAAGAAAATAAATGTAAACAACAATAACAAGACCAGTAAACAACATCTGGATTGCTGAGGAGATGACTCAGTAATGTGGTTGCCCTGAAAGTATAAGTAAGTGAGTTTACTAGCAAACAGCATAAAAAGCCAGGTGCTGTGGCATGAAGCTGTAACTCAAGAACTGGGCATGTGAAAAGAGCTACATCTCTAAGGCTTGGCCAGCCAGTCTAGCTCAGTAAGTGTACTTCCAGTCCAGTGAGTAACCCTGTCTTAAAACAATAAGGAACTAAGAAAAATACCCAACATTGACCTGTGACCTCCATAAATACACACACATATTTTCATATGAACACCACACACCCACACACAGCCTGTATGCATAGAGACACATATACAATGTCCAAAAGACTGGCTAGAAAAGGAAAGAGAAAATGAAATTGGAGAATTAAACATGCAGAGTGATGATAAAACAGTATGTGCCGGAATCCTTGATAGACATTTAAAGCTCATCAACTTTCATTGATTGTTCTAAGCATATTTATCAGTAGAAATGAAAGAAGACAAGTAAGTTAATATATACCTAATTCCACCCTAAACCCTAGAGGAAAGAAACAAGACTTGTAAAAATAGGATACCAGGCTGCTAGCAAAATAGGTCAGTTCTGTTTTCAAAGCAAGCAAATGAGTCCCGAGATATCAAAGAAAATGGCAACATTATTCTGAAATGGAGCATGGTCTAATACTCTCCATTTTGCATCTTTGTTCATCAAATGACTGTAGCAGTGAACTGAGCATCTCTTCCTCTATTAAGACCATTTATGGCTCTCTGCTTCTTATAGGAAGACATTATCACTCAAGATATTACTGCCCAGCAAAGTAATGGCTCCCAAAATCAAAGAAAGTTTGGGTGGTGGCATATTTTTGAGTACTAATTAATCAGTAAAAAGGAAAACGATTCAAAGTGCTGAAGAGAGCATTTTCCTCTTCAGCATTTTTCTCTGGGGCAGCAGTGAGTCCCCATGAAGCTTTTCTTATGTGTGTAGAATGATCTACTATTTAAATGAGAGGCCCATCAAAGCTATCCCAGAATAGACTATATATTGGAGAAGGTAAATAATATTTGTACAGATACAAGAAGCACCATACAGCCATGGACTAAGAAGAAACAGAGTCACATGATGGGATGTGAGGAAGGTATGTATTGAACAAGTCAATTGATATCCTTTGAAGAAGAAAACCAGGACTTGAAAATAGTCATAAAGATGTGCATTTCAATCTTAATCCAACAGAGAAATAAAAGAAGGGGAAGTGTAGCCATAGTTGCTTAATCCCCTCTAATCTCCCTAGCAGTAGCTCATGCTATCCACCTAAATGCTCTGGACTCGTAAATGAAACACACACACACACACACACACATTCGCCCTTCTATTTTAATATGCCTTAAGCAACTCAATGGCTGGGTCACTCCCAAGTGTCCATGTTGCTAACACCTCCTCTCCAATACTCTTGAATTATTACTTACTGAAATCTATATTCCATCTTTGCTAGCTTAGACCCAATCGCTGAGGCTCCCTGGGGCCACTCTTTCATGATTGTATATTTTCCCTCTGCAGGTCTCAAAACTGGTCCTTCTGCTTCCCCAGCATGGCGGTACTGCTTCTTCCTCAATCCCCTTGCCCTAGAATCCTAAAGTCCCGCCTCTGTCTCTCTGCTCAGCCATTGGCCATCAGCAACTTTATTTGCCAATCAGAACCAGCCAGGGACAGGGACCTCCATTATCTCACATGCAGAATTCTTATGCAATTTTGGGAGCCTGTAATGCAAGCATTAAACCAAATCAACATTTCCCATTTTTTGTCCACTAAAAGGGCCTTTTCTCTCAGATATACAATGAACATAGTTATCACAGTTATGCAAACTATAAGGTATGATATACACTAATAATGTCCAGTCCATCAGTTTTGTCAACTTGGGTACATTACTCTAACATCTATCCTAACTTAAACAGTTTACAATTCTATATCTGAATTATGTTTTGATTTTAACTTTCATTGCCATGTGAAAACCATCCTTTCGAATCTAGATCATCTTCCTTAATGCTAAATAACTTAAATTTGATTATGAGACTATAATTTGTCTTCAACTCCATCACAGATCTGAAAAAAAATTAGAGAGTACCTGAATATATAGGTACCACAAAAACAAAACCTCCAAAACTTAACCAATTTGTGGAGACAACTGACTACCTGGACAGTCCTCTGTTCCTCAAAGTGTTGAAGCATCTGTCTTCAGCCTTCTGGCCCAGACTCATCTGATAATCCTTAAGTGAAGCAGGGACTATGAAAGACTAGCTTATCATGTCTGGACAGGGCTAAGCTGCTGATTATCCCACATTGTGTGTCCTTTCTTGGACAGCATTTCTTTTTGTCTGTAGATGAATTAGGGAAGTTTTTGCCAGTGGCTACCTTGCCACAATTGGAGCAACTCTATATGGAGGCTATGATTTTCAATATATTCTTCAAACTGTGAGGGGGATACTGTCAGGAGCAAGCATGTCTCCTAGTCAGAATTTCTATTAATAATGAAATGATTATAAATCATAAATTCTGTGGATTTCTGATGTTTTTGAAGACTATCAATCTGTATAAAGTATATCTGAACTACTAAATCTTGACTATCTCACCTATTTCTATTTGAATAATATTGAAAGCACCTTTTTATAATTAATTCAGAATCTAATATAGCCATGAGTTTACTATCTGGCCCTTAACTTGAATTACTGAATCATGCTAAACAGTTAGTAATAACAGCTATAGAAGGACTGGGTCTAAGCCTTGCTGTATTCTTAAATGAGTTGCATAGGCACAGTGCCTAAGAGTAACAATAATAATTTCAAATTTTGTACCAATATAAAAAACTGATACCAATGAAAACCTTAAATTTGTATCAATATATCAATTCCATACCAATGTAAGTAATTATAACTTCAATTTTACATTGATTATAAAAATTTCTACCAATGTAAGATTATGACTATACAATGTTTTGTTTAAGAATAAAATTAGTAATCCATCCCATATATTTCCTCCCTGTTCAAAATTATGTCCATCTCCAAATTATTCCTTAAAATGATAATCTACCTACAATTTATAAAATAAGCATAACCAGACACCCAAACCCAAGGGATTGGGAGGATGACTCTTTATTAACTTCTTTCTGCTGAATAGCGGCAATGAAATAATTTTAAAGGGGTGGCGAGGGGTAGAAAGATTAGAAAAATTGGGTAGACTTAAAAAGCTAGCTTTAGTATCTGTTATCCAGTCTTTGTAGGCTTAGAAGGCACAGGGCTTGACTGAAGTGTAACTGGTTCTGTCAAAAAACAAAAACAAAAACAAAAAACCAAAAGAACACACATGGTATGCAGTCACTGATAAGGGGATATTAACCCAGAATCTCGGAATACCCTAGACACAATTCACATATCAATAGATTTCCTAGAAGAAGGAAGGAGAGGTCCCTGGTCCTGGAAAGACTGGATGTAGCAGTGTAGGGGAATACCAGGACAGAGAAGCAGGAGGGGGTTGAATGGGGAATAGGGGGAGGGAAGAGGACTTATGGGACTTTGGGAAGCGGGGAACTGGGAAAGGGGAAATCATTGAGAATGTAAATAAAAAAATAAATAATTATAAAAAAGAAAATATACTCAATATTATTAATCATCAAGGAGCTGCATATAAAACCATAGTTAAAACCTTATCAAAAAATAAAAAAAAGAAAGACTGGATGAACTGAGTCCATTGGGAATCAGCAGCTATTCCTGAAGCTGTTCTGGAAGCATGTCTCTGGAAATAGCATTGGGGCAGGGGGCTGGAGCAATAGGTCAGTTCAGCGTCCCCACAGATGTATCCTGTTAGAACTGCACATTCTACAATATATGAGTCTTACAACCAAAATTTTAGCACTATTAAGACATTTGGATGGATTGTGCAAGCCACACAGATCAGTTAAGGATGATTTTTACTCCTTGTTTGAGCAGGTGAACGACAACTATCCTTTTATGAGTTAATTTGATCAATAACCAATTGTAATAAATCCTCATTCATGTCACGTGAAGGATGACATAATGAATCTTAAGGATTCCATGACCAACAAGATTTATTGTCTAATTTTATCTGAAGTTTTGGCTCGAGACATTTTTATGTCTAAGCCAGTTATAGGGCTCTTGTCATGTGGATGAATAAGCAAATCAAGTTACCTGTCTTGTTTGATTTTCTCAAATTTTTCTCCTCTGTAGTCAAGATATTTAGGAGGGTCTTCCCCTGTCATATATGATCCATATCACTCTGGAAGTGGTCCAAGCCTTTTCTTCTTTCCTATTAACACAAATATAGGGCCTTTCTTCCATAATAGCATATCCTTGGTCCAGTAACCCGAAATCATCAAAGGAATAGATTGATTCAAATTCTCAGCCCCCCCCCCTTGTCTTCAGGCCTGCCCTATTTTTACCTCTCTCACAGAGAACTTTTAATATTATAACCATTAAACTTATAATCACACACACATTTTGATAATTAAAACAATTCAAAACAATCAAAGACAATGCTTCTACACTATCCCCTGCCTTGCTCTTACATGATTAATTTTTAATAGTGAGATCAAGGCCTAAATTTATTTATTCATCTATGCATACTTAAATTCTCCCTTCTATGAAGATTAATATCTCTGTGGGTATACATAACCCCTTTCTCTTTATATAATTTGAAGTAACATCATTAACTATGTATTTAGCCTCTATTAAATTTTCTTTTTTATTTCTGTATGAGCCTATTTCCAGGTGATTAATTTATCATACCAGGCTAAGCAATCCCAGAATTCTTGTGTAGCTCATGTGCAAAGAACCCAGCTGTCTGCCCTGGCCTGGACCTTTTCAATCTTCCTTTAAAGTATTTCTCCTCTGTGTATCCTTAAAAAGTATTAAATCAGTTTTCATTCATCTCTCTTCTGTGGAGATTAATATCTCATTATTATTTGTTGAGATACAGTTTCTCTCTATCTCTGTGCCTTTGTTTACTACATTTGAGATTAAACGGCTGGTTTTTTTTTTTTTTTACTCCGTGTATAGTTAGAAACACTTAAACAATTACCATTATATCTTCCTCCTATCCTTAAAAACAATTAAATCAATTCTTATTTATTTATCACTATCTTCTATTTATCTGATTATAGGAGGCAAGTTGCCTCTGTGATCTGTCTCTCTCTGCCTTCTGAGTAGCCTGTATGCTTGCACAGCAGAGGCTCTCAGCACAGTCTGAGCTCAAGCTTTCTGAGGCAGCTAGAAGCTTTTGAGAGGGGCCCAGGGCAAATCACTGCCACCCAGTTTTGTCTGGGTTGGCTAGAGGGACTTAGCTATGCCCCAGCTTATGCCTCAGCTCTGTTAAGAAACCAATATTCTTTCTGAATGCTTGATGCCACAGTATAGGGAATACCAGCGGGAGTGGGTGGGTTGGCGAGCACCTGGTGGGGGTTGGGGTGATGGGATAGGGTATTTTCGGAGGGGAAACCAGGAAATGTAAATAAAGAAGGAAAAAAAAGAAACCAATATTCCAGACCTCCTAATCTTATGTCATGGTGTGTGTTTTCCATTTGAGAATCTCCAATTAATGTTTAATAGTGATTTAGTGATTTCTATTGCAGATTGGACATCATATGTAGCTGTGTCTGGTTAATCCACTGTAATCTCCCCAGTGGCAGCACATGCATTTTCCTTGCTACCTTCACCAATGCTCTGGATTCTCGAATAAAAGACACACACACACACACACACACACACACACACTCACACACACACACACACACACACACACACACGAGCGCGCGCAATCTTCTATTTTAATATGCCTTAAACAGTTCAATGTCTTGGCCACTCCCAAACCTCCATGTTGCTGATCCTTCCCCTCTGATACCTATGAATTATTACTTACTAAAATCTATATTCCATCTTGCTACCTTAGATCCAATCAGTGAGGACCCCTGGAGCTGCTCTTTCCAGGCTCTCTGTAGTTACATGCTCTCCCTTCTGTGGCTCTCAAACCTCATCCTTCAGCTTCCCCAGCATGGCGATACAGCTTCTTCCTCAGACTCCTTGCCCTAGAATCCTAAAGTCCCACCTGTGTCTCCCTGCCCAGCCATTGGCCACTGGCAACTTTATTTCCCAATCAGAACCAGCCAGGGACAGGGACCTTCAGCGTCTCACATGTAGAATTATCGTGCACTTTTGGGAACCCACAATGCAAGCATTAAACCAAATCCACAACAGGGAGAAGGGAAAATGGACACTTCATTTACATGAGCTTCTCATGTATATGTTTTTTCATGTTGTCTCACTTAACTGGCCACCAAATAATGTAACAAAGGTAACAGGTTTTAGGGTGCTAACTCTAGGAGAACCATAAGATTTCAGAGCTTGTAAGTGACTGAGATGAACGTAATTCATATTTTCCTGAGTCCAAAGCAAATGTTTATTTTACTTGGCTTTTGTGTCTCTCTAATCTTCTCACACTCCTCTAATCCCACATCTCAAGAAGGTCAAGGGAGCAAGCAGGTCTGCTGTAGGCATGAGGGAAGGAACCGTGAACCAGACAGACAAAGCTTTGTTCTCACATTGTCTACTTTTAAAGGAAGAGACTGACAGAAATAGTTATAGAAACAAAAAAGGATCTGAGGTGGATACATGACAGGAAGGTAGCGAAGCTGGGGGCAGCAGGGAGGAGGCAGAGGCTTTAGTTTGGGTGGCTGAGCAGGTGGCTACCAGAGGAAGTTATTCTGGGAACATGCCAGCCGGGAATGAGGATGTGCACATGAGGAGCAGAAAGCAAGTCGGGGTCCCCGAGGTTCGGGAAACAAGGGCAAAGACTTAAGAGGTCAGAGAGGTTTGTGGCAATCAGGCTTTGTGAGGACTTGGAGACTTCAGTGAAAAATGCAGGTTCTATTTTGAGGCTGCCATGTATGTTGTGTGGGTTTTAGGCAGGAAATTAGTAGACAGTACTTTTCATTCTGTAGCTGCAACACACAGCAACAATGCCATCTTAAATCATAGCATTGTCCTGACCAAAATGGATCATTTAGGATAGCAAAGGGAAAAACCTCTGACCAATCAAAGCTTCAGCTAGATTATCACAAAATGAAATTATTATATTGGCATACATTATGTGCAAAGAAGCCCATGAAGAACACACACACACACACACTTGCATGCATGTATACTTGTGTGAGTCTACATATATTCAGGCTCTAATGGATCAAGGCCAGGGGTCAGCCCTAGAGATGGCCAGGAGAAGACATCTGTAGAAGAGATGAAGGCACAAAAAAGGCACAACAGTCAGAAGCTGTCAGATTCCTTCTTTATTTATACGCAACACAGTAGGCAGAGATAGAATCATGTTGTTCCAACATAGATCATATCATTTTATCCCAAAACACATATTTTAGCTTCTTTTGGTCATAAGTGTAGACACTATTTTAGTAAACCATGGCAGATCAGAGTTATACAATCATTTTCCCTCATCTAACCCACAACCCAGTTTTTTTAAGAATCTAGAGGCCTATTTTGCTAAAACATGACAGGCTGGTAGCTTTTGTGGTTTTAAAGGCACTAGACAGAAAGAAAATCTCCAAGCTAGCTGTATCCTGGGCAGTGCACTGTCATCTTTAATACTCAGAGTGTTGATTGTCATTGGGCCCAGGAAAAAATTCAGGCCAAAGCTGCTGTAGCTATTACTCAATTTCTGGCATAGTACAATGTTTATATTTTATATATTTGTAGAGTTTATTATATGTCTAATCTTGGTATTCTTTTGTTCCTTGGTTATACATCGCAGTGGCCCTATATAAGATAACTTTTCTAAGAAAGGGTATCCTCATATTTCATTTTCTTTTCATTAATCCACACCGATCTTTGTCCATCAGTGTAAGTCTCTGTGTAGGGCATAGATAACTTCCACCAATCTAACTTTGTTGCTGTATCTTTTCCTCAAGGAATATATCATATACAGCCCCCGAGCTTATGCCACAAAACCATCTGAGCATATAGTAGGAAAAGGCTTTAATTTGATCTGATGCCTGCTCTTTTAGCTCACTGAATCTTGTTTACATTTTGAAGTACTTTGTGCTGATTATCTTGTTCCTCAGTAAGCACAGGGGCAGATGTTCTAAGAGTATCTTGGAGCCAGAGCCTCATAATGACATCACTGGCATCTTTATTTGAGTGACAACATCCTCAGTGTAAGGAAAAACTTCAAGTAAGACCAGATAAGGATATCTCCCTAAAAGTGGGAGGTGTAGTGTGTTCAGGATTTTCTAAGGGAAGTACTCCAAGGAGAAGGCATAAATGATTCATAAGGAAGCTCCCATAAATTTAATATCCTCAAGTTGTGCTTCGTGCAAACATTAAAAGGCCCCAAGCATGCAACATCTGGAGATCAGGACCAAAAGATGAGAGATGGCATGAAGGCAATTGCATCATGTGATTCAGCTTTGCTGGATCTCTGTCAAGCTGCTGTTATGGCTGTATGACTTTTGTTGTTCCCATTTCATATGGTTTTGCCAAGTTATTACCCTCACTATCAAGATGATTCTTCATTACCATTAGAAGGAGTCATACAATGTTACCAGATATGGAGTACATCGACTTTGTACTTGTGTTCCATTTATTTCACAGTCAGGTGCTTTGTATAGATGTAGTGTGGACATTAGAATCAGGTACCCCTGACTCTCGGTGTAATGATTTCATTGGATCTAAATTAGATTGTCTCACTGTTGTCAGAACTCATTACAGGACACTTTACTCTGGTATGTAAGTTAAGGAAGCTAAACTATCACTCAAATCCATTCATGTAGCTCACATCCCCAATTTCAGGTCACTTGCTAGCTACAGTGGAAGAAGGGAGTTAGATATGTGTCTTTCCCTGTGACATTTTTCATATCATGCTATTGTTTTGTTCTTTTTTTTTCTGGGAGCAGGATTTATATCTAGATTTACTCTTTCATTTACGCTAGGTATAAGATCGAAAGTTTCATTTGGTCAATTTGAATGCATTGATGGTAAACCCTGAGTCACCAATAATGTAGTGTTGCATTAAAGAAAGAAATAAAAGAACTTTCCCTGGGTGTCATTTAACTGGATCAAGTCCAGATTTGAATTCTTTAAACCTCCCTGAGTCTTCCATCCTCTGGCTGTCTGTTTCATGAGTCTAAAATTATACCTACCTTACTGCTGTCTTGAGAATCTTTTCCTGTGTCTGTCCCCATGTTTGTGTATATGCATCGGTTGTGGGACTGTGTGTGTCTGTCTGTGTCCATGTGTGTCTCTCTATATTTTTTGAACAACACAGAAACCACTGCACAGGGAAGGAGAGGGGACTACTTTACAGAAATTTTTGAGAGTTTTACAAAGAATTAAGTAACTGACTCCAACTGACCCTGATTTATTGAGATAGCAGTGTTGCAAACATCGTTTATCAAGCAATATCTACACATTGTGTTGAACATTATCCATAAAAGTTCTCTTCAACATTCTCAGTGGATTCATTTTATGTTTGCCTTCAATGTCTATTTTTGCTACTTTCAGCAAAAGATTATTAGAATACACATGCATTGCTCAGGTCAGGGGCATTGAAGAGAATATAACTTAAGATTATAGTTCTGCATTAGTTTAGGGTGTAAACATTGATTAAAGGGGAAACACAAGACAAGTAAGGCTGATTGTTATATTGTTTGCTTAAAAGCAGGTTAAACAAGCAGACTGAGTACACAGTAGAACAGCAGTCTCAAGTCACCTCAACGTGTATTGTTAACTGTGGCCATGAGATCCTGTAAAAGCTCTGGTCTCCACTCGGACTACAAGAGTTATTTTTATAATATTGCACTGTCACAGTTTCAAACTAAGATAATTATTTTCTAAGCAAAGAAAAATTCCAAAGCTTCAGCTTGAAAGTTAGAAGTGACATGAAATATTTTAAGACAAGATTTAAAGAAATTAAATGTAAAAATGTGGGAATCAGACTGATGACATGGGCCACCAGGTAAAGGTGTTTTTCCCCAAGCCAGGCCACCTGAATTCGATCCCTGGAACACACAAAGTAGAAGGAGAAAAAAAAAAGAAAGACTCCCTCAAGTTGTCTTCTGACCATCATAAGTTCACTGTGGCATGTACACCACCCCACATATACACAAAATATAAAAAACATAAAAGTGAAAAAATAAAATGTTAGAATCTCATCCTGAGTTTATTGTTTTTGAAAGTAAAATCAATCAATTTCAAAAGTCTGTGGGAACTCTAAAAAAACTATCATTAAGCCTGCTAACTCATAAACTTCAATAACGTTTTTGGTTTATATGTCTTGATCCCTAGCTTTAAAATTGATTTGTAGGAAGTGGGGAGATAGCTTAGTGGGGTAAATGCTTGCTAAAAGAACACTAGAAGCTGAATTCAGATTCCAAGCACTCATAACATTTAAACCTTGTGTTACAAGTAAGCAGTCCAAGCACTATGTGGGACAATTATGTAGGTTCTAGGGGCTTGCTGTGAGTCTTAAATAAATTCTTAAATATGATTGAACTCAAATGCTTACCTCAGATACTTGGTTTCATGATTCATAAGAAACACAGTTAATGGAGTTACAGGTTTTCTGACTATACTGCTTCGCTTTGCCAGCTCTTTCAACACACACACACTCACACACACACTCACACACACACACACTCACACACACACTCACACACACACACACTCACACACACACACTCACACACAAACACACACACACTCACACACACACACTCACACACACACTCACACACACACTCACACACAAACACACACACACTCATACACACACACTCACACACACACTCACACACACACTCACACACACACACACACTCACACACACTCACACACACTCACACACACACACACACACACTCACACACACACACACTCACACACACACTCACACACACACACATCTTTAAATATTAAACTAGTTAATGCAAATTCTATAACAGAAGGTAAAATAATTCTATATTTTGAAGTTATAATTTTATTCTTCATGTGACTCCTGGAGGTTTGCATTAAGGGGATAGGATAGGCGAATGTTATATAACCTGACATGGCTGATGATTATGTCTATCTATTCCCAGACATGGCTTACTGCAGATCAAAGCTGGGTGAGGAAGCTCAGAGAACTCATCGCAGGTACCTCTGGATTCTAAGGCCATGGACTCACTACAACCTGTTAAAACATGGTCACTGGCTATCAATATGATTACAGTTTGCTTAATAGTTTTGTGGGTATTTTCTATACTCTCATACACATATGCTTGACCCTTCTTACAAGTCATTGAGAAATCTGTAGTTTCTTCTGCTATCACACCATTCCAACATTTCTAAAACAAAGCCATCTAAGGTACATAGAGTTAATAATTTGAATATTACAGAGAGCAAGCTAATAATTTAAATATTACAGAAAGCTAGCTGTAGTCATTTTATTGATGACTTTGGTTTTCCTTTTTTTGTTCGTTTGTCTGCTTGCTTGTTCTTTGGTTTGTTTCTGAGGTAGAGCATTGCTGTGTGTCTCAGGCTGGTCTCTAACTCATTATCCTTCTGCCTCTGCTTCCTGAGTGCTGGAACTGCAGAATGCATAGCCCTGTCCTAGTTGGCTCTCTATTACTACTGTAATCAACACCATGGCCAAAAGCAATTTGGAGAGAAAAGGGTTTGCTTAGCTTACACTGCCCTTCATTGTTCATCATGCCCTTAGAAAAGCTGAGGTACAAACTGGAGCAGAAGCCACGGAGGAGTGCTGCTTACTGAATTGCTCCCTATGGCTTGCTCAGTTTACATTTTATACAACCCAGGACCCAGAGATGGCACTAACTGTGGTAGGGTAGACTCTCCTATACCAATCACTAATCAACAAAATGCCCCGCACAGGTTTGTCCATAGGCTAATCTTTTAGAGACATTTTCCCAATTGAGGTTCCCAGTTTCCAAATGACTTCTGCTTGTGTCAGGGTAAAAATAAGTTACTAAGCATAGTCCTGCATGCTTAATTTACCAAAAGTTCTTAAACAGACTTAAAACTGCAAGACTTTTCTCTTTTTTTTTGATTTTTTTTATTTTTTCTAAATTTTTTTTATTTACATTCAAAATCATTTCCCCTTTCCCGTTTCCTCCCTCCCCGAAAGTCCCATAAGCCCCCTTCCCTCCCTCTTTTCCCCATTCAACCCCCTCTCCCTTCTCTGTCTTGGCATTCCCCTACATCCAGTCTTTCCAGGACCAGGGGTCTCTCCTTCCACCTTCTTGGAAATCTATTGATATGTGAATTGTGTCTAGGGTATTCCGAGATTCTGGTTAATATCCCCTTATCAGTGACTGCATACCATGTGTGTTCTTTTGTGATTGGGTTACCTCACTAAGGATGATATTTTCAAGTTCTGACCATTTGCCTAGGAATTTCGTGAATTCATTGTTTTTAATTGCAGAGTAGTATTCCATTGTGTAGATATACCACATCTTCTGAATCCATTCCTCCGTTGAGGGACATCTGGGTTCTTTCCAGCTTCTGGCTATTATAAATAAGGCTGCTATGAACATAGTGGAGCATGTGTCCTTATTGAATGTAGGTAAAGCCTCTGGGTATATGCCCAGGAGTGGTATAGCCGGATCCTCCGGGATTGTCATGCCCAGTTTTCTGAGGAACTGCCAGACTGCTTTCCAGAGTGGTTGTACCAGCTTGCAATCCCACCAGCATTGGAAGAGTGTTCCTCTTTCTCCACATCCTCGCCAACAACTGCTGTCTCCTGTGTTTTTGATCTTAGCCATTCTGACTGGTGTGAGATGGAATCTCAGGGTTGTTTTGATTTGCATTTCCCTAATGACTAAGGATGATGAACATCTCTTTAGGTGCTTCTCAGCCATTAGATATTCTTCAGGTGAGAACTCTTTATTTAGCTCTTTACCCCATTTTTTAATAGGGGTACTTGTCTCTCTGGAGTCTAACTTCTTGAGTTCTTTGTATATATTGGATATTAGCCCTCTGTCGGATGCAGGGTTGGTAAAGATCATTTTCCAGTTAGTTGGTTGTCACTTTGTCTTTTTGACAGTGTCTTTTGCCTTGCAAAAACTTTATAATTTAATGAGGTCCCATTTGTCAATTCTTGATCTTAGAGCATAAGCTATTGGAGTTCTATTCAGGAAATTCTCCCCTGTGCCCATATGTTCAAGGTTCTTCCCTAGTTTCCCTTCTATTAGTTTCAGTGTGTCTGGTTTTATGTGGAGGTCCTTGATCCACTTGGAATTGAGCTTAGTGCAAGGAGATAAGAATGGGTCAATTTGCATTCTTCTGCATGTTGACCTCCAGTTGAGCCAGCACCATTTGTTGAAAAGGCTATCTTTTATCCACTGGATGGTTTTATCTCCTTTGTCAAAAATCAAGTGACCATAGGAGTGTGGATTCATTTCTGGGTCTTCAATTCTGTTCCATTGATCTACATGCCTGTCACTGTACCAATACCATGCAGTTTTTAACACTATTGCTCTGTAGTACAGCTTGAGGTCCGGGATACTAATTCTCCCAGAGGTTCTTTTACTCTTTTCTCTTTTATGGATACACTTAGAAATAATTTTATATCTGATTTTTTCATTTAAAATATTTTTACCTATCTCTGTACAATACATTCTGTTTTAGAGGAGGTTAATTTAAAAAGTACACTTAGAAAATGTGTACAGTTGGGCGATTTTTCTCTAGAAAATTTTAAATTTCTTTTCCAGGTAGAGTGCTCTGAAATGATGTGTATACTGCATTTTAACTGAGTTGTAATACTTTTACATATGTTGTCAAAGGTGAACAGTGTGATAAGTTAAGACATATGATGTGTAAGGACCAAATCAAGATCATCAGCATTTTGGTATCTTTCTTGTAAGAAGCTATGGACATTTTTTCTTTCAGCTCTTTGTGAAATATTTAACAGATTCTTCAGAATTACACACACCCTACTGTGCCAGAGAATATTCATTCGAAGCAGTTCCTGCTTTCCACAACTGCAATACCCCCAAGAGTTCTAGCATCTACACTCTGGACCCTCCAGTGATCACTGCTCCCTTCAGAATGGTTTCAGTTCCTCTCAAGGTATTTCTGATATTTTTTATTAGATATTTTCTTTATTTACATTTCAAATGCTATCCCGTTTCCTGATTTTCCCTCCGAAAACCCCATATCCCATCCCCCCTGCCCCTGCTCACCAACCCATCCACTCCGGCTTCCTTGTTCTGGCATTCCCCTACACTGGGGCATCCAGGAATTTCTGATTTCTAATTGATTCATTCAATTTGGGGAATTTGCATTTTTCTACAAAATGATCTATTTTCAAATTATATGACTATATTAGCAAAATATTGACTATAATAATAGAAATTATTTCAATTGTCTCTGAATGACTTATCAAATTATTCATTGCTGTATTTGTGTCCAAATATTCATTATATTACCATTTTACTCATCACTATAATTTTGTGCATTGGGGAATCTTTTTCTTATGAGCATTTCTCAGGATTAGGTTCTGTTCTCTTTTTCAGTTAATTGCCCTTAGATATAAATACTTATACTTTTCAAAGATTTGTTAACTCATGTTAATTTCCCTTCTCTTACTTTCATTAAATTTTACCCTTATAATTCCAGAAGAATTGCTAAGGGATTAGCTTTATTACCTTTAAAAGAAATTTAAAGCTAGAAATGGAAATTCTTTTACTTTGATTAGTCACATAATGTACATTTATATGATTTTTTTTGCTTTTTCTTTTCTGAGTTTTTATTTGTCCTCAAATTCTAGTATATTTCTAAAACAATTTCATCTTGAATGAATTAAACTTTACTTAATTATAAATAAACTCCAGGAACATTTTTCATATTGTGTTGTAGAAATGCATATTTATTATTAAAACTATTGAATTGAATAGTTTAAAATTTCTCATAAAGTCAGAATCTGTCTGAAGGATACAATGTTCAGAACAAATATGCTTACATTAATGTGCCTGCTGTTTGAACAGAGCATAGAATTTGCATGCTGGCTTTGAAGTCCATCCAGTCACTGTTAAAGCCTGGCAGGACCATGCTTCAGCTAAGAAAACTCCCCTGCATTTATTCAACATTTTGGAGTCTATGGACCATTATTGAATAAACATTTAAATGCAATATCTAAAGTAATGGAGGGGAAATATTGTATGCAGAAAGCAAATGCTTCATGACAGTTACAATACTTTAAAAAAAACTGTTGAAAAACTTTCTGAAGTATAATTTTGATCAAATATTTGCCCCTCCCCCAATTCTTCCAAATTAGTCACAGTACTTTTAACTTTTAAAAGCTACCCATATGTGTATAGTATAATCCCTTAATAAATGATTCATTCTTCCTAATTTCTCCACAGTCCAAGAGTTTATATATGTTCTCTAAAGTATAAGCCTTATGTTTTCCTTTCATCAATGCGAAGTAAACTCTCTTTTTGGGAAAAATAGCCTTTAATTCTTTCACTGTTGACAATCTTGATGCTGGTAGCTATCCCTATGGTTACCTCATCCTTTCTCTTCCAACATTTATGCCATTGTGTGTTGTCGTGCACCATTCTGTGTGACACATATATGCTGCTGGGTGAAGATTTTATGAATGGCATGTGGTCTTCCAGCATAGAATTGTTATCTATAATTATTTTCTGCTTGGCTATAGTTTTATGAAAGTACATTGCTCCTTTACCTTTCCTGTTCTCCATATGGAATATCTTTTCCTTCTATGCATATTTTGAGATTTGTGATTTCTTGTAGGTTACATTTATCCCTAAGGAAGTTCCTATACATAATATCTACGAGTAAAACAATGACATATAGAAAACAGCGTACATTCAGATGCTGTCTTTATTCAGAGACAGTCATTCAGATGCTGTCTGTAACAGGAAACAATTATTCAGATGCTGTCTGTAATAGGTGACAGGGGAAAAAAATTAAGCCAAAATTTGCCTGAATAACAAAGAACAAATACTTCTTACCAGCCTCATTGCTTTGGATCAGAATCCCAGAATGTTCTCAGACAGTATCTGAATGCACTTTTCTCTGCTGCGGGAAGTCAGTATTTTAAAATACTGAGTTCTCTAACTTTCAAACAATCTGCTTAACCAAGAAGCTTCAGAAACTTTAAGGTCGTAAGTGTAACTCCTCCCTGAAGTGAAAACTTAAGGGTTCTTTGGAGAGTCAGTTGGGTTGGATGGTGTTTTGCTGGGCAAACACATGAAGAAGTGTTTTCCTGAAGAGGACACAGGTGAAGGACTAAGGCAGAAGGGATGTTTCACTGAAACAGACACAGGAGAAAGAATATTTTGCTAAAGCAAACATGTGAAAGAATACATTATGAAGGATTCTTTGCTCACAACACAAATGTATTGGTTCACCATACATTGCATAGTGGAGATGCATTTGTAAGGACTCTGCAGACTCAGGTTGATTGGATGCACATGCTAAGGCAAGATCCATCATGAAGCGAGACCCAAGCTGAGGCAAGGCATGTGGAATATACAAGACGTTTGGAGGGTATAACTCGGGCTCAATGGAGTGAAAGAGACAGAGCTTGGCTTGCTGGTACAGCTAGATGTGCAATGCTTATGGGTATCAAGTCTTTGCTGATCACCTCTGAGAAAGGCACAGCTGAGAATTTCAGGTTTTCCTGTTGGTCCCTCCTGCTGACTCCAGTCAAGGTTGAGCCTTGGCCTTTGCTAGGTAGTACCACTGTTGTTGATTCGTGTTTGCTATCCTGACTCTACTAAACAGGATTTCTGGTGTACCCATGAAGTGTCTGCAGATGGATTGAGCTGCCACTGCCTGCTGACCTATGAACTAAACTGCCAATTTCCAGACAACACAGATGGGAGTTGTTCCAAAAAAACCCTTTCTAAACAGGTCCATCTCCACCATATCCTTTCTTTTCCACTACCCCTGGTGGGTGGTGGGCTACAAGGGAGGCCAAAGTCTTTAAGAACCATCATTAAAAATAGGATTTGAAAAAATTAAAATTACTCCTCCCTTCTTCTATCCTTTTCCTCCTTCTTTCTTCCTTCTTATGTTTTAGTGCATGTTTGTTCTCACTTTATATAATTCCAGCCATGTCATGGAATTGTATATCTCTCGATGGAACCATGATTCTTTTGGATGGAAAAATTTTTCAGAAATCAAGATCTTGCTACTGAGGTCTATTGCAATAGTAAGCTAAACACATGTCTACAATTTGTGTCTATTGAAGTAAAATAGGATAGAAAAGATCACTTACTAGATATTGATTTATTGAATTATTTAGCGATTTACTTAAAATACTGCTTGTGATAGTTGTTGCCAAGCATGAGTTCACCTTGCTACCTGGAACAGAAGGACCTGGAGAAATAGCTAAAACACAATATGTTGTTCTCTTAGCAATGTGCACACAAAAACTTATAACCATCCCAATACCCACCCTGTGGACTGCGTAACGGTTGCTTTTTAAAAACAAAATTTCCAAGCTACTTGTCATAATTGCTTCTGAGAAACCCAGCATATTTTCTTGCTTGTCCTACCTTGTAGTTTTATACTCTATAGAGAGGAAAGAAGTTTTTCTGGAGCTATACTACTCCACCAGTAGGCATCTCTCTCTCTCTCTCTCTCTCTCTCTCTCTCTCTCTCTCTCTCTCTCTCTCTCTCTCTCTCTCTCAATTTTAACTTTTATTCATGACAGAAGTTTCCCCTACCTCCACTCTTCTACATTCTCTGCATCCATTAACTTAGATCTACTCCTCCTCTACTGGCCTTCAAAAAACAAAACAAAACAACCTGGGCTGCGGTGGCACACACCTATAATTCCAGCACTTGGGAGGCAGAGGCAGGCAGATTTCTGAGTTGGAGGCTAGCCTGGTCTACAGAGTGAGTTCCAGGATAGTCAGGGCCATACAGAGAAACCCTGTCTTGAAAAAAAAACTTCTGGGAATATCAACTAAACATAACAAATTACAATAAGGCTTGACATAATCCCTAATATTCTATTATCAAGGTTGAATGAGGCAGCCCAGCAGGAAGAAAAGGATCCCAAGTAAAGGCCAAAGAATCAGGGATACCCCAACTCCTTATTCTAGGGGTCCCACCAGAACACAACCATAGCATATATACAGAGGACCTAGAGAGGATCCATACAGTGTCTGTGTTTGTGGCTTCAATCTCTGTGAGCCTCTTCAGTTGATTCTTTGGGTTGTCTCATCAGTGTTTGAGTACTTTCAAGAGAGATTCTTGCAACATTGCCAAGTGAATCATTCCATATGCTTTCTGTTGTTTGGTTGTCATCTTCCCTTCTAGCAGTTAAAAAGTGGTTTACTCAGTCATTACATTCTAACATACATATATAGTAGTGTTATGACTATTCATCTACATCCTTGTGGGAACCAACCATTAATCAAAGAGCAGTGTTCATGTTACTTAATTTTGAATCTTCTAGACTCTAGTCATTTACAAAATGATTTATTTAAGAACATTTCCTCCCCCCTCTTAACTTAGTTTGTTTCATTCACCTATAATATAGCTAGATGGCATTGTCATGACTTACATTCCATCTCAGCATGCCCGTTACTCTAAATGATTCCTTATTTGTTTGTTTGTTTACTTATTTATTGGTTTTTCAAGACAGTGTCTCTCTGTATAGCTTTGGCTGTCCTAAAATTCACTTTGTAGACCAGGTGAACATTGAACTCAAACACTATTTCTGTTCAAAGTTTTGTAGCTTCTTATGACTATACATTATAGCATCACATGGCTTAGTTTTGCTTTCTTAAAATATACACTGTTTTTCATCTCTTCCAACATTCCTACCCTTTCCAAGTCATGGCCACTGTCCATTTTACTATCACTGTAATGTTACCTTATACGAAATATCATTATTTGCATAATATAACATATAGTCACACATTTAGAATCTTTCATTTATAACTACAGACTTAAGAATGTCCTATACCTTTTGATGCTTGAAGACTATTTCCTTTCAATTGGTGAATAAAATCCTTTGCTTATAGATCTATTAAGATTAAGAATACTGATACTTTTGGGCCTTTCATTTTTTGATAATTCTGGATAAAGCTTTTAGAAACATTTCTGTGAAGACCGTGGACCTCTGCTTTAAAATTCTTTTCATAAACATTTAAAAGGATGATTACCTGATTATAATCTGCAGGTATGTTTATCTTTATGAGAAACTGCCAAATTGTCTGCCAAAGTAACCATCATTTTGTGTCTGCGCTAGCAATAAATGAGCACTCTTGCCAGAATTCAAATCAACTTTCAAGGGTAGGGTTCTCTTTAAAGTACTCAGTGGTACCTTATTTGTTTTCCTTTATTGATTAATTGTGTTTTTATATCTTTTATTACACAACTTGCAAATAAAAACTATCACACACCAAAATGAACCAGAACAAAGTCTACACATTGGATTGTTTTTTGAGATCATTATATAATTACATAACTTCTTCCTTCCTTTCCTCCCTCCAAACATCTCCTTGTTCTCTTTCCTTTTTTTGTAAGAAATATATTTTTTTTATTTTCTAAGTTTTCTTATTTACATTCCAAATCATTTCCCCTTTCCCATTTCCTCCTTCCCCGAAAGTCCCATAAGCCCCCTTCCCTCCCTCTTATCCCCATTCAACCCCCTCTTGCTTCTCTGTCCTGGCATTCCCCTACCTCCAGTCTTTCCAGGATCCAAGAAGATGGAAGGAGAGACCCCTGGTCCTTGTTCTCTTTCAAATCCATATTCAACTTTTTCATTAACTGTTGTTTTGTGCATATATTTGTATGAATATACATACATATTTCTAAATATATCTTCTAAATCTAACCTGCTCATTCTCGATAAAGTTACTCTTTTGTATGTTTTCTGATCTGACCACTTGACATTGGATAACTAATTGGTGTACTCTTCCCTGGGAAAGATTATTCACTTTCAGCATTTCCTATTTGACTATAATTTTTCACTGTAGGTTTGAGAAGTTATGGCCTGTCCCCATCTACTTTTGCATGACTGTTGGTATTGTTGTTTTTCAGTTTGTGTTTAGGCAGTCATGTTTATAAGACTCTGGCATAACTTCTGACATTACTAGAAGAGAAAACCTCAGGGAGAAACTCCCTGATCCTGACTCTTACAGGCTTTCTGTCTCTCTTCTATATAATAATGGCCCCTGAACCTTTATTTGTAGATTATCTATTGGGACTGGGCTCTACAACTCTGCATTTTGTCTGTTTGTTGCTGTTGTTGCTGTTATTTTGTAATAGGCTCCATTTGTTGCAAAGAGAAGTTTACTTGATGTGCGGTAAGGGCAACAACACTTATCTATGGATGTAAGGATAAATGTTTATAATCTAATTAGGGACTATGTTAGTTTTAGTAAATAGATGTAGGTTCTCATTCCAAGATCCATGACATTGAAATTTATACTTTCGCTATTGAATACATTTTATGCACTTATACATCATGAAGACGTACAAACAAATTCTATGAATGATGTACACTTTGAATAGCATTTTAGTGTACAAACTCAATATACAACAATAAGAACCTTTTTAAATACACACAAACAAAACCAAACTTGAAAAAGAAATTAGGAAAAAATCTTCCACTTATAAGAGCAGGAAAAAAATGTACCTAGGAATAAACCTAACAAAAGAAGTGAGTGACTCTATACCAAAACTTTAAGATATTGCAAAAATGAATATTGAAGAAGGTACTTTGTGATAAAATTTCCATGCTCTTGGATTGGCAGAATTGACATTATGGAAACAGTTCTATTACCAAAGTTAACCTACCAATTAAATGCAATCACTCTCAAGTCAACATTTGATTGAGCCCAACCTTTGAGGGCTTTCTTCACAGAGCAGGAAAAAATTTGTATGGAAACACAGAAGACCACAAATATCCAAATCAGTTTCAAGCAGAAAATAACACTACTGAATATGCCACAAAACCTAACTTCAAACTATACAGCAGAGCCCTAGTGAAAAATACAACGTGTTACCAAATGTGAAGACTTCCACCCTAATAAACTAGAGGAGGGGACCCAGAAACAAATCCACACTTAACATTTAACAGAATGCCCAAAGCATATACACTCTAAAGCAGCAGTTTTCAACCTTCCTCATGCTGCTACCTTTTTAATACAAATTCCTCATGTTGTGGTGGCCCACAACCATAGAATTATTTCCATTGCTACTTCATAACTGTAATTTTCCTAATGTTACGAATCATAATGTAAGTATCTGATATATATGATATTTGGTGTGCAACCCCTGTTGAAGGCTTGCTGAGTCCTAAATTAGTCATGACCCACAGGTTGAGAAACCACTACTCTAAAAGAAGGTAGAAGATCAAAGTACTTTTGTATGCTAGCTAAGAGTTGAGTTCTGTAGCATTTCTCTCTTCTGCAATTGAGTCAGGGAGAAGGTATTATTTCCTCTAGATGACTGTCTTATTCTCAAGTTCTTTGACCATACTTTATATGCTCACATTCTTGTGCTTATCCTTGCCTTTTCTTTTAAATCAGTATTTGATGTTCACTCACCCAGCTCTTTTCTCCCAGAAATGCCTGTCATTCAGAGAACAATTGTGCTGTCTAATCACTGGGGCAGTGGAAGTGGCTTAGGCTAAAAAGGAAGGGTGACAGCATTGTTAGTGTCCATTAATGACAAGAGTTCACTGTTGGTAACACAACAACTCACTGATGAGACATTGTAGGCTGATGTGGGGTGGCTCCTGTGACCCTAGTGGGCTGCAGCAGCAGCAGCAGTGACAGTAGCAGCAGCAGCAGCAGTGGCAGCAGAAGCAGGGACAGCACAAGTATTTGTCTCCATTCACTACACTTTGGGAATGTGAAGAGCAAATGCTGGGGAGTTGGAGAGAGCATCTTAATTCAATGACACAGCAGTCTTTATCATTTTCCTTTCCTTCCATATCATCTGGTTGCTCAGACACAACTTCTAATCTGCCATCTTACCTGTCACCAGAACACTACTTTTTCTTTTCTTTATAAATCCTGAGTACTTTGTTATATTTTCAAGTCAAGTCAAAAGTAACTCAACCATAGTCTAAAGCCTCTGTCAGTATCTAAAAACAAATAAATCAATGGACCCCTTTATATCTTCTCTTCTTGGTCTGCTTTCTGTCATCCACAAGAAAATTATTCAGATGTATTTTTCATTATTACTTCCAATTACCATGGATTCTTTCTCAAGATATTCAATATTCTCAGACTAGATTTCCAGTCATTCATTTTGATCAGCTTTAACTTTTATTTCTCCCTTTCATTTCTCCTGAATTATAGCCCAGTATATTAAAACTGCCTTCCATATTCTAATTCAAGATTTCTGAATTTTATCTACTGATGGGATTTTGAGGTCAGGCAGAGCATCTGCCTGGGTTTCTGTTTTTGAATATCTTCTTAGTTCGTCCTACTTTTGGAATGGATCCATGTTCCCAGTTTTCAAAATCTTGTTTTATTCATAAAAATATTTTCTCTTTCAACTCTTTAAGATGGATCTAGTAACTACGACAGTCAGGTTATGTAAAATAATTTGAATTATGCTCATCTCCATCTAGCTTCAAATGAATGAGACTCAAACTATGATTTATTTATTAGGCTCTGTGCAATTACTGGGGGATTACTCCAATATGATTCTCTAACATTACACTGGCTACTCCCCCCCACCCAAATGTGCTCCTAAAATACGTGCTGTTCTAATCTTCCTGGGTTATTTTTGCTCTAGCAGTCTCGTGTCATAGAGAGGCATTTCTCTTGGGCACATACTGCTGGTCCATCATGACCAAGGAAGACCTCCTGTTCTCTCTGACTTCTCCTCCACATTAATTCTCTCTCTCTCCTCCTCCTCCTTTTCCTCATGGTTCCTACGTATGACCCCCACCCCCCAGCTCAGTATATTAAACTCCACCTCTTTCTATTCTCCCTAGTAATTGGTTATAGCCATCTTTATTTAATCAAAAGTTTTAAGTTGAGGAGTACAGCTCGTACAACAAAAGATGATGTACAAGGGAGTTGGCTCATTTTGGGGCGACTAGATCTTGGGGTACAGAATTTAGCATATAAATACAAGCAGCCCAGACCAAACCCCAAAACGATTCTGTGACTTTCTCCTTGGTCATTATAATGTTTATGAAGGAACTTTTATTTTTCTTCTTGGAAAATAGTAACTGTGGATACCAAAGCCCTTAAAACACAGCTACCTTATAGTGTTCCTTTTTCTAAGCACTGTTGAGCAAAGCACCAGCTTGGTCTTCCTCCTTACTCTAATGAACTTTTAGGGGTTGCAGTCTCTCATAGACAGCAAAGAAGTTTAGAGTGGGCCAACAACATTTCACTACTTTAGGATGAAATTCATTAACACAGAAAAATAGATGTCTTCTCATTAGCAAAAACCAAATCTAGAATTTCTAATCCACAAGAGGTAAGAATTTTTATGTTATTTATTCTTCAGGCAAACACTTATTTATTTGAATAATAAGTTGAGTTGAATCAATATGCTAATTTCTCTTACAGTCTAATTCCTATTTCTTTTTATGTTCTTTTAATTATGAAGTTCTTCCCACAGCTCAACAATATGTTGACTGTAGGTCTTGTTTTTGTCTTTTATAACCAGCGGTCATATTATTTCCTGTGTCTCCATAGGTGCCCCAATGGGAACTGAATTCATGAAATCTAGCCAAATGCAGTCATATAATGACAAGGAATATTTGAGTAGAAGCATAGAACTTTTTTTTACAAATATGTCATAATATGCTAAAATGTAGAGAAGAAAATGCTCATGTGGACCTGGGACACAGTAGTTAAGAGCTTTTACCACTCTTGTAAAGGACTTGAATTGGATTCCTAGCACCTCCATGAAGTAGTTCACAAAC
Organism: Tokudaia tokunoshimensis; assembly: GCA_036184795.1. Taxonomy (NCBI): domain Eukaryota; kingdom Metazoa; phylum Chordata; class Mammalia; order Rodentia; family Muridae; genus Tokudaia; species Tokudaia tokunoshimensis. The sequence continues at coordinate 23,990,589 of BTHU01000008.1, forward strand.
AGATGTCACTCCTGCTCCAGGGGATATATCATCCTCTTCTGTCCTTCACAAACACTACAGGTATATACTCAAATTCCTACACATGGGTCTCCATGCATGTGCATAATTAAAAAAAATCTTTTTTTTTAACAGATCAGGGCAGCTGCACATATGAACTCATAGAAGTTGTGACTCCATGTACAACACTTGTGCATGTCCAAACCAGACCAAATCCCAGCATAGATAGGAGAGTTGGGCATGAGATTCCACCCACCAGGCCTGGAGTTACAGTCAATTCTTAGCTGCTGGGAGGAGAAGGGTAAGTGCTCCCTAAAAGGGTAGCCCCTAATAAGTGAACCATGCTTTTAAGCACCACAAACTGGCCTTGATAAGAAAATAAATAAATAAAACAAAGAATACAAAGTTGGGTGAGAAGGAAAGGGAAGGTGGATTTGGAAAGACTTCGAGCAAGGGTCTATGATCTAAGCACACTGTACAAAATTCTCAAAAAACTAAAAACAAAAATATTATATGCATAGAAATAAATTTTTCTAAAAATCACAAATCATACAAAGCAGAGTATGTTTATAATAATTTTATTTGATAAATTAAGTATACAATGTAGAATATTAATGAACTGTGGTACCTAAGATTTGTATATTGATCCAGTGCTGTTTATGAACAGGATGTTTTTAGTGCTCTGAAGTCTAAATCACAGTTGAAGATGCATGAGCAGAAACTGAATGATCAATAGTAACTTGGAAATTATAAAGTGTGGAATAAAATGCATGTCTCTAGAACTTTCCTTTAATTCATAAAGATTACCATATAATTTAAAAGTATTTTTAATCAATTTTATAGACTATAGCGGTATAATTTTCATATACATAAATTTTCAGAGGTAGTCATCTAAAGTGCTGTTTGAAGACATGGTCAGTACATATACTCACGCAACCAGTAATACTTCAGTTATGCTCGCTCCAGAAGTTCCATAATCGTCTCCTGACAAGAAGTCAATGCACTGGAAAACACTGGTGTGATTCACTCAGTAGAGCTTTGGCTTTTATAGAATGCTGTGTAAATAGGATCATACAGAGTAACCATTTCTGTGCCTGGCTTCTAGCATGTGACATGTTACCTGGTTTAATCTGTGATTGGGTGTCTCCACTTATTCTTTATTGCTGAACAGCTCACTGCATGGAGAGCTGACATTGTGTTCATTTGCTCAGTCATTCCTGAGCATATGTGCCCTATGCATTTATGGGTGATGCTGCCATCGACATTTGTATGAGATAGTTTAGAAGATGTGGGTTTTCAGAGCCCTTGCGTAATGGAATTATTGGATATTGTGACAAGTTTTTTCTAACTTTTAAATTTTTCATTAGTCTCTCTGTGTGTATAGGTCACAGCTCATGTGCCATACCACATGTGCAGATATCTGAGGACAATTTGTGGCAGTCATTCCACCATGTGTGTTCTGGAGATTGAACTCAGGTTTTCAGGCTTGACATTACCCACTGAGCCATCTTTCTGGCTGTACTTTTCACTTTTCAAGTAACTTCTAGCATGTTTACTGGACTTGGTGCATATTTTAAATTTGTACTAACATGAGGACTATTCATTCCCATTGTTATATTGATCTTCATATTGTCAACCTTAAAAAATAACTATTCTGAATATGAAGGGCACATTTAAAGACAAAAGCCATGTTGGTTGTCTCCTCAAGACTACAAGCATCCCTGTGTGTCTCAGATTTATTCAGCTTACCATCCAGTCAGGCATTCATGTAACATTGATTACCTGTTCTTTAATAAACATGTTGCCTCTCATTTTCAAAATCTTCCTGTTTCCTAAGTGTTTTCCACCACTGCCCTTCCTCTGGTTCCGGGTGCCTCCCTATCATCCCTTCCCACCACTGGCCATTGCCACTTTCCAGGCCCAGTCCCACCAGGGCCAACCACCTGCATCCTAGCCAGCAGCAGCTTCATAAGCAGCATCACTTCATCCCATCCAAACTGCAGAGGGAGGACAAGATAATACGCCACCTGAGAACTCAAAGGTCCCTGATGGGCTTCCTGGAATAATGATGTGTTCGTTTGCATTAGATTTGTTAACCTTGGGGCTTCCTATACCAGTGGACACAAGAACACATACAGTGCATGCAAGATATGGGGGATACTAAATCAGGAGTACTTCATGAAGCCAGTCTTTCAGAGAACTTTCAAGGACCAAACAGAGCAAGAAATGGAATTGTTTAGCGGAGATAAATAAGAAAAGTCAAAACAACATGGTGAAAATACTGCAGCTATTACTGTTACAAATAAAGAAAGGGGGCAGGATAGAGGGAAGGAGCCAGAGAAGCCTGTAAAACCACTGAGAACTGAAAAGCTGCAGAGGGAAGAAGATCAATCATTTGAGACTAAGAAAATTGCCAACCTGAACAAAGCTGCAGAATCCATAATTGATCTTTTGGGACTTGATGACCCTGCCAAAATCCAGTGGCCAATGGGAACACCACCACAGCACCATTTCAGAGTGGTGACTTGGATATTTTAGTTTCTGATCACTTGCCTACAGCTGTCCTGTCCCTGATGAGAGGACTTACTTGTCTGCAACAGCTGTTACCCTATCTGTCATAACAAGTGGGGATCTGCATCTGCTCATTAAGATCCAAATCCTTTTTTTATATATTTTTATTTACATTCAAAATCATTTCCCCTTTCCCATTTCCTCCCTCCCCGAAAGTCCCATAAGCCCCCTTCCCTCCCTCTTTTCCCCATTCAACCCCCTCTCGCTTCTCTGTCTCGGCATTCCCCTACATCCAGTCTTTCCAGGACCAGGGGTCTCTCCTTCCATCTTCTTGGAAATCTATTGATATGCATATTGTGTCTAGGGTGTTCCGAGATTCTGGGTTAATAGCCCCTTATCAGTGACTGCATACTATGTGTGTTCTTTTGTGATTGGGTTACCTCACTAAGGATGATATTTTCAAGTTCTGACCATTTGCCTAGGAATTTCGTGAATTCATTGTTTTTAATTGCAGAGTAGTATTCCATTGTGTAAATATACCACATCTTCTGAATCCAGATCCAAATTCTAAGTCAGAAGAAATGGGTACGATGTACTCTCCAAAGACCTGATCTTAGTTCTCTGTAGAGCAGGAACCACACAACAAAGCATTCCTTGTGGGTTCTTGGGATTCACAAATACACTGTTTCTTTCCCAAGCAGCAGCTGCATTTCAAGGCTTTCCTTGCATGAATATACCAGTTCCTGCAGCTCCCTCACTTGTAGGAATTGTGATGGGACAGAGTACAAGCCTCCTATGCCCAAATGGTTTATGGAAATCACCCAAACTAGAATGATGCTGCTTCCTCAGAAGGATGTTGTCTCCCAGGTGGAATGGTGGGACAGATGGATACAACACAGAGTAAGTTTCACCTGCTGCAAGCCAAGCAACCTCTGTAAAACCTCTCAGTGACACATCAACAGGGTGGCCTGGAAGTTCCTCAGGTCAGGCTCAGCACTCAACTGTGAATATGGAAGCCAGAACGAACTCCCTGCGTTTCTCATCCAGCAACTCATCCAGCTCTCCTTTACAAATTTGTTTCCTCCACCCCCAATTGTTCACACTAAGAATTACCTTCTTGTGGGGGGCGGGGTTGGTAAGCAGGGGGAGGGAGATGGGATGGGGGGTTTTCAGAGGGGTAATGAGGAAATGTTGCAAGATATTTCCCATCCATTCACATTAAGGCAGTGAGAGGTCAGTGATTGGAGGAGAGAGAGAGGAGGAGGAGCTAAGGTGGGTCGGTGGACTGCAGGAGCAGAGAAGAGAGGGAGACATGGATATCCAGATTGCTTCAGGCATATTTCTGGTGTTTTGGAGAGGTTAGAAATATTAGGATAAGCCTTTATCATTGTAAACTGGCATTATGAAATTAGGAGTTTCTTATACATAAACATATTTGGTTAACTATTCAAGTTTAAGAGTCATGCTTTACCAGGTTATTGGAAGGAATGGGTGCTGGGCAGAAGCATGGGACTCCCACCATTTACAAAGTCTATGACGGAGTGGAAACACAGCCGGGATTCCGTGAGAGCTAGCTAGAGAGATTGGCTCAGCAGCGACAGTGAGAACTGCCCTGAGTGAGACCTGCCAGGAATTGGTGTGGAGGCTCGGCAAGGTGGTACAAATTTATAAATATTTAACACTACAAGGAAAGGGGATGACATTTGACATGTAAAAAAGCAAATATCTAATAAGGAAAAAGAATCACCTGTTTGACCCTGTTGTTCTCTGCTGGTTAAGTGTCATATGGAGGAAGCAGCTTTGCTCATATTTTCTGTGATATCATAAGCAATATTGAGATGACCCTGAGTCAAATTGCACAACCAATTGTACTCTCAAAAATATAGCACGAGTGTTTGCATAAAGGGAAGTATTATCACTTTAGTAATACTTCTGATAGTGTAGCACAATCCCCTACATACAGTCATCCGGCAGGGAGGTACTGTGCAATGAGATGCTTAATCACATAAACAGATTGTAAGTGTGTAACTGAGTACTGTTTTCTAGTGCGTTGAAGTCTTCCACATTACCCCTCTCTTCACTGTGCTCAACAAGGAAATGTGGTTAGTGAATGGAAGGTGGTAATAAAAAAGTTAATTTAATGAATGTTTTAAGAAAGATTTTATCTATTTCTTCTTATGTACATAGTGTGAATGTGAAGTCCTTTGTCTGTACAATATGCAGAAAGTATCCCTGAAGCAAATCCATTTGTTGATTTTTTTCTGGGGGGGGGGCAGGTTTTCTCTGTGTAGCTCTGGCTGTCATATAACTTGTTTTGTAGACCGGACTATCTGTGAACTCAGAGGTCTGCCTGCCTCTGCCTCTTAAGTGATTCAACTAAAGGCATGGGCCACCACTGCCCAGCTGAAACAAAGCTACTTTTAATTCCTGAAGATATATCCATGTTTGTGACAGTAATTTATATTTCATGGTATATAGTATTAGCAAAATATTATTTCCCAATATTAGATGAATTTTCATGCCAATCAAAAAAAACTTATTATTAATTTCTGTTAAAGTTGTAACTTTTCTGCAACCCAATTTCCTTGTTTCATATAAAATTGGGTTTCTGTCTGCTGCTGGAGAACATCCTTGGCCACAGGGCTGTATACTCAGGTGGCAGGGGTGGTGGGTGGGGGATAGCTAGTCTTTCAGGAGTGTGGACAGGCCTGAGAGTGCAGGTAGGACCACCTCTGCTGCTCAGGGGAACCCACCTGAAACCAGCAAGACACAAGAACCCAGGGACACCCTGGGATAGGAGACTTCTGATTTCTATCTGTGCCCAGAGCTGATCCTGGGCCACAGAGCTACATACACAAATATCACCACTAGGGAGCTGGTCTCCCAGGAGTGCCTATACACCTGCATACAAAGAAAGAGCTGGTCTCCCAGGAGTACTGATACACAGGCTTGCAAGACAAACAAGATACAGTCAGAGACAGCAAGACCAGCTTACATCAGTGATAAACAGATGGCCTAAGGCAAACTTAAGAGCATTACCAACAGAAACCAAGGTGACATGACACCATCCAAACCCAATTCTCCCACCACAGCAAGTTCTGGATACCCCAACATACTGAAAAAGCAAGATTTGAATTTAAAATCACATCTCATAGAGGGCTTCAAAAAGGACATAAATAACTCCCTTAAAAAAATACAGAAAACAAGAGTAAATAAGCAGAATCCCTTAAAGAGGAAACACAAAAATACCTTAAGGAATTGCAGGAAAACACAAACAAACAAGTGAATGAACTGAACAAAACCATCCAGGATCTAAAAATGGAAGAAGAAACAATAAAAATTACAAAGGGAAACAACTCTGGAAATAGAAAACTTAGGAAAGAAATCAGGAACCAAAGATGCAAGCATCAACAACAGAATACAAGAGATAAAAGAGAGAATCTCAGGTGCAGAAGATACCACATAAAACATTGACACAACAGTCAAAGACAATACAAAATGCAAAAAGCTTCAAAACCCAAAACATACAGGAAATCCAGGACACAATTAGAAGACCAAACCTAAGAATCATAGATATAGAAGAGAGTGAATATTTCCAGCTTAAAGGGCAAGGAAATATCTTCAAAAAAATTATAGAAGAAAACTTCCCTAACCTAAAGAAAGAGATGCCCAAGAACATACAAGAAGCCTATAGAACTCCAAATAGATTGGAACAGAAAAGAAATTCCTCCTGTCACATAATAATAAAAACAGCAAATGCACTAAGCAAAGAATATTAAAAGCAGTAAGGGGAAAAGTTCAAGTAATATATAAAGGCAGACCTATGAGAATTACACCAGACTTCTCACCAGAGACTGTGAAAGTTAGAAGATCCTGGGCAGATCTCATACAGACCCTAAGAGAACACAAATGCAAGCCCAGACTACTACACCCAGAAAAACTCTCAATTACCATAGATGGAGAAACCAAGATATTCCATGGAAAAACCAATTTTATACAATATCTTTCCACAAATCCAGCCCTACAAAGGATAATAGATGGAAAGCGCCAATGCAAGCAGGGAAACTACACCCTAGAAAACGCAATAAAGTAAACTTCTTTCAACAAACCCAAAAGAAGATAACCACACAAACATAAAAATAACATCAAAAATAACAGGAAGCAACAATAACTATTCCTTAATATCTCTTAACATCAATGGACTCAATTCCCCAATAAAAAGACATAGACTAACAGACTGGATACATGAACAGAACCCAGCATTTTGATGCATTCAGGAAATGCACCAAGGAATTGGAAAACAATTTTCCAAGCAAATGGTCCCAGGAAACAAGCTGGAGTAGCAATTCTAATATAGGATAAAATTGATTTTCAACCAAAATTCATCAAAAAAGACACAGAAGGACATTTCATACTCACCGAAGAAAAGATATACCAAGAAGAACTCTCAATTCAGAACATCTATGCTCCAAATGCAAGGGCAGCCACATTCATAAAAGAAACTTTATTAAAGCTCAAAGCACACATTGTACCTCACACAATAATTGTGGGGAACTTCAACACCCCACTCTCATCAATGAACAGGTCAGTGAAACACAAACTAAACAGAGACACAGTGAAACTAACAGAAGTTATGGACCAAATGGATTTAACAGATATCTATAGAACATTTCATCCTAAATCAAAAGAATATACCTTCTTCTCGGCTCATGGTACCTTCTCCAAAATTGACCATATAATCGGTCACAAAACAGACATCAACAGATATAAGATTGAAATAGTCTTATGCCTCTTATCACATAACTATGGATTAAGGCTGGTCATCAATAGCAACAAAAACAACAGGAAGCCCACATACACATGGAAGCTGAACAATAGTCTACTCAATGATGACTTGGTCAAAGAAAAGATAAGGAAAAAAATAAAAAATTTCTTAGAATTTAATGAAAATGAACGCACAACATACTGAAACTTATGGAATACAATGAAAGCAGGGCTACGAGGAAAACTCATAGCTCTGAGTGCCTCCAAAAAGAAACTGGAGAGATGGTCTTTCCCTCAGACTCTGCTCAACCTTTTGTCTTTGTATCTCGTTCTGTGGGTATTTTTATTCCTTTCTACAAAGGACCCAAGGATCCATACTTTGTTCTTCCTCCTTCTTGGGCATCATTTGATAGGTGACTTGTGTCTTGGGTATTCCAAGCTTCTAGCCTAAGGGATGCATCCTATATACAGTAACAAAACCCAGACACTATTACGGATACTCACAAGTGCTGGATGACTGGAGCTGGATACAGCTATCACCTGGGAGGCTCTCCTAATACATGACAAAAACAGAGGGGGACACTCTCAGCCAGCCATTGAACTGAGCTCAGGGTCCCCAATGGGGGGGCCAGAGAAAAGACCCAAGGAGCTGAGGGGGTTTTCAGCACCACAGGAGGTATAACAATATGGGTCACCCAGTACTCTCAGAGCTCCAGGGACAAGACCATCAACCAAAGAGAACACATGGAGTTACCCATGGCTCCAGACACATAGCCAGCAGAGGATGGTCTTGTTAGACACCAAAGGGAGGAGAGGCCCTTGGTCCTGGAAAGACTTGATGCCATAGTGTAGAGGAATACCAGGACAGGGAAATGGGGGAGGGTTGATTGGGGAAGGGGAGATGGCTTACAGGATTTTTGGGGGAGGGGGGAACCAGGAAAGGGGACAACATTTGAAATGTAAATAGAGAATGTACCTAATAAAAAAAGAAATTGGAGAGAGCATATACTAGCAGCTTAACAGCACACCTGAAAGCTCTAGAACAAAAAGAAGCTAATACAACCAAGAAGAGTACATGGCGGGAAATAATCAAACTCAGGGCTGAAATTAACCAAGTAGAAACAAAGAAATATACAAAGAATCAACAAAACCAGGAGCTGATTCTTTGAGAAAATCAATAAAATAGATAAATCCTTAGGAAGGCTAACCGGAGAGTGCAGAGAGAGTATCCAAATTAACAAAATCAGAAATGAAAAGGGAAATATAACAACAGAAACTGAGGAAATTACAAAAATCATCAGATCCTACTACAAAAGCCTATACTCAAAACAATTGAAAAATCTGGATGAAATGTACAATTTTCTAGACAGATAACAATACCAAAGTTAAATCATTATCAGCTAAATGATCTCAAAAGTCCCATAGCCCCTAAAAAAATAGAAGCCATCATTGACAGTCTCCCAACCAAAAAGAAGCCAGGACCAAATGGGTTTAGCGCAGAATTCTATCAGACCTACAAAGAAGATCTAATGCCAATACTCTTCAAACTATTCCACAAAATAAGACAGAATGAACACTCCCAATTCATTCTATGAAGCCACAATTATGCTTATACCTAAGCCACACAAAGACCCAATAATGAAAGAGAACTTTAGACCAATTTCACTTATGAATATCGATGCAAAAATAATCAATAAAATTTTTGCCAACCAAATCTAAGAACACATCAAAATGATCATCCGTCATGATCAAGTAGACTTCATCCCAGGGATGCAGAGATGGTTCAATATCCAGAAATCCACCAATGTAATCCACTACATAAACAAACTCAAAGAAAAAAAAACACATGATCATTTCATTAGATGCTGAAAAAGCATTTGACAAAATTCAGCATCCCTTCATGGTAACAGTCTTGGAAAGATTAGGAATTCAAGGTCCATAACTAAACATAGTAAAAGCAATATACAGTAAACCAGTAGCCAACATCAAACTAAATGGAGAGAAACATGAAGCAATCCCACTAAAAGAAGGGACTAGACAAGGTTGCCCTCTCTCTCCATATCTATTCAATATAGTACTTCACGTTCTAGCTAGAACAATCAGACAACAATTGGATGTCAAAGGGATACAAATTGGAAATGAAGAATTCAAAATATCAGTATTTGCAGATGATATGATCATATACTTATGTGACCCCAAAAACTCAACCAGAGAACTCCTAAACAACTTCAGCAAAATGACCAGATATAAAATTAATTCAAACAAATCAGTAGCCTTCCTATAATCAAAGGATAAAGAGGCTTAGAAAGAAATTAGGGATATGACACCCTTCACAATAGTCACAAACAATATAAAGTATCTAATATCTGTATGACAAGAACTTCAAGTCTCTGAGGAAAGAAATCTAAGAAGACCTCAGAAGATGGAATGATCGTCTATTCTCGTGGATTGGCAGATTAATATAGTAAATATGGCCATCTTGACAAAAGCAATATACACATTCAATGCGATCTCCATCAAAATCCCAACTCAATTCTTTATAGAGTAAGAAAGAGCAATTGTTAAATTCATCTGAAATAACAAAAAATCCAGGATAGCTACAACTATTCTCAAAAATAAAAGAACTTTTGGGGGAATCAGTATCTTGGACCTCAAGTTGTACTATAGAGCAGTAGTGATAAAAACTGCATGGTATTGGTACAGTGACAGACAGGTAGAACAGTGCAATAGAACTGAAGACCCAGAAATGAACCCACACACTTATGGTCACTTGATCTTTGACAAAGGAGCCAAAACCATGCAGTGGTTAGATAGCCTTTTTATCAAATGGTGCTTGTTCAACTGGCCATTAGCATGCAGAAGAATTCAAATTGACCCATTCTTATCTCCTTGTACAAAGCTCAAGTTCAAGTGGATCAAGGACATCCACATAAAACCAAACATGCTAAAACTAATAGAAAAGAAAGTGGAAAATAGCCTTGAGCACATGGGCACAAGGGAAAGTTTCCTGAATAGAACACCAATAGCTTATGTTCTAAGAACAAGAATTGATAAATGAATCTCATAAAATTATAAAGCTTCTGTAAGGAAGAGGACACTGTCAATAGGACAAAACAACAACCAACAAATTGGGAAAAGATCTTTACCAACCCTACATCGGACAGAGGACTAATATCCAATATATACAAAGAATTCAAGAAGTTTGACTCCAGAGAACCAAATAAGCCTATTAAAAAATGGGGTACAGAGCTAAACAAGAATTCTCAACTGAATTAATTGAGTTAATTCTGAATGGTTGAGATGCATCTAAAGAAATGTTCAACATTCTTAGTCATCAGAGAAATGCAAATCAAAACCACCCTGAAATTCCACCTTACACCAGTCAGAATGGCTAAGATAAAAAACTTGGTTGGTAGAAGGTGCTGGCGAGGATGCGGAGAAAGAGGAACACTCCTCCACTGCTGGTGGGATTCCTAGCTGGTACAACCATTCTGGAAATCAGTTTGGTGGTTCCTCAAAAAAATGGACTTTATGCTACTGGAGGACCCAGCTATACCACTCCTGGGCATATACACAGAAGATTCTCCAACATGTAATAAGGGCACATGCTCCACTGTGTTCATAGCAACCTTATTTATAATAGTCAGAAGCTGGAAAGAACCCAGATGTCCCTCAACAGCAGAACTGATACAGAAAATGTGGTACATTTACACAGTGGAGTACTACTCCACTATTAAAAACAAAGAATTGATGAAATTCTTAGGCAAATGGATGGAACTAGAAAATATCATCCTGAGGGAAGTAACCCAATCACAAAAGAACACACATGGTATGTACTCACTGATAAGTCTATATTAGCCCAGAAGCTTGGAATACCAAAGATACAATTCACAGACCAAGCAAAGCTCAAGCAGAGGATGGCCATGTTGGTCATCAAAGGGAGGAGAGGCCCTTGTTTCTGAGAAGGCTGGATGCCTCAGTATAGGAGAATGCCAGGACAGGGTAGAGGGAGTGGGTAGGTTGGTGAGTAGCGGGAGTGGGATGGGATAGGGGATTTTCAGAGGGGAAACCAAGAAAGGGGATACCATATGAAATGTAAATAAAGAAAATATCTAATAAAAGAAAGAAAAAAATTGGGTTTTAGCTATGATGAATGGGGCAATGTAGTTACACTGAAGCATCAGTTATTCTGGAATGAACTACTAGGGTCTATCTTGGGTCAATTTCTGCGTTCTTAATTTTTTGTTTTAATATTTTTTTTTGCAGTTTATACTAGTGTCCTGAGCAGAAAATTCCCCTTCTCCCCCCTTTTTACCACATATTGCCAGGAGAGAAAAGACACTCTTAGTGTCTTTGTGTAAGTTGATATATTAGCTACTTTTATCACACTGTACCCCCAATACTCCACAGGAACAACTTAAAGGAAGGAAAGTGTATGGTGGGTGATGAGTTTCTAGGGTTTCAGTCATCACAATAGGGGAGGCATGGTGGGGCAGCCTAGTTCATCAGTACGGGTGGCCACTGCTCACATCCTAGTGGACCAGAAAGCAGAAGCAAGATAGGCTGTAAAGGATTGAGTGAGAATAAACATCAAATTTCTGCCCTTAGGAACCCAATTCTACCAGCTAAACCCCACCTCCTGTAAGTTCCTTAAGATCACAAGACAGTTTTGCTCTTTAGGGAACAAATATTTAAAACATGAGCCGTGGGTCATATTTGAAATTGAAAACATACATTAGAAAGAGCTTGCACATTCATACACACACACACACACACACACACTGATGATAATTGCCCCCTTTTATCTGACTGAACCAGGTTATGGAGTCCTTGGCAGAGAATATGACTTAGGCTATATACATATGAGATCTGGGAGTTTTAAAAGAATGGTCCACTTTTATGGTACATTTAGTCAAGAGAAATAGAAGGTAAGTCACAGTAAGACTGATCTATGTCTGCCTTGAGTGAACAGTAAAAAGGGATGTGACAAATATGAACAGTGAATAATGTATGTGTCTGTGGGTGAATCACATGTTATTTTAAAGATAATGATATTCCATTACTCTCTGTCTTCAGTTACAATTTTAATATAAAAGAAAATGGTCAAAAATGAAACTAATAATAAGGATAAGGTTTCTTTATTGAATATTTGAATAAGCCATAGGAAAAATATTATTTTTAGTTCAATTTCCCTTATGATATTCAAAGTAGAAAAAACATTCTCTGACTGGGAATGTTGAAATCAAATTAAGAGAGACTCAAAAACTGTTTGATACTGTTTCTAGATGAGAAAGACAGTGAATGATTTGGCTAAAATTGTGGCAAGAGTTTTAACTGTGTTTGAGCACATAAGGCACCACAGTGGTGCTTACTAATGATGTTCTATCCTCTCCCAATAAAGCTGTAGCATTAAATTGATTAATACAAGACAGATTTTACATAAGGTTGTAATTATCAGTAACGTGTGAGTGTTTCATAGAAACACACTACAAGCTTCAAGTGGAGAACAATCTCCATTTTTGTTATCTGTGTTTACATTATTATCTGTCAAATAACTCTGGTTTGCTTTACTTGCTGTGATCTGTGCTTTTCATAAAAGTCACTCTCTCCTGAGATAAACAAGTCTCCAAGTAAAGACAAAAAATGAGCAAATCATTAGGTACTCTGGATATTATTAGAAGGATAAATATTTCTTCCGTCTCTGGCTTTAAAAATAAAAGCTAATTGTACATACAACACAAAATTATCCCTGAGGAGAGATACAAAAAATTCTAAAAGAAGCCATTCTAAGCACTCTCAGCGAGAACCCATATTTCATGTCTTCAAGGAAGAATTTTATTTTCCTGTTTGTGGATTTTTGTACTTAGTTGTATTAAAATGAACCCAATTCCAAATTCATCATGCCTTTTGAAATGTCTTTATTTTACTTTGGTCATAATATTTTTGCTACTGCCCTCATCATACAGATGGCTTCAGAGAAGTTAGGAAAGAAAATACTGTGTAACAATACCAGTCAAGATTCCATCACATATATCAAACCCAGAATTTGCACCCAGGGATTTTTATAAGACAATTTCAAATGTTCCTTCTGTCTTGCATGCTGATAACATCTATAGAGGTAGAATTTTAGAAATCAGAAGAATAGAAGTACTCAGAAACATTAGTGGGAGGTTTTTGCTTTTTTTTAAGGAGATGTTTTTATTAGGTATTTTCTTTATTTACATTTCAAATGTTATCACCTTTCCTTGTTTCCCCTCTGAAAACTCCCTATCCCACTCCCCCTCCCCCTGTTTCTATGAGGGTGTTCCCTCCACCCACCCACCCACCCACTCCTGCTTCCCTGTCTTGACATTCCTCTACACTGGGGCATCGAGCCTTCACAGGACCAAAGGCCTATCCTCCCACTGATGTCCCACAAGACCATCCTCTGCTACATATGCAGCTAGAGACATGGGTCCATCCATGTGTACTCTTTGGTTGGTGGTTTAGTCCCTGGGAGCTTTGGAGTATCTGGTTGGTTCATATTTTTCTTCCTCCTATGGGGCTGCAAACCGCTTCAGCTCACACCAAGGTATGTTATATTATTTGTGACTATTGTGAAGGGTGTCATTTCCCTAATTTCTTTCTCAGCCTGTTTATCCTTTGAGTAGGGGAAGTCCACTGATTTGTTTCAGTTAATTTTATACCCATCCACTTTGCTTAAATTGTTTATCAGGTTTAGGAGTTCTCTGGTGGAATTTATGGAGTCACTGAAGTATATTGTCATATCATCTGCAAACAGTGATATTTTTACATCTTCTTTTCCAATTTGTATCCCCTTGACCTCCTTTTGTTGTCTAATTGTTCTGGCTAGGACTTTGAGTACTTTATTGCATAGGTAGGAACAGTGTGGGCAGCCTTGTCTAGTCCCTGATTTTAGTGGGATTGCTTCAAGTTTCTCTCCATTTAGTTTGATGCTGGCTATTGGTTTTCTGTATATTGCTTTTATTATGTTTCATTATGGGCCTTGAATTCCTAATCTTTCCAAGACTTCTACCATGAAGGGATGCTGAATTTTGTCAAATGCTTTTTCAGCATCTAATGAAATGATCATGAGATTTTTTTTTCTTTAAGTTTTTTTATGTAGTGGGTTACATTGATGGATTTCTGGATATTGAACCATCCCTGCATCCCTGGGATGTAGCCTACTTGATCATGATGGATGATCGTTTTGATGTGTTCTTGGATTCGGTTTGGGAGAATTTTATTGAGTACTTTGCATTGATATTCATAAGTGAAATTGTTCTGAAGTTCTCGTTCTTTGTTAGATCTTTGTGTGGTTCAGGTATAAGTGTAATTGTGGCTTCATAGAAAGAATTGGATAGTGTTCCTTCTGTTTCTATTTTGTGGAATAGTTTGAAGAGTATTGCTGTTAAGTCTTCTTTGAAGGTCCTATAGAATTCTGCACTAAAACTACCTGGTCCTGGGATGTTTTTGTTGTTGCTGTTGGGAAACTATTAATGCTTCTATTTCTTTAGGGGTTATAGTACAGTTTAGATGGTTTGTCTGATCCTGATATAATTTTGGTACCTGGTTTCTGTCTAGAAAAATGTCCATTTCATCCAGATTTTCCAGTTTTGTTGAGTATAGCCTTTTGTAGTGGGGTATAATGATTTTTTTTTTTGATTTCCTCAATTTCTGTTATGTCTCCCTTTTGATTCATGATTTTGTTAATTCAGATACTGTCTTTGTACCCTATAGTTAGTCTGGCTAAGGGTTTATCTATCTTGTTGATTTTCTCAAAGAACCAGCTCCTGGTTTTGATGATTCTTTGTGTAG
The DNA here is from genome assembly GCA_036184795.1 of Tokudaia tokunoshimensis. Classification (NCBI taxonomy): domain Eukaryota; kingdom Metazoa; phylum Chordata; class Mammalia; order Rodentia; family Muridae; genus Tokudaia; species Tokudaia tokunoshimensis. Next base: position 24,005,679 of record BTHU01000008.1, read on the forward strand.
TTCTTTTTGTTTCTACTTGGTTGATTTCAACCCTGAGTTTGATCATTTCCTGCTGTCTACTCCTCTTTGGTGTGTTTGCTTCTTTTTGTTCTAGAGCTTTTGGGTGGGCTGTCAAACTGCTAGTGCATATGGTCTCTCCTGTTTCTTTTTGGAGACATTTCAGAGCTATAAGTTTTCCTCTTAGCACTGTTTTCATTGTGCCCCAAAAGTTTGGGTATGTTGTACCTTCATTTTCATTAAATTCTAAAATTTACTTTCTTTCTTTATTTCTTTCTTGATCAAGTTTTTATTGAGTAGAGCATTGTTCAGTTTACATGTGTATGTGGGCTTTCTATTGTTTTTGGTGTAACTGAAGACCAGCCTTAGTCTGTGGTGATCTGATAGGATGTATGGGATTATTTCAAACTTCTTGAGTCTGTTGAGGCCTATTTTGTGACTGATTATATGGTCAAATTTTGAGAACGTACTATGTGTTGCTGTGAAGAAGGTATATTCTATATTCTTCTGTTTTAGGATGAAATGTTCTATAGATATCTGTGTAATACATTTGGCCCATGACTTCTGTTAGTTTCACTGTGTTTCTGTTTAGTTTGTTTCTATGATCTGCCCATTGATAAGAGTGGGGTGTTGAAGTCTCACACTATTGTTGAGAGAGATTAAAGTGTGCCTTGAGCTTTAGTAAAGTTTCTTTATGAATGTGAGTGCCCTTACATTTGGAACATAGGTGTTCAGAATTGAGAGTTCTTCTTGGTTGATTTTTCCTTTGATGAGTATGAAGTATCATTTCTTATATTTTTGATAACTTTTGGTTGAAAGTTGATTTTGTTCAATATCAGGATGGCCACTCCAGCTTGTTTCTTGTGACCATTTTCTTGGAAAATTGTTTCCAGCCCTTTACTCTGAGTCAGTGTCTATCCTTGACATTGAGATTTGTTTCCTGTATGCAGGAAAATTCAGGGTCCTGTTTATGTATCCAGTGTTAGTTTATGTATTTTTATTGGGGAAATGAGTCCATTGATGTTAAGAGATATTAAGGAATAGTGATTGTTGCTTCCTGTTATTTTTGTTGTTAGAGGTGGAATTATGTTTGTGTGGCTATCTTGTTTCAGTGTTGTAGAAAGAAGATTAATTTCTTGTTTTTTCTATGGTTAGTTTCCCTCCTTGTGTTGGAGTTTTCAATTTATTATCCTTTGTAGGTCTGGATTTGGGAAAGATACTGTGTAAATTTTGTTTTCTCATGGAATATCTTGGTTTCTCCATCTATGTTTAATGAGAGTTTTGCTGGGTGTAGTAGTCTGGGCTGGCATTTGTCTTCTCTTAGTGTCTGTATGAGATCTGCCCAGGATCTTCTAACTTTCATAGTCTCTGGTGAGAAGTCTGGTTTAATTTTGATAGGTCTACCTTCATATGTTACTTGACCTTTTCCCCTTACTGTTTTTAATACTCTTTCTTTGTTTTGTGCATTTGGTGTTTTGACTATTATGTGATGAGAGGAATTTCTTTCCTGGTCCAGTCTGTTTGGAGTTCTATAGACTTCTTGTACGTTAATGGGCTTCTCTTTCTTTAGGTTAGGGAAGTTTTCTTCTATAATTTTGTTGAAGATATTTACTGGCACTTTAAGTTGGGAATCTTTACTCTCTTCTATACCCATTATCCTTAGGTTTGATCTTCTCATTGTGTCCTGGTTTTCCTGAATGTTTTGAGTTAGGAGCTTCATGCATTTTACATTTTCTTTGATTGTTGTGTCAATGTTTTCTATGATATCTTTTGCATCTGAGATTCTCTCTCCTATCTCTTGTATTCTGTTTTTGATGTTTGCATCTATGACTCCAGATTTTTCCTAGATTTTCTCTGTCCAGGATTGTCTCCCTTTGTGATTTTTTTATTGTCTTTATTTCCATTTTTAGATCTTTGATGGTTTTGTTCATTTCCTTCACCTGTTAGGTTGTGTTTTCCTGTAATTCTTTAAGGGACTTTTGTGTTTCTTCTTTATGGGCTTCTACCTGTTTACCTGTGTTCTCCTGTATTTCTTTAAGGGAGTTATTTATGTCCTTCTTAAAGTCCTCTATCATCATTATGACATGTGACTTTAAATCAGAGTCTTACTTTTCTAGTGTGTTGGGATATCCAGGGCTCACTTTGGTGGGAGAACTTGTTTCTGACGATGCCTTACAGCCTTGGTTTTTGTTGCTTATGTTCTTGCCCTTGCCTCTCACCATCTGGTTATCTCTTGTGTTAGCTGGTCTTGCTATCTATGACTGTGGCTTGTCCCTCATGCAAGCCTCTGTGTCAGTTCTACTGGAAGACCAGTTCTTTCCAGGAGGAATTTGGGTATAGAGAACTGTGGCACACTGTCAGTTCCTGGGCCGAGATGGAAACCTGAAGGATCCTGTCCCGGGCTGTTCCTTGATACCTGTGTCCTGATGACTCTGGGCTGGATCCTCTTGGGCCAGGAATTTGAGCAGAAGTGGCAGTTTTACCTGTGCTCACAAGTGTGTTGGCGCTCCTGTGAGACCAGCTTTCACCCAGTTGTATTTGGGTATGGATCGCTGTGATTCTGGATGAGCTCCAGGTGCAGATGGATGATGTTTGTTTTCTTAATCACATATTTAGGCAGTCTCAATGACTCATGCAAGGGTTAAATTCCAGTTAAATGCTCACACTGAGGAGAGCCATTGAGAAGATTCAGGACCTTTTACTTTGTTTCTCCACACTTTATCCATACCTACCTAATATCGTTATAACCTCCTAATTTGTGATTAGGTTTTCTCTCCATGTATGTTTTGTCTTCTATTGTCTCATGAAATTACTAGAGTTAGAATTTATATTGATTTTTGGAGCGAACCTCACACAGAAGTTTTTTTACCCTGCTCAATTGCATACCACAGTTCACAGTAAGTGTTTGCTATTCAATTAATTAGTTAACTTTGTTTTTGCTGTTCATGTATCTCAGTGTTAGTATCTCTTCGGGTTATGAACAGTTATCAGCTGAATTAAAGTTCAAAAGTTAAGTTTGGCAGACATTAATAAAAGTGCTTAGATAAGGGTTAGCACCATTTAAACTTTATATATATATATATATATATATATATATATATATATATATATATATATAGTATTCTGATTACCTTCACTTTATTGTCCTCTCTAAAGTCCTCCATTATAACTGAGCCCCCTTTCCCCAATAATCCACAACCTATTTTCATGTCTTTGTGTGTATGTGTGACTCATTGCACGTAATTAAGATTGCTTGCATGGGTGTGGGTGGGATTTTTGTTTTAACTTGAGTAAGGATAACTTACCAGTAGCTACACTGAGAAACATGGCTCCTTCCTCCAGCAACCATTAAAATCATTAATGCTCAGCAGAAAGGGATGGGACATTCAGAGTTCCTCTGTCATCCATGCTAGAATGATGAAGGATTCCAACTTCTGCAGGTCTTATGCATGTAACCATCACTATTGTGAATGATTTCCATGTCATGTCAAAAGAGACAGTGTTCCACAGCACTTCTCCCATCTTCTTGCTCTTACAGTGTTTTTAGCCCCTCTTCATCAATGGGACTTGAGCCATGGAGGAAGGATATTGATATTTAGGGCTGAGTGTGGGGGGAAAAAAGGAAAGCTTGAGGCCTGGCGCGCAGCATGGATGCAGGGGAAAAGTGGCACGCGCCAGACCGGGCCGGTGGCTCACGGACCTTGCTCTTGGGCCAAGGTAGCGTGCATATGCAGAGGACACAGGCGGACATGGAGGTTCCACGTGGGGAAGCAGGCAAGATGCATGCGTGCCTCAGCCTAACGGGGAGCGGGTGGTCACACCGCTGGCAGGTCTCCACGCGTGGGGGTATGCGGGAGCGCAGAGAAAAGCCACACAGAAGGCAGAGCCATTCTGATGTGGATTTCTCTGCCTGTTACCTGTGCTCACAGACTGTCTGTGTGGCTGAATCTCTGAGTCTCTGATGGCATGTACCAGCTAGCTCTGTATGGTGAGTTTAATAAGAGGCGGCCCATAGCTTTGATGTTTTATTATTAAAAAAAATAGAAAGAGGAAAGAGATAGAAAGACAAAGGAAGAGGAGAAAATAGATAAGAAAAACCATGACCACGTGGAAAGGGGAGAAAATGGAGAGACAGAGAGATAGACAAAGAAGGAGGGGGTGGAAATAAGCAGGAGAGAGAGAGAGCACAGGCGCTGAGGGGTGCTATTTATAGTGAGTTGGATGGTCAGGTGACCCAAGAGGCGGGGACAGTGTGGCTGCAGGCAGGTGACTGCCTAGGCGGAGTCAGGCTAGAACCTGGGGCGTGGCCACAAGTCTCATTAAGGTCCCACAGCTGAGGACTCAATAGCTATTAATTGTCATCATTTTGACTTGGGAATGAGTTTCTGAATTCTCTGCAGTCCTCTCCAAAATGAAGATTCTCTGACCAAGACAGAGAAGCACTAATCCACAGTATGAACATAAATACTTGGAGGATAGTTGGAAGTCGTATCCATAGCAGAACATCAGTAGGGTTTCCCCGGGGCTTGTGATTCTACATCCCTGGGGATTTGAGCAGGGTTACAGTTCCAGACATGAATTCTCTTCAGTGGAGTGGTGTGGGACCTTAATAAGACTTGTGGCCATGCCCCAAGTTCTAGCCTGACTCTGCCTAGGCAGTCACCTGCCTGCAGCAACACTCTCCCCACCTCTTGGGTCAACTGACCACACAACTCTATAAATAGCACCCCTCAGCAAGTATTAGTAGCAGGATGAGTTTATCTAGGAAAACTAGAAAAGGCATCTAGATTTCCTCACTGGCAGGTGGATGTGGAACAACACAAGACTCATAACAGATTAGTATGGAACTATCTCCCTTTGACAGATACAAATGAAGATCATTAGCTGTGACTTTAACCATGCTGAGAAAGTATTAAAAGTGCAGGAAATTAAGAATGAAATGCTAACAAGAAAAACTGCCAAACCAAAAGAAAATATTACAAGTATTTGAAGAAGAGAGGGCTCCTTTCCTAGCCCATTTCAGAATAGTTCTCAGAGTAATTTGGCCTCTGTATGAGGCACAGCAACATGGTGTGCTAATGGTGAGGCTGCTGGGAGTACAGACAGGTAGTTGAATTGTGGGTTTTCTTACACTGATGAGAATGGAGGGGTGTTGCAGGGGGGTGAGGGGAGACAAACTGGAGAGAAGAGTAAGTATTTAAAGTGAGAGAACGGCCCAGAATATCAACAGTAAGCTGAATGCTAGTGAAAATGCTGAAAACTCTCTGAAGTAGGGATCTCTACTATATGCTTAGAATTTGTTTTATGATGTGGGTTTGTAGTCCAACTCTACTAGCGCAAACACTTTTATGTTTGTGAAGTATAACCTTAGAGTTAAGAATATTTTGAAACACTAAATAGCAGTTGGACATTCAGTTTAAGATGAAGAAATGGTGAATAAAAGTAAAAAGGGTATACAGGACATGAAAGGCAAGTCAGAAATGCTTAGAATGGGTATGGAAGGATATATGAACTCAGCACTCCTGACTGAGAGAGCTTATGAGTCTTTTATCTTCTATTTTGATATGTGGCAATTTGAGGAAATTGTATTCAAAACTTTGTGGGCAGTGTGGCCTGTAGCAATAAAGAACTTGGATACCCAAAGGTTTCTACCAAAGTTCCACAGGAAACTCAGGAAAAATATTCACATGCTCATTCTCTGAAGATCTATTTGTTGTCTGAAGTATAATTTAGACATGGTGGATGAAATTGTAGACAGATCCATCTAATCCTCCTGCCTCATGGGAATTCTACTGAACTAACCACACTAATAGGGTGGTTGCAAAAGTGATCGAGAAAGGGTAGCTGGTCCACAGATGAGATTAATGAAAATATAATTATCATGAGAATGTTATTATTTGAATAACAGATTTCCTCTAATTAGGTTGTATAGACTTTTGAATTGTAGGCATGCCAATTGTCTTAGTTCGTGTTCCATTGCCGTGAAGAGACAACATGTTCAAGTGAACTCATACAAAAGAAAGCATTTAATTGTGGATTTGCTTACAGTTTCCAAGATTTAGTCAAGTATCATCCTGGCAGGGAAATGGCAGTAGGCAAAGTACTGGAGAGGAAGCTGAGAGCTACATCCTGTTCTGCTAGCCAAGAGAGAGATGCTGGGCCAGGTGTGGGCTTCAAAACACTAAAGCTCATCACTATTGACATACTTCCTCCAACAAGGCCACACCTCCTAATTCTTTTCAAATAACTCTACTCCCCGATGACTAAGCATTCAAATTCATGATCCTTTGTGCTCATTCTGATTCAACCCATGACACCAATTAATAAAGTAGGTCTTCACCTTATCATATTATTTTCATTCCAGTAGAAAACAAAAGGTGGGGAGAGAAAAGAAAAACAAAGTAAACATGTTCTCAGAACACACTTTGCTAATTTATTTTCAACCCAGGCAGATAGTCTAGTCTCCGGGTGGGTTCACATGACCATATGTGCATCAGAAATGTTTGTGTATGTACATGCATGTGCTGAAATAGCATTTAATATTAGAAAACCTAAGACATGAGACACTAAATTTTATATTAAGTCAAGGGAATAAGGGATTTGAACAGAGTAAAGGCGGGCTATAAGAAAACCATTTAGTAACCTCCTATCTGGCAACCCAAGTGAAAGTTGGTTTTAATAAAAAGAGAGGTTTAAGAAAGATGTCTTGCCAGACCAGACAATAGAAGTGATGCATCACTAAACAACACCTCTAGTACCAAGTTTGGTGCAGTTCTACAGAATGTGTTGTTTAAAGAGGCCTCCAAAACAAAATGGATTCTTGCCATTCCTCCTGTTAGCCCCTCAGAACTAGCTGATAAATCCCTGTTGCTGCAGACACACCCTATATTTGTATTTAAAATGTACAGAAATCAATCTAGAACTGGGCTGGAAGATTCCATTCTGCTGTCTCACGTGCTCTCATGGTGCCAGATGATGCTAATTTGGCTGCTGTTTTGTAGAGGCAGTAACAGTCTCACCCAACAGTGAACTCTCTCGACTATAATGCCACTTTCCAGGGAAGGTGTGTCCATTGTTGCAATGGTGGTATGACTGCTATAGGGATATCCAACTACTCTTTAATTGGGTCTGACTTTCTGTGTATCTGGGAATCCATTTTTAGTACTGAAAATCTGCTCCAAAAATCATGACCAAAGTTGTCATAGACCCTGGGAAACCAGGAAACAGCTACTCTTGCCCTTAATTAGAGAAGCCTCTCTTTCAGCAAATGAAGCTAAATGCAAAGACACATGTTGTACAAGATGCTAAGAATAATGGATAGTTGGTGGCTCAATCCTAAGGAAGATTTTTGTAACATCCCCGTAAGGCCAAGGAAACACTGTGGAAGTGGAGATTGAATAAATATAGGAGCTGAAGGAGAGGAAGGAGGGCTGTGAAATTCACAAACATGGCAACCATGAACTTAGAGCAGCTGGGTGTGTGTATTAGCACTAGGTCCAAAGAAGTCTGACATTCATACAGTCAGCTATAAAGGGCCAAGAGACTCATGAGACACTTTCGCTTATTGCTAATCTACTGAAAACCAACAGATTCTGGACTAAGGAAAGGTATGGTATACAGCTGTGTACCCAATTATGAGTCCACCAAGCTCTTATGGTTGATTCCAACCATAGCTAAGCTCTGTGACACACTATACAAACCCTAACTAGTAAATGTAGGAAGGGAATTTTAGGGAGGAGGGGTGTCATTAAGAGTGGGAAGAAAATAAAATGAGTTTGGAGGATGACCAGAATATATAGTGTACACATATTGAAATTGTAAAGAAAAAAATTTCTAGTGAAACAGAAAATGAAAGAAAAGAAATAATTACAACAATATACTTTTCCCCTAGTAAATGTTAATACTGTTTCACTAAATTGTCTGTTTGTGGTTCATACAAAATAAAGGGTTATTACAAGACCTTGCTTTTATAAATTCACTGGGGTTATCATTTAATTATTACAATGTTCCTATAATTTTCCCCAGCTCACAATTTTCTTCTTTGCAATTGTTACATGGTAGGATAATAATAGCTAGCATTTATTAGGTGTGTGTCAACTGCCTGGTTCTTGGTCACATGATTCTCATTTAGTCGCTCCAACAGTTCTCTGAGGTTACTATCATTTAATCTGCCTTTTATAGATGAGAAACTTTAGCCTGCAGGGTTTGTTATTTTTCAAGGTTAAATGATTAGCAGAGGGCAATTATACATGGAAAGAATTAAACGACAAACTGAAATCTCCACAGCCAAGACAGAGAAAGCCCAAGTTACTTCCTAGGTAGCAAGGAGAAAGCAGTATGGAGTTTATTTTGGATTTCTACAGAGTTCAATTGTGCCACAATGAGTACTCAGAGCCTAAAATCTACTGCCCTCATGGTGACTAAAATGCTTTAGCTTTGAAACAGTATTTACATTTATACTTTCGAGAATACCATCTTTCACAAGACTAACCATCATTAAAGACTCATGGGAAGCAGACCATACATCAATCCACAGTAAGCCTCAGATGTTCCATGCAGAGTCTCAGTGAGGAAGTTTGCTTCTGCTGAATCACACTTAGGCATTACATAAGCACTTAAAACTTGAGTCTTAAAACATATTCACACATCAATATAGTCTGGAATGTTGCAATCTTTCTAAGTAAACTGATTAGTTTAGTAATTCTCCTATCAGCACTTCCAAGCTGCTCATTATTTGACTGCTCTTTTATGTCCATGAAGTGAGGCTGCCTATGCAAGGTCACTACTGATCCAACCTGTCCTCAGAGATGTAGCCCATACTGACAGTTAACATCAGCTTTGCACCTGAGATATAGGCAGGTTGTTGCTGAAAGTTTATTTCAATAGATTCAGAGGAAAGTGTAGCTATAGAAAAGTGTTCCATAGAGGGTTTCTGGCTTTAGTCTCTATTCAAGTCAAGTTTGACCGTGAGAAACATTTAATCAATAAAAACTTCTGGGCCAGTGAATAAGCTAACACAGAATTCAAAGCCTCCTTTTCATGAATATTTTTATTCCCTTGACACAAACAGATTCATGGGAAAAAACAGAGCCAAATGTGGGAGGGAGGTGATTCAGATACTCATTTCTCTGATGGCATTTGAAGTCTTGTGAGTTTCAACTTCAGAGTTTCAGTCATTTTCTTTGTAGAAGAAAGAATTCACAAATAAGCTCTATTTAGCACAAAAGGAATTTTAAAAATTTAATCAATGAATTCCTAATAAGACTCCTCTTGTCAAAGCTAATATCTTTTAATCACTGATGTCTAGGATATGACTTTAGGCTTATATCACAACTAAGGACATTTAACAATGTTTTCTGGGAAGCCTATTCTATGTCACACTGTAGGGAAATGAAAAGACATGAGCATGGGAAATATATAGCACTGACATCCATGATCCTGACATCACACTGCAGAAGAATGTTAGGAGTAGTAGGAATGCTGAGGCATTATCAAACATCCCCTGGTGGGTACTAGATTCTCCCCCTAAGATTGAGTCTCATGGCTATTTGTTTCCTAGGCTCATGAGCCATTCATTGCTTTCTGCAAATCCTTCCTGTACCAAGCTTGCTTTGTTGATTTCTTACAGAAGAACTGAAAAAATAATTCAGAATCATGACTTTTAGTCAATTATTTAAGCTACCATGCCTTTATTTCCATATTCCATGGAATAAAGTATGTAACGTAGACATTTATGGGGAATCAAATTAGATTATATTTATAAGCAGCACCTTGTGCATAATAAGTACTTCATAAACAACTGGTATTTTGTTATTCTTACCGCTACTACTAAAGAGGGCCCTACCCATCACCAGCATGCCCTGTTAGAGTATATTACAATAGGATACAGTCCAATTTATACTTTGTTCTTATATTTTTCTGATGTAAACTGCTCAGAAGAAAGAACCGTCTATAAGTGGGCTAATACCAGATGGGCTAAGATTTTTGGAACTCAGCTGACTTTGTTGAGTACAGGCAAGTCATCTCCAGCAGAGGATAGCATTTGCAAATCTTGATGGGGGAAGGGTGGTGAAAATCCCTCCTCTGATGAGACTCACAGTCTTCATTGTGAAGGAGATAGGACAGTGGAAGGAAAATGTACAAGCCAAACATTGCCTACTATAGGAAGGGATTTAGTATGGCCTTTTGGCCATGTTTGTGCTGTAGTAGAGTGTGTATGCTATAGCTCACTGGGATTAACTTGTTTAATAAAGAAGCAAAAGGAACCTAAAACATTACTTAGTAAAATGGCAATAAGTCTTCGATCAGAATTTTCCAAATACCATGAAAGCAGTAGTGATGCAGTTAAATTTGCAGCTGCTAGAATGTCACATCTGGTTAAACCTGTAACAGTCCATGACTGAGGAACCTGCAGAAAATCCTGGGACTTAGCCCAGGTCAGTTTGCTGTGTTTCGAGGAGGCCGTTTCATTCTGAGAAACAATCCACACCACAAGCAATACCAACATGGCTTGCTGGGTGCTTCTCTGAGGTGCTTCCTTATACTCACCCTTCCTCAGTGATCTAAGATGAAATTGTTTACTTCTCGTGCCACCCCATAGACAAGGAAGCAGGCAGTGAAAAGATGAGAAACTTCAGAAAATTCCTAAGGCAAAATCTAGACTCGCACCTAGGCTGGCTGGTCCCCTTCATGTTAGTGGCACCTCTGCAAACCCATCCACCAACCACTACTACTAAAAACATTTCCTAAGGAGAGTTCATTCAGCCACTGCCAGGCTCCTGTTCCTTGCTTCATACATGTTATTCTAATTCACTCATGACAGATTAACTTTATTATTGTCTTCATTTTATCAATGAAGAACAGAGGCTGTAAGAGGACATGGTGAATCAAAGAGTGCTGTTGGTTACTAAGGAGGGACCTTAATGGAAGGGTATAGGTGTTAAGGACATGTTATTTCAGGATGCCATGCTTGCATATCATATCATTATGAACAGAATGCCTTATATAGGTGAAGATCAAGGAATAGAAATGTTTTCAGTGTAAAGATAGGCCCTATACTATGTTTTCTGAAAGTTCAGAGATACTGGTAAGGATAGACAGTAGAGATGCAGGCTATAAAAATGCTGAGTTTGTGGGCGAAAACAAAAGTCATTGTATATGGAGGAATTTGGCAGAAAATCTTTTGGACTGTGACAGTCATTCAATGGGAGGTGTTCATAGCTAACTAGGGATAGAGTGGGACATGGTATTTGGAAATGAAGGGAAGATAATGAGTTCTTGAGTTGAGTTGCTGAACTAGATAAAAGAGACTGAGTGTAGGGCATGTGGGACCCTTCTACCAGAAAAGCATGAGAACTGGTAAGGTTGAATGAGCTCAAAACCTTGGAATCTCAGATATTTGAGAACAGCAGGAGTTGAGTACCTGTTTCTGCACTTGCTCTGGAACATGTAACTACGACACCCACTGAGAGGACCATGGGCACTCAGTTACATAGCATAACACCTAGAGTTCTTCTCAATGGTACTTAGGTATCTAGATAGCCTTGAGCCTTCACCAACGAGCTTCCCTTCCTGGATAGTCCTTCCCCCAAGAGGTATTTAATCCCTGGTTTATCCTGAATAAAGAGTATGCATTCATACCCACAAAATAAAGCAATGTGAACAAACAGGGATCAACTCAGATAGCTGCTTCATTAAGGATTCCTGAGGGGAAAGAAAGCCTTAGCCTAAAAGAGCTTTGTCTAAGACTCCCAAAGAAAGATTTCTCCCCTCCAGGCCCTCTGGTACTCTCAGCACTTGCTCTCAGCCAGGCTGGATCCTGTTCATCCTGGACCGTGCTTTTTCCTTCATGCCTGGCATGTAGATGCACTGAGGAGGGAAACAGACCACAGACCCACTACCACCCCCATTCCTGACTCCCTCTTCAGCAGCTGGTTAGTAGCACCTGGGCAGAGAAGAGACTGGAAACCACAGTAGACTCCTTCATTCAGACTTTGCTCTGCCTCCTTTCTGGCTGTATGCCTGAAACATCTAGGCCCCCTGGGGCAGAGAGGTGGACTATGCATGATATGAAAGCTGAAGAAAGGAAGTTGTCCAAAAATTACTTCCAGGTTTCCAGTATGTGCTATTGGCCCGTGATAGGCACTGTTCATGATCTCATCTCGAAATGTTCTTGCTTCTCATACTGAAGGTTGTTTAGGCTCCTGTGAAAAGGAGGGGAGAGCAGAGTTGTGCGTGTGTGTGTGTGTGTGTGTGTGTGTGTGTGTGTGTGTGTGTAGTATGTGTGTGTGTGTGTGTGTGCGTGTGTGTGTGTGTGTGTGTGTGTGTAGTGTGTGTGTGTGTGTGTGTGTGTGTGTGTGTTGGGGGTAATCAAAGTGTGCTGGGACAGCACCCTTGAAATACTTGTCTGCTGGACTTTTGAGCTGAATTCTGTCCACTGTAGGCCCATTCCTATTTTGGAACCAGAAACCACAAAGAAGTAAAACCTAGATGCTGTAAGAAGTCAAACTTGGTACATGTCACCCTAGGGTGGGACTCTTGTGTGAGGATTAGGTCCAGAACCATATTCCCAAAGATAAATACATCTTGGACCTTACCTTTTCTCATCTATCTTCAGATGTTAGGAATATGATAATATGTACAATAAAATACTGTACCATTGACTGACCTCAGTTCCTGGCTGTTGATGTTTTGTGTGACAGTTTCGCCAATCCAAAAGCAATATGTTGTTTTGCTTTGTTTGTTTTTTCCCCAAAATGAATTTTGTTTTTTTTTTCTACAGAAAAAAAAATGTTTATTTTAAAAAAGAAATTTGAGTTTTAAATTCAGTTCAATTTTTCCCATCTGGTTGAGTTCCATGTTTAGGACAGATTTTATATTTTAGAAATCCATGTTATAAAGGGGGATAACTGTAGGAAATTTATCGTAGTTACTTATAAGCAACCACAGTCACTTATGCAAACAGATCTTATGAATGTTGAGAAAGCCTTTGACTTCAGCTTGTGATACACAACCTTAATAGAGAAAGTTGGTAACTCACTGACAACTTATTACATGAATATTCAGGGAATATCAATGCCCCACTAGGCATCCAGAAACTGTAGCTGTGCTCCAAAGGTCAGAAAGGAACGCACATTCCCCAGGATGTTGTTGGGGATGTTCCACTCCACCTCAGAGGTCTCCTGAAAGAAGGTGAGCTTTTGTTTGGAAAACAGGGAAGAGATTCTGACAGAACCTTCTAGATCTCCACATTAAGTTTTTGAAACATCCCTTCTCAAAAACCATGCTGTTAGAGTTCCACAAGGAATGAAATTTTAAGTAAGTTTGGGCCAAGGTTTAAAGATATTTTGAATTCTGCTTCAATAGGTATAAAAAATAGATTCGTTCCAGCTCAAACTGCTTTACTATTTTTGTTCAAATATTTTAAGTAACCGAGCGTGGAAATTGAGTGGTTAGGCTTCTTCTCTGGCTTTCAGACAAGGCAGAGTGCAACATGCTTTTGTTCCTAAGATGGGCTGTATTGGGCACTGTGGAGAAAGTCGAGATGTAAAAATGGGAGAATGTAAAGCAGAGTAAGCCAACCGTTTCTCCAACTTGGCTTATACCCAGCAGTCTGGAGAAGGCAGTAGAGAACACTAGCCAGATGAGGTAGCACATGTCAAACTGTGAAGGAAGATTAAAAGGCAGAAAATATTTAACCTGGAAATGGTGCCCCAATGGAGGAACACAGAAGCCTGTTGGGTTTATGGTGAAGTCTAGTGCCAACAGGGCTGTATGCAATTGAAACCTCACATGTGACTTCTGTTACCTTTGTCCTTAGATGTCTCTGGAGGGAACAAGAGCACCCACCTGTGTAGATGGAGACTCACAGTATGTGGCTTTCAGATGAAGTACTGGACTCCAGGCATATGCCAGAGGTCACACCCAGCATCTCATGATTCATAGTTTCTCTAAACAGAGGCCTGCTTTAAATCTAGATAATTTAGTAGAGTATAAAACTTGGCCCTGCAACATCTGATGGAAACGCAGGAAACCTGGCAACCCTGAACCTGAGTCCCCAAGTAGTAACCCTTGACTGTATCTGAACACACCCAAGCCACCTAGTCAGGCCCTGACTTTCTCCATCACCACACACACCCAACGCTTGTTATAATTTAGTTGCTGTTTTGTATGTTCCCTTCCTTTTCTTTGTAAATGCCCAAGTCCAATTTGAACTGTCCATATACTCATGGGTGTAGTGTCACCCACTTGAGCATGTTATCCTACCAGGGGCCACACCCTTAATGAAAACTGACTCTGCCTTCCTTGGAAGCTGTCACCTGAGACTAGTTCCTCACATATCAGTGGGGTTCTCATGGCCCTACTCCTCTTATGCTTGCTAGAATGTTGACTAGCTTGATCTTGTACAGGACTTCAAAAAATACTTGTCTCTCTGTATTTCTATAAAAGTATGACATCAAACAGTGGGGAGCTAAACCAAGAGAATCATGACTCAAACCTGATATTATTTTTAACATACTTTCTTCATACAAGGGATTGGGCGAGCACCCTCATAGAGGCAGGGGGGAGGGGGATAGTATAGGGGGTTTCTAGATCGGAGACCTGGAATGGGGATAACATTTGAAATGTAAATAAATAAAATATCCAATAAAAGGGTAAAAAAAAGGAGGGGATTGTACCTTTCTAATACCTTTTCTGGTTTAGTTAATCCAAGATGGCAAAATTGTAAGGAAGTGGCCAAATGCAGATGCTGGAGTAAGGATGGTTCAAATGCCAGCTCTACTGCCAACCACTGTAAACATAAACAAACCCACACCTTCTGCTGCACTCTCCTCATCCTTAAAAACAGCTCTAATACAAACAGCACAGTAATTCTGAGGATTGAATACAAAATTCATAGCACATAATGGCTATTCAATAAATGACACCCTCTATCTCTATAATCAAATGAATTTATATTCTGTCTCTAGATTTTAATCAAAATGTTATGCCCATAAAATGAGGAAATTTGGATGGCAGTGTAGCTCTCTAGGAAATAAGAGAAACAAAATTACTCCACAAAAGATAAATTACAAGATAAAAATAATGGATTGCAGAGAGGGTCAGTAGCTTGGCTGCAAAGCACCAGCTGGTACAACTCTTGGGTTTGCCTCATTGCCATGGTAACTCCAAAGAGGCTGCAGACAGCCCTACTTAACAGACATGGCTGCAATCCCTCAGGACTTTATATGAACAATAACATGTAAATCCTGTGTAACCTTTGTATCAGAAAACATCATTCTGAATTTTCAATCATTTCTTACATTACGCATGTTCTTAGGTGGTCAGCAATGCAAAACTGAAGAACAGTCTAGAGAATTCAGATTTGCAGAGATGGAATTAACATAAGCGTTTATATTTAGATAATCAGAAGAGTCCAAAATTGAATGAAGCACATTCAGAGCTACTGCGGCAGGGTTTGACAAAGTGAATCCTGTCACTGGCCTGCCTGAGCCCCACCTGGAAATCTGTGTGATGGGCTAACATGGCCCCATATGAATCAACAGTCTAACTGTAACTAGCACCCCAGCTCACCACGGCCTTCTAATGATCATTTGACTTCCCTACAAAATTGTCTACAAAGAGGAAATGTATGGTCAGGCTGACACACAATTCTATTTTGTTTGACAGCAATTTCTTACTGCAAATTGATAAACTGTGATTCTGACTAACTCATCAGTTCTTCTATGATGTATCTATTTATTTACTTGATTTTAGTCTGAATCAGCAATTCCAAATTCAATTAACTTAGAGAGAGAGAGAGAGAGAGAGAGAGAGAGAGAGAGAGAGAGAGAGAGGGAGGGAGAGAGAGAAAGTTAGCCTATATGGCTGAAGGCCTACCTTTCAACAAATACTGGAAGGTAATTTCATATTGAGAGGACCTTTCTGTGTGGCCAGAAACTTTATGTAATGTAAACCTCACATTTAACCTCTGTTACTTTTTCTCTATCAGAATTTCAAAACCCTTTCACAAAAGAGGTGTGGGGACTCACCAAGTTGTTACAAGTAATATATTAATAAGACATAGCACCCACTCAGCTTGTGTTAGCTACCAGGATGATCAAAATTATTCAAACTTCCCCTCACTCCATCCGTGCATTCTAAAATCAAAGGATTATCATTTGCATGACATGCATTTCTACAGTCATGAGAGTTACAACACACTATATCTAACTCTTAAACTAATTTAAAACTACTCTGAAATGATGCCTCTCCCATATCTTGCTTTTCAATTACAATCAATATCATATTTTTAAAAAAGGAAAGAAAGCCCCAAATGCACTTAATTCCAGTATCTTTACATAAAAATGATAGAGGATTGCAAGTGTTCTCTCTAGTTCCAAACCACAATGTGAACTCTTCTTTCTGACCTAGGCCTCCACATCTCCAAGTATTTAAAATAAACAGGGTGGAAGAGCAATGCTTCTTATTTTCGGTTCACTTCTTCCTATCCCTACACCTGTTTCTCTCCAAAACCTTGTCCTAGTTGAGACTGTGACTCAGGGTAACTCAAGAGCATCTGTGTCTCTGAGATGGATGCTTTACAGCAAGAACAGAGAAGGGACAAGATCAGATTGTTCCCCTGAGAGAATCTAAGACGTAAGACAAATTACATCTTGAGAAGGCAAAGATGGGTCAGGCCCTAACACTAGAGTCATAGCAGACAAAGGGGAATTTAAATGAGACTAGGAAGAGAATTTAGAGCAGATGGGAGTTTGCCATTGGCAATACTAATATCCAAGCCAGCTAGGTTATCATGGTCATTATTTGCTGTCCATTTTCTCAGCTGGCTGGTGTCTCAGGTCAGTCAGACTTTAGTGTTGGGCTATATACAGCAGGACTAGACACAGTCCTATCAGATCTGAGTCAGTGCTTGAAGTATAAACTCAGATGATTCCCGGGTACCAAGGAGGCCAGTCCCGGCAGCAAATCCAGAGGAATCAAACCTGGATACAGAAGAGGATCATGGGACCAAGTGCTTAGGACCAGGGATCTTCACATAGGTCAAAGTTCAAGTGGTAGATATCCAAGTACTGAGGAAGCACAGCGAAACAGGATGGCGTCTGGAACATCCATTCAAAAGCTCAACAGAGTTTATTTCTTACTTCAGGGATTGGCACATAGAACTGATTTGCTTATTATGATACACAATGACGATTCTCCTCACTTCCATAGTGATTGTGTAGCAAGGTATGTACTATATGAACCTCTGAGCCTTACTTTCTTCATCTTCGTTGGAATGAAGCCAGTGAACAGAAGAAATGTCCACCCCCAGGTACTCAAGACTTCCCACTTGCTACCAGACGTTCTCTTCACGCTTCATAGAGGATAAAGACCTATGTAACTAGTTATAATGTTTGTATCTAGGCGGAATGGCTCTGCTAATGAACTGCATGTGTTAACAATGTTTATAAAACCTTGACTGTTCTAATAGGCTAGGGATTCAAAGAGAAACTTCTTATACATTGACTCCACTAACCTAAGCTTTCCTTCTCAACAGTCTGAACACACCGCTCTCTCTATGGCTCAGCATTCCCCAAATGTGACCCTTCTTTTCTACTCTGATCCTACTCATACATGCCCTTTGGAAAAGGCCTTTGATTTTCTTTTTCTCCACTCACTGAAACCCTGTGCATCACTCAAGAATTGTATATAGCCATCCTCCACACCATCATTTTCTGATAGCACCTTCATCATATTCCATTTTTCTTGTTGGGCCCAATATTAATAGATCTTGAGCATCCAGTAAATCTAGAGAGACATCAGAACTTCCAGTTTCAGCAGGTTTCCAAGTCTTATTTACATTGACTCTGCTAATCTAGAGGCGCTATATGAGAACCACCTCAGAAGACAGACAATCACATCACAGAAAAGCCTGAGGTTGGAGTCTTCAGTTTGCAAGTTGTAGCTTTGGACATTCTGAATCTTTGGTTTGATTATCTTCAAATCGAATACCTCTTCATGAAATTATTCTGGGCATAAGTGAGATGATGTACAAATATCCAGTGCAGAGTAGCCTGAATATTTGGATAATAGAGCTAATATTCCATCTCTTATCTTTTGTGGCATTTTTATCCTTGATAAAATCATTTGATGGATTACACACCATATAACTGAGAAGCTGTGAGGCCATGTGTCCAGTCTGCTTGGAGGGCTAGCTCCTGCTCCTTCATCTGCTTACAATTTGGCCTTCCATAAGAGATCCTGCAATGCTCCTCTTGATTTATTTTCCCTTGGTCCTCAATAATAATTATAATCACAATAGCAGTTCTCATTTTGGTACGGAGTACAATCTACAGGGTACTTTCCATGTGTTTCAGGATTTAACAATGAGCCTCAGGCAAAGGTACCATTATTCTTCATTTCCTAGATGGAAAAATTCCCCCAAACTAGTACAGAGCAGCTGTTGTACAAACCATTTGTGTGTGTGTGTGTGTGTGTGTGTGTGTGTCTGTGTGTGTGTAATGAGTCATGGGGGCAAGAACTGTAGGGACAGTGGCTATGTTCAAACACTTACCATACAACACACGCACACACACACACGTGTGTGCATTCACACATGCACACACATACACTTTTAATCACTGTGAAAAGTAGTTAGAATGAAAATCAAAACTTTGCAATAAGAAGTGGATATAATAGATTACACAATTATTTAGAAAACAGAATATCTAAATCACAGAGGAAGAAAGTTCCCCCAAACAAGCCCAATCAGGACTCACTGCAGGCCTCTGGATTGTGAGTACTTTTTTTCTGTGTCAGAAAATTCTTGTCTACCTACTAATTTTTCACTATTGGAAACCCCCAAACAAATGTGACTTCTACTAGACCTTTCTCAGAAACCTACATGCCAGTAAATGTCTCTTCTGTGTGCTTGTAGGATCAGTGTTATCATTAAGAATTCTGCATAGATAAATTTACTACTTTTTCTTGGGTCTAATGTTGGTAGAACACTTCTATAGTCCATACTTAATAAAGATTGCTTTGAGAACTTGTTCTGAGAAAGGCAGGCACTTGTTCAGTTCCAAAGCTGAAAAAGTGTTTTGGGGTTGGGGTTAAATATCTCAGTTCTGTAAATATTTACCATATTTGAACCTAGAAGGGTTTATCGTCTAATTCATGTCAAAAGGATGAAGGAAAGCCCTTTACTGTGGACTTATAGATATGATCTAGGAAAACCAAAGAAAATACCAGAGTCTATCCTTTGGAAGTAACCTCTCAAAATATTTAAACATCAATGTCTACCAAGAAGGTTACTACTCTAGAACGATGTCTCCCACACCTAGCTTTGTGGAGAACTCCTCAAATATCCAGACCCACCCTCCTCATTCTATTCAGTGTCAGTGATTCCTTACTCTACTGACTCACTGAACACAGAGTACCTTCTTAAATATTACTAGAATTATCCAAATCTGCCTATTACTTTCCTTATTGTGTGGTATCAGCATGGCTCACCAAGACTGTTATGGATTTCCCTAATTAACTCTCTTCCCTACATCACTCGTCTATTAGTCAAGTCACAGCATCGCCTTTAGCTTCAAACAGGAACATTACCCACTGAGGCTCAAGATGCTTCTCTCAGTCACCATGGGATATTTGATAAATTTATAACCTGGAGGAACCTCAGAATCCAGGAACTTAAAAGGGACTATGATCAGAGGTCAGAGAAGGAGTTCTAGGAGAAGGGGATAGTAGAACACAGGAGCTATGAAAGAAGAAATGGGGAAATTTGGGGCATTTGACTGGGAAAAGAGAGCAATATAGACTTGGAAAGAAGGATAATAACCCCAGGGAGCTTTAAATGGCCACAGAGAAACATTTTATGTTTATCTTAAAACACATAATGTGTGTGTCTATGGGCCTCTGTCTCTCTCTGTCTGTCTCTGTTTCCATCTCTCTCTCCCTCTGTCTCTGTCTCTCTATCTCTCTCTCTCTGTGTTTGTGTGTGTGTGTGTGTGTGTGTGTGTGTGTATGAGAGAGAGAGAGAGAGAGAGAGAGAGAGAGAGAAAGAGAGAGAGAGAATTTGAATATGAAATGTCCCACAATAGTCATATACTAGCTAACAAAACCCCCAGTTCTAGGCATTGGAACTAGAATTTAGAATTTGATAATTTCTAATAGATAATTTGAGTTATCTACTAGGGAAATTGAGGATAATCCTCAAATAATATAGGCTATTATCTTTACCTTTGGTTGTTCCATCATCTGAATGCAAACCCTTGTTGTTGTTGTTGTTAGAGACACTGCACACATTTTATGTGGGACTTGGAGGAAATGAATTGGAACAGACCTGGAAACCTCTCGCTGAAGAATTTTATACTATCCAAAGATACTGAGCAAGCTTGTATGTGAGAAAAAGATCAATATCCCTAGCCAGCTGTAACCACAACAGTGACAGCACGGTAAGATGTCCTCAAGCATGCAATAGTAGCATCTATATCTTAGAGCTATTAAATAGTTGTCTAATAGATTTTAGATTCTATTCAATAGGACTAAATTTATGACTGGAGTTGTAAACCAACCCAACTACCATGTCTGGGTAGGTCATGTACCTAGAGGAGAACCTACTACTGCCACCTTCCCTAAACCAGTATTATTTCTAAGTGTATTCTAAATACTTAACTGTAGGGCAAATATATCATGCCACCAGATTAATTAGCATCAAACAGGCAAAGCTAAGCATGTCCAAATTCCAGAAATCTCAAAAATTGAGATTAGAATCTCAACCTGAGTTCAGCAGGAGTAAGGCTAACTCCTGTTGCTACTTTGTTTCCAACCCAATTACCCGGTAAAAGAAACTCAACTCAATCAGTAACAATACAAGCTATAAGCCTAGATTGGGCGGATCTCCCACTACACTACTCTGTTCCCATCTATATTCCCATATTACTTGTGGTTTCTCCAGGCTATGAGCTTCTGTCTCTGCAGCCTCTCCGTTGATTCCCCCCGCCCCATAATTCCTCTCCCTTCCAGGTGATCCTTTTCTCCTCCCCCTAACTCTCAGCTCCTTCCCCTTCCTCCTACCCAATCATTGGCTCAAGCCTTTATTTGAAAAGTTAAGGTTGGGAGAAAGTTCACAAGGCAACTCCTCATCTGCAACCCCTCTGAGGAGTGGAATTAGCATCAAAATACCAGCCAGAGCATGTGACCAGACCACCCCTAACCAGGTGGTCACAAGTAATTAGTTATGCAGCCCTGCACCTAGAACTCTTCCCCATAAAAATGAAGCATCACAGTAGTCTTAGACTTCAGCCAATGGTCTTTTCCCTCCCTGTATACTCTCATATCCTTCCCAAAACTATTTAACCCTTGGATTACCCTGAATAAAGCGTGTATGTTCAAACCCAACCCTAATAAAGAAATTCAAGCAAGCTAAGATGATCTCAGAAAGCTACTTCATTAAAGATTGCTCCCAGCCTGCTCTCTGTCGCAGTTGCTGCCTCCATTTTCCTGCCTTAAGTTCCTGTCTTGCCTTCCTTTGATGACAGACTATAACCTGTCAAAACAAACAAACACTTTCATTCTTCCCCATTTTGTTTTGTTTATGGTGTTTATCACAGAAACAAATCTAGAATAGAGATCATTATAGACCTCAGTTAATCAAAATGCAGGCTTTGGTATGTATATACATATATAACTCCAATATCTTACAGGCTAAGTCCACTTTAATGATCTACTTCTCTATTTTTCTGGCTAACATTTTCCACCAAAGTCAAATTAAATATAAAGTTCTCACAGGCAAATCTTGTAATTCTGACACAGAATCTTTCCCGGTCTTCCTATGCATGAAGCTCACCTTGCTTGGTTGTCAATAAAAAGATCTCTAGCATCTACCATCTTAAAGTTCAGTGATTTCTAAAGACAGAAGTGCTACCTCAGGAGAAATTTAATTTAAAAAGTATCTAGTTAAGGAAGCTGTAACCAGATGCCCCTGAATATAAAATAGAATATATTTGAAAGTTTCTTTTGAATTTGAGATTTGTATATTCCATGAGACTACTATGGTAGATATTTTTAATTCTTTTAAACTACAATGAGAAGAATAGTGAGAATTTATGGGGTGGCAGGTTTTATATAAAAGGAGAACAAAATAATAAATATTTTAAGAAACATGAAAAATTCTCTGCAGGTGAGGCATCATTTTTATTTCAGCAATTGTATATCTATCAGTGTTGGGGGGGGGGGTTCCTCCATCTCCTGCCCTGCTTCCTCTGTTATTTTATTTCTGACCCCCTCCTCCATTTTTAAAGATGTTGATAGATGAGACACAGTCTTCTTTTCCATGTTTTCATTCTCATTGATGTCTCAGAGTGTCTGTGTGGGTGTCTTAATCAATCCCCCATGCCCTCTATTCCTTTATATCCCATGAGACACAAAATTCCCCATCATTGTGCTTTAGTCATCCAATCAGACTGTAAAGATCAACCTCTCTTTCCTCTAACCATGCTGTTACGCCTGTCTACCTTTATAATATCCCTTTGTTCCATTCTCCCACATGGACAGCAAGGTACATTCTCACTGATTACCCCCAAAACACACCAACTGTTGTCCAAGACAAAGTGTGTTGTACACACTGTTATACCCTTGACCTCACAGATTCCTTTCAGCACCTGCAGCATACTTACATCCCTGTCCTTTTTGTAGGTCCTACCCCAAAGTAACATATTTGGACAACTCTTCCTTTCTCTCTAAATCAGGTATAGATTTCTGTACTTGAAGATCTGAGTCTTTATGGTTTCCCTCTCCCATTCCCTTCTTTGCACACATTTGTTTACTGAATTGTCTGCCTAATAGACTATGTGTGTCATAGCATAGGACACGATGAAAACTGTCCATATTAGCAGCCAATAGATTCACAAACTACTTTGAGTCAAATTGTAGAGTCTAATTCAGTTTTAGCACTTATTTCTGTGAGCAAACTCACAGAAACTCTTTGTATCTTAGTACAACTCTGCAAAGCAACCATGATCACACACATTTAGGAATCAATATGAAGATAATGG
The DNA here is from genome assembly GCA_036184795.1 of Tokudaia tokunoshimensis. Classification (NCBI taxonomy): domain Eukaryota; kingdom Metazoa; phylum Chordata; class Mammalia; order Rodentia; family Muridae; genus Tokudaia; species Tokudaia tokunoshimensis. Next base: position 24,028,718 of record BTHU01000008.1, read on the forward strand.
TGAACAACATTTATTGTGGTATAATTGCTAATTAGTTCTCCCAGTATTACTAACAGGTACTATTGATGCAATTACTATTAGTTGAATTTAAAATGTTGAATGATTGCCTGTATTTGAGCATCCACAATACCAAGAACCATGCATTTGACATCCCTTGTGCTACAGTTTAAGATGTGCATTCTTATAAATTAATGATTGAGTTGATGATGTTCTCAGGAAAAGTTGACCAGAGAAACTGAAATAATGTCTCAAATACATATACTTCTAAAGTAATAGAACCAGAGTTGGAAGCTATTTTTCTCCAGCAATAGCATGTTTCCAGAAGTCCACTCTTTGTTGATGACTGTAAGTTTGTGAGACAAAATAGCAGGAATCTTTTAAGAAGACAGATTCTTGCTATGATCCCTGCAGCCTTGGAATTCTATAGGTACTTAAGTCCTGCTTTCATTAGAATTTGGGTGTCTCTGAGAAGGTGATATAAAAAGCTCTGTTTTTCCTATTTTCACTATGTACTTGTCAGAGGTAATGAATCCACCTTTGCAAGTGTGGTACTCTTATAGGTCTTTCATTCCCATAGCCATGACCTTGATTGTCACTTGGTGATCCCCGTGGCTCCATCTCGCATCAAGAGTGTCTGGAAAATTCCACCACACCACTACAGTGCTGAAAGGGAGTATTCTCATATTTTGTTTTAAATCATGAAATAAATCTGACTTAGAAGAAATGACTTTCATTAAATTATGTGGGAGGGGGAGAAGAAAGTTCCCTGACAATCCTTTATTTACCTTATTAGACTCTGCAATAAGGTTTACATTGAAAAAGCTTGCAAGACTCAATCCTGAAGAGGAAGGTCTTCTCAAGCTATAGGTAAACTTTTGTTAAAGGATCTGTGCTCAACTAAATTAGAGGAACAGGTGTTACCATAAATTATTCCGTATTTGAAAAATACTTCTAATAGTTCTGGCCAGGAAAAATGATTGACATCATGAAATCCTGAGAAGTTATTAGAGCTTGCAATTAAATACCTCAATTTGTTTTAGTTGTCATGAAAAGTTATCTATGCTTGCAGCCAAATAATAGCAGGTTGGCCCTATCTCAGTACAAATTTGGAAATGTTCAGGGAACATTGAGATTATAATTCACAATGATCATTTTAACTTTCTTCCTCATTACTGAGACTTACTTTATGGCCAGAAAAAGCAGAAAGATCCAGTTGTTATCCTTTCCATATATAAATGCAGGTACTGTGCAATGAGATGCAGTTAAAATTGTCCTGAAAGTATATAGTGTCCACTGAATCTTTCGAGAAGAGTCATGCTAGATATAAGATAACAATAACCTTCTGGGAATGGATTTAGATCTCCATGAAAAGAAAGTGAAATGATGCTCAAAAGTATCCTAGCCAGCAGGGCACTTAAGCCCATTGCAATGGAGAGACTGAGGCAGGAGGCATTTTCAGATACCATTTATTTGCATAAGTTACTTACTGTGTACTGAAGAAACAAAAATTTTCAAGTTCTAGTGACTTAAAAGAAAAAAGGATTACTTCTTCACATCTAGGACTAAAGCAAATTTGTGTTGGTGCTCAGACATACATGTAAGCAAATCACTGATGCACATAAAATAAGAATAAATAACACACACATACATACACGTGCATGCGCGCGCGCACACACACACACACACACACACACACACACACACACACACACACACACACGCACGCACACACACACACCAAGAGCTCTAGGTATCTCCATCTGGAAATACATTTTCATGAATGCATCCTCATAGCAGCCCAACACTCTCCTGCCCAGAGAAGAGCATGTCATTGTCAAGCACATTTAGTTAAAGGATTTGGTCACAGTTATACCTTCATTTAAATGCAAACAAATCATCTTCACATGTGGAGGAAAAGGAGGAGGAGGAGAAGGAGGAGCAGGAGGAAAAGGAGGAGAAGGAGGAGGAGAAGGAGGAGGAGAAGGAGGAGGAGGAAGGAGGAGGAAGAGAAGGAGGAGAAAGAGGAGGAGAAGGAGGAGGAGGAAGAGAAGGAAGAGAAAGAGGAGGAGAAGGAGGAAGAGGAGGAGGAGGAGAAGGAGGAGGAGGAGGAAGAAGAGGAGGAGAAAGAGGAGAAGGAAGAGAAGGAGGAGGAAGAGGAGGAGGAGAGTCCAATGTTTATGAATCAAGAAAGGATTCCACACAGAGCCAGCTTAGCCTGCTGAAAGGCCACAGCTGTATCCTGGAGAAAGAAGGGGCATTCTGCCCACTTAGGCGAGGAGGGACACTCTGCATTGCCTATGTTGCAAAGGAGAAGTTGCCTTTGCCTGCAGAAATTGCTGCAGAATGGTGCCTGAAGCTGTACAATGTGTACATAGGGCCCTATTGACAAAAGAGTAGGAGAAATTTAGTGATCATGAGTGATCACATATCAGAATGAGGTTGGAATGCAGTATCTGGGACAAGAAGAAGAAACTTTTTTTTTTAAAAAAAAAAAAAACTAACCCATGTTTATTTTATTTTTTAAGATTTATTTATTTATTACATGTAAGTACACTGTAGTTGTCTTTAGACACTTCAGAAGAAGGCACATCAGATCTCATTACAGATAGTTGTGAGCCATCATGTGGTTGCTGGGATTTGAACTCAGGACCTTCTGAAGAGCAGTCAGTGCTCTTAACCACTGAGCCATCTCTCCAGTCAAGAAAAAGAAACTTAAAAATAGAATTTTGCTATTCCTATGCTTTGAGACATGGTCTTGTAATATAGCTCAGGTTAGCTCTGAACTTGTAACATACCTATCTCAGCATCCTCACTGATAGCTCTATAACAAAAAACACAGATTTTTTTTTTTTTTTGCAATGCAAGGGTCAATGTGACTGCACCTTCATGCCCACAGAAGAGAATGGCACAAGTTGGAATTATAAAGGTGGTTGTGGCCTGAATCTGTGGAAAGCATCACAGGTCAACATGGGGAATGAAAATTTCATTTGAAATGTAACAAGGAGCTAAATGGCTTTAAATTCTTTAATGTTTCTAATAGAGCACTTTCATTTCTGTTTGAAGCCTGGACTTGATGAAAGTGAGAAAAGGTGGGGAAAGCAGTTATAATTTATATTTAGCAGTTATATATTACAGCCATGGTCAAGCTGAAGGCGATAATGACTTACTCTGGGTGAGAAGTACATTCTAATTCCATTTTGAGCAAAGGAGAGGAATCAAAGATGAGCCCCCAGTTTCTGACTTGAGTAAAAATAGTGATAACACTACTTAAAATAGGAAGGGTGTGGTAGGAATGCATAGTTTAGGGAAGCCAAAACTCTAGTTTGGGGTGTGTAAAGTATAAGACAAACTCAAGTAGGGATAAGGAGTTGACAAGTGAAACCTAAGAGGCTCACATAATCAGAAACAAGGAACAACAGTGATGGAGGCCTCAAGGTTTCTACTCATTTTCTTATGGCATATGAGTTTGCGGATTGACATCAGTGTGGTCATCACAGTGAAGATGAGTAAGTCAAAACTCTGGGTTCGTGGGCTTCATTTTCTAATAGCTTTATAGTTTCCTCTTAAGGAGCATCCTTCCCAGGCAGGCAATACTAACATCCCCAGTTCATCAGTGTAGACACTGAATGATCTTACTCAGACACTGGACTGCTCAGCAGAGTAATCCCAGAGCACATCTTCAAATTCTGGGCTATGCTGCCACTACTGATGCCTGATGACACGAGCCACCATTTTATGTTCCTGTCATATAGGATGACACATCAAAAAGATAAGAAAAGAACAGAAAGATAAGTAAAATGCATAATAGAAATAAGCCAGAGAGCAAATATTAAGAGTAAATACCAAGTCATCCAGAATAAAATACCACTAAGAGCCTCAAGACACTGAGGTGGTTGCTAGTTCTCTGTGTTGATTAAAGATGAGGACCCTGTATTGTGATGTAATGAACTTTGTGTGTCTGCTCATGTTAGAAGGATATTAGAGAACCTAGCCAATCCTTAACTAAGTGAAAGCAGGGCCACATTGTACACATGTAGTTGCCAGCCCTAGTACCAATGCCTATGATGCTGTGCACATCACCCACTATTTTGAAACTTAGCTTCATCACCTGTAAAAGCATATAATAGTGTGTTTCCCACTCATGTTTACAATAAGATTGAAACTAATAACCAACATTCTGAAACATAGACACTCCAGGATCTGGTATTCATTTTAGCTAAAGTTAGTTGGACCTGAATAGGAACTAGTTCAGGAAATGTCCAAGAATGGCCAGAGGATCACTGGGTCACAGAAAACTGTCCTGGTCCCTTCTCCCTTGGGACTTTCCTAATGTTTATGCCCTGATCTCATTTTGTCCAATCAACATCAAATTCCATGATCACTACAAGCAATGGAGTTTATCACTCAACATTATTCTTAATCACAGATGGGAGGTGGTGAAGTCAGAATTGCCTGGACCTGGGACTAGTCCCGTTAGCCTAAGACTTAACCACAAGAAAGCAGAGACATATATATGAGCAACTGAGCTACAACAATTAAGAGAATTTTCCTTCTAAAGCTATTGGCCCTGTAAAGGAAACATATCATCCACTACCATAAGGAAACACATCAACCACTACCATAGAGTGAATTTAGGACAATTTGCTCTCAAGAGGCTCAATTATTTCTAAATATATTTTCAAATAAATGAGACTTTCTTAAACCATTTATCACCATAGCAACTATACTGTCAGAGTCTAGAGGAGAGGGAGCTTCAGCTTCTACCAACTGTGAAATGTGCTTGCTACTCACAAATCTTTAGGAAAAAGGGCACTATATTGAATAAAGACAGAATAGACTGAAAATTAGTAATGAATTCACAAGAAGATGTACAATTTTACTCTGAGTTAAATTCTAATTAAGAAAAATAATTTGTTTGATCATACTTACATGTGCTGTCAGCTTGGTTGATTTATAAATGAAATATGAATATTCTCTAATCATTCAACTAAATATGACACAGAGCCTGTGGTGTGGAGATGAATGGGAAGCCAGAGGTGCTGGTCTTGGCCCTGGTGCCAATTAGCATTCTGCTGGTAAATATTCAATTTCTTCACTTCCTGTGTGATTGAAGGGTATTGAGTCATAGAATTTACCTTAAATGAGTGAGATCAGCACACTACATGGGTGATGAAGTTTTCCCTTGTTTGCATAGCTGCAATTTATGTATTCATTCTTTAAGACACTAGAAAATGAGTCAGGCAGTCAGACTCACAGGGCAGGTATGCATAATATCTAACCTCCTACTTTGGAGAGGTTTAGTCATATTAAAACCAAAGTCTGACCAGTAAGAGATATTTCTGAAGATGGTTGAGCAACATTTACTCAGCAATCTCTATGGATGGGTACTTCCTATATATCCTTCTTTAATCTGTGTGAGTCTGTAGACTAGAATTATAATTCCTATGATGGAGTTACAGAAAGAGATTGTTGAAACTAGCTGCTCCATAGGCCATCCCAGGCAAGCAGTGAGCCAGGGTTCAATCCACAACTTCTTGGTCACAGTCAGGAATTTTGAGGCTATTGCTCTTTCTAAAATATCAGTCTCAAAAGTGTAGTACAGTGGTAAGAGACATGGTCAGAGAGTCAAGAATTGATCTCTAAGACGGTAGTCACCTGCCAGCTATCTATCCTCCATTCTGCCCTAGGTCTACAATATCCTTAACTTAAAAGAACTGATTCACATTCAGTGACCATATCTTGAAGAAGTGAGATGTCTCAGAGGAAAGGAGATAAAAACATAGAGATAGGGGGAGGGGAGTGTTTCAGATTTGTCATCCCCATGGGTGTCTGCTGGTGACACTGGGATGCAACTTCCTGTGCAAGGGCAAAATCTGCCCCTTGGAAATGGATGTAGTAAGGACTTTAAAAGGCATTCCTTCAACATCTGCACCAGAAAATGGAAGTCAGAAACTGAGCTAAACCAAAACATAAGCTTCATGGAACATGAGACTACAGTTACTTTGAACCTAGTGGGATACTTTCAGTTTTCTCATGACTATATGCCTCTGCAGGTGATCCACCTCTGAAGGGGGCAGACTCTATTGAAAAAGTAAACTTTGCTTAAAGAATTTAATGCTGCTTTATGGGGCTTCCTTTACAAGTTATCATATAAAACATGATAGGCAAATTTTATCTTGACTGGATCATATTATTCTCTCATAGTTTTGTACATGCAACACACACACACACACACACACACACACACTGCACATCGGAGAAGAAAGGAAGACACACAATAGTCATCACCTGTCTCCTTACAGATTCTCATCCATATTTGTGAATTCCATCAAATACAAGGAGATCCCTACTCTGTAGCCAGAAGAGTAGACATTAGCATTGCATTTCTTTGAACACAAGGACAAAAGGAGATCTCTGCTTTAAGAGTATTTTAGTGAAAAGGTACAGACACATCATGAGCTAGGGGCTGGTGTGGGTGCAGATTCTCATTGCTTTTTGCCTATTAGTATGACTTTAGTATGTTACTTAATAACTCTAAAGTTCAATTTCTGTCTCTGCTTCTAATCTTAGTTATGAAAATTTTAACAGTTGCTAATTTCCAATGAACATTTGAGGAGTTCCAAGAAAAGGACTCAGTGATGAGAAACTTGGGAGGAAGCAGAAGCAGGGAAATTCAGAGCCAGATGAAGCTCCAAGGTCAAACATCGATGGTGAAAGGAGACTGGATGTCCAGAAATAAGCAGCAGTTGCAGCAGGAGCTGAGGCAATCAAGGACCAGCAAGCCTGTTGTCATGACTGCCCAGTGACTGACCAAAGTACAAAGACAAATGGGGGAGAATGGAAAGTGGGGGAGAATGGAAAGCAAGAACTCCTCAGACCCAGTGATAAATAGGAGCATTCAGAGCAGTCCAGCATCTCCCAGAACTTCTTTAGCAGAAAGTATTCTCTTTAGAGAAAACTGGATGAGTTATGCTCACGCTATTCTGCCTTGTGTACATCTTTTCTACCTGAAAGACGGTGTAGGGAGGAGCAATACAACTTAGGATCTTGAGCATCACAAAAGACTTTTTTCACCACTACCTGAGTTTGACCAGATTTCATGTGCTCTCAATGCATAGTGAAGTGTGACCAACAGATTGACCCATGCCACAGTAAAGAGAAACAGAAACTCGTAACTTTTAGACTGGAAATCATACATTCTCTGCTCCAGCTACCCACTTATCATTTTAGTACAAAAACCATCTAGAATACAGGATGAGTGCCCTTGAATGTGTCTGTATCAGGTAGCAGGCCAGATGCGGCCTAAGGGCCATTGCTTGCTGGCCTTCAAGTTAATGTGATAAAGTAGAATTGAGAGAAAATGATACAGGCTCACACAACTGGGAAATTAAAATTCAGATCCTGACTGGAACACTTTCTAGTTTGTGACCTCGTACAAATTACTTGAGCCCTCTCTGTCTCACACTGCAAGTTGTGTAAAGAAAACTCTTCCATAGGCTGAAATGACTTCGGAAGGTAGGATACCTGCCTGAGGTGGGGAAGGCATTGAGAATATCAGCTTCCTCTCTTTTCTCCATCCTGTGGGGTTGACCTCAATGAATCCCCTAGGGCACTATAACACAGACAAAAATGGTGCACCTCAAACAGCACTTTAAATTAGCTTTGGTCAGACTGCAAAGAATCCTGACTGTCCTCAACCTATTTAGTTAAATGATGGTGACAAACTAGAAACCCAGGGTCAGGGCAACAGCAGTCTACAGGCTTTATTGTTCGGCTCTGTCCACTCCCTGTTCCCCTTTTCTATAGATCATTCCTTCTGAAAGATGAAAGGTACTGGATCCAGGTGGCAGTCTCATTATCCAAGTTCAGGTCTGTCTGACTCGCAACTTTCCTAATAGTAAGGAAACAAAATAGCAATTGAAATGATTTTACTTAAGATTTTGCAGTTTGGGCTACAACGAGGTAGTTCTAGTTAAAAGATGAGACTGACAAATACTTTTAACAAGATTATTCAACAGTTGAGACTGTTAAATAGGACTCACGCTATGCTGAGCATGGGCTGCTGGGAATGGTGACAGCAGTTAAGGAGACACTGAGGTGCCACTGACACTGGTACCTACTCAGAACTAATTATAAAAGCAAGCCCATGCAGAGGCTGATCGGCACTTCTGCTAAGCAGCTTGGAAGTCAGCAAGAAAATATAATTATCTTATTTGTCATGAAAGTACTAGCAGAGAGCTGATGGATGAACACATATGGAGAGCTACAACATACAGCTCAGATAATGCAAGGTGAATGAGACATGAAGTCACATTGTCTTAGCAGTAGAGCACTTAGCTCTCACTGCTGCGGATTGAATGGGGTTTGTCTCCCTTTCCTCTCACAAAAGCTTCATATGTAAGAAGCCTGGTCCCTTTTAATGTGATGGAGCTATTAAGAGACAGGTCTTGGAAGGAGCTTCTTAGCTCAACTGCAAGCAGACCTTAAACAGGATGGCCTCAATTAGGGTTTCCATTGCTGCAATAAACACGATGACCAAAAGCAGCTTGTGGAAGAACAGGTTTATTTCATCTTACTTCTCCAGGGAACAGTCCATCACAACACTAGCTGGTTTGGGGTGACAAGTTGACACAAGCTAGAATCATCAGAGAGAAAGAAGTCTCAGTTGAGGAAATACCTCCATTGGGATCCAGTCGTAGGGCATTTTCTCAGTTAATGATCAGTGGGAGAGTGCCCAGCCTACTGTGGATGGTGACACCCTTGGACTGTTAGACATGAGTTCTATAAGAAAGGAAGTTAAGTCAGACAGTAAGCATCACTTCTCTATGGCCTCTGCATCAGCTTCTGACTCCAGGTTTGACCCCTACTCGAGTTAATTAATGGCCTGACATCCTCCACTGATGGAGTATGATCCAGAAGTATAAGCCAAATAAACCCTTTCCTCCCGAACTTGTTTTTGGGTCACTATATTTTCTTTGTAGTAATAGAAACCCTAACTAAGACAATCACTAAGGGAAGTCAAGGCAGGAACTTAACGCAGGAATCTGGAAGCAGGAACTGAAGCAGAAGCTAAGGAGGAGTGTTGCTTCCCTAGATTATTTTCTTAGGACTGTTTATCCCAGGAATGGCACCACCCAAAAGCTGTGGGACCTTCCCATATCAATTGTTAATCGAGAAAATGCTCTTCAGGCTAGCCTCCAGACAATCTGATAGAGGCATTTTTTTTGTAACTGAGGTTCCTCTTCCAGATAACTCTGGCCTAGGTCAAGTTGATAATAAAACCAAGAATCTTAGGGATAAAGGTGTTCCTCGTGAACCCCTGCTAGTTTTCACCAGAGAATTATTAGAAGAGCTTGAGCTTAACTTTACCCCTTGCACCTCTCTGGCTTCATATATGTGAACACCTTCTACAATGCTGCCATGCATCTGAGAAAACCCTTACCCAAAATGAGCCAATACCACCTCTATGCCCTTGAACTTCCCACACCAAGCTAAATAAATTTCTTATATATACAAAAATCCTATTTCTATGAACATATATATGTATGGAAAATTTATATATGTGGATATATACATATGTGGAGATATATATATATCCATATATATATATATATATATATATATATATATATATATATATATATATCTCCACATAGTGGCAAATGGCTGACTGAGTTATATATCTGCAAAAAGTCCTGCAAATATAGCCCATTTTAGGTGCCATTTGGTTACAGAAAGTTTACAATTCTTATGGGCTAACAGAAATGTAAAGAGTCCTGACAATTTAATTATCTTTATTATACTCTATTCTCTAATTCATTTCTATGAAAGTAACCAGGAAAATGTAATGTAGATTCTAGAGTCTTATAAAGGGTAATAATTCAGTTTGGGAACATGTCAAACATAAACTGGTTGAGCTAAAGGGAGGGTAAACACCACATTTTTCTGTTTATAAAGGGATAGTGCTGGTGGAGTTAATGGTACAAATCATAGCAGAATTCTGAGCTAAAAAGAATCTGGAATAAAGGCAAGAGTTTACAAACTTTTGACCTTGTATGCTGTTAATTTTTATGTAAACTAGACACAGGATAGAGTTTGGGGAAAAAAGAATGTTAATTAAGAAGATGGCTCAAATAAGATTGGCCTTTGGGCAAGTCTGTGGGCAATTTTCTTGATTAGTGATTAATGTGGAAGGGTTCATCTCACTGAGAGTGGTGCCAATACTGGATAGGTGGCAATGGGGGTATATAAAAAAGCAGGTTGAGTAAGACTTGAAGAGCAAGCCTCAGGAGATGAACCAGCATTGAAACTTCTAGATCCCATACAAAAGTAAGTCTTGGACTTGTTTTGTATGCTTTCCTGCTACATAGTACCGAAGTGTCAGGGCAGAAGGTCTCTGTCAGCTGCCATTACGGTCCATGGAACACAGAGAAGAGTTGCCATTACAGCTGTGATATTTCCATGATATTCCTCCACTTGAAAATAAAACAAAAACTACCTATTCAGTAACTCAAAGGAAAAGAAATAAAGCTTAGGAAATGCACAAATGTCTGCCTTTGTAATGAATGTTTTAGTTATATTCCAGATGTTACAGAATGCTTTTAGACACTACTCAAGAGTGGGAAAACACATTCAGACAATAAATGTGATTGCAAATTAAAAAATAAAAGCAGTCTTCAGGTCATGACTGGAAAGTTGGATAAAGAAAATTGCTGAAAAGCTGATAAAATGTGAGCTAAAAGTTCTGTACCAGCACCTGGACAAAAGTACATGAGGAATATAGTCATAAATAAAAGGACAACAGACTGAAGAGGATCCCAGAGCCACAGCAAGCAAGACAGATGGATAGCAGAGACAAGAGAGCTCAACATGAGGCAAAACAAAAGAATTCAGTAAACACTGCCCCAGTTAAAGAGACACGTGAATCCTTTTCTAGGAAAATGGTATTTCAACAGGTCAGATATCAGACGCTAGCAATAACAAAAGACATTATTTTGCAGCAGAAAACAGTTACCTAGAGAGGGGAAAAAACGTCTCTCAGATTTGCACCTTTGTTCTTTAATATACTGAATGCAAAATAGAACTTCTCTAGGATTTTAAGAGAAACACTACCATACATCTTGAGGAAAAAGAACTCTGTACTGAGCTGAGCAAAGCTATAATATAAAATAGTATTCACTAAGCTATTTTCAGGGCCAGCTGGATGGTTCAGTGGGTAAAGGCTTCCCGCTTGATCTCCAGAACCCACATCATAAAAGCAGAGTAACAATTCTGAAAACTTGTCCTCTAACCTCCACATACATGACTGAATAAACCAATGAGCCAACACACACACGTACACACACACACACACACACACACACAAAAGCATGTATGCACTTCTTCGATCATGTGTCTTTTGAAGTGCTTTCATATAAAATAGAGGCTATAACATAATTTTTAAATACTGTTAATAATTAATGCGATTATTAGTAAAGGCAGCCTGGACTTAAATTCCAAAATTATCCTAATTATAGCTATTAGAGGGAAAGAAACCTGAGCATGGTGGCACACACCTTTAGCTCCAGCATTAGGCTGGTAGAGGCAGGTGGATCTCTGATTTTAAGGCCAGCCAGGTCTACATAGCAAATTCCATTACAGCCAAGGGTCTTTAGAGCAAGAACCTGAAAAAACAAAACAAAACAAAACAACCAACCAAATAAAAACAAACAAAAACAAAGCAACCTGGTGGTGTTGATATGTGTGTGTGGTGTTTATTATAAAGGAGATTCAGTATAATACAACCAAAAGAAGCTGTGCCCAGCCAGTAATAGCTGTCTGTTGGCTGGAGAGGCTGAAAATCTGGTAGCACCAATTCAGGAAGCAGAACCCTTCCTTCAGCAATATTAATCTGGTGTTGAAGTTTGGTGCTCAAGACCTGGAAGACTTTCAGATAATGACTGGTATTTTGCCCTCTTAGAGCTTGAAGAGGCTGGATTCTGGACTTTGATGTTCCTTTTATCTTTAAGTATTCCATTAACTGCTGTCATTCAGAATTCTTAGCACTTACCATCTGCATCCTACTTATGAAGTAAGCCACACACTGAAAGAAGTGCACCTTCTGGCTAAAAGGACATCCTTTAGGTCTACATTTAAGGATCTGTATCTATATATTCTGATCAGCCAAATGCTCTTGTCTTGCCAGCTTTGTACCCAGTAAAATCTTAGAAATAGCATAGCTAGGAGCAAGAAGAAATGAAAAGAAGCAATCTTTATGGTGCCAGGGGAGAGTGCTGGGAAGAAATACAAGATGACTAGAGAGATTTCTCAGTGGTTAAGAGCACATACTATTCTTCCAGAGGACCTAAGTTAGATTCCAAGCATCAGGCAGCTCACAAGTGACCTATAACGCTAGTTTCAGGGTATTGTTACTTCTCTGACCTCCTCCTACATAGACACATATGCACACAGGTGCATAATACACACAAATAAGTAATAATTTAAATTGTGAGAGAAAATGATTTTACAAAAAAGGAAATAAAAGATTAGCATGTGGTCTATGTAATTCTTCTGTAATTTAGTACTTAGTATGTAATACTCACCTGCTTCAAAGTAGTATAAGGATGTTATCATTTTGCAGATTGAATTATGCACCTTCAAATGATGTCAATAAATTAAGCCAGAGAAGTACGAATGTTACCTTCCTGGGAGATAGCCCTTGCATGAAATTAAACCAAATGTTTGGGATGAGAGATTTCTCTTGGATAAGCTTGGAAGAGTCAATGTAATCCCAAGAGTTCTTTGTTTGATAGAAGGTAGGAAAGTCAGTCAGAGAAGGCGATATCAGGTTAGAGGCTTTGTCTGGAAAGAAAATCCATAGTCAAGAAATCTAGACAGCCTGGTACACCTGGGAGATATGGAAAAGGATGTATTCTTGAACCCTTAATTCAACCCTGCTTCTTAGGACTCTGAGTTCTAGTACCTTATGACATGTCACAGTACTGATGGCCTGCGATAAGTGGGCTTCACTCCCCTCAACAAGGTGCCATGGACATGTGTAGGTAACCCAAATCATTTCCATATGAAAGCTCAGACCTTTACAAGGGAAGGAGAATGGCAGCAGTAAAAGCAAGCAAAGAGAAACAGGCAGGATGGGGTTCCTACGAGCAGAAAGGAAGGTTAATATTTCGTCCAGAGATGGAAGGAAGTGATCAGCTGCCAGACCACAAAGAGTTCAAAGCCCTTGATTGCATGTGCCACTGTCACTCTAGTCTTCACTAAAAACTCTCAAATTTAAAGACAAAGTTATGAATTTCAAAAATGACCTCATAGACCATTAATGCTGAGTGGAAGGGCCTGTTCTATGAGAGCCCTGTGGGCCATGTGTATTGCATTTCTAATAGGTGAGCCTTGTTAGAAATTCCTGCTTCTGATTTTGTTGTGCTGTGACATCATCATGCATCTCTTGTTGCTGTGTTCTGTCAGTGGTACAGGTCACAGTCATAGCCATAGTCAGGAAGGCATCACCTCTGCCTCAATACTGACTTCCACCACCATAGCCTAAACCCTATTGTTACTTTATCCTTTAACAAGGAAGCTGAAGTATGATGAAATATTGATTAATTTTACAAATATTTACTTGTTTGATTGATTGATTATTTATTTATTTAAGACATGGATGGATTCTCTATGAAGCCCTGGGTGTCCTAGAACTCACGTTATAAAGCGAGCTGGCCTTGAACTCATAGAAATCTGCCCACCTCTACCTCCTGAGTATTGTGATTAAATACAAGGATTTTTATTAAAGAATAAACAAATATGTAAACATTTTTAAACATTTAGACAAACTGGACTAAATTAAATATCTCACATTTTCAATAGACCCATAAAAAGGAGTTATAGTTGTATTCAGTAAATTCATTTCTTTAAAACATCTTAGATATCAATTAAACTGATTGTCAGGCTATGAGATTGTATATCTGTCATATCAAATACCAAATAAATTCATACAATAATACGATATTAAAACCATAAGAGTATATTGAATGCATTTAGATAATTATAACCAGAATAAGAAACAGAATTAGAATAAAGAATTAACAAATTTAGTCCCATACAAAATTTATGCTTTGTCACAAAAATTCGTAAACAAAGAAAAATAAAAAAAACAAAGCACTAAGAATAAATATTTTGGATATTATATCAGAGAGAAAGCACTTTTTAAAAAATAAATGGTCTTCACAAAATAATGAGAAGAGACTTCAGGTCACATTAGTGGAGTCGCACAGAGCTGAGGATCACAGAAATGGACATACACGTGGTCCTTTACTGTTTTCTTACAGGGTCTTATGATCAACTAAGTGCAAATTAAGCCTTTTTAGGCTGGATCTCAGACTTGCAATTCTATTGATCATCTTTTAGGACTACAGGCACATACTGCCATGTCTGACTGCAAATTAAATCTTAACAAGAAAAGAACCTCACCTACAGAACTCCAGAAATCTAAAAGTATAACGGCTGACGGTCGATATAACTTATATATAAATGTTCTGCCCTTGATGAATCAGAGTCCAACTACTTACTCCTTTCCAAATGGAAAAAGTATGGAAAGAAGTAAGGGGGAGGGAGGGAGTGTAGCGAGGAGAAACTTCCCAGAGGAGAAGTCTAACAATTGTTACCCCAGCTAGGCTACTATATCAGTGAGGAGAAATTTTTTGGCAGTTGGATATGGCCAGGTTGTTAAGAATGACACTTTCTTCTACGACCCCCCCTAATCTAGACTTCAAGTCTAATAAAAACCGCAAACAAAAAAATTAGAGCTCTTTGTTTCAGAAACTGTAGAAAATATTTGACTACTATTTCTCCAAATATCACAGTTTTCAAAAGCAAAGGAAAATGAGTGTTTTGATTTGCTTTTCTGTGGCTGTGATAAACATTATAGCTAAGTGCAGCTTGGAGAGGAAAAGTTTTATTTGGCTTACAGGTTATAGTCCATCATGAAAGAAATCCAAGGTAGGAGGTGATGCAGAATCCACAGAGGAACACCTCTTACTGGCTTGCTCCAGGCTCAATAGTCAGCTGCCATTGGGTCTTAAGTATTGTGCTTACAGATGGTACCACCCATAGTGGGCTGAGCCTCCTAGATCAATTTGCAGTCAAGAAAATGTTATCACAGACATGCTTAGAGGTTAATCTGACGAAGGCAATTATTCAATTTATGTCTCCTCTTCCCAGGTTTGTCAAGTTGAAAGGCAATTAATAATCACAGCAAGGCAAGTCTGGGAAAGTCTCACTTCCAAGAAGAACCTGACAAAACATAAATAGGAAGGGAGCTTTGGAGGCAGGTAATGAGGTCATGAGAGGAGAACCCATATAAATGGGCATTAGTAGGCTAATAAAAGAGACACTGTGTTGGTGTTGTTTTGTGTTTTGGTTTTTTTTCTTTGTTTTTATCTTGTCAAAATAGTACAGCTAAAAAAACCAAAAACAACAACAACAAAAAAAAAAAAACCAACAGCCTCCCATCAGGAAGAAAACTCACCACCCTTTCATGGCACTTTGAGGAACTTCCTTGTTTCCAGAATATGGTAAATAATGTTTCCATTTTAAGTCACTTAGCCTGTGATGATGTTACAGCAGCCAAGAATAATTAACATACTGTATATTTTCTGCTTACTTTTTTGTGACTCTAAAACTGTTGCAAATGAAATTAAAATCTATTAGAAAATATCCCAAACGGAATGCTAGGACAGAGAAGCGAGAGGGGATTGAATGGGGAAAAGAGGGAGGGAAGGGGGCTTATGGGACTTTTGGGGAGGGAGGAAACGGGAAAGGGGAAATGATTTGGAATGTAAATTAAAAAAACTTAGAAAATAAAATAAAATTAAAAAAAAAGATATGAAAAAAAAAGAAAAGAAAAGAAAGCATCCCAAGCATCAGCAAGTACGTAGAAAACGTATTTCTAAGAGCAGAAGCTCTGTTCCATTTCTGTCACTGCTCTCAGTTTTCTCAATTGACCTCAATTCAGAGAACACTCACTGTGGCTACCGTGTTAACGCAGGTATTTGCCCTTATCTGTCTACTACTCATATTCATGAAAACATTCTCCATTGCCCATGGAATGATGCAAGTATTCTGACAGAAAACTCAATAGGGACTAACTGAGGTTTTGATAATAATTAGCAAATCTTGGGAGAATTTCACTGAGAATATGGATTTGGAAAACAAAAAAATCAATGTTTTTGCTTTTGTTTTTGTTTTGCAATCACACACACACACACACACACACACATATTCACTCATCTCTGATCAGTAGCTGTCTCATTAAAATTCACTGCAGTTACAGGGGGGACTCTCTCACAGAAAAGCACTGTGCTATCCTGGATAGTGGAGGAATATTTTATGATTCATTACTGCAGCCCAATGTAACATCTCTTGGTACAAAGAAACAAAGAAAACCAATAATAAACAAATACAAACGGTTAAAAGGAAGTGGAGAAAGAAAAGTCAATGTGCATAGTTAGTGACAGGATTGTTTTTATGATCAGGAGAATAGGATGTATGAACAGATAACCCTTGTTACAAAATAGATTGCTTTATTTCGTGAGAATCTTTGTTGCTACTGAAATAGTACGCAATGACAGTGAGATCTGTGGTACTTTAAAACACACTTAAATCTTATTTACTTATTTATTTATTTATTCATTCATTCATTCATTTATTGGGGGAAGACATGCTGAAACTAAAGGACAACTTTCAACTTTAGGGAATTAGTTCTCTCCTTGTATCCTGAAGGTCCCAGATATTGAACTCATATTATCAGGCCAGAACAAGTGTCTTTACCCACTGAGACATCCTAGCAGCCCCTGAATACTTTTAAAAACACTTAAAATGTTTCCTAACTAGTTTTTACTAGAACTTGCAGTTATTGAAAATACATTTAATGAACAATTTTGAATAAAGTAATTGTGAAATCAGAACTATCATCAATGGTTGTTATTCAGATTTACTCATGAGCTACCCCTCATCTGAAGGCAGGTAGCCACTTTATACAAAGCCCTGAGCCAGCCTCAAACCAACTAAAGACTTGTTAGATCCCAATGTCTTGTCTTCACATCTATAGAAGATCTTCTCTGTTTCAGCTAGTTTCTGGGGTCTGAGGTCTCTTGGGCCAGTTGCCTGGAACAAGTTCTTCCTGGCTATGTGCATAGGTCCTGGGTCTCAGGGACATGTAGGGTATCTGAAGGGTCTATAGCAACCAACAGTTAATGCTTTGAGCAGTCTGAACTGGTAGATTCAGGAGTAGGAGGTCGAAGACGAAAATTCTTTTCTAAGCTCTATTCTATTCTGTTCTAGGATCAGTAATACAGTGGTTTGATTATTAAAAATTTACAGGAGAATAAGGGGCAGTTAATGCCTCTAAATAAGTTGTGTACTTTTTGCCCAATATTGCTTTAGAAATTAGGGAAATGCTTTATTTCCTTAGAAGTATTAAGGTATTGTTTTGCTTCTTTGAAATGTCAAATTTGATTGGACATTTTATTGTCTATAGATAAATTTAGTATGGACGGTTTTTACAACGTTAATTCTTTCAAATTACGAGCAAAATACTGTTACGTTTACTTCTGTTTCTTCTACTTCTTTTCCAAATGCTTTATACCTGTAACTTCTAATAATTCTTTCAGCTATGAGTTCATTTTCAGTTCACCGTTGTTTCATGCCTATAATACCAACACATAGGAAATGAGGCATGAGAGTAATTTAAGGCCAGCCTGGGCTACACTGGGAGACTGTCTCAAAAGCAACAACAAAATAAGAATATTGACCTCGGTTGTCAACTGACTACCTCTGGGATCAACTAAAACTGAAGATGCTGTGAGGAATTTTTTTTATCAGATTATCTGAGGTGAGAAGACCCACCCTAAATCCGGCTCACACCTTCTCTGGGAATCCCACAGAAAAAGGACATGGAAGATGGAAACTTTTGCATATGTCTTGCTTGCTCTCACTCTTTGCTGGCAATAGCATCTGTCTTGGTCTGAGACATCACTTTGCTGGTATTACAAACAACATCTTTGAGATTCCAACACAGATGGAAGAACTCCAATTCTCACCGAATACTCTGGGCTTATCTAGCCTGAAGAATCTAGCCTGATTAACCTGATTCTTGGCCTTTACATTATAAGGCAGCCATTGATAGACCACCTGGACCACATATATATATATATATATATATATATATATATATATATATACTATCATATTCCTTTAGAGAACCCTGACTAATACAAATTCTTTAGACTTTTGCAGTGCAAACTTATAAGTAGAACCTCCTACTCGGTTTTCAAGGTCTATGTTTGGCAACACACTAGCTTTGTGTATAAGATGTCACATTAGTGCTTTCTTTTACTTTAGCTTAATGAGTAGCTTAAGTGTATTTTATAGCAATATTCTCAACAACGCAGCTAGTGCATGTATCTGTGTTTTGGTTTCTATGAAGCCATTAAATTGACTATACTGTTTATTAATTACCATATCTTCACTCAAATTTATTTTCCTGTTAATTTTAAATGTCTTGGATTAAAAAACTAATTTATTTACAAAACCAATTCTATTGTATGAGAACTTATAATGTTGGTACATAGTATCATTCACTTAGGAAAATAGCTATAAATCTCTAGATTAAAATGTAGAATTAATTATATCATGGTCATTTAATATGATCGTATTTTTTACTTTGGAAAAATTACTTGGTGTAAACTGTGACTCAGCAATGGGGCTACAGTTTGAATACTCAAAATAATGTATATAAATATAGACTGAAATTTTGCTTACAATAAGAAATGATTGGAAACAACCCTGTGTTAGCTACCATTCCTTTGCAGGGAGGATGTAGGGTGAAAGCATTTATTTAACTTATACTTCCATGTCATAGCACCTCACTGAAGGAAGTCAGGACATGAACTCAAGCAGAGCAAAAACCTGGAGGCAAAAGCTGTGATATGGAAGCCGAGGAGTCTCGCTGCTCTCTGGCTTCCTCCTCATGGCTTGCTCAGCTTGGCTTCTCATAAAAATCCAGGACCACCAGACCAGTGTGTTTTATTTTATGTCAAGTTGATATAAAACTATCCAACATGCATGCATATATACATAAATGTATTTATATATACATATACACATTATACATGTGTATATAAATGCATCTATATAAATACACACATATATGTGTGTATATATATAATATATATATAATGCATCTTTATATGTGTCTTTGAAACTGAGTCTCACATAACTTAGAATGGCCTTGAATTCCTTATATTGTTGTTTTTGTTTTATTTTGTGTTGTTTTGTTTTTTGAGACAGGATTTATGTGTAGCCCTGGATAACCTAAAACTAGTTATATAGACCAGGCTGTCCTTAAACTCACAACAATAATCTGCCTCTGCCTCTTGAGTACTGGGATCAAAGTCATGCACCACCAATGCCAGACTCTAATGAATAAATGTTTAATTACATCAGACTTTCTAAGTACTGTGTTGAGAAAGTGATTTGGATTGTTTGGCAGAGATGGTCTGCTGTTTCCATTTTTTTTTTCAGTCTAAAATTTTAAAAGATCTCAGGAAGCTGTTCAATGTCCATACAGCAGCATTCTGTTCAGCCCCATAAAAGAAGGGCACAGATTTATGGCATTCAAACTGTTTTATATGATATAATTTTCCAATATAATTATACTAAAATATAATAATCATAAACTTCTGATATATTCCTTCTTTGGAGTTCTCAAAGCCCAGAAAACTAGCAAGCCTATTTTAATATTTTTCTTGCTAATTGATACTGGATTTTGGTTTTGCAATTGAACTGAGGATTTGCTGTAATATAAATCATTACTTCAAAACCTTCCTTTCTTATTTTATCCTTACTGAGAACAGCAGTAGTGTGCCATGGAATTAGGTTGCCAGACTTTCTGCTGGAGATACCATTTTGATAATGATTACATTTTCCCCTACATCGTCATTGTCTTTGTCCAGTTTCACCACCCAGCCTCATATTTACTGAGGTGAGTTCTATGCCCTAACATGATTAATGTATTTCAAATAATCACAGCTATCAGTAAATGCAACCACAAGGACCCTAAAGCTGAAGGACAGGAGAAGTCACACACTTGTATAACATGTAACTTTCTCAATAAAGATTTCAAGTGTGATGTCTATTTAAAAGATAGAATTAAAAACAAAATCATAATATAAATAGAATTTGAAATTCAAAACAGTCCAATTTTTCACTTATGTGGGGTGTCAGAGCTGGGGCAGACGGCTAGTTTGTGCTGTCCTTTTGAACCACACCACCACTGTACATTCTGACAATGGCAATTACAAATGCAAGCAGATTTATCTTCGTCCCTTACATCTTTTCTGTGTCAAGAGGGTGAATCTTAGTTGCATCAACATAGGAAACTCAGTTCCAATTCTTTCTCAAAAGCCATGTGAGTGAAGAAAATGAACAGCATTGATTCATGTGAACTATGTGCCGACACTTGCTTGTGGAAACACATTCAATATATCAACTCTATAAAACAACTTCTACAAGGCCAAAGAATCATATCTAACAAAATCATATCTAGCATTATAGAATTGTAAAATACTTTATGCAGTAGCAGTGCCAGGGACCATATGAACATAACTGTTAGGTTCATTGCTAGAAACAGATGGCATGTCTAAAATCGGATAACTCCAGGAGAATTCTTTAAAAGATTGAATCACAAAGACATAAGGAATATTTAAGATTAGGATGAAGCGTAATGTTGCACCTTGGGGCCAGTCATACTGAGATGTAATTACCACTCCTAAGCCTGAAGAGAGACAAAGACTTGCTGAGAGAGAGGTTATTAACTCCAGTGGGAAACATGATCACTAAAACTGTAATATAATAAGACCTGAAGGAATAAATTTTCAACTTCAACTTCTTTGCTTTCCCCCAATCTCTTTCCAGTGTTCTAAATGGAAGCGAATTGGAAATCAGAAAGTCATAGGCTGTCTATAAAGAGAGCTGTTATAGAGATTAACAAGGTAATGATGGACCCCTCTCTCATCTTCAACTTTGGACACACCACCTCCTGCTTCCCTGGTAATTCTAGGAAGGGAAGACCTTCCATAGTATCAAATTCACCATATGAGGAGATAGAGGGGTAGGAGCTTTGCTCAGGCCCCCTAAGTAAGCCAAGCCACTTCCATCTGGTTTAGAAAAATAGGAAGAAAACTTTATTTCTGGTCCTGGGTGGAGACCTGATATTCTAAGCTATTCAAAACATCGCATATTACTGTCTGCTCTTTTAAAAAGCTAATCCAGAGAGGTCTGTCAATCACTGGGCCAGGAGTCCACCACTCATCTGCCCCATCAAGGATGAGCTAAGGAGAACAGAAGAGCTATTGTCTCCTAATGGAATAAAGTACTTCCCTTTCCCAGATGCTCCTCCTCCAGGTCAGACACAGGCAGCACTGCACAGTCCTTTTCTTTTACTGAATCCACACTTAGAAAAAGTAACTATTCTGTTCTTTTTTTTTCCTTCTATTTCTTTTTCTTTTATATCCTGGAAATGTCTTTCTAGATTCATCCCCTCCCATGACTATATTCCAGCTCAAATAATTCCATTTTCTGAGGCTCTCAGTTCCAATTTCCCCAAAACAAGACAACTAATAGCCTTCCTGAGCCTCCTAGTTTGATCAGTGAACAACACTAACAGGATGAATAGTACCTCAACCTCAATTGTCATCAAGATTAAGCCCTTGCCTATGAGAGAAACTAGCTCTCTCACTTTTTCTGATGATATAGTCCTCCCCAGAGTTATTATGAAAGAACCTGCTTTGTCATGGAGGCCCCTTTATGTCTTTCTTCTTAAAATATTCTTCTCCATTCACCACTTGGCTGCTTACTGAACTCTGTTGCAAAAGACACAACCTTCTCTCCTCTTCTCCATCCCTTCCACAACCAGCTACCAAGATTCTCATGTAATCTGTCCTGTTTGTTTGTTTGTTCATTTGATCTGATAATATTGTTAGTAAGCTTCCTTCTGAGTCCATTTCCAAATTATTCTGAGACATCAAGAAGAAATCCCAAGTTTCCTTAAGAATAGCTCCATTTCCCAGAGTGAACATCACAGTACAGAAAGGTGATGGTGTGCATAGAACAAACATTTTTACCTATTGTTTTGAGTTGCAGGATGAGCCGACATGCTCATATCAAACAAAGTTTAAATCAGAACTAAAACCAGAGTCTTATTCTCAGTCTCATTTCCATTTCACGGAAGTGTGCTGTGTTCCACACACACTTTAAATGTGTTCACCACATTTTATCTTTAGGAATCTCTCATAACTGACTGAACAGAACCTGGTAAGTTCCCTGGGTCAGAAGAAAAGGAAACAAAAGTCTTCTCTTCCTCCAATCTGTGATAAATTAGTGTCCTTTATTTTTATACCTTTATTTACAATTGTTCCAAATGAATTACAATTGTTGGTTAAAATATAGTTAAATTGTTTATATTGCTAAATATAGTTATATTGTTTATGTTGTTAAATATAGCTATATTGTTTCTTTCAATCACTTTCCTCCAACTTGTCAACACCATCACTCTCAAATTTATGATCTCTTTTTAAATACTGTTGAGAGATTATTTTGCATAAATACAACTTTATAAGTGTATTTAGTGTTGCTTCTATGTATATGATTTCAGCACTGACCACTTAGTATTGAATAACCAGTTAGGAGCTCATACTTGGAGACAACTAATTCTCTTTTCAGCACTCCTTAGCTTCTTGTAGTTCTTTATCTAAGGATAGGGCCACATGAGATAACCCCCCCTTCCATATGTATCACAAGTGAAGCATCCCTGTCATTTTTAGGAGACACAATCTTATAGCACATGCCCTGAGCTTTGCTCCATACAATCTTAACATCCCCACTTCTATGATGTTTCCTGAGCCCTAGGTACAAGGGTTGTATTCCATGGGGATAGGCACTCTATAATCAGCTATTCTTTGTATTTTTACCAGTTGTGGTTTTCTGTAACAGTATCCTTCCATTGTAAAGAGAAACTTCTTTTATGAGGGAATAGGAACTACATTTATCTGTGGGTTTAAGGATGTTTATTTATATAGTATTTAGGAATTATGTTGATTTAACCTAGTGATACTACTAGGTTCTTATCTAAGATGCATGGACTCACTCTCCCTGGGTAGTTGCCTAGGTTTCTAGTACCAGTCATAATTTCCCTCCTTCTGAGCATCCTTATTTGTAAAATTAGACAGCTGTTGCCTATTGTCAAGACATGTGTACCACTATTGCATTCTTAGGAATATCTTGCCATGCTGGTCATTATTGTGGAACACAGGCATTACAGCCAGGTAAAGTTGATGTGTTTTAAACCACTTCAAGAATAATATGCCTCAAAATTATACACATACTTATTTATGTTCTCAGTCCATTTATTTCTTGATGGTATTTCTTTATGGGTTATCTCTATTTCCTTGCTGAAGTAAATAATGTAGAAAACCAACAATAGTTGTATAATTATATATACGTGGTAGGATTCAGAGTCCTTTGATTGTATGCAGCAATGGTATAGTTGAGTTGTGTGATAGTTCTATTTTCAATTTTAGAAAGGTAGGTAGTGTGTGTGTGTGTGTGTGTTTTATGCATGTGTAAAAATGTATAGACATACATGTGCTCTTCAGTGCATGCTCACCTCTGGAAGTGAGATGTAAATGGCTGGAGTTTTCTTTTTTTATCTCCCTCTGCATCTATCTATCTATCTATCTATCTATCTATCTATCTATCTATCTACCTACCTACCTATCTGCCTACCTACTTAGAGACAGTCTCTTTTAATGAAGCTGGAGTTCACTAGTTAGGTATGCTAGCTGCCCAGTGAGACCCTAGGATCCTTCCAGCACTGTGAATGACAGAAATATATAGCTATGCCCACTCTGTGCTTGGTGCTGAGATTTAAATTCAGAGCCTCATGCTTGTGCATCAAGCAATTTATCCAGCAAACTGTCTCTCCCAGTTCATTTATTCTTATTTTCATAATATCTGTACTAGTTAGTCATATACCCATGGCAGTGTATAATGGATGGTGCCTTTCTCTCTACATCCTTGTTATCTTTGATGCTAAAGAAATGGGGAAAACAACAGGATACACATGACATAAGTTGCTGCAGGTGGATAGGATTCCAGAGTCAAGGGGCTGGGGAGAAAAAGGGGTTAAAAAACAATAAACAATAAATTTTATTTGAAAATGATACTCAGCAATGCTTATGTTAATTAAAAAGAAATGAAATAATTTTAAACATCAAAAATGAAGAAATAAATTAGATGCCGCCTCATGTTTGGGAAGGGAAAAATAACAAGCTCATATTATAGAAGATCTTGTATGTAGGCTAGAAACTATTGATATGACCATTTTAGAAAATAAAATGTGTAAACTCTTAAAAGATCATGTTTAAAGAAAAGCAAGAATTTTTAAAGTATGTTTGGCAATCATCTCCAGCTCTTTAAAGAATTTTGTAATAGGGCTGACTATTTGCTCAAGTTGGCCTTGAGCTTGCAATGTTCTTCTCTCTGCCTCTCAACTGACTTGGCTTAAAGACGTGCAGCCATGCCTGGCATTCAGTTTGTTAAGGCTTCATTGCCAGTCTTCTGGAGTGTTTTGTGTGGAGCTGACTTTTTTTGTTTTGTTGACTGCTTTTAGCTATCCATCTGCAAAGGCTCTGATTCCTAGAGATTTTATTGTAGGAAGATTTCAACAACAATCTTTTCTAGAAGTGATGAGAACAGATGGACTTGCCTTCTCTCCAGTCTCAGTGCTAAAGTGTTAAGTGTCTCAACATAAAGCATGGAACGTGACTAAGCTCCATCATCTCCTCTATCTTAATTGAAAAACTTTGTCTATCACTGGCTTCTTGGGGTTTTCATCATGAAAGATATTAAATTTTTGATAACTCTTCCTCTATAAATATTGAGATATAATTTTCTCCTATAGTCTTTTAACCCTAAGAATTATATTAATAGAATATTTACGTGAGTTTGATTCTCTGTAGTAATCTTCAGGTCTTCATGCTGTGTTTATATGTTTTATGTATGTATGTTTAGTATGCTAATTTTTTAAAGACTGTGTTCATGTGACTAGAACATCTTCTTCAGTTTTCTTTCTTACAATAGTGTTCTACAGCTGCTTAATTTCTTGAAGTGATTCCAATCATTTTTAGCCAGACATATAACTGGAGAACTTAAATGACTTTTTGACAGTATTTCCTGGCACATATAGGAATTAAGTCATCTGTTTTCAATCCCACACCCTTCTGGTCTGCCTGAGTCTAAACTTCTGCAGACCCTTAGAGGCAGGTTAGTGTATCTGGGCTTTGTCTTCCTTGTATACTCTAGAAGAAGATCTACCTGTTCCACCTTGGTAGATGCCATCTTGAATTCAGTTTCTTGTAAAAAGGCATTGGTGTTTGCATCCTCACAACACAGAAGACTGAGAATGAACCTGTAACAAACTGAACATGTCTTTAAGCCAAGTCAGTTGGAAGCTGAGGCAGGAACATTGCATGCTCAAAGCCAGCCTGAGGAACATAGTCAGCCCTATCACAAGGTTCTTTAAAGGAACTGGAGATGATAGTAGAGCATGCAATTGACTCTGGGTTCAATCCCACAATGGCACATTTAAATAAGTGAACCAATAAATAAATATTAACAAATTGAATTCAGGCATATATATGCAATATATAATGGGCTACTCAACTTCATCCAAGAAAGGCAAGGATTTAACCCACTCAAGTTGATGTATGCCATGTTACTGACATACAAAACTACAATGACTGAGAAAGCTATTACTGAGTGAAATAAAATTGAAAGTGTTTATTCTGTGATTCCATTTATATAAAACTTTAGGGAACACATTAATGCACAATACCAAAATCTAGCTCACTGGATCCATAAGGAATTGATTATTATAACAAGGAGAGCTGAGAACTAAGAAGAACAATGAACATTTGAGATACTTGATAAAAATTTTGGTAATAGTATAATAGGTAAATGTATATGCCAAAATTCATAAAAGTGTGCTATATTATATAACAATTATACCCTAAGATTTATTTTTAAAACACTGTAACTTATACAGCAATGATATAAAGAAATAAAATATTCCATGTACATGTGTTTAGCAAAGGACTTGAAACCAAAACGCATGGAGCATTTTTAAAAATTGTTTTCCAGAGTTGGAAAGATGATTCAGTTGGTAAACTGCTTGTCAGGAAAGTTTGAGGATGTTGAGTTGGAATTTGCACCACTTGTGTATAAACAAGTGTGGAAACACATGTCTGTAGACACAGGATGCGGCATGGGAGAGGACAGAAATATCCACTGAGCTTACTAGATAGCCAATCAATCAGAAGTATCAAGCTCCTGTTCAGTGATAAACCTCATTTCAAAAACTAAAGTAAATGGTGATAGAGGAAGACACCCAACATTGATTTCCAGCCTCTACAGTCATACACATCTGCACATATACATATACTATAACATAAATATGCATGTATGTACACACATATTCCATAAATTTTAAAAGTTGAAAATACATTTAAATTGATGAAATATTTAAGTAGGTATTTCAGAGACAATAATATATTGGTAATCAATAAGCACACAAATATTGTTCAAATATTTTCATTATTATATAATTGGAATTAAAAGTACAATGGATCCACTATAATGGCTTCAATAATAATTAAAATAATACCACCAAGCTAATTCTGCAAAGATAAGGAGGTTCTAGGACTCTCACTTACTGAATTATAAACCGTTAATCATCTTACAATACTGTTTAGAACTTTCTAGTAAAGTTTATTCTATACCTTCTATTACAGTTTTCTTCTCTATGAATGTTAAAATAACCTAACAAAAGCAGCTTAAAGGAGAAGGCATTTATTTAGTTTATAATTCTAGGTGAGCCAAGTCAACTTCTCATCATTTTGGAGAAGTCAAGAGAGAAGGAATTTGTATCAACAGGTTATGTCATATCCACAGCCAAGAGTAGAAAACAATGAATTAATGCATTTATGCCCAGCTCACTTTCTTCACTCTCATACTGTTTGGGATCCCCAGTCTAAGAAATGGATCCACCCACAGTGGGCAAATCTTCTCACCTCAGTTAAAATAATCAAAATAATATATACATAGTTGAAGAAGCCCTGAGTGTTCAAGATCTTGAGTAAATATGTAATTGACACAGACACTAACCTCAAACTCCTTAGAAAATGGCTGGGGGGGGGGTGGGGAGGCTCAAAGAAAAATAGGAAAGCCTTCACTTCTGCTTCTTGTGTGGATGTTAAATTCTGTGCAGAAAATGTCCATAGTAGCTTTCTACTCTGTGATACATATGTCATGAAGTATTACAGAGACTGCTTCTACTTGGGTGAGCTAAACCTGTCTCCTTGTTCCAACTGTATATATTATAAGTCCTGTTTTTTTGTTTATTTACATAAAATAACTGTGCCTCCTTGTTCAATTGTATGCAATAGCCCTATCATTTTGTTCAACTCTATGCAATAAACATGATAATCTTCCAAAGATCTATAGTTTCTTCAGCTGTAAACCCAGACTGCTAAATCCCAGCTTTCTGTCTGTGTGTCTAGGCATACAAGTATCTATGTATCTGTGAGTTTGTCTTTTTTCATTCCCTCATGACCCCATTGGTCCTGGAATCATGCTGGACATGACTGTAATCACTCATCAATATGCCTATGGGCCAATCTAGACAATGCTTTATTAAGAGTCATTATCCAGCTGGGCGGTGGTGGCGCACGCCTTTAATCCTAGCACTTGGGAGGCAGAGGCAGGCGGATTTCTGAGTTCGAGGCCAGCCTGGTCTACAGAGCGAGTTCCAGGACAGCCAGGGCTATACAGAGAAACCCTTTCTCGAAAAACCAAAAAAAAAAAAAAAGAGTCATTATCCAAGTGATTCCAGTTTGTAACAAGTTGACAAAACTCATCACATGCTCGTTATGCTATAAACATTCTTCAACGTAGTAGTAGTAGTAGTAGAAGAAGAAGAAGAAGAACCACAATGAGGAGGAGGAGGAGGAGGAAGAGAAGAAGAAGAAGATATAATGAATTACTTTCTATTGATAACAGGCCTTCTTCCCAGAAGAAATGAGTCTTCATGCTGTCCTAAGAGAAAATGTTCACTGAGACTAGAGGATGATAGACTCCAGCCCAATCAATCTTATCTCAGTAAGGAAAGGAAATTCCAGACACAGAGAACCTCACCCAGCTTTTCTTTCCTGTAGTCATATCAAGAATTTGATTGAAATTATGTCCTAACAAAATGAGGAAATAATCAACAAGAATAGAAATCATGCATCTAAAGGGAGTAAATTTTACATCAGAGATAAAAAAGGGAAGTCCTCAAATGCACACAAGAATAGATGCCATCAATACAGACAGGGCATGGGGGTGAGCAATGCTAAAGGTGGGGTACTTGGGGAAAGGTAGTTGTTTAAAGCATTTCATTTAGAGCAACCTAAGGAAGTAGTAAATGTCAATTGTGTGTGACAAAGGAAGGCAATAAATCTTATAGGACTTTAGAGGTATAGAGGCCCTACAGATAAAAACATCCAGAATGGAGACACTGGGATAAATTGTAGAGCTAGGAGGCATGGATTCAGCTGAAATATACACTACATGGTAAAAACTTAGGAGAGTTTTGAATATCATTTTAGATTAGTGTTCTTAATTTTTAGAAGGTCTATCTAGAATCCTATTTCTTTGTTGTAAGATTTCTGAAGTTCAGCAAATACTTTATTTCCAAGAATACTTCATTTCCTTTTGCATAATTCATGGAAAGATAAATTTCATATTTTCTTTTCAAGACTATTATTTTATGTAAAGTATCACTCTGTGGCCTTGTAAATAACTATTCTGTCTATTTACAGAGCCCTCCATCTTTTCTCATGTTTATGTGCATACAGAAATGACCACAATATTTCTCACAAGTGGGGTTTGGATGGTTTTTAGAAATTCACATGCTTATATATTTCAAAAAGCTCAAGATGTTTACAGTGAGAATCACCATTCCTCTAGACTAATCAGAAGAAAGAAAGTGCTAATAAAGAATCTTCTCTAAATTTGGGAAGTGTAGGATACTCAGAGACTATATTGATTTTAGCCTGGGGACCCTCAGCAAGAAACTTGGGGACCAATTGTTCAATGTTTTTGCACTTGGGATTTGCCCTAGAGGCCAGGGCTTCTATTCCCTCTTGTCCTTTATGCCCTTTTCTGGAGAAAAGAATGAAAGAGGATGTCATAGACATCCTGTGCTCCTTTGAGCAACATATTCAATACTTTATTTAACAGCAATAATATCTGAACCAGCTCATGTCTCTGGTATGTCTCTGTTACTGGGTGAACAATGTAAACTTGGGGGGCATTGTTGTTGCTTTGTTATGTTTTTTTGTTTTTTCCACTTGCACTCTGGTTAGTAGGAATCAGTGTAACCAAATAAGAAATTAAAAGTTATGGCCATTCAAATACAGGACTGCAATCCAATCACAAAGGAGGCTGGAGCAGGAGGGTTGCCGCCTCACATTCTGTCAGTCCTTTCTTCTTCATCCTTTGTACTACCTTTATACTGAATGGGCTTGTCCAAGTTCTAGATGCTCAAACAATTAATGGAAGATTAAAGAAACTTTACTAGAGCTCAAAACACTCATTGAAACCCACATAATAATAGTGAGAGACTTCAAAACTCCACTCTCACCAATGGACAGGTCAATGAAATAGAAACTAGAGACACAGTAAAACCAATAGAGGTTATGAACCAAATGAATTTAACAGATATCTACAGAACATTTCATCCTAAAACAAAAGAACACACCTTCTTCTCAGAACCTCATGGTACCTTCTCCAAAATCTACCATATAATTGGTCACAAAACAACCCTCAACTGATAAAAAAAGATTGAAATAATCTCATGTATCCTATCAGATCACCGTGACTTAAGACTGGTCTTCAATAACTGCAAAAACAATAGAAAGTCCACATACATGTGGAATCTGAACAACTCTTTACTCATTTATATGGTCAGGGAAGAAATAAGGAAAGAAATTAAAAACTTCCTGGATTTTAATGAAAATGTTGACATATCATATATAAACTTATGGGACACAATGAAAGTGGTGCTAAGAGAAAAGTTAATAGCACTAACTGCCCTGGTAATGAAATGGGAGAGGTCTTACACTAGCAACATAACAGCACACCTGAACCAAAAGAAGCAAAGTCACCCAAGAGGAGTATAGTCAAGCAGGAAATAGTCAAACTCAAGGCCAAAATCAACCAAATAGAAACAAAGAGAACTATACAAAGAATCTACATAATCAAAAGTTGGTTCATTGAGAAAATCAGCAAGATAGATAAACCCCTAGAAAACTAACTAAAGGGCCCAGAGGCAGTATCCAAATTAACAAAATCAGAAATGAAAAGGGAGACATAACAACAGAAATAGAAGAAATTTAAAATATCATCAGATCCTACTATAAAAGCCTATACTCAACAAAACTGGAAAATCTAGATAAAATGGATAGTTTTCTAGACATATACCAAATACCAAAGTTAAATCAAGGGCAGGTAAACTACCTAAACAGGCCCATATCCCATTAGGAAATAGAAATCATTAAAAAACTCCCAACCAAAAAGAGCCCAAGGCCAGATGGATTTAGTGTAGAATTCTACCAGACCTTCAAAGAACACCTGACACCAATATTCCTCAAACTATTCCATAAAATAGAAAAGGAAGAAACACTGCCTAATTCATTCTATGAAGTTACAATTACTCTGATACCTAAACCACAAAAGGACCCAAGCCAAAAAGAGAACTTCAGACCAATCTCCCTTATGAATATCGATGCAAAAATACACAATAAAATTCTGGCAAACTGAATCCAAGAACACATCAAAACCATCATTCACCATGATCATCCCAGGGATACAAAGTTAGTTCAATATACGAAAATCCATTAATGCAATCCACTATATAAACAAATTCAAAGAAAAAAATCACATGATCATTTACTTAGATGCAGAAACAGCACTTGACAAAATACAACAACCATTCATGTTAAAAGTATTAGAGAGATCAGGAATTCAAGGCCCATACCTAAATGTAGCCGCCTGCAGCTACATGCGAACCGGTGACCTGTAAAAGATACTTAGGGATGAGTGGGGAGGACGACGAAAGAAACATGGACCAAGACAACACAGGGGTTCAAAGTCCACCTTTACTTAGGAGAAATAGGAGATGTAAGCTTTGGGGGCATGACCCTCCCTCCCAAAGCTGCAAGTCTTCTCAGCAGGTCTCTGCCAGACTGAGAGATGTTGCCATAACAGCTCTCAGGAAGATGTTACTTCCACAGGGTCTGCTACTTTGCAGGAGATGGAGACTGACCCCCTTTTGCAGGAAGCTGCAGCTCCTTTGAAGACAAAGGCTTGTTCCTGGAGCTCTGCCAGCTCTGCCAGGTGGGGGGAAGTGTGACTGGAATTCCTCAGCTCGGTGTAGGTGAAATGCAGGCAGCTGAATTATGCCTAAAGGCTATATGGCATTACAATGACTCTCTACACCTAAATATAATAAAAACAATTTATACCATACCAACAGCCAATATTAAATTAGATGGAAAGATACTTGAAGCAATCCCACTAAAATCAGGGACAAGACAAGGATACCCACTCTCCCCATATCTATTCAATATAGTACTCAAAGTGCTAGCTAGAATAATACAACAACAAAAAGAGATCAAAGGGATACAAATGGGCAAAGAAGAAATAAAGTATCACTATTTGCAAATGATTTGATAATATACATAAGCAACATCAGAAATTCTACCAGAGAACTTCTCCAGCTGATAAACAATTTCAGCAAAGTGGCCGGATATAAAATTGACTCAAATAAATCAGTAGCCTTCCTTTATACAAATGATAAACAGGTGGAAAAAGAAATTAGGAAAGCAACTTCATTCACATTAGCCACAAATAATATAAAATATCTTGGGGTAACTCTAACCAAACAATTGAAAAAAATCTCTACAACAAAAACTTCAAGTCTCTAAAGAAAGAAATTGAAGAAGATCTCTGAAATGGAGAGATCTTCCATGCTCATGGATTGGCAGAATAAACATAACAAAAATGGCCATCCTTCCAAAGGCAATCTGCAGATTCAATGCAAT
Organism: Tokudaia tokunoshimensis; assembly: GCA_036184795.1. NCBI lineage: Eukaryota > Metazoa > Chordata > Mammalia > Rodentia > Muridae > Tokudaia > Tokudaia tokunoshimensis. The sequence continues at coordinate 24,060,970 of BTHU01000008.1, forward strand.
CCTCATCCAAATTCCCAAAACAATTCTTCAAAGACATGGAAAGAACAACTCTTAAATTCATCATGAAAGTCCAAAAACCCAAAATATAAAGTCCAAAAATAGTGAAAACAATACTTAACAATAAAAGAATGGCTGAGTGATTCACCATCCCTTACCTCAAGTTTTACTACAGAGCAATAGTGATAAAAACTGCATGGTATTGGTACAGAGATAGACAGGTTGATCAATGGAATAAAATTGAAGACCCAGAAATAAAACCGCACACTTATGTGCACTTGATTTTTGACAAAGAAGCCAAATATATACAATGGAAAAAAGAAAGCATCTTCAATAAATGGTGCTGGTCTGTGTGTATGTAGAAAAATGAAAATAGACCCATATTTGTCCCCTTGAGCTAGTCTCAAGTCCAATTGGATCAAGGACCTCAACATAAAACCAGATACACTGAATCTAATAAAAAAGAAAGTGAAAAGAAAGTGGAAAAGAGCCTTGAACTCATTGGTACAGGGGGAAATTTCCTAAACAGAAATCCAACGGCTCATGCTCTAAGATCAAGAATTGATCTTAAATGGGACCTCATGAAACTGGAAAGATTCTGTAAGGCAAAGGACACAGTCAATAAGACAAATCAGCAACCTATAGATTGGGAAAAAAATCTTCACTAATTCCACATCTAATAGAGGGCTAATATCCAAAATATATAACAAACTCAAGAAGCTAACCACCAAAAAAAATCAACCCAATCAAAAAATGGGGGATAAACGACTTCAGCAAAGTGGCCGGATATAAAATCAACTCAAGCAAGTCAGAAGCCTTCCTATACTCAAAGGATAAGCAGGCTGAGAAAGAAGTAAGAGAAATAATACCCTTTACGATAGCCACAAACCATATTAAGTATCTTGGCGTGACGCTAACCAAACAAGTGAAAGATCTGTATGACAAGAACTTCAAGTCTCTGAAGAAAGAAATTGAAGAAGACCTCGGAAGATGGAAAAATCTGCCATGCTCATGGATTGGCAGGATTAATATAGTAAAAATGAGCATCTTACCAAAAGTAATACACAGATTCAATGCAATCCCCATCAAAATCCCAACTCAATTCTTCATAGAGTTAGAAAGAGCAATTCAAAAATTCATCTGGAATAACAGAAAACCCAGAATAGCTAAAACTATTCTCAAGAGTAAAAGAACCTCTGGGGGAATCAGTATCCCGGACCTCAAGCTGTACTACAGAGCAATAGTGTTAAAAACTGCATGGTATTGGTACAGTAACAGACATGTAGATCAATGGAACAGAATTGAAGACCCAGAAATGAATCCACACTCCTATGGTCACTTGATCTTTGACAAAGGAGCTAAAACCATCCAGTGGAAAAAAGATAGCCTTTTCAACAAATGGTGCTGGCTCAGCTGGAGGTCAACATGCAGAAGAATGCAAATTGACCCATCCTTATCTCCTTGCACTAAGCTCAATTCTAAGTGGATCAAAGATCTCCACATAAAACCAGACACACTGAAACTAATAGAAGGGAAACTAGGGAAGAACCTTGAACATATGGGCACAGGGGAGAATTTCCTGAACAGAACTCCAATAGCTTATACTCTAAGATCAAGAATAGACAAATGGGACCTCATTAAATTACAAAGTTTTTGCAAGGCAAAAGACACCGTCAAAAAGACAAAGCGGCAACCAACTAACTGGGAAATGATCTTTACCAACCTTACATCCGACAGAGGGCTAATATCCAAGATATACAAAGAACTCAAGAAGTTAAACTCCAGAGAGGCAAGTAACCCTATTAAAAAATGGGGTACAGAGCTCCACAAAGAGTTCTCACCTGAAGAATATCTAATGGCTGAGAAGCACCTAAAGAGATGTTCATCATCCTTAGTCATTAGGGAAATGCAAATCAAAACAACCCTGAGATTCCATCTCACACCAGTCAGGATGGCTAAGATCAAAAACACAGGAGACAGCAGTTGTTGGCGAGGATGTGGAGAAAGAGGAACACTCCTCCACTGCTGGTGGAATTGCAGGCTGGTACAACCACTCTGGAAAGCAGTCTGGCGGCTCCTCAGAAAACTGGGCATGACACTCCCGGAGGATCCGGCTATACCACTCCTGGGCATATACCCAGAGACTTTACCTGCATGCAATAAGGACACATGTTCCACTATGTTCATAGCAGCCTTATTTATAATAGCCAGAAGCTGGAAAGAACCCAGATGTCCCTCAACGGAGGAATGGATTCAGAAGATGTGGTATATTTACACAATGGAATACTACTCTGCAATTAAAAACAATGAATTCACGAAATTCCTAGGCAAATGGTCAGAACTTGAAAATATCATCCTTAGTGAGGTAACCCAATCACAAAAGATCACACATGGTATGAAGTCACTGATAAGGGGATATTGACCCAGAATCTCAGAATACCCTAGACACAATCAGCATATCAATAGATTTCTAAAAAGATGGAAGGAGAGACCCCTGGTCCTGGAAAGACTGGATGTAGGGGAACGCCAGGACAGAGTAATGAGAGGGGGTTGAACGGAGAAAAGAGGGAGGGAAGGGGGCTTATGGGACTTTCGGGGAGGGAGGAAACGGGAAAGGGGAAGTGATTTGGAATGTAAATTAAAAAAATAAAATAAAATTAAATTAAAAAAAAAAAAAAAAAAAAAAAAAAAAAAAAAGAAGAAAAAGTAGTGAAAAATGTAAAGTTAGACAGACAGAGGAAGGTGATGGTAACGAAGAAAGGGACACAGCTGGGACATCCTGGTCATTCAAAACAGAGACCTAGGATTGCTGTGTTATTCTCACAGACTACATGGGGGAATTAAACTGTTTAGCTGAAACAGTCTACGCACACAGCTAGATAAAGCCTTGTTATGAAACACAACTTTCATCAAAAGATGATAGCCTCCGACTTTCAGGCTCTCCAGCTCAGGGCCCCGGGAGGGGCAAAGCACTCAACCTTGGCTCCCATCACCCTTCAACTGTTCTGTTCCTGGGGATCTTTTTGTTTGTTTTCTTCTGAAAGCTTAATGTCTCTAAGGCTTCCAGCTGTTCTGCACAAGACTGTACTCACTGCTGAAATTTTATTCATTAGTAAAGCACTGTCTCATAACAGTAAAGACACTCTACAATGAGAGAAAGAAGAGGCAGGAAGAATGCTGTGTGCACATGCTTGCATGTGTGTGCATGTGGGAGCATGTGTGCTGGAGGAGTTATCAACCCCATTTGTTTAAAACTGTCATCCTCTAACTTTTTTTTGTCCTGAGTAAGAAATAATAGTTCGTTCCGCGACCTCTGTTCCCGCGGACTGCGCTGGAGAGACCGGTACCCAGGCTCTCCCCCCCGATATAACATCACTTGGGACACGGCCTGTTGGGGCTTCCGTCTGTGCCCGAGGGCGGGTTGGCGCTGTAGTCGTCTGGGCGCCAGATCGGCGGGCCATCGTGACCACAGGGTGAGCGGCGCCACGGAGACTGCCCTCCGCCATCTTTGCTCCAGTGACCAGGTAGTTGGGACCGCCAGGCTCAGAGACAGACAGGCATAATATCGCTTCGGTTTCAGGCAGCTTGGGTGTAACCTGCTCCCAGGTGCTGGGCTGATCTGCAGTAACCAGCGCGCCAGTTCCGCGGTGGGACCTTCTGCCTGCTGGAGGGACCCCGCGCAGGGAGGGAGCCCGCCAGCTTCCCTTCCGCGACCTCTGTTCCCGCGGACTGCGCTGGAGAGACCGGTACCCAGGCTCTCCCCCCGATATAACATCACTTGGGACACGGCCTGTTGGGGCTTCCGTCTGTGCCCGAGGGCGGGTTGGCGCTGTAGTCGTCTGGGCGCCAGATCGGCGGGCCATCGTGACCACAGGGTGAGCGGCGCCACGGAGACTGCCCTCCGCCATCTTTGCTCCAGTGACCAGGTAGTTGGGACCGCCAGGCTCAGAGACAGACAGGCATAATATCGCTTCGGTTTCAGGCAGCTTGGGTGTAACCTGCTCCCAGGTGCTGGGCTGATCTGCAGTAACCAGCGCGCCAGTTCCGCGGTGGGACCTTCTGCCTGCTGGAGGGACCCCGCGCAGGGAGGGAGCCCGCCAGCTTCCCTTCCGCGACCTCTGTTCCCGCGGACTGCGCTGGAGAGACCGGTACCCAGGCTCTCCCCCCGATATAACATCACTTGGGACACGGCCTGTTGGGGCTTCCGTCTGTGCCCGAGGGCGGGTTGGCGCTGTAGTCGTCTGGGCGCCAGATCGGCGGGCCATCGTGACCACAGGGTGAGCGGCGCCACGGAGACTGCCCTCCGCCATCTTTGCTCCAGTGACCAGGTAGTTGGGACCGCCAGGCTCAGAGACAGACAGGCATAATATCGCTTCGGTTTCAGGCAGCTTGGGTGTAACCTGCTCCCAGGTGCTGGGCTGATCTGCAGTAACCAGCGCGCCAGTTCCGCGGTGGGACCTTCTGCCTGGTGGAGGGACCCTGCGCAGGGAGGGAGCCCGCCAGCTTCCCTTCCGCGACCTCTGTTCCCGCGGACTGCGCTGGAGAGACCGGTACCCAGGCTCTCCCCCCAATATAACATCACTTGGGACACGGCCTGTTGGGGCTTCCTTCTGTGCCCGAGGGCGGGTTGGCGCTGTGGTCGTCTGGGTGCCAGATCGGCGGGCCATCGTGACCACAGGGTGAGCAGCGCCACGGAGAGTGCCCTCCGCCATCTTTGCTCCAGTGACCAGGTAGTTGGGACCACCAGGCTCAGAGACAGACAGGCATAATATCGCTTCGGGTTCAGGCAGCTTGTGTGTAACCTGCTCCCAGGTGCTGGGCTGATCTGCAGTGACCAGCGCGCCAGATCTGCTGTGGGACTTCTGCCTGGCAGAGGGACGCCCCCTCCCCCCCCCAGGAGAGATCACACACCCCTGCACAGGGCAGGAGCCTGCCAGCCTCCCTTTGGCGACCTCTGCTCCAGGAATCCACTAGGCTGAGCCTTTAGATGTGCAAGGCCTCCCCAATATAAGATCACTTGGGGCAAAGCACATTAGGGCTCCAAAGTCACTCAGGAGCAGGCAGGCCCCAGAAATCGGTGCCAGGGGAATCCTGGTAATCCAGGGGGGGGCAGAAATAGCTTTGCAGGCTCACAGGAGGTCCAACCAACAGCCAGTGGCAGCAGGACCAACTAACACCAGAGGTATCCAGATGGCAAAAGGCAAACGTAGGAATGTTACTAACAGTAATCAAAGTAATGTAGGACCATCCGAACCCAACTCTCCAACAGCAGCAAGTCCTGGATACCCCACCACACCCGAAAGACAAGATCTGGATTTAAAATCACTTCTCATGATGCTATTAGAGGATCACAAGAAGGACACAAATAAATCTCATAAAGAGTTACAGGAGACCATGAATCAACGGTTAGAAGCCCTTACAAAGGAAACACAAAAATCGCTTAGAGAAATGCGGGAGAACATGGATCAAAAGATGGAGGCGCACAAGGAGACAACACAAAAATCGCTTAACGAGATGAATCAACGGGTAGATGCACTCACAAAGGAATCACAAAATTTGCATAAAGAAATGCAGAAGAATATGGGTCAACAGACGGATGCCCATAAGGAGGCAACACAAAAATTGCTTAAAGAAATGAATCAACGGTTAGATGCCCTTACAAAGGAAACACGAGAACTGCTTAAAGAAATGCAGGAGACGATGGATCAACAGATGGAATCCCATGAGGAGGAAACACAAAAATCGCTCAGAGAAATGCAGGAGAACGTGGGTCATCAGGAAGAAATCCTGAAAGAGGTAATGCAAAATTACCTTAAAGAAATACAGGAAAATACAAACAAACAAGTGAAGGATCTCAGCAAATCCATCCAGGAACTAAAAAAGGAAGTAGAAACAACTAAGAAATCACAAAGGGAGACAACTTTGGAGATAGAAAACCTTGGGAAGAAATCAGGAGTCATAGATGCAAACATCAACAATAGAATACAAGAGATGGAAGAAAGAATCTCAGGTGCTGAAGATTCCATAGAAAGCATCGACTCAACAGTCAAAGAAAATGCAAAATGCAAAAAACGCGTAACCCAAAACATCCAGGAAATCCAGGACACAATGAGAAGACCAAACCTAAGGATTATAGGTATAGATGAGAGTGAAGATTTGCAACTTAAAGGGCCAGTAAACATCTTCAACAAAATTATGGAGGAAAACTTCCCTAACTTAAAGAGAGAGATGCCGATGAACATACAAGAAGCCTACAGAACTCCAAACAGACTGGACCAGAACAGAAATACCTCCCGTCACATAATAATCAAAACACCGAATGTTCTAAACAAAGAAAGAATACTAAATGCAGTAAGAGAAAAGGGCCAAGTAACATACAAAGGAAGACCTATCCGAATCACATCAGACTTCTCACCAGAGACTATGAAAGCCAGAAGATCCTGGGCAGATCTCATGCAGACACTAAGACAGCACAAATGCCAGCCTAGACTACTATACCCAGCAAAACTCTCAATCACCATAGATGGAGAGACCAAGATATTCCATGATAAAACCAAATTTTCACAATATCTTTCCACAAATCCAGCCCTGCAACGGATAATAGGTGGAAACCTCCAATACAGGGAGAGAAACAACACCCTGGAAAAAATGAGATAATAACCTTCTTGAATCAAACCCAAAAGTAGATAACCACTCAAACATAAAGATAGCGTCAAGAATGGCAGATGGCAATAATCACTATGCCTTAATCTCTCTTAATATCAATGGTCTCAATTCCCCAATTAAAAGACATAGACTAGCAGACTGGATACGTAAACAGGACCCAGCTTTTTGCTGCATGCAGGAAACGCACCTCAGTGTCAAAGACAAACACTACCTCAGAGTAAAAGGCTGGAAAACAATTTTACAAGCAAATGGCCCCAAGAAACGAGGTGGAGTAGCCATCCTAATATCGGATAAAATTGATTTTCAACCCAAAGTCATCAAAAAAGACACAGAAGGACACTACATACTGATCAAGGGAAAAATCCACCATCAAGAACTCTCAATCCTGAATATCTATGCTCCAAATGCAAGGGCACCCTCATTCGTAAAAGAAACTTTACTAAAACTCAAAGCACACATCGCACCGCACACAATAATAGTGGGTGACTTCAACACCCCGCTCTCTGAAATGGATCGTTCAGGAAAGCAGAAACTAAACAGGGACACAGTGAATCTAATTGAAGCCTTGGACCAAATGGAACTAACTGATATATATAGAACATTTCATCCTAGAGCTAAAGAATACACCTTCTTCTCAGCTCCTCATGGTACCTTCTCCAAAATTGACCATATAATTGGTCACAAATCAGACCTCAACAGATACAAGAAGATAGAAATAATCCCATGCCTCCTATCAGATCACTATGGAATAAGGGTGGTCTTCAATGGCAACAAAAACAAAAGAAAACCCACGTACACATGGAGGCTGAACAATGCTCTACTCAATGATAACTTGGTCAAGGTGGAAATAAAGAAAGAAATCAAAGACTTTTTGAAAGTTAATGAAAATGAAGGCACAACATACCCTAACTTATGGGACACAATGAAAGCAGTGCTAAGAGGAAAATTCATAGCCCTGAGTGCCGCCAAAAAGAAACGGGAGACAGCATACACTAACAGCTTAATGGCACACCTGAAAGCCCTGGAACAAAAAGAAGCAAATACACCAAAGAGGAGTAGAAGGCAGGAAATCATCAAACTCAGGGCTGAAATCAATCAAGTAGAAACAAATAAAACCATACAAAGAATCAACAAAACGAGGAGTTGGTTCTTTGAGAAAATCAACAAGATAGATAAGCCCTTAGCCAGACTAACCAGAGGGCACAGAGATAGTATCCAAATTAATAAAATCAGAAACGAAAAGGGAGAGATAACAACAGAAACTGAGGAAATTCAAAAAATCATCAGATCCTACTACAAAAACCTGTATTCAACACAACTAGAAAATCTTGAGGAAATGGACAATTTCCTTGACAGATACCAAGTACCAAAATTAAATCAGGATCAAATAGACCATCTAAACCGTCCTATAACCCCTGAAGAAATAGAAGTTGTCATTGGAAGTCTTCCAACCAAAAAAAGCACAGGTCCAGATGGTTTTAGTGCAGAATTCTATCAGACCTTCAAAGAAGACCTAACACCAATACTCTTCAAACTGTTCCACAAAATAGAAACAGAAGGAACACTACCCAACTCGTTCTATGAAGCCACAATTACACTAATACCAAAAGCACACAAAGATCCGACAAAGAAAGAGAATCTCAGGCCAATCTCTCTTATGAATATCGATGCAAAAATACTGAATAAAATTCTTGCCAACCGAATCCAAGAACACATCAAAACGATCATTCACCACGATCAAGTAGGCTTCATCCCAGGGATGCAGGGATGGTTCAATATAAGGAAATCCATCAATGTAATCCACTACATAAACAATCTCAAAGAAAAAAACCACATGGTCATCTCATTAGATGCTGAGAAAGCATTTGACAAAATTCAGCATCCTTTCATGCTAAAGGTCTTGGAAAGATCAGGAATTCAAGGCCCATATCTAAACATAGTAAAAGCAATTTACAGCAAACCAGTAGCCAGCATCAATCTAAACGGAGAGAAACTTGAAGCAATCCCACTAAAATCAGGGACTAGACAAGGCTGCCCTCTCTCTCCATATCTTTTCAATATAGTACTTGAAGTTCTAGCTAGAGCAATTAGACAAGAAAAAGAGGTCAAAGGGATACAAATTGGAAAGGAAGAAGTCAAACTATCACTATTTGCAGACGATATGATAGTATACATAAGCGACCCAAAGAACTCCACCAGAGAACTCCTACAGCTGATAAACGACTTCAGCAAAGTGGCCGGATATAAAATCAACTCAAGCAAGTCAGAAGCCTTCCTATACTCAAAGGATAAGCAGGCTGAGAAAGAAGTAAGAGAAATAATACCCTTTACGATAGCCACAAACCATATTAAGTATCTTGGCGTGACGCTAACCAAACAAGTGAAAGATCTGTATGACAAGAACTTCAAGTCTCTGAAGAAAGAAATTGAAGAAGACCTCGGAAGATGGAAAAATCTGCCATGCTCATGGATTGGCAGGATTAATATAGTAAAAATGAGCATCTTACCAAAAGTAATACACAGATTCAATGCAATCCCCATCAAAATCCCAACTCAATTCTTCATAGAGTTAGAAAGAGCAATTCAAAAATTCATCTGGAATAACAGAAAACCCAGAATAGCTAAAACTATTCTCAAGAGTAAAAGAACCTCTGGGGGAATCAGTATCCCGGACCTCAAGCTGTACTACAGAGCAATAGTGTTAAAAACTGCATGGTATTGGTACAGTAACAGACATGTAGATCAATGGAACAGAATTGAAGACCCAGAAATGAATCCACACTCCTATGGTCACTTGATCTTTGACAAAGGAGCTAAAACCATCCAGTGGAAAAAAGATAGCCTTTTCAACAAATGGTGCTGGCTCAGCTGGAGGTCAACATGCAGAAGAATGCAAATTGACCCATCCTTATCTCCTTGCACTAAGCTCAATTCTAAGTGGATCAAAGATCTCCACATAAAACCAGACACACTGAAACTAATAGAAGGGAAACTAGGGAAGAACCTTGAACATATGGGCACAGGGGAGAATTTCCTGAACAGAACTCCAATAGCTTATACTCTAAGATCAAGAATAGACAAATGGGACCTCATTAAATTACAAAGTTTTTGCAAGGCAAAAGACACCGTCAAAAAGACAAAGCGGCAACCAACTAACTGGGAAATGATCTTTACCAACCTTACATCCGACAGAGGGCTAATATCCAAGATATACAAAGAACTCAAGAAGTTAAACTCCAGAGAGGCAAGTAACCCTATTAAAAAATGGGGTACAGAGCTCCACAAAGAGTTCTCACCTGAAGAATATCTAATGGCTGAGAAGCACCTAAAGAGATGTTCATCATCCTTAGTCATTAGGGAAATGCAAATCAAAACAACCCTGAGATTCCATCTCACACCAGTTAGGATGGCTAAGATCAAAAACACAGGAGACAGCAGTTGTTGGCGAGGATGTGGAGAAAGAGGAACACTCCTCCACTGCTGGTGGAATTGCAGGCTGGTACAACCACTCTGGAAAGCAGTCTGGCGGCTCCTCAGAAAACTGGGCATGACACTTCCGGAGGATCCGGCTATACCACTCCTGGGCATATACCCAGAGACTTTACCTGCATGCAATAAGGACACATGCTCCACTATATTCATAGCAGCCTTATTTATAATAGCCAGAAGCTGGAAAGAACCCAGATGTCCCTCAACGGAGGAATGGATTCAGAAGATGTGGTATATTTACACAATGGAATACTACTCTGCAATTAAAAACAATGAATTCACGAAATTCCTAGGCAAATGGTCAGAACTTGAAAATATCATCCTTAGTGAGGTAACCCAATCACAAAAGATCACACATGGTATGAAGTCACTGATAAGGGGATATTGACCCAGAATCTCAGAATACCCTAGACACAATCAGCATATCAATAGATTTCTAAAAAGATGGAAGGAGAGACCCCTGGTCCTGGAAAGACTGGATGTAGGGGAACGCCAGGACAGAGTAATGAGAGGGGGTTGAACGGAGAAAAGAGGGAGGGAAGGGGGCTTATGGGACTTTCGGGGAGGGAGGAAACGGGAAAGGGGAAGTGATTTGGAATGTAAATTAAAAAAATAAAATAAAATTAAATTAAAAAAAAAAAAAAAAAAAAAAAAAAAAAAAAAAAAAAAAAGAAATAATAGTTCACTTATTTTTCATAAACCACCTTAAAATTATTTATTTATGATACTTTTATTTTGCTTTAAATGCAACATTTCTAATATGTCCCAAAAAGTTGAGATATTACTAAGCTCATTGAAATGTTATTCTCTTCTGAAGACTATTATTTATATATGTAAAAAAAATCATTAGAATTTCATGGGAATTAAACATAATGCTGATTATAGGTTAAATCCTTTTCATATTCTACGGGCATTTCTATCCATACAAGTACCTATTTTACACTCTAAGCAAGTTTTATAAAGTAAAGAGAATGTTAGCAGATCTCCTCAAATAAAGGCACCAATGCAAACAAAAAAAAAAAAAAAAAAAAAAAAAAAAAAAAAGAAAAAAAATGGGGTATAGAACTAAACTGAGAATTCACAGCAGAGGAATATCAAATGACTGAGAAGCATCTAAAGAAATGTTCAAAGAAAGAGGAACGCTCCTCCTTTCCTGGTGGGATTGCAAACTGGTACAACCACTCTGGAAATAAATCTGGAGGTTCCTCAGAAAATTGGAAATAGATCTACCTAAAGACCCAGTTCTACCACTCTTGGGAATATACTGAAAAAATACCCCACCATGCCACAGGGGCACATGTTCCACTATATTCTTAGCGGCCCTATTTATGATAGCCAGAAGCTAGAAACAACCCAGATGTCCCACGACAGAAGAATGGATACAGAAAATGTGGTTCATTTACACTCAGCTATTAGGAATGAGGACATCCTGAATTTTGCAGGCAATTGGATGGAACTAGAATATATCATCCTGAGTTCAGTAATTCAGATCCAAAAGGACATGTGCAGTATGTACTCACTAATAAGTGGACATTAGCCAAAAAAAAGTACAAAGTAACTATCACAGTCCACAGAACTCAAAAAGGTCAACAAGCTGAAGGGTTCAAGTGAGGATGCCTTAGTCCCACTTGAGAGGGAGAAGAAAGCAACCACAAGGGGGGAGGGAGGGAGGTACATGAGAAGGAAAGAGGATGGGGGTGGATGGGTGAGAGGGGAACATGATCTGGTCTTGAGTGGTAGAAAGGACTGAAGCCCTGAGGGCCAGCAGAAAGAATGGAAACAGGAAACCTCAGGAGGTAGGAGGTTAGGGGTCCCTCCAAAATGTACCAGAGACCTGAGAGATTAGAGACTCTCAGGACTCAAATGGATGGATTCTTGATGAAATGCCCTATAGTGGGGAGAGGGAATTTGTAGAACCCACCTCCAACAGAAAGGCAGGGCATCAAGTAAGGAATGGGGTTGCTATCCCACAGTCAAAACTCTGATCCATAATTGTTCCTGTCTGAAAGAACTGCAGGGATGGAAAAGGAGAAGAGCCTGAGGAAAAGAAGGTCCAGCAACAGGTCTAAAGTGGGAACCAGCTCAAGGGGAGGCTCCAAGTCCTGACATTATTACTGAGGCTATGGAGTGTTTACAAAAACGGACCTATCATGACTGCCCTCCAAAAGACCCAACAAGCAACTGAAAGAGTTAGATGCAGATATTTGTACCCAAGCAATGGACAGAAGTTGTTGATTCCTGTGGTTGAATTAGGGAAAGTCTGAAAGAATCTGAGAATGAGGGCTAACCTGTAGGAGGACCAGCAGTCCAATTAACCTGGGTCCTCGAGATCTCTGAAACACTGGATCACTAACCAGGCAGCATATACCAGTTGATATGAGGCCCCCACCACATATACAGCAGAGGACTGTTGGGTCTGGATTCAGTCAGAGAAGATGCACCTAACCCTCAAGAGATTGGAGGTCCCAGGGAGTTAAGAAGTCTGAAGGGGTGGGGTTGGTGGTGGGGACATCCTTGTGAAGACAGGGAGTGGTGGGTAGGAGGTATGGGATATGGAGCAGTTGGAAGGTGGACCAGGAGGGGAATAAAATCTGGAGTCTAAAACAAAAGAAAAAAAATAATAAAAGAATCCTAAATCTCTATCTTGCCTGTAAGAAATGGTAAAATAAATGAGCTCAGGATCTCAACAGAGCTCAGTGCGGTTGAGTTGGGGGAGAGAATGCCTGAATGTCCTCTGGAAAAGTACGTGGAGAAATAGGTGCCAGCTCCTATCAAAGAGGCACATTCCCCTGCTGTCTAGGAGCATATGCTCAGTTAAATGTGAACCCTCAAAAGATGTGCTTAGACTAGTCTGCAATTCTAGCCTTTTTAGAAAATGGGTCTTTTCAAGTATAATTTTATTTAAGAGTCACAAGATGAGGTCCTCCTAAGTCAGTGCAGATCTCAAAGGCCAAATATCCTTAGAAGAAAAGAGAGCATGAGAGAGTCATGTGAAAAAAGAAGCTATGGTAGAGTCAATGAAGATGTAAAGCGGGCACACACTCACACACTTTGTGGTTGAAGCAAGTTTCAGCAAGCTCCAACACCTTCACACACACACACACACACCATATATATATGTATATACATATATATATGATATTATATATACATATATATGTATAGACATATGCATGTCTGTTTATGTATGTCTGTATATATACGTATATGTATATATACGTATATATACAGACATACATAAACAGACATATACATAGGTACAGACAGACAAGCATGCATACATGCATACATACAGATGAACAAACGTATTGGATGGATAAAGCAAAGATCTAATGAGCAGGCTCTAATGACTATTTTTTCTCTTAGCCTTTTTATACCATCTAAGATAGTATTCCATATGTAGGAAAAACATTACCTCATAGCCACAATTTACATATTTTATATAAACAACCACCACAAAACATATTCTTCTAAAACAGATTAAAATCATAATTATGATTATAATAGGATTATTATAATAGGGTAATTATAATAGAATTATTATTTACATATTCTTCTTTTGAAACTTACACCTAACTATACATTTCTCATCTATCTTTCTCTCCACAAGATCAATTTAACGCCAAAGCAATAATTTCCACTAACATAGATTAAGTAAGCCAAATCTACAGTAACAAGTCTTCTCCTATGCTTAACTGACAACAATTTGTATTCATTAAGAAATCTATGTTAGAACTTATCATCTATGTTAGAACTTATATTAGGAGTTGAGTTCAGCTAAACTGGCTAATCATCTATCCTGTATTCTTACACTCATAATAAAATTATTTACTCTTTATTCACAACCCCATCTTTTCATGGTGCACACCAAAACCTATGGCCACATCCCTAGAACACAAGATTCAGGAACTCAGACCCAACCTAGAATGATTTTTATTTTATCATAAACTTGTCCCTATTTTTCTCGCTACTACAATTAATCTGCTTGTAATTGATGAAAGCTCACTGTATTTTTCTAACCTATGCATCCCTTGCTACTCTATGGAGAGGTGGCACATTCTAGTCTTCATTATAACTTTAAACTTTCTGTCAACTACCCTAACTTCCAAAATTATTTAAATAAAACTAAGTTCCAAAAACTACTCAACTCAAAACAGGAATTCTATAAAATCATGAATTATTCTGAACAGTAATATCTCAAGAATGTTCATCTTCATGTTGGTGTCTAGGAAACTTACCCAACATAGTTGGCTATCATAAAGGAAGTGATCACAGCAGGCTATAGTCAGCAATCACATCAGGACAAATATATGAGGAATATAGCAATGAGAAACACGAGAAGGCACACCAGTATGAAATGATTCTGAGAGGAAGCCTCTGGGCTGTGCCCCTCTAAGCTAGATCTGTCACAGCTGTACAAAATGACAGTCTGTCTCCTGGAAGCTCACTTGCCCGCTGCAACTCTTCCTGCATGGTGTTAGGCGTGGCTGTAGCCTGGCAAAGTCTGGAGTCTTCAAAATTATCAGTAAGAGCGAGTGCTACTCTGTGGGTGCTTTTACTGCTGACCCTTGTATCCCACACTGGGGGAGAAGACAAATCTACTACTGTTTTGAGCCATTGAATTACCAAGGATTTGTTATGAAAATGAACACAGCTGCCAATGGTTCCATCTGTTCTCTTTTCTCAGATTCTTTCTCTTTTTGAACAACCTGGAAGCAGTGGGTGATCAGAGAGAAAAGAAAAATGTGGATAGCAGGCCCCTGAGAAGCCAGGAGCCTGGCTGAGTCCCCTTGTGCCTCATGCTGCTCCAGCCCTGAGCTGGGGACTCAGCCAAAGGCTCCTGCACTGTTTATTGCAGATATGATGGTTCTCATGAGTTGAGGATTTTCGACATTGAAAAGATGAGTTATTTTTATTGTCTTGGATACTTTTGGTCCCTCTCAGATGTTTCAACAGTTGTTTCAGGAAAACAGCTTTTGTTTTTATATTTTTTTTTCTATTTTGCTCTCTCTCTCTCCTGCAGGATGCTGTCTGTATTAGTCAGGGTTCTTTAGAGTAACAAAAATTATGGAATGAATCTCTCTTACTCCATATATATATATATATATATATATATTTATATATATATATATATTATATATATATATAAATAAATGGAATTTATTCCGATGACTTACAGGTCACAGTCCAGCTAATCACACAATGGCTGGCTATGGATGGGAATTCCTGGAATCAAGTGGTTGCTCACTTCATAGGGATGGGTGTCTCAGCTGGTCACCTATGCATGCTGAATTCCCAAAGAACTAGGCTTCAATACCAGTGAAAGAATGGATTGCTAGCAAGGCAAGGGCAACAGGAAAAGAAAAAAAAAGCTTTCTTCTTCTATTTTCTTATATAGA
This sequence comes from Tokudaia tokunoshimensis, assembly GCA_036184795.1. Lineage (NCBI taxonomy): Eukaryota > Metazoa > Chordata > Mammalia > Rodentia > Muridae > Tokudaia > Tokudaia tokunoshimensis. Next base: position 24,076,521 of record BTHU01000008.1, read on the forward strand.
TTTCCAGCAGAAGGTATGGCCCATATTAAAAATATGTCTTACTGCTTCAAGATACGCGATTAAAATTCCAAACTAAAAGTGGATTTGCTCATTTCAAACCCAAGGAAAAAAATCTCTCTGAGACTTGCCCTTCGTTTCTGGATTATAGTTCATTCCAGATGTGGTCATGTTGACTATCAAGAATAGCCAACATATGTCCATCCTTTGTCAGCTTGTCATACAAACATATTTCCTTATGTCATGATTAATTTCCAAATGAAAATGATTACCAGGTTACAATAATGGCTAAACATCATATAACTATCACACATACAATTCCAAACACATTATATATTTAACCTATAATTATGCCTAACATGCTAAAACTAATCCCTCTAAAACCACAAACATAAATTTAGAATAGGTTTAATGTACTTTGAGGAACATTCTTTAAGTACCCCAAACTTAAATATAACCATTAATATTTTAATTAATGTTGTGACATAAAAAATTGAATGAAAGAAAACACAAATATCTGTACAAGCTCATTCTTAACAAAATACAACAAAAGCACATATATCAACTATATATATACATATATATGTGTATATATGTATATGTGTGTGTGTGTGTGTGTGTGTGTGTGTGTGTGTGTGTATTGCAACTGGTCACATGGCCTTAGCTGGTATTTATAGCTACCTTCCTCTACTATCCTTTCTGCATTTCCTCTACATTTGGCAAAACTTTTAGCAGGCGTTGGCTCTTTTTCTGGAGGAATGACCCAAACCTTCATCCCAGACAGGTCTGTCTGTGCCCTTTCTCTTCCTTGGATTATGTTGTTGTAGTTTCCTAATGACTTGAATCACATGACACGGTAGGAACAAAAGATGTCTTAAAGGATTTCCTGCACTCAAGACACAATTTTCTCACCTCCATTGTGGAGAATCAATCCAATTTGTCCTTGGTAATCTGGATCAATCACCTCTCCTAACACTGTTATTCCTTTCTTAGCCTGTTGGTTTAAGGGCATGAGAAGCCCAAAGTAGCCAGGGGGCAGTCAGAGCTTCTAGATCAATGAAATGTTTTCTATGGCTCTTGGCAGCCACACTCCTCCTCCTCAAACCAAAGCTTCTAGGCCAGCTGAACTTAAAGTTGCAGAAACAGCAAGCAAAACATTTCCTAGTGGGTCCAATAGGAGTGATCTTGAGCAGAACTGTCTCCCTTCCTACCCTTTGATTGTTAGATCCATGGATCCTGACTATGGGAGAAACCATATACTGAACATTGATTCAAAGCGTACATTTCCTTTTAGAGAACCCTGCCCCTTCTGTCTTAGCTGTGGTTTCTAGTGCTACAAAGAAACACCATGACCACAACAATTCATATAAAAATAATTGATTGGGACTGGCTTACAGTTCAGGGCTTTATGCATGGTGGCACACCAGCAGACATAATGATGGAGAGGGAGTCAAGAGTTCTACATCTGGATTGGGATGAGAGAGAGAGAGAAAGAGAGAGAGAGGGAGAGAGAGGGGGAGAGAGAGAGAGAGATATGCTGGGCCTGGACCGAGCTTCTGAAATCTCAAAGCCCACACCTAGTGACATACTTTTTCCTATAAGGCCACATATACTCCTCCAAGGCCACATTCCTAATACTTTCAAATAAGGGCACTCTCTATGAACCTTTAAGGAGGGGGACATTTCATTCACCCTACAATACTATCCACCAAACATTATCCTCCCTGGCAGTTTGGGGAAAGGAAGTCAGATCCTAGGGCAGAGATCCCCATTCCAGTTCTGAAGTGGCATTGCCTTCCTCCAAGGAGTGGGAATTGGGTAGGATGCAGTCACAGATCATTTGTCTTGAAAACTCTTTGTTCCTTCTGACTGATGTGTAAGAGTGCTGTCTTCCTTAATGAATACCAGTCATGCTTCCTTGAAGAGACTGAGATGGACCATGAGAGATACTTTCTCAACTACTGAGAGATGTCACAAGCAAACCAGCCTAGAACCACCACTAGAGAATGCAGAGGACTGGAGGGGTAGAACCCCATCAGTGGTAGAATGGGTATGCCCTGTCCCATATTTGCTTATGCAGCTTTAAGAAATATCACTCAGAATGGAACTGCAAGGAGAAGAGTGGGATAATAATATCTATAAAGCAGACCTAGCCACAACAGAGCATCAGATGTCATTGGGAACTCCTGGCCCATGTGGCAAGCACACAAAGGAAGATAGCTGCCAAGAGCTGAATGGCCACCCAAGCATGAGAGCAAAGATGCCAGAAGCCTCCATGTCCTTCACTCGGGCTATTGGCATATGCATCAAGTGGCAACAGTCTAGTTACACTCTTTATTGCACGATAAATCAAATCTTGAATAATAAAACAGAAGTTTAAAAACTTTTTAAAATATATACATTTTAAGACATTATAGCAAGGTGCTAGAAAGATCGGCAGCTCATAACTCATCTCCAGCTCCATGGAGACAGGATGCCTTTGGCCTCCTTGGACATCAGCATTCACTTGATATACTCAAACACATACACACACACACACACACAGAGAGAGAAAGAGAGAGAGAGAGAGAGAGAGAGAGAGAGAGAGAGAGAGTTTAAATTAATAATAATAATAATAATCTAAAAAAAATCTAAGCTCATCAATGTTATCAAAAGTCTATGGACCAATGTAAATCTTGTCATGTAGACCATCTTGAGGCAAAGACTCATCCAAGATTATTCTTAAATCCTCTTTTCTTTTACTGTGTTGAGAATTTCCTGAACTTGGGTGTCTTTTATAATTAGCCAAGGTACTTATATCTCAGTCTTACTCTGCCTCACCACCTTGGGAATGGAGCCGAGAAATACAGGTCATAATCAGAATTCTGTAGGTGTCACGTGCAGTTTGTTGAGTGATGATTGTCACTGGGAACTCCTGGCCCATGTGGCAATTTACTAAACAATCAGCAAGGCTCACTCAGGTTTCCATTCCACCCCGAGATAATTTATTTTTCAATCCTAAGTCTAGCAAGGTGTTGTAGGGTACAGCAGCAGAAATAGAGTCCACAGCTTCAGGGAGCCTTAAACTAAGTGTGAGTATTAGACTGACAGGTAAGGAGTGTGACAAGCACTCTCAAACATGGAGTATTGTCATGGGAATGAGAGGTCAGGGCTGAGAATGGACTGAAGGATAATCACAAGATAGTGTATAGCCAGTTACTGAAGAAGTTTGTTCCAAGTATCCAAGTATGCCAGTTTCAGTAGTCCACCCTACTGGTCTGTTAAATGGATTTTTATTTTCTGTTCGTCAGTGATAACTATTAGATTCTAATAGTTTGCTGGCCTCAAATAAAAGATTGAAAGAAAAACATTTGCTGAAGCAATTTCCTGATGGAAAATATATCCAAGGGAGTTCTTTTAAGGCTTATCTGAAGCAATTTCTTTGAGGGAGAAGAAATCCCCCAAAGATTGGACTCATCCTGGATTGAGAGTTTTATAACACAGACTAATTCCGAAGAAAGCTTCAGTAGCCACATGTGTACATGACTCCCACAGAGGGAATCAACAACATGTAATGGACTCCTTTAGAGAATGACAGGTCTCTCTTTTTAAGAGAAAGGTTTAATCTAACAATTTTCTAATAGGAAACAAGGCAGCAAGATAAACTAATGTACCATCTGCTGTGGAGCCAGGCATGTCAACAAAGGCTGAAGAGCATCTCCCTTGATAGAGATATGATTAATAATCAGACTCATGTAAGCCCAGCCCATGTTGCTTCCCAGATGTTAAGCATACTCTGCCCAGAGACACCCAAAAGATGGAGTGCTATGCACACCTGTTACTGTTGGGGCTCTTGCCAGCTTGCACACCCAGCATTCATGTCTTTAAATTCCTTCTGTATAACTACTGTTTCAATGAAGCACAAGCATGTGCTCATTGTTGCTATGCTTTAAATGACTACACTCAGCCAGCAAAAGAATTAATATATGTGAGAAATTACTTTAAAAAGTAAAAAAATTAATCAATGATGGCTGTTATCACCAAAACCCAAAACACAACCCCAGCATAGGTGACAGTTCATAAAATCTAGACTCCTGGAGTATACTGCACAACCTGCAGGTAGCTCAACAGCTTGGAGAGTATCCTTTCCAAGTGAAATTGCCCTCTTCCAGGTATCGAGGCATGTCTCTGATTGTTCCAGGCAGTGGGTCTGGTCTCAGAGACTTCTTTTTAGCTTGGTTTGTCTAAGAATGACTCTCAGCAGTCTTTATTGGTTATATTGACAGAGCAGACCTAGTAAATCTTGTCAGCTTCAGGGACTTCCTGAAACTATTTTGATTTATTTACTTTCTGGCTTAAGGGGCTTTCTGCAGGATAGACTGCTGCAATCTCAGAGGAAAATGGTTCACAACATCTACTACAGATTAGTCTGTAAAGAAAAAAGCTACTGGTTACATAGCATCTGCTACAATGAACCAGCCTGCTCAAACTCAACAACAGGCACACGCATTAAAGATGCAGCCTGTAATGGTTGTGTACCATCCATCTACAGAGGTGCCGTCTCTACCTTGTGGAAACTCTAATTTGCACCTTATGAGGGCAGTATCAACTTAGTCTGGCTAAAAAAATTAAACTATGGGAAGCAGCTTGATGTTGACCAAGGTACACATACACAAGAAAACAATGTTTTAAACACAAAAGGGCCATGAGTACACTTGTATTTTAGAACTGATACTAGTACAAGTTAGAACACAGACAGACTGAGACAAGAAACCATAAAGCTGATAGAGTGAAGCTGATGCAGTAAACTGTGGAAGATGTGCTCAAATTCTTCAAGGAAAGAAAAGAAGTAGAGTGTGTACATTTATAGGAGATGTGTGTAATGGGACACATTTCTCATTCAAACCATCACAGAGAGTATTTAGGGAAGGAGAAAAATGAACAAGGAGAGGCACAAGGAGTGAGGCTGTAAGTAGACCGTAGATGAAATCTGAAAGAGCTGAAGGGCAAGGAAAGGGGCACCCTGGTACTTAGTAATAACCTTGACTGTGGTCAGAGGGAGAGGGCAGGAATGGCAGCAGGCATAGCTGAAGGCTAAGAACAGGTGTTGAGGATGATGTAGGGGAAGAGCATGCTAGTCAGCTGTTGGGATATTTGGTTATAGCAAGAAAAAAAACCTAGTGTGTGAAGAAAGAAAAACAGGTTGAAGGAATGTTCTGGTTGCTTTTGTGTGCTTTGTTCTTTTTTTTTTTTTTTTTTTTTTTTTTGGTTTTTCAAGACAGGGTTTCTCTGTGTAGCCCTGACTGTCCTGGAACTCACTTTGTAGACCAGGTTGGCCTCGAACTCAGAAATCCTCATACCTCTGCCTCCCAAGTGCTGGGACTAAAGGTGTGTGCCACCACCGCCCGACTTGCTTTGTTCTTTTAACCTAAAGAAATTGTGCAGACATCATTGCGAAAGAATATTAAGTGGGCAGAGAGAGAACCTTGGGAGCAATCTCCCCATGAAGATGTTGTTCTGAGTAAGTCCTGTAGTGTGGGTGGAGAAATTAGCCATGGACAGGGCAACACAGCAGAAGTGAAAAGGAGGGAGAACAACATGGAAAAAGTCATGTTTGGCAGGTTAAATGTGGATGGGTAATGTGAGGCAGGACATTTACACTGCCTGTGAAAAGGACAGCAGAAATATCTCTTAAGCCTGTTAGCACTTCTACTAGTCAAAGGGGAAGCAAAATTGCTCTTCCTAAGTGTCATTCAGAGGAGACACACACAGAAAACTGTCCAAACAGGATTCAGGGTAAAACTTCAAGAAATTGCTCAATTTATACAATCTGGTGGCTCACAGCACAGACTTTAGAATGAGAGAAAGAAAATTTTGTTTTCCAGTTTTTCTGAACTGTAGTTATGTGATTGTTTCAGTTTCTATGTACCATAGCTGTGTAGTTGTTGTAGTTTCTCTGCACTAGATTTCTGTGATTATTCCAGTTTCCCTGTACTAGAGTTGTGTGGTTGTGCCCAGACTGCATGACTACTTAAGAGCATCAGCCCTTGGTTTGTGCACTAGAGAGACGGGTACAGGATAGGGGCAAATATTAGCCTTCAAACAGCTTTGGACTTTATCATCACTGTATAAAGTCAATGAAGGACTCCCTTCTTGTCACAAGCATGGAAATGCAGGAACTGCAGCAGGGTTGGAGAGGTGAAGGGGACAGCACTCTTTAGGACCTGATGGAAAAAAAAATCAAGTTTCATTAGGAACATTTTTTTTCTGTGATAGTGCAGAATGAAGAGAAGAAGGAAAGGAAGCCCCAACCAAACACACATAGCTGCTCTCCAGATCCTTCACCAGCTTTCATGTGTGCTTCTGATTTCAAGGCTCTCCAGCTCCTTTATCAGTTTTTATATGTGCTGTCGCTTTCGCGGCCACCCACTTCTGCTATACTGCCTTTTCACAGCTCTGGTGCAAAAGCGTGTTTGTCAGTGCAGAGGCGTGTGATACAAAGTACTGCTCGTGTGGTTTTCAAATTTCCAAATCTTTAATGATACTGATTCTTTGATATCTTTTAACTGTTATTTATGATTTTCGCAAGCCAACAAAAAAATTAAGGAATAAAACATGACAAGACAGCAAATACTAATGATGCCATGATACGGGAATATAGGGGCATCTTTGAGAGCAATATAGCATTTCTTGGCTACTTTTGTGCTTAGCTTGAGAGGCTAGGGGGGGGTCCCAGAATCTCAACAGCAGTGAAAGCCCCTCTAAGCCTAATGTTTGGGGTTCTAGTCTCACAGATTTGAAGAATAAAGTTTATGGACCAAGTAAGGTGAGTTTTAGAAAGAAGTGTTTTTATAGGGAGGTTAAAGGACTGAAGGAGCTGAAGGGGTTTGCAACCTCATAGAAAGAACAATACTATCACCAACCAGATGCCTCAGAGCTCCCAGGGATTAAGTCATCAACCAAAGGAGTAGTACACAAGGCTCCAGCGGCATATGTAGCAGATGATTTTCTTGTCAGGCATCAATGGAAGGAGAGGTCCTTGGTCTGATGAACTTTTGATAGACGCCCCAGAATAGGGGAATTGAGGGCAAGGAGGTGGGAGTGGGGTGGGTGGAGGAACACCCTCATAGAAGCAGGAGGAGGGAGGATGGGATAGGGGGTTTCCAAGAGGGGGGGAACCAGGAAAGGGGATAACATTTGAAATGTAAATAAAGAAAATATCCAATGAGAGAGAGAGAGAGAGAGAGAGATCAGAGGTCCTGTTCTGCAGAAGAGGTGCCCAAGATTAGGGTACCATTGAGCCTTCTCACCTTGCACTCATTAAGAAAGCTTTAGTGGATAAAAGAAGGGATGAGGGGTGAACTAGTCAGTCAGTTTTCTCTAAAGTGTCCATGTCCTCTCATCTTTGGTTATGTCCTTAGTGTGGTTTCTGGAAACAGAAACCTACTCCTTTAAGGAGAGGTAAAAGAAAAATCAGACCCTTTCCTGGCATCTCCAGCCTCAGACCACCACTAAACCAGAGATATTGTCAGCTTGGATCTTTCTGGTACCATGGGCCTCCAGCAAGGCATTTACACTGCTCAAGACATGTCTGGGCTTTTAGCTCAGAATGAAGCTGATCATTTTCTTTGGGGTTGTTTTATCCTGAACTGCCTAGCAAGTTTCTACCTCCAGTTCTCATTAACCAGTGTTACTAAAAATCTCGATTGCTTCAGGAATGTTTGAAAGTATAATTGCATAATGATGGAGACTATAATTATCTAAAGTATATTATCACTGAAGCTCAGTATTGATGCTACCATCTTAGGCTGGGGTTTTGTGGCAATAGTCATACAGTTCTCACATCAACACACTGGGCTATGCTCGCTGGCGACACAGAGCACACACACTCTCTGGCAGGGTTCAGTTGCACCAGGACACCTCAACCACTTTGGGGAGCAGGAATCTGGCTGCCTACAGAGAGGAAAAAAAAACATTAACTGGAGGTCTGTTATGAATTAGGATTCATCCTGGCTCTTTGTAAAAACTATGTAGATAGCCAAGTCCACAGGAGCTGAGATTTGAGGAATGTCACTGCATCAAGCCATGGCACAGAGAAGGAAGGACATTAAGGGAGTTCAGGGGCTGGCAGTTGCTCATCTACCAACTGCAAGTCTTTCTGTTAGGAGGTGTTTCTGAGCTCAGAATCAGGGACAAGAGCTTCCTGGTGTGCAGAGAATAATGGAGCTCTCCTGCTCCAGATTATTCCTGCTCTTACCTTTGTCAATGACACAGGAGCTTGTTCCTCTGTTCAGTGAACAATGAGTGAAAGGTGAATCACTAAAGCTAGAACATTGTAACCAGGGTGTCATATTCTTGATGCTTAAAGTAACCCTTTCAGTTTTCAAAGCTGTGGAAAAATTGTCCTTATTACATATTATAATTTCCATTTCTATACTTGATAGGGGTGTTCACAAACCTTTCCTCTCAACCTATTGTCATCCCTCAGAAACCAGATACAGAAAGTTGCAGCCTTGGATAAAAACCCCAACCTTCTCTCTTTAAATTAAACATTTGTTTGACATAATGATGACATACATTCTTGTAGAAGATACAGAGAAGCAGAAATTTTTAGAACCTGAATATTCCCCATGCAAGAATTTTTACTCCATGTAATTCACCTTCCAAGAGTGCTTGCCAGTCTCCCTCTATTTTCCTCAGTAAAAGGGCACACAGGTTTCCAACATTGTATACAGACGCATAAAGCAACCATGAGAAGTTTTTTGTCTTCCTTGACTCTAAACACACTTCAAAACAGAATTACCAAATACCGATTTTTATCTTAATGTATAAATGAGTATAGAATATTCTAAGTGTTGTTAATTTAAGATTCTTTTTTAATGTGACAATTATCTATAGCCAAAAATAGGTATGAGTTTTATGTACTTCCATAAATATTTTCATAATACAAGTAGGATTGAATCTCTTCCTCATTTTCCACATATTCACATGCACACACACAGACTCACCACACGCACATGCATATATTTAAATATATGATTCCAAATTGTGATGAGTTTTATAATATTCACTTCTGTAAAACAACATATTGTGAATAATTCTCATGATTCCCTTCTACGACCTCATCCTATCTAAGATGCTATTAAAAGATCTTCCAGGATTAACAAGACAGTCGGCTGGGTAAGGTGACTTATATGAAAGAGGAGAGAAATGACAGTTGTCCTCTGACCGCTACATGTGTTCAGGGTACTGGGGAAATGTGCACACAGAAAGAAAGAGAGGAAGGAAGGAAGGAAGGAAGGAAGGAAGGAAGGAAGGAAGGAAGGAAGGAAGGAAGGAAGGAAGAAGTCTGTGCTGCTCTGAGGTGGGTGGGTGCAGGGCAGCCCACATACACCACACACCTTCAGTCAGTAGAGGGCTTCTGCTAGTTACCTGATCGCATACCAGAGGATATCTGGAAGCAAATGCAGGATAAGCTGCACAAAGGAATTACCTAGCATGAACCTCCAAGGCCTGTGTTCTGCACTTCCCACCATGGATCTACAAAGCCTTTCTCTACGGAACCCTGTAGAACACTGACCTTCTTTCATGCAACCGTCTTTGATTCTTGTACTAATTAGCAAGAGGTCAGATAGTCTCACCATGGAAACACACTGTGAGCATTGAGCAGTTTGGAAGAAAACATGATACTCAAATTCTATATGAAATGGTCTCTATGTGTTGTCTAAGTGACATCCGAGTGTCTGCAGAGGCCAGCTGGCTTCCCTGGAATTCAATGCCCACCAATCGAAGCTAGGAAACTGCAGGAAGACCTGAGCAGCCATGAGGTAGTGAGGGTTCATTTATGCTACACTGCAGCAAGTGCATCTCAGTCTTTTCTTTCCCATCACAACTCTGCTTTCTAAGGGTAGGTGAAAGGAGGAGGTTAAAGCTTCTCCCTAAGACCCCTGGGTCACAGTCCTGAGTGTTAAATACTCTCTGTACACACTACTGTTCCAACCTTATTTGATTTGAACACTACTGCAGCCTTGTTAAATAAAGATGGCTGTCACTCATCTCCATGTTTGAGCTATATGTACATGTATACGCATATGTATGCATACACACATACATATATATGTATATAGTCATATATATATATAATATATCAGTTGATGGATATATTACATATCAAATACACACACACACACACACACACACTCACACACACACACAGATCAGTTATATATATAAACTCTGGCTTCTAAGCTCTGACTCCCCATTCTTTCTGCTGCATCCCTACCTTCTTGGAACAAAGAGAAATTGTTTCTAGGTAAAATGCTAAACAAAGTGACAGGCACCATAGCTGACCAAGGAACCACTGCTTGACAGCTATGGTGTTGTGTAATGTGCCTTCTATATAATATGTGCTGCCTTCAAGGAATTTGCTCATCTTCATTTCCTGTGGAACTCTTGAATGGAAAGTCAGTCTGAGGAAATCATTGAAGAGAGCAGAGCACCTATGTCAAGGTCCCTCTTCTCTCATTGTGTTAAATGAAATAAAGAAATAGCTCAGCTGAGCCACTTTACGGGAGGAAATGGGGCATGGCCGGCGAGTCAGCAGCAAGTCATTTATCCACACCTGTTCCTGGCTCTCTGAGGACTGTCCTCTCAGCCTTCACAGGACTTCAACAATATTCAGTCATGTTTAAAAAAAAAGTCGTCTCTTCATGGAAGCTGAGTCAATGAGTTTAATACACTTCTTACGAGAAGACTCATTTCACATGCACTCAGATGAAAGGTCTGGACTAAGTCACACATGCCCCTCTTGTTCCACGGCTGCGAGTGTGAAGTCCTGAAGATGTCCCTTGGCCAGAGTGTTCCCTTGTCTAAACTTCTATAGATTTCTGCAGAAATGCCTTTATAGAGACTCACAAATATTGCTTTGTCTCAGGTAAATTTGTTGTCAGGCTTTTTTAATAATAATTTTATATATATATATATAATGTATATATATACACACACATACACATACACATACACATATACATATATATTGTCTCAATGATAGTAGAACACCTTATTTTGTTGGCTTTGAAAAATTCAAAGCTCATATTGGGTCAGATATGCTGGGTTTTGGCTGATTAGATGTACAGGGGTCATTCTTGGCTAAATAAGTCAGTGACTAGTCTGGGCCACATGAGACATTGTCTCCAAAAATAAAACAACAACAACAACAAAAAGTAACATATTGTTTAAAAGCTCCTACTCATTCAGTCTTTAGGAATCAGAAATTACCCCTTCCAGCAAATAAGAAAACATAGTATTCTGTGAGTCTGAAGAGACACCATGACCAAGCCAATGCTTATAAAAGAAAACATTTAGCTTTGAGCTTGCTTACAGTTTTAGACGGATCCATTGTCATCACAACAGGAAGCAGTCAGACATAACAGGAACAGTAGCTGAGAGCTTTTCATCATGACCCACAGGAAGCAGGCACAGAGAGATGCTGGGTCTGGTGTGCACTTCGTGAAATCAGAAAGCCCACCCCTAGAGACACAGTCCTCCAACAAGACTACACCTAGGAATTCTTCTAATCCTCTCAAGTAGTGCCACTTCCTGGTGACTAAGCATTCAAATATATGTGCCTACAGGGACCATTTTTATTCAAACCACCACAGAGGTAAAATTCTGAAACTGTAGCTACTGTTTATCTCCCTAGATTTTAATTAAACAAGTCCCTGAGACTCTTGAGCCTGTCTAATAAAGCAAGAATGAGATTACAGAAATGCATCAGCCTTTTTCTCTTCCATAGCGCTGAAGTAACACCTCAACAGAAGCAGTCGGTGTCCTGACTTTCTCTTGAGGCAAACAGAAACACCTACCAAATTTCACATTTTCCGAGTTCTGTTCTCCCTAATCTCAGCCTTACTTGACAGACAATAATAAAAGTCAAGAGAACATTAGTAATAATTCATGGGGTGGGTTGGCCACCGGGCTCCAGGTTGTTCTGATATCACACCTATGTTATGTGATACGAATCTGCATTGGGTCTTCTGTGCTTTGCTCATCTCGCTCTTCCTGGCAGCTGCTACTCCTAGCCTTGTCTTTGCGACCACTGTCTACATCTTTAACAACAGCCTGTGCAGCTCATTAAGTGGTCTGAAATTAACTATCTTGAGTCACTCAAAGCTATATAGAGGGAGAAAGAAATCCACAGACCACCTAGCCAGCCTCATCTTGCCTTGACATAATGAAAACAAAAGCTTTGAAGGTATAAATACTTTTCTAGGGCATCACAGGTTGCTTTGAAAAGGCTATCCATCTCTGACTCAGTGTGATACATTGCAGTCCCATGCCACTGCTTAAACATTTTCTCAAGTACTGGACTCTCCACTGATGGAATATGAGGAAAGAACATCTAAAGAGGATTGGTTTAAGATGATGAAGTCTAAAGACCCACTCCTGTGTAGTTCTTCCCTCCTGCCGGTGGCACAACTCTAGGACCAGAAGATATCCTCAACCTTAGTAAGGTATAAATATACAGAACTCAGAGGAACCCAGGGATAGGTCTGATGTATTATTTTTCTAAAGAGTGATGTATACATGGCCAATAAGCTTGGGGAAATGTGCTAGACATCAGTTATCAGAGAAGTACTGATCAAAACTGTGACAAGATGCCATCTGATGCTGTTTGAGTGGCTTTGGCTGAAATAATGAGAATTGGCAAATTCAGGGAAAGACCTGAAGAAATAGAAAACTTTGTCCTACCAATGTTAGTCATATTGCAAGGTCTATCCACTGTGGAAAATAGTATTAGAATTCCTCAGAAAAAGTACAACAGAGTTAAAGAGTCATTCCCCTCAGTTTGTATGTGCATACCCACAGAATGGAAAAAAGTCTCTTAAGGAAAGATCAGTACACCCAGGCTCACCACAACACTATTGACAGAAGCAAAGCAGGGAAGCAACCAAAGGAATAAACAAAACATGGTAAATGAAATGTAATTCAGCTTTTAGAGCAAGAGAAGAAACACCACTGATCCTTGAGGATATGATTATTTTTTACATTAACATTTTGTGGTTCACATGAGTACTATAGCATGAATACACACATACACACACACATGCACACACACCGCACATACACATATATACTGCACACACACACACACACACACACACACACACACACACACACACTGCACACACACACACACTGCACACACTGCACACACACACACTGCACACACACACTGCATACACACACTGCACGCACACACACACACACACACACATACACACACACACACACTGAGGTAATACGGATCCTGATGATTAAACTTAGATCATCAGACTTAGTGTTAAGATTTTCACCATCTTGCCAACCCTGAGGACATGATCTTAAATAAAATAAACCAATCACAAATAGAAAAATACTCATTTTTACTCATATGAAGCACATGGAATAGTCAAAACATTAGAGACAGACAGCAGGATGAGGATTGTTGGGGCCAGAGGGAAGAGAGCATGAAGTGTTTATGGTTCTTGCCTGTAATCCCAGCAGTTCAGAGGCTGAGTTCAGAAGATGATAAGTTTAAGGTTATTCTAGGTTATATAATAAACTTTTTATATAGTGAGATTTTATAAGGAGGTGGAAGAAAGGAAGAAGGGAAGAGAGAAGAGAGAAAAGAAAACAGAAAGGTTATGAAATCACAGTTTAAAAATAATGTGGAAAGACAGGTAAGACTGACAATGGTTTGGATATTAGGAGGGCATTTACTGTACTGAACTTCGAACTATACACTTAAAGATGGCTAGGATGATAACATTGTTGTGTATTTTTCTCCTACATATGTTTTATCTTTTAGCATAATAAAAACTGCTAAGTGTTTTTATGCTTTTAACTTTGTCATGGATTTTTCAATATGTGTGTGTTTAAGGGGAGTGGGTGTATTGCATGAAAGCATAACATATAACTGACACTAAAAAATCAAAATCTACCATGAATTGCTCAGCCTGTAATTGGCTATTCTTAGTAGACAGAAGTTCATTGAAATGTACAGACCTTAGGTTTGGCTAATATTTTTTAACTTATTTATTTATTCAATCTATATGCCAATATCAGCCCTCCCTCTCACACAGATCCTACACCCATTCCACCCTCCTCACTCCCCACTCCTATCCTCCCCAACCCTCCTTCCCCACCCAACCTCCACCTGCTCCACCCTCCCCTGTAGTACATTTAATCACTGCAGTACTATGCACATTCTTTCCCACAGAGGACAGAGAAGGCAGCCCAGTTAGAGGAACAGGAGCAGCAGGCAGGCAACTGGTTCACAGACACCCCTGCCCATGCTCCAGTTATTGGGGACACAGCATAAAGACCAAGATGCTACCTGCTACATATGTGCAGGGACCCTGGGTCCAGGCCATGGTTACTCACTGGTTGGTGGTTCAGTCTCTGGGAACCCCCAAGGGTCCATGTTAGTTTATTTGATTGGTCTTTCTGTGGAGCCTCTACCCTCTTCCTGTTCCTCAGTTCTTCCTCTGTCTCTTCCATAAGACTCCAGAGCTTCTTGTGATCTTTGGCTGTGGGTCTCTGCATTTCTTCCTACTGGGTGGAGCCTCTCAGAGGACAGTTACACTAGGATCCTGTTTGTCAGCATAACAGAGCATCATTAATAGTGTGAGGGATTAGTTCTTGTCCATGGGATGGGTCTCGTTTTGGGTCAGTCATTGGTTGGCCATTCCCTCAGTTTTGTCTATATCTTTGTCCATGCATATCTTGTAGGACACATTTGAGATTGAAGGTTTTGTGTGTAGGTTGCTGCCCTACTCCCTCTCCTAGGGAACCTCTTGGCTATAGGGAGCAGCCACTTGAGGATCCTTATTGCCCCAGTTAGAAGTGTCAACTAGAGTCACTTTCCGTTTGCCCCCAGGGGAATCCCTCCCTCTCAGGTCTCTCACATGTTCATTCCTTATCCCATGTTTTCCCTACATCTGCTGTCACCTATCTGCTCCTCTCCCCAGCCCCTCTCTCATCTAGGTCTCTCTCTCCATTGAACTCCAATATCTACTTATGAGTGAGTACATACCATACATGTCCTTTTAGGTCTGGTTTACCTCACTCAGGATGATGTTTTCTAGTTCCATCCATTTGCCTGCAAAATTCATGTCTTTGTTTTTAGCAGCTGAGTTGTGTTCCATTGTGTAAACAACCACATTTTCTTTATCCATTCTTCAGTTGAGGGACATCTAGGGTGTTTCCAGTTTCTGGCTGTTATGAATAAAGCTGCCATGAACATACTTGAGCAAGTATCCTTGTAGCATGGTAGAGCATATTTTGGACATTGTTATAGAAATTGTTTAATTCTGTTCTCCACCATAGAACGTTTAGACCCTGAATAAAAAACACATACCATCTTTATATTTACAATAAGCCTTAAACAATACAAAAGCTGGGCAGCTGCCTACCCTCTGTGCTGTTAGAATCTACTTTCCTACCTATAACCTTGAGTTATTACTTACTATGTTTCGTCTGGGCTGCTCTTAACTCCAATTGCCCTGCCCAGAGGGCCATATTTTCTTTATATCTAACCTGTGACTTCTTCTTTCTCCTCTCCTGCACCTTCTTCCTCCTCATGGTTTTCCTTCAACACCAAAGCCGGCAAAACCTAAACCTCTCCTATGTCTCGTCTACCCAGCTATTAGCTGTTGGCGTCTTTATTTGCCAATCAGAAATAACTCGGGCGAAGAGTCACTCAGCATCTTATGTGTGGACTCTCTGTGGCAACCAGTCTTGGGGGACCAATACTAGCATTAAAATGCAAGCAGATTTAGGCCAAACCACTGAGGTAGAACTATTCTTTTCTGAGAAACCACCAAATTGATTTCCAGAGTGATTGTACAAGTTTGCACTCCCAGAAGCAATGGAGGAGTATTCTCTTTCTCTATGTCCTTGCTAGCATGTGTTGTCCCTTGAGGTTTTGATATTAACCATTCTGATAGGTATAAGGTAGAATTTCAGAGCTGTTTTGATTTGTAATTCCCTGGTGGCTAAGGACATCAAACATTTCTTTAAGTGCTTCCTGGTCACTAGACGTTCCTCTGTTTATTCTCTATTTAGCTTTGTACCCCATTTTTATTAGGCTATTTGAGTTGTTTGTCTCTAATTTCTTCAGTTCTTTATAAATGTTGGATATTAGCCATCTCTCAGATGTAGGATTGGTGAAAAATTTGTCCCAATCTGTAGGCTGCCCTTTTGTACTATTTACAGTGTCTTTTGCCTTACAGAAACTTATCAGTTTCCTGAGATCCCATTTGTCAAATATTGACCCAAGTGCCTGATCCATTGGTGTTCTTTTCAAGAAATTGTCTTCTGTACCCATGAGTTCAAGGCTATTCCCCACTTTCTGTTCTATTGGATTTAATGTATCTGATTTTATGTTAACATTTCTGATCCATTTGAACGTAGTTTTGTGCAGGGCAATAGATACCAATCTACTTGCATTCTTCTACAAGCAGATATCCAGGTAGACCAACACCATTTATTGAAGATGTTTTAATTTTTTTCCATTGTATAGTTTTCGCTTCTTTGTCAAAAATGAAGTTTCTGTAGAAGTGTGGGTTTATTTCTGGGTCTTCAATTCTAATCCATTGATCCAGCTGTCTATTTCTATATCAATTCCATGCAGTTATTGTTACTACTCTTGTGCAGTACAGCTTACATTCAGGGATGGTGACACCTCCATGGGTTCCTTTATTGTTTAGTATTGTCCTTATCTATCCTGGGTTTTTTTGTTTTTCCATATAAAGTTGAAAATTGTTCTTTTAAGATCTGTAAAGAATTGTGCTAGAATTTTGATGAGAATTCCATTGAATCTGTAGATTGCTATTGGTAAAATAGCCATTATCACTATATTGATCATACTAATAGATGAGCATGGAAGATCTTTCCATCTTCTTATATGTTCCTGATTGGTGGGGTGGGTTTCCAAGAGGGTACTCATGGAGCCCTATAGTCCTCCAGAAGATTCAGGAAGCTCTTTGGTCTCCCACATGGCTCCTTGGGCCTGAAGAGCAGACTCAGTGAATCTGGCTAATCTTGAAAAGTATTTTTATTTCCAAGTTATTAACAGTGAAACTTTTGTTTAATTTTTTATATTTTTTTTATTAATTAAGAAATTAATTGTAATACAAAAGTAATACACAGATTCAATGCAATCCCCATCAAAATCCCAACTCAATTCTTCATAGAGTTAGAAAGAGCAACTCAAAAATTCATCTGGAATAAGAGAAAACCCAGAATAGCTAAAACTATTCTCAAGAGTAAAAGAACCTCTGGGGGAATCAGTATCCCGGACCTCAAGCTGTACTACAGAGCAATAGTGTTAAAAACCGCATGGTATTGGTATAGTAACAGACATGTAGATCAATGGAACAGAATTGAAGACCCAGAAATGAATCCACACTCCTATGGTCACTTGATCTTTGACAAAGAAGCTAAAACCATCCAGTGGAAAAAAGATAGCCTTTTCAACAAATGGTGCTGGCTCAGCTGGAGGTCAACATGCAGAAGAATGCAAATTGACCCATTCTTATCTCCTTGCACTAAGCTCAATTCTAAGTGGATCAAAGATCTCCACATAAAACCAGACACACTGAAACTAATAGAAGGGAAACTAGGGAAGAACCTTGAACATATGGGCACAGGGGAGAATTTCCTGAACAGAACTCCAATAGCTTATGCTCTAAGATCAAGAATAGACAAATGGGACCTCATTAAATTACAAAGTTTTTGCAAGGCAAAAGACACTGTCAAAAAGACAAAGCGGCAACCAACTAACTGGGAAATGATCTTTACCAACCTTACATCCGACAGAGGGCTAATATCCAAGATATACAAAGAACTCAAGAAGTTAAACTCCAGAGAGGCAAGTAACCCTATTAAAAAATGGGGTACAGAGCTAAACAAAGAGTTCTCACCTGAAGAATATCTAATGGCTGAGAAGCACCTAAAGAGATGTTCATCATCCTTAGTCATTAGGGAAATGCAAATCAAAACAACCCTGAGATTCCATTCACACCAGTCAGGATGGCTAAGATCAAAAACACAGGAGACAGCAGTTGTTGGCGAGGATGTGGAGAAAGAGGAACACTCCTCCACTGCTGGTGGAATTGCAGGCTGGTACAACCACTCTGGAAAGCAGTCTGGTGGTTCCTCAGAAAACTGGGCATGACACTCCCGGAGGATCCAGCTATACCACTCCTGGGCATATACCCAGAGACTTTACCTGCATGCAATAAGGACACAGGCTCCACTATGTTCATAGCAGCCTTATTTATAATAGCCAGAAGCTGGAAAGAACCCAGATGTCCCTCAACGGAGGTATGGATTCAGAAGATGTGGTATATCTACACAATGGAATACTACTCTGCAATTAAAAACAATGAATTCACGAAATTCCTAGGCAAATGGTCAGATCTTGAAAATATCATCCTTAGTGAGGTAACCCAATCACAAAAGAACACACATGGTATGCAGTCACTGATAAGGGAATATTGACCCAGAATCTCGGAATACCCTAGACACAATCCGCATATCAATAGATTTCTAAGAAGATGGAAGGAGAGACCCCTGGTCCTGGAAAGACTGGATGTAGGGGAACGCCAGGACAGAGTAATGAGAGGGGGTTGAATGGAGAAAAGAGGGAGGGAAGGGGGCTTATGGGACTTTCGGGGAGGGAGGAAACGGGAAAGGGGAAGTGATTTGGAATGTAAATTAAAAAAAATAAAATAAAATAAATAATAAAAAAAAGAAATTAATTGAAATAAAACCAGGGTACTTGTTGACAACTGGATATTATATAAATATACACTGTCTGGATACCTGTACTTTCTTAGTGAGCTCATATAGCCTGATTTATGAACTCCTGTACTTGAGGTGGGAATATTTCAAAGATCAAGCTTTTCATCATCTAAAAAGTTCTAGAAATGGGAATTTACAACATTGTCTAGTAGATGCTCATATATAGTCACTGACTAATATGTGTCAACTTCTGAAAGGAACTTCATAAAAACCCAGAACCAATGTTAATTCCTTCAGCAGAGCAGAAAAACTTCAGCCAGAATAAACACTATGTGAAGTATAAAATGTTCCTCAAAATTGTGCACAGTGGGAAAGCAAAAATGTCAGTAAGCTATGAGAAATGGTAGGCATTGGGAAAAATGAAATATATGTTTGTGTGAATGGGCATGGTTTTGAAAATTAGTATGGCAGTGGAAAAACACTTTGTTATAGGAGTCGGTCAGAGAAGTAGTAATGCTATACACAAATCCCCAGACACAAATCCTTCTCTAGCATTTGACAGATAGAAAGAACCAAAAGTTTCAATTGATAGGATTTTTCACTCATCAAAATTTGACTTCCTTTTAACAGGAAAAAGAGAAATACAGGAAGAAAGTGGAACATCTGAAAGACACAAACAAACAACACTGGAAACTCTAGCTTCTTCTCATTGTGCATTTTCTGTTTCCCACCCTGTCATGTTTGACCTCCTATCTTCACACTTTAAAGATGTCTGTAGGCACATCTCACTTTCTCTAGGGTGCCATGCCCCTCCAGAATCTGCATATTGGAACCCTCAATGCAAGGAAAGTAAGAGATAGGGTCTTTGAGCAGTGATGAAATTGGAACAGTCCCAGACCTTGTACTCTTCTAGGAAGGGTGGGCAGACACAACCTTATGAGAAAAGTGAGGTACCTGAAGGTCAGGAAAGTTTCTCAAGGTTACACAGTTGCTAAGTAGCAGAGTTAAAAATCCAGTTAAATCACTTTACTCCGATGTTCCTGGTTTGGCATGGTGAAAATAAACTGTTATTTTTACAGTTTCTTGATTGTGTATAAACTGCCAACCACAAACTGAACTGGGGTACTTGGGAGCCAACTAGCAAAAGTTAGTGTGATTTCCCTAATCTCCTCTTGACTGCTGGAATTGTCTAAGCACTTAATCCTCTTCATGCTGAGAATTAATCTTCAGCAAGTGTTGCCTCCTGGAAATTCTGAGGGATAAACCGAGTGGGTTTTACAGGCAAATCTCTATTTTAATTGAACTTTCTGGATTAGCAGAAGAGTGGATGAGTGTGTTTGGCTACCATAAAGTCCCTTTCCCATTGCCTACTTCCAACAACACTGGGCCTCACTGTAGAAGCTGCATTCAAAATCATAAACATAAGGTTGAATTTGATACTGTTTATGAGTGCTCTTTTCTGTGTTATTTTAGGGGGCTTTCCCAAGCAGCTCAAACAGAGTACTGAAGCTTATGAAGTTAGTTTATCTTCATTGCTAATGCTGTAGAGAATGGTCCTTTCCTATTGTGCCATTCTGAGGTCTCAAATCCTAGACCATTGTGTCATCATGTGCAGTAAGGGAAATAAATCTCTTAGGTGAGGGCTTCTGTGTCTGATGCCTCAAATGACATGGGTTTTCTAAACCAGGAGGATTTAAGAATGATGCTATTTGTCACTGAGCCTTCAGGTTCCATGTGGGTTCAAATATCAAATGAGCCAGCTGCTTCTCTTCAGCAGAATGCCCCTGGTTAGGGTTATAGTTACTTTATACTTTAGGCTATTCAGTGGAAACAGGCCTT
The DNA here is from genome assembly GCA_036184795.1 of Tokudaia tokunoshimensis. Classification (NCBI taxonomy): domain Eukaryota; kingdom Metazoa; phylum Chordata; class Mammalia; order Rodentia; family Muridae; genus Tokudaia; species Tokudaia tokunoshimensis. The sequence continues at coordinate 24,097,125 of BTHU01000008.1, forward strand.
AACCTATCATAGAAGAAGCAGCCCATGTTGGCACCAGTCTGTAACCCCAGAGCTAGAAGTGAGGAAGGATAGACAGATCTATCCCTGGGTTTACCGGACATTTAGCTTAGCCATTCAAAATCTCCAGGTTCAATGACAAAACCCTTCTTACAAAATAATGTGGACAACAATAGAAGAAGACATCTGATGTTGATTTTGACCCCCAAATAATAGTGTGTGCACGCACACACACAGAGAGAGAGAGAGAGAGAGAGAGAGAGAGAGAGAGAGAGAGAGAGAGAGAGAGAGAGAGAGAGAAAGAGAACATCCCTGTCCATGTCCTTCCCATGTTCTGTGTCTGTCTTGTTCCTTCTTAACTCCCAGTGACCCACCCTGTCTTCTTCTCCCATACAAGGGGAAAGCAAAAGGGAGAGAGGATAGTAGCAGAAAGACAATGTAGTCTCATTTTCAGCTTCAAGGCAGCTGCTGACTTCAGTAGACAGAACCCATTCTTTAGAAAGAACTCACAGACTGAGCCATTGATATCTTTAGCGAGCAAAGGTAAAACCCAAAAGTCTCTCTCTGTGTCTTTGGGATTCAGTCTTCTACTAGGAAGAAATGCCATCTGTGAATCTGAAGCACCTACTGCACTTGTCCTCTGGGTACTTCTGAACATTAAGTACTTTCATTTCAAAGCAGCCCATTTCACTAAGAAAGCTTTGGTAACACTATCCTGGGTACTATGCTAAGTTCAAAAGGGGACATTTGGTTTCAAAACATTGTTTCTAGAGGGAAAGTGGTGTTACTGACAGAGAGCTGCAGTTTCCTTTCTTTCTGCCTCTGCAAGGATTACAGCTAACTTTGATAAAGAAAGCTGACATGGAAACTAGTTTTCAACTCTCCCGTCTCATTAAAAGGTAAAACATAGTATTTGAAACAACTGTCCTTCCTAGCTCTATTTCTAGGTGGTTCATTATTTAAATAATTCCTTTTACTTTAAAAATGTAGAATGAATACTAAAGAAAATTGAGTAACTTGGAAGAGTAGACAAAAAGAACAGAATATTTTATCCAAAAGCTCCGGAAGAAAAGTTAATATTTTTTTTTAATTTAATTTAATTTTATTTTTTTAATTTACATTCCAAATCACTTCCCCTTTCCCGTTTCCTCCCTCCCCGAAAGTTCCATAAGCCCCCTTCCCTCCCTCTTTTCTCCGTTCAACCCCCTCTCATTACTCTGTCCTGGCGTTCCCCTACATCCAGTCTTTCCAGGACCAGGGGTCTCTCCTTCCATCTTTTTAGAAATCTATTGATATGCTGATTGTGTCTAGGGTATTCTGAGATTCTGGGTCAATATCCCCTTATCAGTGACTTCATACCATGTGTGATCTTTTGTGATTGGGTTACCTCACTAAGGATGATATTTTCAAGTTCTGACCATTTGCCTAGGAATTTCGTGAATTCATTGTTTTTAATTGCAGAGTAGTATTCCATTGTGTAAATATACCACATCTTCTGAATCCATTCCTCCGTTGAGGGACATCTGGGTTCTTTCCAGCTTCTGGCTATTATAAATAAGGCTGCTATGAATATAGTGGAGCATGTGTCCTTATTGCATGCAGGTAAAGTCTCTGGGTATATGCCCAGGAGTGGTATAGCCGGATCCTCCGGAAGTGTCATGCCCAGTTTTCTGAGGAGCCGCCAGACTGCTTTCCAGAGTGGTTGTACCAGCCTGCAATTCCACCAGCAGTGGAGGAGTGTTCCTCTTTCTCCACATCCTCGCCAACAACTGCTGTCTCCTGTGTTTTTGATCTTAGCCATCCTGACTGGTGTGAGATGAAATCTCAGGGTTGTTTTGATTTGCATTTCCCTAATGACTAAGGATGATGAACATCTCTTTAGGTGCTTCTCAGCCATTAGATATTCTTCAGGTGAGAACTCTTTGTGGAGCTCTGTACCCCATTTTTTAATAGGGTTACTTGCCTCTCTGGAGTTTAACTTCTTGAGTTCTTTGTATATCTTGGATATTAGCCCTCTGTCGGATGTAAGGTTGGTAAAGATCATTTCCCAGTTAGTTGGTTGCCGCTTTGTCTTTTTGACGGTGTAAAAGAGTAAAAGAACCTCTGGGGGAATCAGTATCCCGGACCTCAAGCTGTACTACAGAGCAATAGTGTTAAAAACTGCATGGTATTGGTACAGTAACAGACATGTAGATCAATGGAACAGAATTGAAGACCCAGAAATGAATCCACACTCCTATGGTCACTTGATCTTTGACAAAGGAGCTAAAACCATCCAGTGGAAAAAAGATAGCCTTTTCAACAAATGGTGCTGGCTCAGCTGGAGGTCAACATGCAGAAGAATGCAAATTGACCCATCCTTATCTCCTTGCACTAAGCTCAATTCTAAGTGGATCAAAGATCTCCACATAAAACCAGACACACTGAAACTAATAGAAGGGAAACTAGGGAAGAACCGTGAACATATGGGCACAGGGGAGAATTTCCTGAACAGAACTCCAATAGCTTATACTCTAAGATCAAGAATAGACAAATGGGACCTCATTAAATTACAAAGTTTTTGCAAGGCAAAAGTTAATATTTTAATGCTTTCCTTTTTTATTTTATTTTTTTGCATTTTTACACTTATAATGTATTTCCTTGGATTGAATCTAGGTCAATTATCCATATTAAGTTATTCATTTAATGTAATTCTAAATTAGAATTCCTTATTAGGAGTCAATTCTAACATAAATCCCTTTGGGGTTCTTTTAGAACTTGATTAATTCACTCTAGATTCAGCTTAAACTGTAAATGGCTGAGACTATATAAGAACATATTTTTTCTAAGAAAGAAACTGCCTTGTAAAATTATATTTGGATTTTTGAATGTATATACTCTGACCTAACCATGCAATGTGGAGAAAATATGTTGTTTTGTATTTCTCTGTCTAAAACCTGACAGAGCAATTAATGCAGGAGGATGCTTATTTTAGTGTGTTACAGATAGGAAGGTATGGAGGATTGAGGAGTTTACCATATAACCATTACGAAACAGAGGGAACAGGTGATTCCAAAAGGGCCAGGGTAAGATGTAGCCTTCGACACAGATGCTGAGTGGCTTAACTCCTCTGGTACTAACTTTCACCAACCCCAGTTATGCTATTATAATATGAATCTATTATGAAATTCCTTATGTCCTAGGCCTCACGATCTAATTATCTCTGGACACATTCTCAGAGAAACACCAGAGGTTATTTCCCTGTCCTCCAGGGGATTCCTAGTACATGAATTTCAAAAATGCTCACTATCACAGTCTCCTTCCAATGTAATTGCAAACTAAGATACATTGCATGAGGGTATTTTGGAATAGTGCTTTGGTACTCAGTTCTGCATAAACTATGTTACACTTCTCAGTTCATAGATGTCCCACCTTCTAACCTTGTCTCAGCACTTTATTGGCAGGTGATGTTTCCATGCAGCACACAAGACATTGCCCCTACAGTTTGTAGTTACCTTTCTTCTTTGGTAGTTTGCAGAAGACCTTCTAGAACCATGAACACTAGTCAGTACTAATGAAGGCTCTAGTTAGACACCAGACTGATTTTTTTTTCAGTGAGATATGTATGTACTTCAGCAATAGAGCCTTACCATCAGTTTTTAGAGAGCAACCAATAGTCTTGGCAATAGCATTTGTTTAGGGAATCCATAGAATCCTTTTGGTCAACAATTGAATCATATCAAACCTGTTTTACTTAATGTTTTACTTGATGATGAAAGATGTATATAGTTGGAGCATGGTCTCCCCTGTCATTTGGTGATTCCATTTAGATTTCTTTCTTATCTGTATATAATTTAAGAAGCTTCTGCAGTAGAAATCCTCCATATTATTTGCTCTTTATAGATGACACCTACATTGCTTTCTCCACCATTGTATCACAGTACAATCCAGGATTTCACCTGGTTTGGGTTCTATACATACTCCTTTACTAACTACCTTGCAACATAATAGCAGCCTAAGTCCCCAACATGAATCAGGCTTCACATATACATGCTTTAAACAATTAAGACATATTATTTCCACTAGTTACCTTTTGGTAGCACCACATTTCCATTCAAATACATTCTGGACCATATCTAGAAGCTATGAGCTAGTCAGGCTTGGGATCCAAGTGCAATAATGCAATCTATTCCCTTTAGGTATCAGAAAGAATCCCATTTGTTACCTTGTGCCTGTGCAGAGCTGGGCACGTGCATGACTACAATCAGATGCATTAAAAGAAAAAGTATGCAAAGACTTACACAATCTAAATTTCTTGATCAAAATTCAGAATGATCTGTGCTCCATCCTTCAGTAACCAAACTCCTTCCTTTGAATCCCACATAAGAAAGCCTCCAAACAATAATTGAGACCCTTGAGTCCCTTTACTGATGTGGCCCATTGCCACCCTGACAACACACTCTGACCTGTATTTTCACTTCACTTTTGAATAGAATCTCCTCAGTGCTTTAGAAATCAGTGTGTACCCTTCTTTCAATTGCTTAAAAGGACATCTAAGAGCCCAGAAACAGCCCAAAACCTAACCAATATATTGTCAGAAATTTGGTCACATAGTTTTGAAATGTAACTAAGACATACAATACATCCACAGACTATTTCAGTGGCACAATTTGACAAGTGGTCCTGGTTTCCCTGTTGGAAGGCAGATTCTTTATTCATCTTTTAACTACCGCTAATAATGCTCAGATCATGCCTTGCATACTACATTCTACATACACACATAAGTGTATGTACTATGTGTACATATGTGTGAGTAGTTTACATCATGCCTGCCAAACAGTTGAAGAAATTACAGAAGATTCAAAGAATTCCCAAGAAGTGTTACTGACTGCAAAGGATGAAAAACCTTAGTGAAGTAAAACTAATTTCTGCCCAAGAAGACAATGACCCTGGCTAGACGCAACTTCAGAGTCAAGTCACAGGGTAGAGTTGAGGTGCATGACAGTAGATGTTACAGTGGCAAAGTAAAAAAAACAGGTCCAGGAATGTATTTGGGGTGGGGGGTGGGGAGGTGGGGATAAGCAATTGCAGAATGCTGTATCAGTGGTGAGGACTGAACCATGCTGAAGTTGCATCTAGCCAGGGTCATTGTCTTCTTGGGCAGAAATTAGTTTTACTTCACTAAGGTTTTTCATCCTTTGCAGTCAGTAACACTTCTTGGGAATTCTTTGAATCTTCTGTAATTTCTTCAACTGTTTGGCAGGCATGATGTAAACTACCCTTAGCAGGTAGGAGTCCTCTGTTTGCTGATTCTTTAACACACATTGAGTGGTCACATCATAGATTCTGGTAGCATAGCTATTTTAGTGGTAGGTGCCCTGCTCTTTGTGAATTTCAAGGGAGGGTAGGATACTCATTTTAGTCTGGTGTTTAATACCTTCTTTGGTCTAAATTTCTGTATGCTTTCCTTTATAAGAGTTGCTGTGATCATGGTGTCTCTTCACAGTAATATGCCATTAACTAAGACACCATGATCATGGCAACTCTTATAAAGGAAAGCATTTAATTAGGGCTTGCTTAAAGTTTCAGAGGTTTAGTCCATTATCATGATGACAGGAAGCATATTGGTGAGAGGACAGACATGATGCTGGAGAGAAAGCTGATAGTTCCATGGCAGATAGCAAGAAGAGAAACACCAAAGAACACCCCCAGTGGCACACTTTCTCCAACAAGGCCACACCTCCTAATCCTTATGAAGTAATGCCATTCCTTAATGGCCAAGCCTTCAAGTCTGTGAGCCTATGGGGTCATTCTTATTCAAACCATTACAATACAGTAGTAGTTTTCTCTGATAAATTTATTAAGTAAGCACTATTTTTACCTTTAAGATTAAACTATCAGCCAGTGCCTCCTGGGTGGTATCAGACCCATGATACTGTCCATGCACAGCAAGGTGCAGACTCGCTCTGACTTATGTTTGCATTCATAGCAAAGTCGATTTAAGACTATATTCAGAATATTTCCTAGTAAGCACAATCTGGAAAACCAATTTTACATAATATGTAGTAACTTAGAGCAGAACACATCAACCTAAACATGCACCTCTCGTTTATGAGATTAATTTCTTCCTGTGAGTCTTGGGGTGGTTTTAATAAGAATGGCCCTCATAGGTTCCTCTATTTGAATGCTTAGTCTTCAGGGAGTGGTACTATTTGAGATAGATTTGAAGGTGTGACCCTGTTGGAGAAAATGTGTCACTGAGGGTGGGCTTTGAGGTAACAAAAGCCTAAGCCAGGCTCAATGTCCTTCTCTCTGTGTCTGCAGATCAGGTTGTAGTTCTCAACTTCTTCTCTAGCACACTGTCTGCCTACATGCCACTGTGCTTCCTACCATGATGATAATGAGCTAAACCTCTGAAACCGTCAGCCAGTCCCATTTTTAAAGTGTTCTCTTTGAAGAGTTGACTTGGTTATGGTGTCTCTTCAGAGCAACAAAACAGCGACTGAAATAGTGTTTTAGCACAGTAACAGAAACCAAACTAGGACAATCTCCATTGTCACAAATCACACATATTTGAGCACTATTTCGTCCTTATTGGTCTTTTGCTATTTCACCTCTGAGACACAAATCTCAGAAGATGCACATGTTATTTGTGGTTCTGTCTTTCCGATGATTCCCTTGTGGTGCCCAGATGCTATTGCATACCAAGTGGGAAAGGATAGAGCAAAGTTGAGGTTCAAAGACATAAAAGTAAAGAAAAAGGTACTCCCTGGTGTAGGAAAGGAAAGCATGGGTGCCACTTCCAATGTTCTCAAACAAAGGAAGCTCCAGGGTTTGTTCCAGGAGTCCAACCATCAGTCTGCGCCAAATGGTTCATTCACAACCATGCTCAGTTTAAAGCTATGGAGACTAGTAATAACAGCAAGTTTTCAGACAGTGTTCAGCATGTACTCTAAAGTTTTAGCTGAAAATAAAGAAAAGAATACTTTGAACAAGCATTGACATGAGAGTCTGCCATTGAAAGTACCTGTTTCACCCAGTGACTGTGTCCATGGAGATTTCATTTCATCATGAAAGCCTGTCCCCACTGACCCAATTCTGCTGGCAAGACTATGGTTCTAAAGCTTTCATATCCTCCCTGAATTAATGTCAACATGAGAGGGCCAACTGTTCAAACACCGAAGACTAAAAGGGACCTTTTACATTCAAAACATAATACAGGCTAAATCTTTAAATTTCTAATTTTTAAATATAAAACTAAAAATAGAAATCAAAACATATGTACATATTGTTTAATTTTGGTGATATAATTCATAGAAGACATAAAAGTAGAAATTAGAAAATATAGAACAGAATGATTATTGGGAGGTGCTAAACCACAATATAGATTATAGTAGTGATTCCTGTATTTATAAACTGACAAAGAAAAGGGTAGAATAAATAGAGACTAAGTTTTCAACAAAAACTAAAGCAAAAAAAGGAAATACAAAAGTCTCAGGTTCAGGCATACCTCAGGAACTCGTGAAAGGCTTTCTGCCTGCCAACAAAAGACACTTCCCTTGGTCGACCACTGTGGTTATATATCAAAGCAACATGTTAGCTTCCAAACTTCTTGGACCCTTTTCACACATACCTGTAATGCATTTCAAAGCCCACATGAGCTTTCTGAACCTTCTCACCCTCATCCTCTACCATAACTTCCGAAGCTGCTCCAGTTCAAGGCTTCCTTCCTCTCAGCCACTTATAACCCACATGTTATTCCCATGTCCTTCTTTGCTAGACCTGACTATTGCCAGTCTTCATCTTTGTCTCTATGCTCTAGAACTTTCCAGATTCCTCTGGCTGTTCTCCCTCTCTTACTTATAATAAAAACTTCCCCCCGACCATAGAGCTGCCATTTTGATGGTTTATTTATGGAGAATGGAAATATAAAGATATGGAAATATGAAGAAACAAGTCAAAAGTGCTATGTGCTATATAAAAAAATACAAAAAGAAAAATGTAAGAAAAGAAAGTGGCTGGTTTTTAGACTCTAATATACAAAACAGTTGGTTAAACTTATTACAATATAGATGATATTTTATTATAAATTATTTTTAAATAAGCATACACAAAATATCTTATATCTATTTAAGACAATTATTCTATTACTAAACAAGTTCCTGAGTAGGTTGAATTTTCTCTGAGTGTCAGAATGTGTGGGAAACCACATTGTTCCTTTTCCTTTGGATGTTTACATAGTCTATAAAACATCAGACAGAACAAAATTAATATTTCTATTTTTTCACAATGGAAAAGTAATTTTAGCACTTCAAAAACCATTTTCTGTTCTTACATATAAAATAATAATAACATAGTTTTATAAATATAGTCTTCAAAATAGTTTTTAAAATAACAACACAAATATTACATCATGTCTTTTAAATTATGAAGAGGGGTACTGCTCTTGAAGATAACCAGGGTTCAATTCTCAGCACTTCACACTCAGTGGCTTACAAACATCTGTAACTCCAACTCCACAAAATCTCACACCCTGTTCTCTGTAGGCATACTCATAACCACAGATGCACAATTTAAAGTTTATTTTTAAAACCATTAAAAATTATATTACCACTAATTCTTTTGTATTTAAATAGGATTATCACACAACAAAATTTATCCCAGAAAATGCATGTTGATTTAATATCTTAAATTAGTATTCAAATATGCATTATCATAAAAATGTTTAATTTATGTAATTACTTCAAGTAGGTGCAGTAATATTTGACTAGAAATACACCAAGTATTGATAAAATCTCTTTTCAGATACAGTGTCTGTATTTTTTTCACTGTGATAAAATGCTATAACAAAAGGAACTTAAGAGAGAAAGGGTTTATTTTAGTTGAAGTCACAATCCATCATGGTTGGAAATTCAAGATGGCAGTGGCCATCACATTGAGTCCAGCTAGAAGGATTGAGCAATGAATTCATGCTTAGTTTGTTTTCTCTACTTTATAGAGTTCAGGAACCCCACCCTAGAAAAGATTCTGCCCATTCTTAAAATGGGTCTTCTCATATCAACTAATACAATCAAGACAATCCCTTACAGACATCCTCAGAACCTTGCCCCAATTTAGATAATGCCTGAAGGGTATTATATCCTCTCTTGTGACTTTTAGATTCTTTCAGTTAACAATGAACCATAACCATCACTTCTTTATTTCATGACAATTCCACACCCAAACCACTTAAAAGTCATAGCCTTAGCCTTCTACTTCTTCTTCCATAAGCTCTTGACCATTAAGTTCTGTTATGAGATCATTACCATTAAGTTCTACTAATAGCTAAGTTAAGCCTCCAGTGTGGTGAGAGGACTTCCCTTGGGATACCTTTTTGTTGATCTAATGTAATGTAGAAGGTTTCTCTTCAGTTATGCTTATTCATTCATAATTACAGATGCCTTCTCAGCAGCAACCTGAACACTCTCTGGTCTTGAAATTTACTGTGAAACAAATTAATCCATTACCTTTAAGTCCAATTCACTCAAGTTTTCAATACATAGACAAAATGAAGCTAGATTGATACTTGGCCAAAACATTACATAAGTGGCCTGTATCCCAATTCCCCACACAATCCTTGTTCTACTCTGGAACATCATAAACCAGGCCTCTACTGTCACCATTTTTTTTCCAAGATCACAGAAGCTAGCTCTAATCTAAATAACCTGTGGCAGGTGTAACCCAAGTCATGGCTTGTAGGGGAATTTAGATTCTGTCAAGTTAATACTATGACCTGATTAGTTCAGGTTACAGTTTTCAAGGACATTTCTAACTCTCCCTCATTCCTCCAGCAAAATTGTGTTAAATGTCTAAGAACCAAATAATCAAGTTTATTATGTCAATATCAATTGACACTTATCAATATCAATTTCTGGCTTAGTTTCTTTTACTGTTCCTGTAATAAAGAATTTTTAATAAAACAACATAAGGAAAAAAGTATTTATTCTGGTTTGCAGTTTCAAGTTAGAGTCCATCATAGTCAGGAATTTACAGAAGCAGGAGCTTATGGGAGCTGGACATATCTCACCTGTAGTAAAGAATAGAAAGGAATTAATGAAAGCTTACTTCACTTTCTCCATTTTATACTGGCCAAAGTCACCTGTCTGGGGAATGGTCTTCCCCACAGTTAAGATGTTTCACACATCAAATGATATGATCAAAATAATTCTCAAGAATGCCCATAGGCCCATCTCTGAGATAATTTTAGATTTTATCAAGTTGATAATTGACACTACCCATCACATAGCAAGATAGCTTTTCTAACTTAAAGAATGGAACTGGGCACATATGCCACTGGATATGAGCATTCCACATTATTTCTTATGTTTACTTTTAATGTTTTGACTCAGAGTTATAGTTGCATAATCAGAGAGTTGTACAGACCAATTTCTAGTTTAAAAGTTCTTGAGTAGATTTCATTCCTTCTGAGTATAATAATGTGTGGGAAACCACATTGTTCTTTTTCCCTTGCATGCTTGAATAGTCTGGAAAATCAGACTGGAAAAATTAATATTTCTATTTTCTTCCACAATAGAAAAATGAATATTTTAGTGTTCAAGTTTTTATTGAAAATTTTAATCTGATAAAAACAATCTATTCATATATATCCTCATAAGAGGTTAGAAATAGATTTTCAATGTAACTTTAAAAAAATTATTCTCTATTTTCACTAGGAAACAAAGTACTAAAATCTGCTATGAATATATTATCTCTCTTTATTGAAGTATTACTGTAGACAGTACTATATTAGGAAAGCTTCACATAAAAGTCATCCAGAGACTGCCTTAATAAATTGTTAGATATGAAAAACCTCAACTGTCAGATTTGTATTTCCTTTATTTATTTGAAATTAACCCTGAAACAGTAGGTAAATGAAAGTGTAGAACAAAATAAATTTTTCTGAATGAATGCATGGACATTTTCTATCACAGCATCACAGGTCACAGAAAGAGCATGATCACGTTGTTTTCTCTATTCAACCTGACAATTTGTATTATATCCTTGAGAACAGACAGTCTACAGAACATTTTTAATGGTTGCTTCATACTCATTTTTATTGTGGTAAATGTTTTTATTGATGACAAGCATGTGTACACAGCAATGATATGCTTCTCAAATAACCTCAGCTAGAAGACTTTGAAAAGCTAGGCCTGCCTTACCCAGCAAAGGAAACATAAGGTACCATTTCAGAGATCAAACTATGATCCACTACTACCATACTGGATGAAAGCCATTCTATCATTCAGCTACATGCCTATTTAGTGGTAGATTCATTGGACACCAGCAATGCTATATATGCATATAATTGGTGTTGGAGAAATATAAAGTACCAGTCCTAATATGGATTCAGTGTATCCTAGAGTTGAGCTACATGAAATGATTTTATTCTCGATCCAAGTCAGAGCTGAGGGACCCAGAAGAACTGAAAAGGATTTAGAGAATAGCTATGAAGATGAGGTATCAAAGTATTGTCACAGAGGGAGAAAAAAGAGAAGATTTGTGAAAGCTGGGGACCTATGCCCTCGTATCTTTGAAAAACCAATGGGCAGTGAAGGGGAAAGACATGGGTGCAGAGAAGTGTAGAAGAAATGTGCCACAAGAAGTGTGCCCACCCTTAAGGTGTTCAAATAGACTAGCATCCAAGGAAGATGCTTAGGAGGTTGCATGGATAAGAATGAGTGAGCTTGGGATTTGAGAGTAGTTTGAGAAACCTCTAGACTTCCCTCCTCATTAAACATCTGCAGCCTATCTGTCCAGAGTAGGTTTCCCTACAACAAGCGCCTTCCTGCCCTTTGCTGATACACTAGAGTTCCTTGCTCATGTGCTGCCCCTTCTGTAACACCCCCTACCCCAGAGGTCTTTCCCTCTGGTTAATCTTCTTGCAGTCCTAACCACTTTCTTCCCTGCATCACATATCATTTTCCTCATCGTTGATTCCACCCCCAAACAGTGAGTGCTGCATGTTGGAGCCAGGTTCTTGTTCCCTGTAAATTGCATGATCTTTCCTTTGCCTAAAAACTTCTAATCATCTACGAGGAATATGCATCTTTGTAATTTTATGTAAGCAACCGAGGGGGGAAAAATGAGAATTTGTCATAGAAAATGAGGTCAGTGTGAAACTTCAAACACTTGTTATGTGGGATGTAAAAAAATGAAGGGAGTAAGCCAAGCTTAAATGCTCTATTATATAACAAATGACATTGCACTTATGCAAAAATTAATTTCTTCTGTAATGGAAATATCTTTTAAACTTGCAGAAACTCAATGTTTTCTAAGGTCAATCACACTACTACTTTGGTTAAAAAAATAGAAATCAAGAAACCAAGATAAGGACTCAGTGAGTAGAGGCTTTTTTGAGCTCCACATTCTTATGACATTGAGGTGACATACTGGGCAACAAGCCAAAGCCAGTAGTCACCAGTTTTCCAAAATCATGAAATAGAAGATCCTCTGTATCCATTGTCTAGCTATTCATGGTATCCTTCTGGGGTGTATGTGAAATTCAGAGTTCCTTTGAACCATTGTCTTTCAAGAAGAGTTCGGGGATGGTTCAGACTCCCCACCAATCGCAGGCTAATGTCGATTGGTCAAGTGTTTTCAACCTTACTTCTCCTTGACTAAGGACAAAACAAAGGTATTCATACTAAATGAAAATGGATTATATTGAAACCAATATTCTTTTTTCATTAATTAATTTATTTATACACTTTACATCCCTATTGTAGCTCTGCTCCTCCCAGTCCCTTTCTCACATGGTCCCTTTCCCATCATCTCTCACTACACCTCTGAGAAAGGAAGGTGTCCCACTGTGTACCAATCCACCTGGCACCTCAAGTCAGTGGAGGACTAGGCATATCCTCTCCCACTGGGGCCAGACAACGCAGTCTAGTTAGGGAAGCAGGATATACAAGCAGACAACAGAGTTGGGGAAAGCCACAGATCCAATTGTTAGGGAACTCTCATGAAGACAAGCTGTACATCTGCTACATATGTGCAGGGAGGCCTAGGTCCAGCCCTTGTATGTTCTTTTGGTCGGTGTTTCAATCTCTGGGAGTCTCCAAGGGTCCAGGTTAGTTGACTCTGTTGATCTTCTTACGGGGTCCCTCTCCCCTCTGGGTTCCTCAATTCTTCCCCCAACTTTTCCACTAGACTTTCAGAGCTTGGTCTAATGTTTGACTGTGGGTCTCTGCATCTCTTTCAGTCAGTTTCTGGGTGGAGCCTCTCAGAGGACAGTCATGCTATGCTTCTGTCTGTGAATCCAGGCTGACAGAAACAAGGAAGCCAGGCCTGCAATGTATCCTTAATGATCCTCTAAAGATAGCTCAGCACATTACCCCACCCCTAAATTGGCAGGGGTTTCTACTGCATGCATTTATGTCTGTCTCACACAGGGCACCTATGCACCCAGACCAGCAGTGACAAATATAGCTATGAACAGTATCTTCGCATGTATCATTGTTACATGGCTTTGACCAACAAAGAGGCATCAAAATCTCACAGTGTGTCTCTCTGAATACATGATCTGCACAGTCACAGCAGTTGATTCCTCCATCCACACATAGACCTCCATGGAGATGTGACTGACTGGCACATTCATCAAAGTTGAGTTCACAGTGGTCTCCAAGGAGTCCAGGTGCACAGTCACAGAAGTAAGCCCCAAGAGCATTGTAATGTAGGGCGTCATGTAGACACCACTAGGATCCACATTCATTAACTAACAACTCACAATTTACACACAGTTCACTCTTGAGGACAAACACACATGTATCTTCCGATCTTGTTGAGGAATACAGCCTCATTCATGCAGAGATCAGAAACACTTTCATCCACTTCCAAGTCACAATGTCTGCCTAGGTATCCAGGCACACAGAAGCAGGAGAGGACATTGATTCCATCCTGGCACACAGGTCCATCATGGTAAGGGACGAAAGTACACTCTGCAATCTGTCTCACAGAACCTTCCAGCATATCCAGTAGGACAGACTGGGTGCTGAGGGTATTTATAGCAGGAGCCTCCATGTTGGAAGGTGTTCTCTTCACAGGAATTAAATTAGTGGCAATTTCATGGGTAGCCCTCTGTACCCAGGAGGACATTGGCACAGAAATCCCCTTTATCCTGGTGTATTCACACAAGTGGCAATTCCTTGGCAGTGTCTAGAGAAGCAAGGGTCTTTTAGATCTTCATAGTTTTTGTCCAAATTATTGCCTATGTCTAAGCAGCAATTGATAACTTGTGGAAAACCCTTGTGCATAAAATTGTTTTGGCGAGAATTTTAGAGTCATCTTGTATTGTTTTTATTGAAATCCTGCCACCTCAGGTCACTGCAGGACTAGGTACATCCTCTCCCACTGAGGCTAGTCAAGACAGCCCAGTTAAGGGAGCAGAATATACAGTCAGGTAACAGAGATGGGGTAATGGCCCTGCTCCAGTTGTGGGTGTACCCAGATGAAGCCCATGCTACACATCTGCTACATGTGTGCAGGGGGTGGGGGAGGGGTGGGAGATTAGGTCCAGCCCTTGTATGCTCTTTGGTTGGTGCTTCAGTCTCTGGGAGCCCTCAAGGGTCCAGGTTGTTTGCCTCTGTTGGTCTTCATAATTAAGTTCCTTTCCCCTCCAAGTTCCTCGATCCTTCCCTCAACTCTTCATTAGCAACATCTAATGTATGGCTGTGAGTCTCTGCATCTGTTTCACTCAGCTGCTGGGTAAAACCTCTCAGATGAACATTATGCTAGATTCCTGTCTGCAAGCATAACAGAGTATCATTACTAGTATCAGGGATTGATTCTTGCCCATAAGATGGATGAAACCAATACTCTTGAGGTCATAAAAATTAAAATTATTAGAGAAGTTTGTTGTGGTAAACCTAGAGTGTGTTTTTATGACATTGATCAGAACTGATTATGATATTTAAATAATTTATCCATATAACTGTGAATTTAATTTTTCTTAACATCATATAATGAAGAGTAAGAATCCAAATTAGGCAGAAATTTG
This sequence comes from Tokudaia tokunoshimensis, assembly GCA_036184795.1. NCBI lineage: Eukaryota > Metazoa > Chordata > Mammalia > Rodentia > Muridae > Tokudaia > Tokudaia tokunoshimensis. The sequence goes on from BTHU01000008.1 coordinate 24,112,135, forward strand.
ATTGAGTTCAAGGCCTGCTCTACATCATAAAATTCATGACTGATACTGCAAACATGGTCAAAAACACTGAGGAAGCCACAGTGTGTCATAGGCTACAGAGGGAATCTTTTGTTGTTATGTTGAAAATGGTTATGTTGTCAAACTTCCTCCTAAATATGTCTATTATATCTATAGATTTGCACTGTTTTGGGTCAGTAGAGCTTTTCTTGGTAGTAAGAAGTGGAAATGTAGACTTATAAGTATTCAAAGGCCACAAATGGAACATCTCGAACAACTTCTCTGCTGCTGAGTCTCAGGGAGCATCATGAAAGAGGGGGACAGAAAGGAATTAAGAGGTGAAGCACAGGGAGGAGTGCTCTCAGTTTATCTGTAACTATGGCTACCTGCACAAGACTTGCACAGTATCAAGCCAATTAAAGTTCTAGCACAGATGGGAGAGGGGTTGTCACAAGGCCATTGGCAATAGATGCATTCTGGGGAATCAAGTGTCAATTTTCTTTAGGTATATAACCACTGAAATATGTAGTACTACACCCACAGCACTAATTGGGCACAGAAGGTAGAGGATACACTTGTTTCTTCTCTGTTAATGTGATAAAACACTCCAACGCAAAACAACTTGGAGAGAAAGGGTTTATTTGGTTGAGATTTTCAGATAAGAGTCCATCAATGAGAGAAGTCAGGGTAGAAACTCAAGCTAGGAACCTTCAGCAAAAACCATGGAAGACCAGGCTAGCTCATTCTGTCCTTCATGTTAATATAGCTTTTTTATACAATCCAGGACCATATACATAGAAAACAGTGATGCAGCATAGTATTTCCACATTAATTAGAACAACACGATTCTTCACAGATCAATCTGGTGACAAGATTCATTGAGGCTCCTTTTTCAGATGATTCTAGGCTGTGTCAAGTTAATGCTAACTATGAGAGTGTGGGTCATGAAGTTGGGAGGAAGATATGTTGCAGGGCCTGGGAAATGTTAGATGTGAGCAATGGGGGTAGAAATATGTTCAAAATGAACAGTATACATGCATGAGATTGTCAAAGAATAAATATAAATATTATTTAAAATAAAACAAATTTGTGGATAATATAAATAAAAAATAATAATTCACTGGATGATATGCATCTTGGGTTCATAAGGTCAGTTCCAGGAAATGGTAGAGGAGAGAAGCCAAAAGGAGAGACATAGTAACCACGCCTATGTTAGTGTCCCTGATGCCACAGAGATGGCTTGTAAAGGGACCCTGGAATACTGGGGTCTTGGGCTCTACATAAGTGTTAGAAGCAGTTAGCACAGCACTCTTGAGAGAGGAGCAGTGAAAGAAATACGGAACACCCATCAGGTCCATCAGAATCCAGCAGAAAAAAAAAACTTGGATAACGTGCCTATCACCTGTTGTATCCTTTCCATGACAAGAACATCCCGGTGTTAGGGTTATAGAGAGGAGAGGACTGGGCGAGTGCTCACAGCTGAGTGGCAGGATGCTTGCTTCACTTCACAGTGGTCCATCTTTCAGTGAGTTCTTCTGTGTAGCAAAGAGAAAAAGCCCATGACTAGCAAACAAGAAGAGTTGGAGTCGAATATTATCCTCCACATATGAGCAAAAGCCAGGAGTGAGGGTAGGGCTCTGGAGGCAAAGTTAACTGTGCATGCTGGGAACCTGGCTGCTCCAGGAGATGCGTAGCTGTGGTAGAAATGAGTTTTACTCACCTGGAGGTTACAAAGGAAAGTGTTTGAGACTTGAAACAAAAAACTGTGTAGGAAGGACTTTCCCTTAGGTTTAATGGTTTAATTAGAAGATTCTTTTTTTATCTCCTTGTTATGAACAAGAAAAGCAGTGCAGAAGACGGCTCTGCAGCCTTTCTATCTTGTCAGGTAAGGAAAACTAGCTTTTAAAAAATTCTTCCTTTTCTTACAATCACAAGAAAATCAAAGTTTAAAAAGTTTTTATCACCCTATAGCAATGGTCCATATAAGTGGGCTCATGTGTATGCATGCACACTGTGCAATAATGAAAGCCTTCTTCCCTTTGCCTTGCCTCCCGTGTCTCCTTCCTAAATTACTGCCCATCACATCCATGTATGTCAGTTTGTATCTGCCATATTTCAAGTAACATGATATGTTGCTATAGCATCCCATTTGCTACAAACGTTAGGCTTTCATTATTTATAGCTGAATAATTGTCTCCCTGGGTGTTTGTACCACGATTTCTTCATCCATCTGTTGATGGTACCTAGGTTGATTACACATCATGGCTACTGTAAATAATGCTATAATAAACAAAGGACACATAAGTATTTCCTTGTTACATTGATTTCATTTATTTTGTTTATTCTAGGAACAGGTAGTTATTGAAGATGGTGGGTATATTTTTAGTTTGTCTGGGTATTTCCATAGTGCCTGTCCTAACTTACATTCTTGTCAGCAGTGTGTTGGAGCTCTACCATCATATCCTCCCTAGCATTGTTTAAATTTTTGTGAGTTTTAAGGTATACATTTGGTTTTTTATTTTCACAATAGCCACATTAACTATGAAGAGAGTACATCTCATTGCAGTTTTTTTATTCCTTCTCTTTCTTTTCTTTATATATATATATATATATATATATATATATATATATATATATGTATGTATTTTATATTTTTATTTACATTCAAAATCATTTCCCCTTTTAATGTGCATTCATTCCTCCAACAGCTAACAATATTAAAAGCATTTTGTATTTGTTGGCCATTTTCACTTCTTTTGAAACTTATCATTTCACATCATTTGGCCATTTTTTATTTACATTACTTAGTTTTTGCTGTTTCACTCCCATGATTGGATTTTGACTCTGCTGAAATGACTTATTGTGATTCAGCACTATCTTTTTCCACTGTTTTTGTGTGTTTTAAGCTATCCAATGACTTAGTAACATGTTGTTACATGAAATAAGGAAGACACAGAATGACGTACATGGAAGTTATGGGCAGGAGGTTAGGAAGGAGACATGGGAGGAGAGGCAAAGGGGTGAGGAAACTCAATATTCCACACTGTACACATGTAATGACATACCACAATGAACCCCTTTATATCGACAATTGCTGTAGGGTTATAAAACTTTTAAAGCGTTGTTTGTCCTGTGAAAGTAAGAAAAGGGAGACTTAAGAAAAGCTGGAGTCTTCCTTACATGATGAAATAGAAATGTCACAGTTTAGCCTTCTACCTTGCCTTTCTTTTCCTTAACATAACCTGAGAATGTGTGTGACAAATGGGTGACCTACCACCATCATTTCCTTGAGGAGCACGAATTAGGGAAACTGTAGACTTATTGCCTGAACCAAATTTCCTGATGTTGTGCAGATCCAATGTTTTCAACTATCTCTTCTGTGTTCCCTTCCCATTGTCTCACAGCTTTGGTTCTTATTAAAACCTTGAGAGATTTGAGTAGGTTTTCTACAGAGTTTTGTCATACACTGGGGACTGATTTTTAATCTTCTGTATGTGGGCATGAAGCTTTTGGTGAGTTCTCTATTGAGGAGACTCTCCTTTGTTCAGTGTGTTTCTGGTGCCTCTTCCAAAATTAGCTGGCTGCAGTGAACCTCCATTTCCAAGATCTTTGATCTGTTCTGTTGGCTTCTGTGTCTATTACACGCCAGCCAGTGCCTGCTGCTTGGCCACCCCGGCTCTGCGGCATGCCTTAAAATCAGCTGTTGTAGTTTCCTAGGCTTTGTTCCTTTTTGTTCCAGATTGCTTTGGTTATTTTATATTAAAATGTTTCCTATTTGCTTATCAGTTTTTCAGAATCTTATCAAGTGTTTCCAGGGAATACTTTCCTCATAGGACCATAGCTTCAGTTTTTACTGAAGACCCATCTGGGTGAGAAAAAATGCATCAAAGCCATCCAGCTCAGGGAGGTTTAACCCACTAAAGGTGGGTGGATCGAATCACTATTCACAGCCTTGCTACACTATCCTCTGAATTATCTCTGCTCTCTGCTTTCTTCAAGCTGGCTTGTGTCACACATCATTCTCACGGGAAACGTGTGATAAAGGGACACAATGGTAGAACAAATCCCTCTGCAAAATTACCCTGGTTTCAAGGGATAACTTTGTGCACAGTACTAGTTGCAGGTCTTGGCCTATTTTGTCTTAATTAATTCTTAAGACAGCATTATTATCTTCCTCTATCAGAAAAGGGCAACAAGGCCCATGGAGGTCAGCTAGCTTGCATGAGACCAAGCACATCTGAGAAGCAGAACAGAGCTGTTCTCCTTCCAAACTGCTTACTTGGGCACTGTGCAGACTTTAGATCTAGGGTGTTGAGTCAATGGTCTATCTCCACCAACTCTGTGATTATGACATGGCCCCTGTGTCCAGCTGTGTGTCTTTATCTCCAACTTGGAGACAAGTAATAACGTTTCCCACCACCACCACCCCACAAATTACAGGATTAGAAAGGTGAAATGAGGCAACATGGTTCAGGTTCTTAGGTATGTAGTTTACATCTGCTGTACCAGCATGTCCCAGGACACTGCATTCAACCCATAATGGGTCGTGGAAATGTATTTTAAGGTGATGTTGACATTTGTCATTCAATGATGGAGTGTTAACCAAATCTGCTTTAGAAACACTGTGTGGGTTGGCTGCTGGGACACTCTCTCCTTTCATGGCATCTTTAGAGATTTTATTTTTCATGACATATCTGAACAAAAAATCATATATTCATTTACCTAGTAGTTACACCTTACTGACACAATATTTTGGAATAATTTATCAGCTCCTTTAGCTGTTGTCTCCCAAGAATCAACAGGAAGCAGGAAATGATATTCAGTCTGCTTCAATGGCTCCAGAATCAGCAGGCACATAAATTTCATTTTCTTTTTCAAAAAACCAGACCATATTTATGTTTAGGTTTTTGAAATAAAATCTCACTATGTATCCAAGGTTTGTCTCAAACTTGCAAATCCACCTACCTCAGCCCCCTAAGTGCTGGAATTCAAGATTATGCCACCATACAGTTTTTCCTTTATGACTATTATGATTCTCAAAGAGCTAATGTATTATCATGAAATAAACATGCATTACATTGATGAGGTGTTAGTAGTGGGTAAATAAATATACTGTATATTTTTGTACAGATATACCATAAAAAATAGTCACTGTATATGCCAGGAAATGAATGATGAATTTGGAACATCTGGCTTGAAGCAGTTCCAGGAAATAGTCAGGGCATGGCTTTCAGTGTTCTCACCCACCCTCATGCTATAGCATGTCTTGTATAAGGTTTCCCAGGCCTCAGTATTTACATGACTGCTGTTTGTGTCTAGGAACTACCTAAATGCTCCACAGGAGGACCAAGGCAATGCTAATGTGGAGAGGACTGCTGTCTGATTAGTTCTAGATCACTTAGCCCGACCAGCGAAATGAAAGGAGAGGGAGAGAGAGGGAGAGAGAGAGGGAGAGAGAGAGAGAGAGAGAGAGAGAGAGAGAGAGGGGGAATGAGCTGTTTTCTGGAACACTATTTCATACTTAACGCCCTAGTTTTTCTCTGTTTGCTGCTTTGTGTTGTTCTTGTTTTGTTTTGTGGTGTCTTTTTTTCCTTACTTCAACAAAAACAAAATCATGAATCCATTGGGAAGATGTCTCCTAGTGATTTTGATCAGAGTCACTCTGCTGGTTGGTAAGATAAATAAATAGCATCCTTTTCATTTTGTTACAGGGAAGAATCCAAGTAAGACTCTGGACTGTCTCTTTGGGATTCAAGTTCGATCTGGGAATTCTACCTAGGGAAGTAGCTACCCTGTGAGGATGATGTGCCCTGGTATACTTTTGTACCCAAAGTAGATCTAAGATTGGCCTGGGCAGTGACCAAGACAATTCAATATTTTATTAGCAAGAAACAGGGGAAATTGAAAAAAGGACAGGCTAGATCAGATGTAGGTGACTGATCTACTAGATGCAGAACTTTCTAGAAGATGCTGTCAGGGGGAGTATTTTTCTATTTGTTTATATCATCTGTTATTTTATGTCCTAACACTTTATGATGTTGGTTTACATCTGATGTTTTCACAGCACCCCAGCACCTTCGTACAGACATGTGTTAAACATTTGGCTGTGAAGCCTAGTTCTAGGCGATCCTCAAATATCCAACTTCAAGCTAGTTCTGTGTCTGCCCCTTCACCTGTCCTTCTACCAGGCCCTTTGTTAGGGGCTTACTCTTAACAAGTATTTTCTGTTCCCTGACTCAGTGCTTAGATGCCTTTATCAGTTCTCAACCACACCTCCTCCACTTGCCTTCAGTTTGCCACCTATGATTCCACTCCCCTAAATCACCCCACTTCTCTGCCTGCTGCAGTGGCCTTCCTCTGAATGTGCTTGCCATCAACACTCTGCAAAAAATAGTCTTATATCAATCTCCCGGGCGGTGGTGGCGCACGCCTTTAATCCCAGCACTTGGGAGGCAGAGGCAGGAGGATTTCTGAGTTCGAGGCCAGCCTGGTCTACAAAGTGAGTTCCAGGACACAGAGAAACCCTGTCTCGAAAAACCAAAAAAAAAAAAAAAAAAGACTTCTCTTCAATCTCCTACAGGAGATTGCAGCCATATGCACAGAGGACTCACCTCTCATGGAATCCATAGCATCACGTACTATCATTACTACTAATCTAATCTCTTTGGTTATTGGTCCCACCTTTCTGGTTGATGGTAAGGAGCTAAATCTATCTGTTTTCTCCAGTTCTCTTAAGAATCATGTGTTATGCTGAATGTAAAGTTCTTATCCAGACCCAGAAGGTTTTATTACTATAAATGGATTCATTCAGTCAATGAGGACAGTAGGAACCTAGAACCTATGGTAGATAGAAAAGCCTGCAAAGATGTTTATGCCCTTATGCCTGGGTGATATTAAAATGATCCTATTTATGACAACTTTTTCTGGGCGTTATTGCCATTACAGACATTGAAATGAAGATTTGTTTATTTTTGATGGGAGTTGATGATGGAAGGAGGAGGAGTTGATCTGATCACATGACCTCTTAAAAAAAGAGACTCTTCTGGCAGATGATGAGGCTAATAAGGACACATGGAGAGGATGAGCAGGAATATTGCTGTGAACTACTGAAGCTGTTCCCAGCTAAAAGCAACAAGAGACCAGGGACTGAGTCCTACAGCGGCTAGCAGCAGAATCTGGTCAAGAGTCTGGCTTAACATTGGGGCAGAATCACCTGAGAATCTGCATAATCATCCAGTACACAGTCTTACAGACTCAGAGCAGAGCACACCATGGACAGCCCAGTGGCACATGCAAGGAAGGGATAATCTGTTTAGTTGTTTCCGGATGGGCACATCTGGGGAGATTTGTTACTACAGCAATAAGAAATGAAGAGAGTGGCATCCAAAGTCCATGGTAGGGTAAGACCCTTGACAACAGAGGTGCTATGGTTTGAATATGAAGTGTCACCCATAGATAAGCACCTGTCTCCCAGCTGAGGGGCTGCTGTGAGAGGCTGTGGGACCTTTGAGAAGTGGTTCTAGATAGCAGAAACAGGTCACCAAGAGTGAGGATTTTGAAACTGACATCCTTGTTTTGATTTGTACACTGTCCACTTTGGATCCTCTACTGTGTGAATAGCAATGGCCACACAGCCCCTCTGCAGGGACCTTGCCATGCTTTCCCAGGCATGGTAAACTGCAACCCTCTGAGGTTTCATGCCAGATAAGCTTCCTTCTCTCAAAGTGTTTCTGCTGTTTAGTTTCATTACAGTTTCACAGAAATAACGCAAGCTGCATCCACCAGAACTATGAGTCTCAGCGGCAAAGAATCCAAGCAAGGGTCTTAGAAAATGACTGTGTCCTTCACAGTGCTGATGGCTGTAGCCTGGAGAACTGTTAGGCTTGGTAATGGGGAAGAAACAAGAAGTTATTGAGGAGGTGGCATGCTGTCAGGTGGAACCTGGCCAGAAGCCACCTTTTTATTTTGTATGCTACACAGGCTGCGGTTGATCTAACAAGACTTGCTCTGCATGTCCAAACTGTTTCAGAAGGCCTCCTTAATCATGAAGAACACATTTCAAGGCTCCCTAGTGCATGCCAGAAGTGACTATCTGACTGATACATAAGTTCACAAAAATTCACTGTTGTCCCCCTTCATGAGGCTCATGCTAGACATAAATCAGACACTAATCAGATGATTTACATCTGATCAGGAGCTGTGATAGATGGTGCCAAGATGATGCTGTGTTGCTGATGTGAGAGGAAATTACCTTCATATCATCTTCCTTAGTAAATCATGACAATGACAGCAAGGCATGGAGAAACTCCTTTATCAATATTGGGTGTTCTGCATGAGAGCTCTCTAATGATCCTGAAGGTTGAGGTACACAACACGACAGAGTTCTGTCTTGTGTTTTAAAAAGACTACAGAAGGGACAAAAGATGGTAGTGAGACCTTAGAGCAGCTCCTAGGACCCTGAGAGGCCCATGGAATCTCTAATGGAAGATTATGTGGTTGAATAGTCTGCTAGGCTTGCAGTATCGCCGGAACAACTTTTAAAAAGTCAGGACTTACGGGAAGATGCTTTAAAAAAGTGGTCTCATGAAACTGGGATGGAAGATGGTGAAGCAGAGCTGCAGAGAGGGGCCATTGAAGAGAGGCCTAAAAATTATGATGGGGATGCAGATGTGTAGCTCTTCACAGTTGTTGGCTTCTCGAGATGGGTGGAGAAGGACGGTTTTCATTAATGGGCTGACCACTAGGATTTTGACCAAGCTCCAGTTAATATATGGGCAACACAAATTGGACTTGGTGTATTTGGGGGGGTGTCAAAGGTAGGAGAGTAGACTAGGGTGGAATGGGAAGCAAGTGTGATTGACGTGCATTTTGTGATATTCCCAGATAATTAATAATAATATATTGGAAAAAGTCTACAGAAATACTGTTTACATTTTAAATATGTGCCTTAAATATTAAAATAACCTACTGAAACAAAGAGAAATAAATGCAGTTCACTTCAGTAATAAATCCACTTACACAAAATTTTAAAATATTAAGATGAATAACATGAAATTCTTAAAGAAACTTTTTATATTAGTTTTCCATAACAAATTTTAAATGTCTATTCTAAACTCAAAGTACTCAATTTGAGTGGTGTATATTTTTCTTTAAAGCTATTGTTTTTGATGTAGGAAGACCTTCAGTTGCAGTAACAGTGTGGAGTATCCACATTAATCTCCAAGGACTTGGTGTCAAGGCATTGGTGACTAAATCTCAGGTACTGAAGGAACTTAGCTGCAGCCTACTCTTAACCAATAGTGGGTGAAGAGCAACCCTCAGCAGAGCATTGCTTAGCAGGAGACCACATGATCATATACCTCAGAGAAACAAAAGTATTTCCCTATTCTCCAAGCTAAGCAACCTCCTGTTTGCTGTAAATAGGAACCAGGAATGTCTCTTGCTTCACTCTAGATGGAATGGAGTGATTTGCCTCTGCTAGGCATGTAGGTAAAGTCTACTCTGATCCCCAAGAAATCAAAAAGGGTCATTAATAGAGACTAGGCATTAAAGAGATCCTCGTGAGGTAATGACTGCACTTGAAAAATAGGGAAGGGCAGCTATCAGAAGAGGTCACGGGAAAAATATGCTACAGACAGAGAAGAGCTGGAATGTGAGCCTGAAATGTAGAAAAGATGATCCTGTGCTCTCAAAACAGCAAGAAACCCAGCACAGGGAATTAGAAGGAAAAGCCGATGAAGTTAAAGGAGAATGTGGAGTAGAACCAGGTCTTGTGTGCTTACAGATACATTAGAAAGCTGAGGCCTGGGCAGTGGTGGCGCACACCTTTAATCCCAGCACTTGGGAGGCAGAGGCAGGCAGATTTCTGAGTTCGAGGCCAGCCTGGTCTACAGAGTGAGTTCCAGGACAGCCAGGGCTACATAGAGAAACCCTGTCTCGAAAAAACCAAAAAACCAAAAAATAAATAAATAAATAAATGAAAGAAAGAAAGAAAGAAAGAAAGAAAGAAAGAAAGAAAGAAAGAAAGAAAGAAAGAAAGAAAGAAAGAAAGCAAGCTGAGGCTTTACTCCAAGTGCAGTGCAATGATACATGCATTTGAAGAATGGACACTGACAATGCTTCTGGGGAAGATGCTTGCTCCAGCCTCCATTCATAGGAGTGAGGGGTAGGAAAAATCAGGAAAAGAAGACTAAGCTGGGACTGGTTACAAGGACAATAGAAAAGGACTGTTTTGAGATCTGTTTTGAAGGTAAAACCCACAGTACTCAGGGGTGCATTCATTACGAGAATGTTAAAAAAAAAAAGTTGAATCCCTTTGTATTTGCCAAATAAGGCACAAAAATGATGTAGTTGAAATGAAAATAGATTACTTTTAGAGATAATTTGATAATGTGTTTTATGATCTTCGAATAGTAAGTCCATTTTTCTTTTATTTAAAAGAAAATTAAATAGAAAAAATTAAATTACAAAGCTGAGTGCAAGCAGAGGTGAACTTTCACACACTTCCATTTATTTGTTTACATATTTAATTAGTAATAACAGCTCATGAAAAGAACCATTTCAAGCAAGTTGTGAATCATAACTCTGGATGTCCAGTGTAAATATCTCGTGCAGCATTTGGATATTGAGGGCCTCCGAATGTCTGAATGGCAAAGGCTTTGTCCCTAATTCCAGGCTGTTGAACCAACATTTTTGGAGCTGGAGCCATGTAGTAGTTTCTTATATCATGAGGATATGCTTTTCGAAGGATTGTGGGACTTCTGTCTCCTTGTCAATTTCTACTAGCTAGTTTTGTAAGTGGCTTTATTGTCCCACACTCTGTCATGATATACTGTCTCATCACAAGTCCAAAAGCAGGACCCACTGACCATGGACTAGACTCTCCAAAGCACATTGGCTCAAATAAACAGACACCTCAGTGCTTTAGGAGAATAAAATTTCAGCACAAAAGTAATAATATTACTAGTAAGAATATTATGTGGAAAAAATGAGATGAAAAACTAGTAGCTAAATAGAATTCTTATCTTCTTATAGTGACAGCAACAGGACTGGAAGCAATAGCATTCTATCCTTACTGATCCCACCTTCCTCTAACCTCAACATAAAAACTTGTAGAAGAAAAAGATACAGAAATTATTTTATGTACAATGTTACTGATTAAGAAATGGAGACAGGATCATGGACACATGCAATCTCTGATTTTCATCACTCTGTATAAAGCCAGTATAAGTTTTCTGAGTGAATATAAAAAATTAAGAGAAGGTCACTGAAGAAAGTTGTCCTTGCTAATGTATAACATGATTGCTTTTACTGATTGAATGAGAGGGACAGCCATCATTATAATGTAGAGCTGCAATTGCAAACATCTTAGACTGGAGTTAGCAAGAATCATTTACCACCTTGAGAGTACTTGACTCCTGATATAATTCTCTAATATATGTTTAGCATCGGCCATGAACTAGTCTTACACATATTGTCAAATATAACCAATAAACTTTATAAACCTAATTTCCAATGATAAATATTGAAACATATATAGAAACAGAAATGACTCTGCAAAAATATCATCAGACAAATATAGAATAATGGAGAACATTCCATGATATAATTGAGCTGTACCTATAAAACAATTGACATGTCAACAGAAGTAAAGGTGTGGAACTTTAGAGTTAAAAAAAAATAAAGGCCATCTACAGCCCTAGAACAAGAATCCTCTGGCCTTAGATGAGAGTTTCAGCCTCAGGATTTCATCATTGACTCTGGGATAAGCAGAATAAAAGAAGCTTAAACTGAAGAAGCCCAGAGAGCAAACATTAGATCAAATTTGAAGCAGAGAGTTGCCTCTGGAAGTGAACATTCTGGGCACATAGGAGGACTGTGTGAAAGCTTACTCTGGAATATTCCTAATGCCTCTTAGAGAAGGACTATGCAGGCAGCTGCAAATAACTTCTGTCTGAACTATACATAAGGGAACAAAAACAAGTAAAGATGTTCTCTGTTTCTACAAAAGCTACCCCTGCAGTGATTCCTTCCACTCCACCAGCAACATGAACCCTTGCCTCACAGAACAACAAATACAGCATGAATACTGTATTTTCCTTTTGTCTGGGACAGGATATTTGAGCAAATATCTAAACATACCTAGCTGTGTCTAGCCCAACCCTTAATAAAGAAAAAGTAAACATGCTATATCACCATAAGTACTAATCCATAAAATCTATGAAAACAAACAATAACTCCTCAACAAAGAGAAATCTACCAGTAAAATTCCACAAAAAGAAAGTCAATGGAAGTTAGATGGCAACAAATGTCTTTGTAGTTCTCAGAATCAGGAAACTTGTTTGTATGAGAAATAAATAAAATGGATGAAGTACAACTATCTATAGATCAATGTAATAAAGTTGAAAAGGGAATGGTGACTATAAATGGGTAATTATATTTTTAAAGTAGAATTTGGTAATTGGACAAAGGGATTAAGACAGTCCCAAACTAGGAGAAAGAGGAATCATGAAGAACATAGTAAATAAAGCTTTTAAAACAGAGATGAGAGAATTCAGTATAGATTGAAATAGGAAGCAGCAAGCTTCTCTTTTCCCACAAAGAAAATAGCTCTGACAGATTCTGTCTGATGTTTCTGCATTGGGATTGGGGCGTCTTTGAAGTTTTGGAACTTTAGGGAATGGCTTAGTCTACAAAGTGTGCTCAATTTGGATCAACTTCAGTTCCTTGCACAGTAGCAGCTATACACTCCCTCATCCAAGGCTCCATGGTAGGCAGTTCAATACATGTCCCAGAAGCAGTTTTCATAAGGTTTGTAGCATAAGGTTGCAAAATAAGCACCCTTAATACCATAGATCTACTGAATGATGCACTGCTTGGAAAGGTGTACAGAGAAGTGTGTTTGACCATCGGAGTACTAGTGAATTTGGTACCAGTCCCTCTTAATCCATATTAAAGTGATATACAAAGCTGAAAGACATAATGCACTCTTTTTGTAGTTTCTTCAATTTTGTTTTATCCTTTTGGAGTAGGGAAAAGATATTAAAAATTTATAGAACCAAAGAGCAGCCTGGGACAGGATCCTTCCAGTTTCCATCTGCACTGGGAACTGATCCTGTGCCACAACACTTCGTACACTAATACCACCAGGAGAGAGCTGGCCTCCCAGGAGTGTGGACAAGACTGTAAGCAAAGATAAGACCACCACTTCTGCTCAGAGGGACCCACCTGGAGTCCTCAGGACACAGGAAGCAAGGAGCAGCCTTGAACAGGATGCTTCTGGTTTCTGTCTGAGCCCAGAACTGACCCTGTAACACAGCACCTGAAACTGATCCTCTGCCACAGCTCTTCATATCCAAATACAAACAGTGGAGAGCTGGTCTCCCAGGAGTGCTAACACAACTGTAAGCACAGGTAACACCACCACTTCTGCTCAAATTCTTGGCCCACGAGAGACCCTCCCAGAGCCATCAGGACAGAGGAACCAAAGAACAGCTGGGGACAGGATCCTTCTGGTTTCTGTCTGCACCCTGGAGCTGACCCTGTGCCACAGCTCTCCATACCCATGTTCCTCCCAGGAGTGTTGACACACAGGCTTGCAAGAGGGACAGGCCACAGTCAGGGACAGCAACATCAGCTAATACCAGAGATATCCAGATGGTGATAGGCAAGGGCAAGAATATAAGCAACAAAAACTAAGGCTACTTGACATCATCACAACCCAGTTCTCCCACCACAGAGAGCCCTGGATACCCCAACACACCAGAAAAACAAGATTCTGATTTAAAAATCACATCTCATGATGATGATAGAGGATTTTAAGAAGGACATAAACAACTCCCTTAAAGAAATACAGGAGAACACAAGTAAACAGCTTGAAGCACTTAAAGAGGAAACACAAAAATCCTGTAAAGAATTTCAGGAAAATACAAGCAAACAGGTAAAGGAATTGAACAAAACCATCCAGGATCTAAAAAATGGAAAAAGAAACAATAAAGAAATCACAAAGGGAGACAACCCTGGAGATAGAAAACCTAGGAAAGAGATCAGGAGTCATTGATGCAAGAATCACCAACAGAATACAAGATATAGAAGAGAGAATCTCAGGTGCAGAAGATACCATAGAAAACATTGACACAATAGTCAGTGAAAATGTAAAATGCAAAAAAGAAAAACTTTAAAAAATGACAAACAAAAAAATTTACCTATATTTTTAAAAAAATCACACATTTATAAAGAGAAAATTACAAGGTAATCATGCATGCCCAGGAAAAGTTTCAGAAGACTTGTTTGTACTTAAGGCTAATCTTTACCCTATGGCCAGCCTTCAACAAGTACCCAAAAAAATAGTTAACAAAAGTCATAGCAAAAGAAATCATGTGGAAAGGGGCAGCATATGATTTCTACAGTCACAGAAATCCGTGTTTAAAAGTAGGTACACATGCAAAGAAACATTCACTCAAAGTGTGAAACACTAAAAATAAAAAAAGGTTAAGGAAGAGTTTACTGTCTATGGAGGTAAACTTTATGGAGGATCTCCTAACAAAAGTTTTAATAAAACTGTTAAAACTACACAAAGAGTGAAAAGAGATGTGAAGAAAGAAAAGCAATGTGTAACCGAACCAGAGCCATTAGTAAAGTAATAAACTTGAGGTGAATACATCTGAGGGCCAAAAGGTACAAGAACTGAAATTGTTAAAAATTATACAATTATAAAAAGACATCATTAAAGTTTAAGAGAGGATATAGAAATTACATAATCAAATAAATAGGGGAATGTCAAAGGAAAATGAAGAGATCCCAGGAGACAAGAATATGTTCAAGATTTCAGGTTTCCTGGGAACAATGTCCCTCTTATAGATAGAAAACACCTTCCCACAGACTTCCTGGTCCTCTCATTTCTATGCTTTACCCACCCCTTCTGTGGTGTTCACTTAGGTGTAGGAGTTGTTTCATGTACATTCCATTTGTGGTCAGGAGCTCCACACTGTTCTCTGTGTTTTTGCCAGTTATGAATTTCTCTAATGGTTTCTATCTACTGCAAAAGAATTTTCTTTGAGGAAAAGTGAAAGTTACATTTAACTGTTGGTAGAAGGTTAAGTATTTAGAATGATGAGAGGTATTGCACTGGTTTAGGTCAATGGGAGTTGTAAGGTCTCTTCTAAGGTCCATGACTTCATCAGCCACTGGTAGCACTGGTTGGCTAGCATTACAGTACCAGATATCAATTCCCACCTGTTGAATGGACTCCAAGGTGTTCATTAAGAAGAAATATGTACCACTGGGGATGTGTTGGCAGTCTGGTAATTGTTATGGTCCATAAGCTGCATAGTTGAATAGGTTAAGATTACTGATGGTTTTGTCTCTAGTCAGCTTGTGTAGAGTTATTCCTCAGAGATTAGGCATCCAAATCAGCTCGAACATAGTTCTTCCAAATTCTATGTCTGAAATGTGTAGTGTCTTAAGTAACTTCATATCTTTGGAGGAAACCAAAGGCAGTGAAAATAGCATATATTTGCTTTTGAAGTTTCTTGAATCAAATACCAAGAGTGGTTTCTCATGTCTGGCACTGTGGTTCTGCTAGACAATCCATGACTCTGGTGGAGAGCATTAATACTCCAAATGGAATAGCTTCATTTAGTATCTATGTCATCTATATCAATGTATAGTATAGTTATATCTACAATATCTATATTGATACATATATTTGTTTCCCATGGCATTTTTGAACATCTTTAGTGTATTCATCAATCCTTTTTCTCTTTCCCTGTGTATTATTATCCTCTTTCCCCAATTTTCATTTAACAAAACATATTTTCCTATTTTAGAGCACTATGTCCTGCAATCCTCCTCTCTAAAACACAGAATTGGTCCCTTAAATAAGATCTGCATATGGAAACACAAGTTGACATGCTAAGGTGGAAAAGTAATATCTCACAATGTCCTTCCTCTCCCTGAAGAACTAAACCCAGTTAACAGCTACTGTGATAGGGAGAATCAGTTTTCTGCAGAGAGACGCCTTTGATAGATTATCCAATCCCAAGTGGTCAAAACACACACACACACACGCATGCACACACACACAGAGAGAGAGAGAGAGAGAGAGAGAGAGAGAGAGAGAGAGAGAGAGAGAGAGAGAATATACTTGTGGAGTTCTGGAGGGAGGGTAAAGAAAGAAAAGGCAACTCTTCTGTTCCTTCCTCCCCTTTTGCCACCTGGTCTTTCTGCTGCAGCAGACTCTTGGCAGGTCTGCTACAGCAAAGACACCATCAGTGCACTCAGAGCAGTTGGAGTGCAGAGAGGCCTGAGAGCACAGATAGGCCCAGGCCTGCTGCTAAGAGGAACTATCTGGAACCCCCAGGTGGGAGACTTCCAGTTTCTGTCTCCTGCTGGTGACCATCCTCTGCCAGGGTACACCATATCCAGGTGACACAGGGAGATAGCTAACCTCCCAGGACTTTGGAGAGGCTGGAGAGTGTAGAACTAATCCTGGGCCACAGAACTACATACAAAAATACCACCACAAAACATCTGGTCTCCCAGGAGTGCCTACATACCTATGTACACAGAGAGAATGGGAATTCCAGGAGTACAGAAACACAGGCTTGGAGGACAGATAAGCTACAGTCAGAGACAGCAAGACCAGCTAACACCAGAGATAACCAGATGACAAAAGGCAAATGCAAGAACATTGCCAACAGAAACCAAGGCAACATGGCACCATTTAAACCTAGTTCTCCCAAAACAGCAAGTCCTGGATACCCCACCATACCGGAAAAGCAAGATCTGGATTTAAAATAATATGTCATGATGCTGATAGAGGACTTCAAGAAGGACATGCACAACTTCCTTAAAGAAATACAGGAGAACATGGGTCAATAGATAGAAGCCCTTAAAGAGGAAACACAAAAATTCCTTAAAGAAATACAGAAAAACATAAACAAACAAATGAAGGATTGAACAAAACCACACAGGATCTAAAAATGGAATTGGAAAAAATAAAGAAATCACAAAGGGAGGCAATGCTTGAGATAGAAAGCCTTGAAAAGAAATCAGGAGTCATAGATGCAAACATCAATAACAGAATACAAGAGGTAGAAGAAAGAATCTCAGATGCTGAAGATACGATATAAAACATGGATTCAACAGTCAAAGAAAATGCAAAAAGCTTGTAACCCTAAACATCCAGGAAATCCAGGACACAATGAGAAGACCAAACCTAAGGATTATAGGTATAGAAGAGAACAAAAATTTTCAACTTAAAGGACCAGTAAATATCTTCAGCAAAATTATAGAAGAAAACTTCCCTAATCTAAAGAAAAAGATGCCCATGAATATACAAGAAGCCTACAGAACTCCAAACAGACTGGACCAGGACAGAAATTTCTCCTGCTACATCATAAACAAAACACCAAATGCACTAAACAAAGAAAGAATATTAAAAGCAGTAGGGAAAAAGTTCAAGTAACCTATAAAGGCAGAGCTATCAGAATTACACCAGACTTCTCACCAGAAACTATGAAAGCTAGAAAATCCTGGGCAGATGTCATACAGACCCTAAGAGAACTTAAATGTCAGCACAGGCTACTATACCCAGCAAAACTCTCAATCACCATAGACAGTGAAAACAAGATATCCCATGACAAAACCAAATTTACACAATATCTTTCCACAGACCCAGCTCTACAAAGGATAATGTGTGGAAAACACCAACACAAGGAGAGAAACTATACCCTAGAAAAAGCAATAAAGTAATCTTCTTTCAACAAATCCAAAAGAAGATGATCACACAAGCAGAATTCCACCTTTAACAGTGAAAGTAACAGGAAGTAACAATCACTTTTCCTTACTGTCTCTTAACATCAGTGGACTCAATTCACCAATAAAAAGACATAGACTAGCTGACTGGATACTTAAACAGGACCCAACATTTTGCTGCATACAAGAAACACACCTCAGTGACAAAGACAGTTACTACCTCTGAGTCAAAGGTTGGAAAACAATTTTCCAAGCAAATGGTCCCAAAAAACAAGCTGTAGTGACCACACTTATAATGGATAAAATAGACTTTCAACTAAAAGTTGTCAAAAAAAAATAAGGAGGGACACTTCATACTGGTCAAAGGAAAAATTTATCAAGGTGAACTCTCAATTCTGAACATGTATACTCCAAATTGAAGGGCACACATTCATAAAAGAAACTTTACTAAAGCTCAAAGCACACATTGTACCCCACACAATAATAGTGGGAGAATTCAACACCCCATTATCAGCAATGAACAAATTATGGAAACAGAAACTAAACAGAGACACATTCAAACTAACAGAAGTTATGAAACAAACGGATCTAACAGGTATTTATAGAACATTCTATCTTAAAGCAAAAGAATATACCTTCTTCTCAGCACCTCATGGTACTTTCTCCAAAACTGACCATATAATTGGTCACAAAACAGGCCTCAACAGATACAGGAATACTAAAAATGTTTCATGCACTCTATCACATCACCACAGTCTAAGGCTGGTCTTAAGTTCAATCAAAAACAACAGAAAACACACATACACATGGATGTTGAACAATGCTCTACTCAATGATAACTTGGTCAAGGAGAAAATAAAGAAAAAAAATACCTTTTAGAATTTAAGGAAAATGAAGACACATCATACCAAAACTTATGGGACACAATGAAAGTAGTGCTACAGGGAAAACTCATAGCTCTGAGTACCTTCAAACAGAAAATGGAGAGAGGTTACACTAGCACCTTGACAACACATCTGAGAGGTCTAGAACAAAAAGAAGCAAAAACACCAACAGGAGTAGATGCAGGAAATAATCAAACTCAGGGCCGAAATCAACAAAATAGAAACAAAAAGAACTATACAAAGAATCAACAAAAGCAAGAGCTGGTTCTTTGAGAAAATCAACAAGATAGATAAACCCTTAGCCAGACTAACCAGAGGGCACAGAGGCATTACCCAAATTAATGAAATCAGAAATGAAAAAGGAGACATAACAACAGAAAATGCAGAAATTCAAAAAATCATCAGATCCCACTACAAAAGCTTATACTCAACAAAATTGGAAATTCTGGACAAAATGGACAATTTTCTAGACACATACCAGGTGCCAGGGTTAAAACATGGTCAGATAATCCATCTAAATAGTTCCTTAAGTCCTGAGAAAATAGAAGCAACAGTCTCCCAACCAAAAAAAATCCCAGGACTGGATGGGTTTAGTGGGTTATTCTATCCGATTTTCAAAGAAGACCTAATACCAATACTCTTCGAACTATTCCACAAAATAGAAACACAAGGAACACTACCCAATTCATTCTATGAAGTCACAATAATGCTTATACCTAAGCCAAATAAAGACAGAATGAGGAAAGAGAACTTCAGACCAATTTCCCTTATGAACATTAATGCAAAACACTCAATATAATTCTTGCCAACCAAATCCAAGAAAACATCAAAATGATCTTTCACCACGATCAAGTAGGCTTCATCCTAGGGATGCAGGGATGGTTCAATATACTGAAATCCATCAATGTAATCCACTACAGAAGCAAACTCAATGAAAAAAACAAATGATCATTTCATTAGATGCTGAAAAAGCATTTGAAAAAAACTCAGCATCTGTTCATGTTAAAAGTCTTTGAGAGATCAGGAATTCAAGGCCCATAACTAAACATAGTGAAAGCAATATACAGCCAACCAGTAGCCAACATCAAACTAAATGGAGAAAAACTTGAAGCAATCCCACTAAAATCAGGGACCAGACAAGGCTGCCCATTCTCTCCCTATCTATTCAATACAGTACTTGAAGTTCTAGCTAGTGCAATTAGACAATAAAAGGAGGTCAAAGGTATACAAATTGGAAAGAATTAAGTCAAAATATCACTACTTGCAGATGATATGAGCATATAATTAAGTGTACCCTAAAATTCCACCAGAGAAGTCCTAAAACTGATAAACAACTTCAGCAAAGTATCTGGATATAAAATTAACTCAAACAAATCAGAAGCCTTCCTCTACTCAAAGGATAAACAAGCTGAGAAAGAAATAAGGGAAATGACACCATTCAAAATAGTCACAAATAATATTACATACCTTGGAGTGACTCTAACCAATCAAGTGAAAGATCTGTATGACAAGAACTTCAAGCATCTGAAGAAAGAAATCGATCTCAGAAGATGGAAAGATCTCCCACACTCATAGATTGGCGGGATTAATATAGTAAAAATGCCCATCTTGCTGGAAGCAATCTACAGATTCAATGCAATTCCCATCAAAATTTTAAATCAATTCTTCATAAAGCTAGAAAGAGCATTCTGCAAATTCATTTGGAATAACAAAAAAACCCAGGATAGGAAAAACTATTCTCCACAACAAAAGAACTTCTTGGTGAATCACCATCCCTGACCTCAAGCTCTACTACAGAGCAATAGTGATAAAAAATTGTATGGTATTGGTACAGAGACAGGCAGGAAGATCAATGGAATAGAATTGAAGACCCAAAAATGAACCCACACACCTACAGTCACTTGATATATGACAAATAAGCTAAAAACATCCAGTGTTTTTAGACAGCATTTTAAACAAATGGTGCTGGATCAACTGGAGGTCAACATGTAGAAAAACGCAAATCCTTGTACACACTCAACTCCAAGTGGATCAAGGACCTCCACATAAAACCAGATATACTGAATCTTATAGAGGAGAAAGTGGGGAAGATCCTTGTACACATGAGCACAGGGGAAAATTTCTTGCACAGAACACCAATGGCTTATGCTCTAAGAACAAGAATCGACAAATGGGACCTCATAAAACTTCAAAGCTTCTGTAAGTCAAAGGAAACTGTCAATAGGACAAAATGGCAACCAACAGATTGGGAAAAGATTTTTACCAATCCTACATCCAATAGAGGGCTAATATTCAATGTATACAAAGAACTCAAGAAGTTATACTCCACTGAGTCAAATAACCCTGCTAAAAAATGGGGTACCGAGCTAAACAGAGTATTCTCAACTGAGAAAACTTGAATGACTGTGAAGCACTTAAAGAAATGTTCAGCATCCTTAATAATCAGGGAAATGCAAATCAAAACAACCCTGAGATTCCATATCACACCAGTCAGAGTGGCTAAAATCAAAAACTCAGGGGGCAGCAGATGCTGGGGAGGATATGGAGAAAGAGGAACACTCCTCCATTGCTGGTGGGATTGCAAGCTGGTACAACCATTCTGTAAATCTAGTTTGGAGGTACCTCAGAAAATTAGACATAGTACTACCTGAGGACCCAGCTATACAACTCCTGGGCATATACCCAGAAGATGCTCCAACATGTAATAAGGGCACATGCTCCACTATGTTCATAGCAGCTTTATTTATCATAGCCAGAAGCTAGAAAAAACCCAGATGTCCTTCAACATAGGAATGGATATAGAAAATGTGGTATATTTACACCACAGTGTACTACTCAGCTATTAAAACAATGAATTCGTGAAATTCTTAGGCAAATGGATTAAACTAGAAAGTGTCATCCTGAGTGAAGAATTCCAATCACAAAAGAATACACATGGTATTCACTCACTGATAAGTGGATATTAGCCTAAAAGCTCAGAAAAAAACAAGATACAACGCAGAGACCACAAGAAGCTCAAGAAGAAGGAAGACCAAAGAGTGGGTGCTTTGGTTTTTCTGAGAAAGGGAACAAAATACTCACAGGAGCAATTATGGAGACAAAGTGTGGGGCAAAGACTGAAGGAAAGGCCATCCAGAGACTGCCCTACCTGGGGACTCATCCTATAAATAGTCACCAAACCCTGACACTATTATGGATGACAAGAAGTGCTTTCCGAAAGGAGACTGTTATGTCTCTCTCCTGAGGGGCCCTGACAGAGCCTTACAGATACAGAGGCAGATGCTAGCAGCCAACCATTGTACTGAGTGTGGGGTCCCCAATGGAGGAGATGTAGGGAGGCCTAGAGGAGCTGAAGGGGTTTTGCACCCCATGGGAAGAACGACGATGTTGGCCAACCAAATCCCCCAGGGCTCTCAGGAACTAAGTCATCAAGCAAGGGGTACACATGGTTCCAGCCGCAATTGTGTCAGAGGAATGCCTTATTGGGCATTGGTGGGAGGATATGGCCTTTGTCCTATGAAGGCCAGATAGATGCCCTGGAGTGGGGAAATTGAGGGGGGGGGTAGATGGGAGTGGGTTGGGCAGAGGGGGCATCTTCTTGGAGGCAAGGAATGGGAGGATGGGTTGGGGATTTTCTGGGAGGAGAGGAAACTGGGAAAGTGTTTAACATTTGAAATGTAAATGAAGAATATATTCAATATGAAAGAAAGAAAGAATGAAAGAAAGACTGAAAGAAAGAAAGAAAGAAAGAAAGAAAGAAAGAAAGAAAGAAAGAGAGAGAGAGAAGGAAAGAAAGAAAGAAAGAAAGAAGGAAAGAAAGAAAGAAAGAAAGAAAGAAAGAAAGAAAGAAAGAAAGAAAGAAAGAAAGAAAGGAAAGAAGGAAGGAAAAGGAAGGAAGAAAGAAAGAAGGAAAAGGCAAAGGACAGAGCAAATGTTTAAATAAATAGTGACTGAAAATCTCTTAAAAATGAATAAAAAAACCTATTTAAAAATATACACAAAAATATCATCAAACTTCCCTAATAATTAGCCTGAAAACACATGCCAAGAGATAATTAAAATCAAGTGACAGGGAAGGAAGAGGTGACTCATCACTTGCAAAGGATCCCCAGTTCAGTCAGCAGCCTTCCCTTCAGGCAAGGAGGCAATGGTATGTATTCAATGTGTTTTTTAAAAAGAAAAAATATTCCAATGTAACCAAGAGTCCTATATCCAGCGGAACAATTCTTCAAAAGAAAAGAGAAAAGTAAAGCATTCCTGAGAAACTGAGGGCCCTGTTGCTATTATACCTTCTCAAGGGCGTCCTGCAACGTGAGTAACAAGACATGAAGTTTAGATTCAGTGTTACTGAACATTTTTCAGGATCATTGGAAGTTTAAAGTGACTGTAGTAACTCATCCAGCTATGTAACAAATAACACTAAGGGCAGTAGAGAACCTGGTGCCTTAGCTGGATATCAGCTTCATATCCACAACAAGTGAAACAGCAACAAATGTTAAGGTGAAGACAGACTTCTGTGGGGGAAAACAAGATGTCTCTACATCTTCAAACACCTCAATTTATGTGTATCTGAGAGTGTATATGCCACACATACAGAAATGTTTGTGTGGGCCAGAAGAAGAGAGTCTCAGGTCCCCAAGTGCTGGAGTTACAGGTTATCTGGGTTAGTGTTGGGAATTGACTATGGTTCTCTGAAAAAGCAGCAAGTTCTCTTAATCACTGAGCCATCCTTCCAGTCCCTTCTCTGCTTTTTTGAAGCTAAGATGATATCAAATCGAAATGGAATTTGGTAAGGATGAGACAAGTCAGTCACTGTAGTTCATCATCCTTAGTCATTAGGGAAAGGCAAATCAAAACAACCCTGAGATTCCATCTCATACCAGTCAGAATGACTAAGATCAAAAACACACGAGACAGCAGTTGTTGGCGAGGATGTGGAGAAAGAGGAACACTCCTCCTCTGCTGGTGGGATTGCAAGCTGGTACAACTACTATGGAAAGCAGTCTGGCGGTTCCTCAGAAAACTGGGCATGACACTACTGGAGGATCCAGCTATACCACTCCTGGGCATATACCCAGAGGCTTTACCTGCATGCAATAAGGACACATGCTCCACTATGTTCATAGCAGCCTTATTTATAATAGCCAGAAGCTGGAAAGAACCCAGATGTCCCTCAACAGAGGAATGGATTCAGAAGATGTGGTATATTTACACAATGGAATACTACTCTGCAATTAAAAACAATGAATTCACGAAATTCCTAGGCAAATGGTCAGAACTTGAAAATATCATCCTTAGTGAGGCAACCCAATCACAAAAGAACACACATAGTATGCAGTCACTGATAAGGGGATATTAATCCAGAATCTCGGAATACCCTAGACACAATATGCATATCAATAGATTTCCAAGAAGATGGAAGGAGAGACCCCTGGTCCTGGAAAGACTGGATGTAGGGGAATGCCAAATCAGAGAAGCAAGAGGGGGTTGAATGGGGAAAAGAGGGAGGGAAAGGGGCTTATGGGACTTTCAGGGAGAGAGGAAACGGGAAATGGGAAATGATTTTGAATGTAAATAAAAAAAACTTAGAAAATTAAAAAAAAAACACACAAGAGACTGTCTACAAAACCAAATGAAAATTGAGTTCTAAGATCTCATTATAGAAAAATCAACAGCATGAGAGACAAAAGGCAAAATGGAAGTACAAAGAATCTAAAATCTGGCAGGATTCAAGATGGCAGCAGACGGTGCCATGGGGACCCATAGAAGCTTCAAAGGGAGACACAGCAGAGGAAGATAACCCCCCAGAGTGTACAGTATCTCTAAAACAACTTTTAAACAGGCAGGCCTTATGGGAACATGCTTTTTTTATTTTCTATATTTTTTTATTTACATTCCAAATGATTTTCCCTTTCCCGTTTCCTCCCTCCCTGAAAGTCCTATAAGCCTCCCCCTGTTCCCCATTCAACCCCCTCTCACTTCTCTGTCCTGGTATTCCCCTACATCCAGTCTTTCCAGGACCAGGGGTCTCTCCTTTCATCTTCTTGGAAATCTATTGATATGTGAATTGTGTCTTGGGTATTCCGAGATTCTGGGTTAATAACCCCTTATCAGTGACTGCGTATCATGTGTGTTCTTTTGTGATTGGGTTACCTCACTAAGGATGATATTTTCCAGTTCTGACCATTTGCCTAAGAATTTCATGAATTCATTGTTTTTAATTGCAGAGTAGTATTCCATTGTGTAAATATACCACATCTTCTGAATCCATTCGTCCGTTGAGGGACATCTGGGCAAGCTGGTACAACCGCTCTGGAAAGCAGTCTGGTGGTTCCTCAGAAAACTGGGCATGACACTCCCAGAGGATCCTGTTATACCACTCCTGGACATATATCCAGAGGTTTCCCCTGCATGCAATAAGGACTCATGCTCCACTATGTTCATAGCAGCCTTATTTATAATAGCCAGAAACTGGAAAGAACTCAGATGTCCCGCAATGGGGAACATGCTTTTTAAAAATGATTTCATGTAATTGGGGAAAAAACATGGCAGAATAAACCAGTGTAACTCTGGGCACTAACAGTACACACAAGATGAGTCTTAGCAGTAGTCCAGTATTTATGGTGCTTCAGAAACCTTAAACCAGATCAATGACTCATTGCAATAAGTATTTGCATATAAAGCTACTTGAGCAAAACAGTATACTGTATGACAGCAGATTGGAACACCACTTTAACAAATGAACAGGAAATGGAGAGACTGGAAAGACAGAACTGAGGAGTGTGTGGCAGAGAGAAGCAAGACAAGAGACTAAGTGAAGCCACAGGTGTGGGACCATAACCACCGTGCTTCTGGGAGGCTCGAACCACCGCCAGAATGCCTGCCTCTCCTCTATGCCTGCTGTACTTCCGCCATGACTTGGAGTGCAGGCCCTTGTTATGGAACCACCACTGCTGCCACTCAATCTGCAGAAAACAAGATGGTAGTGTCCCAGGAACCAGCAGGGAAGCTGGTGTACAGGAGAGGGTGGTATACAGCAGCATGGAGCTCACATAGGCTCTGCCCCTAAATGCACTGCCCAACCCACGACCTCCCTGACTCTAAGCAATGACAAAGTATCTGAGATAAAGAATGGTTTAATTCCTGGATTAGGCCTCCTTGAAAGACATTCATGAACCGTGTTGCTCCGGAAGCCATGTTGATGTCTGTGATTCATGCTGCCCCTGGAGGCCATGTGGATGTTCTTGGTCCATGTCTGCCACCAGAAATCATGTGGAAGTCTACCATCTGAGCTGCCTCCAGCAAGGAAGCTTCTTTTGCATTGCTATTGATGACTGCAGACTCATAACTAAGAATGGGAGAAACTGAAGGCTTCTGTGACAACCTCCTCCACCCTCCACCCCAGCCAAAAAAGAGCAGAAAAGAAACAAAAAGGAAAGAAAAGAAAGAAAAAGAGACAGTCCAGACAGGAAGCTATTGAAGAGAGTACTTTAAAACTGTGATAAAGATGCTAAAGCTCTTCACGTGTGATGGCTTCTGGCATGACCTATTGTCGTTAAGGGTCTGGCCACTGAGTTTGGCTGTGTTCTAGTAAGTATATGGGCAACACAAATTGGACTTGATGGGGAGACCTGAGAAGAATGGGAGGTGAGTCTCATGGGGTGCACTGTATAAAATTCTCAAATAATTAATAAAAATATTATGTTAGGGGAAGAAAATATAAATAGAAAAAGAGTTGCCTGCAGGCCATCTGATAAAAGAATTCTTCCCAACTGAAGTTTATTTTCTTTCCAGTGGTAATAAAAGAACCTAAAAGCCATAAAGAAAATAAATTTTAAAATGTGAAAACGTCTTCCTAATTAGTAGTTTCTTCCAATTCAAAAGGATTGAATCTTCCAATCAAGAGACATTATCAGAGTGGATTAAACACATGATCCAACTATATTGAGTCTTTGATAGATTTTCTACATGAAAACAAAAATCCTGAAATGGAAGTAACAGAAGATGATGTTTAAGAAAAATAGTCAAAAGAGATCAACAACAATTCTTTAAGTACAAAAATCAAAATACCCAATAGATTTTAATTTAAAAAATAAAAATAAAATAATGGACTTTTATATTAAGATACAAAAAATTTAAACATTGGTATATTTAATAACCAACCATTAAAATATATAAAGAACAAAGTGAAGTAAGAAATAATCCAACATTAATAGTTGGTGATATCACCATCCTATTCTCAACAGAAAAGAACTAAGCAGACATGCTTGTGCACTGCAGTAGTCATATGAACAGGCAGAGCTACTATAGAAAGCCATATGGCAGTTCCCCACAGAGTTATCAAAATTATAAAGGAAGTTACCATCTAATTCTACAGGGAACTTCTGTATTTCCACTCAAATAAATAGAAAATAGGACTTGAGAGTGCATGTTTATAACTCATCATTCATGATAGGTCAAGCATGCAAGCAAACACATGTCCATTTATATGGGGAATAAATAGAGAAAATGACATAGTGCATTCCTGTTCTTCATTTGTTATTGTTGCATAAACACACACACACACACACACACACACACACACACACACACACCAAGAGAGAGAGAGAGCGAGAGCGAGAGAGAGAGAGAGAGAGAGAGAGAGAGAGAGAAATATGTATATATAGCCTGCTCATTCTGTTCCCTGTGTTACTTACATGAGAGGGGAGAAGAGGCATGGGAGGAGTTGGCATGGTAAAGAAAATAGATAGATAATGCAATTGTATTTTATTTTAAAATTTAAAACAAAAAGCCTGTCAAGAAGACCTAACATACATTCTCTGAATGCTACTCAATGGCAGCATATAAATTTTTAAAAATATATACATTTTTCTTCAATTCACAAGGGATATTTTTAAGGATGCAACATCTGCTAGGTCACAAATTAAGTATCCTTCCAAACACAACCCAAGAAATTTAGAAATAGGTCATAAAAGTAAAACTGTAAATTGACAAATTTTTGAATGTTAAATAACACACTCATAAATAGCCATGTTTCAGAGAATAAATCACAAAGAAAATCAGAAAACATGTAGAGAAGAATGGCCATGAGAAGATGATAGGTCAAAGCATGGGGACCCAACAAAAGTGCAGAAGAGGAAGCCTGTGCCAAGACAGTTGTGAAAGAAACACAAAGCAAGAATGCTTTCTGATATTAACACAATAAAAATAAAAATAATATAAACCATGTTGGGCTGTAATGAAAACAGACATACAGACAATGGAAGGGATCCCAGAAATGAGCTTTCTTCTCTTTAATCAAAAGATTTTTTTTTAATGTTTCCAAGACTATTTGATGGGAAAAGACCTCTCTTTCCAACAATACTATTGGCAAAGAGACCTGAGTGCCTAAAGATAGCTCTCAGTTCCAATCAGTACAAATGGATTTAATATCAAACCCAACAAAACTCAGAGTAAAAGCCAGGGCAAAATTCCCCATCATCTGATTTGGCAAAGACTTCTTGGATGTGACACCTATGGCCCAGGATTCAAAATAAACATTCATACTTATTTATAATTAAAATTTATATTAATTAGTATAAGGTACTGCTGAATAAAAATGACAATCAAGAGATGGCAGAAAACATTTAAATAATATATTTGGATAAAATATAATTAATTCATAGGGTACAGAAAGCTTCTAAAGCAACCACCATCAATACAATTAGATTGAATACTGGGAAAGTGATTGGCATAGGCTACTTCTAAAGACAATGCACAAATGGCTGATAAGCACATGAGAATATGTCTCAGCATCACTAGCAAGGACAATGAGACATTATTACATGCCCGTTAAGAGAGCTACCATAAAACCAACACAAAATAGAAAATAAGAAAGAATGGTAAAGATTTGCATCCTATAGTCAAGATATCAAAAGACTCTAAAAACCAATATGATAGTTCTTCACAAAATCATAATGAAATTTTGATCGAATTCTGCAATGCACTTTTGTACCCCCCCAAAAAAGAAAGTAGGTCCTTAGAAGATACTCATGTACTCATGTTTATAATGCATCATTCATTGTAGTTGAAACATTGTAAGCAGTTCACATTGTCTATCCACACAGGAATAAATAAAATATGATGTAGTCACACAATGGACTAGTTGTCAGCTTTTTAAAATGAAAGAAATCTTAACATCTTCTGCAACATGATGATAAGTGAAATAGTCACAGAAAGACAGATGCTCTAAGACAGTGGTTCTTGCCCTAGGGTCGTGACCCCTTTGAGAGCTGAATGACCCTTTAACAGGAGTCAACTAAGACCACCAGAAAACACAGAATAGTAGCAAAATTATTCTTATAAAGTAGCAACAAAAATAATTTTATGGTTGGGGGTCACCACAACATGGGAAACTGTATTAAAGGGTTGAAGTAATCTGAAGGGTAAGAATCACCACTCTAAGAATTGACTTGGGGAAGTTAAGTCATAAGGACAAACGGAGAATGTGCTTCTCAGGGATTAGGGGCTATGAATAGGAAACCCTCTTTAGTGGTTGGTGGTTACTCAGCATCATGAATGAACATACCTAATGCTGATGAATGATTAACCTAGTAAGTTTCTGTATTGGGTGTATTTTCACACATCAAAACAATGGACAGTGATGGATTCTCCCAGAAAAATATGTTGGTTGGATGAATAAAGTCTAATGATAGGTAACCATTATAAGAGAAAGAGAGAGCAGGCAGGAAGGCATGTTGGGAGAGTCTTCTGGTGTCATAATTTCTGGATGTCACTGGAACTTTTGATCATCATTCCTTAGGCAAGATTAGCCTTCTAAGCTTGGAAAGTAACAAAAGCAATTGGTTTATTTACCTCTGCAGGAATCAGAATCAGCCTGTTTTAGACTTCAGTGGATTCTGCCTTTTAGGTTTAGAATCAGGGCCTGTAATGGGGAAGAGATGATACCTAATAGGCAACTACAAAAAGCATGCCCTGGAAATCACTGCCTGTCAACAACTGGAGTTCCCATCAAGTTTTATGAACAATGCAAAAACCACCTGCATAAATCAGGCAGGAAATGCTTCCCACGTAGCATCATTAAGTCTTCCATCAAAAGCTGATTGGGCCAAGGATAATGTGCCTGTATCATCTTATGGTCTAATAAGCAGGTAAATGTGGTAGCACTTTAAAAAGTCAATTTATACTCACATGGAAAGAATATTTATACCATTTTTAATGAAAAGATGTGCTATATATTTTGATTGATCAAATAATCACAAACACACACACACATATACATACATATGTATATATATACATAGATAGATAGATAGATAGATAGATAGATAGATAGATAGATAGATAGATAGATAGACGTAGAAAAATGTCTAGAGACTGAAGCAGAATATTGATTTTAAAATCTGGATAATAGTATTTTGGCTTATCTGCATGCTGTAGTTACTCTAAAATAAATACAAGTCGCTAGTGAATTAAAATAATAAATGAGTAATTATGTTTCTGCTTTTAAGCAAAGAGCACCTAGATTGCTAACTCCTTGAATATAGGATATAAAGATGAGCTTTTCCTACCATATTAACAGCTTTTACTACAGCTTGAGAAAAAGAACTTAAATCAACTATAAATATGTCTCACGCACTCTAAACTGCCCTAAACAGCCTACCATCCCCTCTGGAATTCCATTTTCCCAATATCTCACAACCCACCATCAGCAGACCTGCTGAGCCTGAACCATACAGGTAAGCTTCCCTTCTCCCATCCATCTTCCCTTTTAGAAGATGCCAGATGGTCCTGGTGCATAACTTCAGCTTTGGGCACTCAGAAGACACAGCTTGTAGAGAACTCTGCAGTCACAGTTGTTCATAAGAGGACACCATTAGGCTGGTTTTAACCAGATTGGGGACCTACTGTCACCACCAAGGTGAGCATCATTTCTGGGCTGAAGCTGAAACAAAGGGGAAAGACATGCCAATCTTAAGTCCTTTCTTCCTTTTCCACCTGCAGCCTCCCTCCAGCTCCTCCTAGTGGTTAAGCCTATATCAATCATGGATGAAAGGAAAATAAGGTCTGCAGCTTCCTAGCCCTGGAATACAAGATGATAACAGAAAGGTAATTTGAACCTGAGAGACATTAGGAAAAGTTCTCTGTCAGGCGAAAATTGTCATGAGTATTGGAAATACTGTTTGCATCTGTGAGTGAGAAGGATGTGGGACCAAAGAAGAGAAGAGGTTTGAGATAAAGCCTGTGAGTTGGAGAGATGGGGTGTTATCCTAATGACACCTCCCAGCTTTCTGATGCAGAAAGACCCTTACCTTCCTGTACCAAGCTTATATAATTCTGTAGTTGTTGGACTACTCCTAGTACCCGAAACACCTTTCACATGGTCTCCAGTGAACACCATGGGGTTGAACTTCTGAATATTGACCCTGGAAACTTTCTCTGGTGGAAAAAAAAGGTATATTTTGCATACTTATACTTCAGCCTTCAAAATAATATTTCTCTTAAATTCCACAACTCTGTATCACCCAATCCCACAAACCTACATTGGCTTTAGAGAGCCCTATTCATCTACCCGCCTATCTGTCCACAAATTCATCCAACAACAGCTTATGACATTGGACATTATTCTTAATATTACAGTTAGCAACGAGGAGAGAGATCATGGGTCTGCTCTGTGTATTCTCACTTCAGTGGGAGGAGGTAGCACAGGCAGATGATACACAAGCCAATGTAATAAAGAAGGTCAAAAGATAATGAGTCTTACAAGGAACAGAACAGAGAAATAAGAGGGATGGAGTGTTGAGGTTGGTGTGTGATGGAAAGGGACTCTGAAAAACTGACAGCTGAATGGAGACAAGAACAGCATCAGTCCTGAGAACAATTATGAGAAATGTAATTAATTATAGGTTAAGGGAATGGGGAGGGAAAATAGCTGAAATAAGTTGATCTGACATGCTGAAAGTCCAAACCAATCAGCCAGGAGAACTAGGAAGAAGCCAGCTGTACTTGAGACCGTAGCTGGCATCAGACACAACAGATTATATGGTAACCCCAAGTAATAAGATTCTACAGCCTGAATGAAATGGAAGGTACTTACAGGGGATGAGTAGGAGAGAAAGAATAATTGATTTAAATACAATGAGTCATCAGGGGTTTATATAGATTTCATAGTTGCTAAGAAAAAAATCAATTAGAAGAGATACAATTAAACCACAAAGTGGTATCTTATATATTTTCTTGTTGAAAGAAATGATTTTCATAGATTTTCATACATCATTTGTATGCATGTATAATGAGAAAGTATACATGAACACAATTGGTTGAAGTGTTGCCCTAGTCTTCTTCATGATAAACCCATCATTTTCAAAACATTTTGAATTAAGTCTTCAAAGACAACAGTGTACTTACTCATTGAGCAGCAGCTATGTGCTAAAAATCCAACAGATGCACCTGCTGGGTTTACCAAGCTTCTAGTCCATTGGTAACATGAAGAAAAGAGAAGGCAGTAAATACAAAGAAAACAACATGTCTGCAAATTCTGCTGAAGGACATTGCCTATTATCACAAACATCAAAAGAAGTGGGGAGGAACCACTGAGCTCTGTCTGTGAGGAACCACTGTTTGCCCAGCTCTATGTGAGTCACCAATAAACAGTTTCCCGTCAGCTCCTGGAGCTCCAGGAGACACAGTGCTCACAGTAGCACACTCCACCATCCTGCTGGAATCTTTGTACTAATGTAGTGGGAGATGTCTGTGGTCTGGTCATCTTCTGGGCATATACTCATAGGCAGCGTTAGGCAACATGGCCATATCTTATGTATTCAGAGAAAACTCAGCCCAAGGAGTTCTTATCTTAAGTGATAAATTGTTTGATGAAATATTCTAGGTAAAATCATCTTCAAAGGGAAGTGAGTAACCTACATCCAGAATGTAGCTCTTTTCTTCTTTTCTTTCTTTTTTTCTCTTTTGTTTCTCTTTAAAACTCTGGGGCCTGAGTAGAAATCTCATTTGCCATCTGTCTTATTTGTGTAAATCGTTAAACAGCTATGTTTAAGAATTAGACAAAGTGCATCTTTCTATGTATGTCTTCCAGAGCATATGACCGTGAAGACCTAACAAACACTGCATCCTGCAGGCCCTGTGTTTTGGCATTGGAAAGATACTAGATACAGACAACATCAACCTAAACAGGACCCTAGGGTTCCAATGTGGTTTTATAAAAGCATAAAACTCCCTTTAATTCTTACACAATTTTACATAGAGATTAAAAAGGTATAATATATACTATTGGATTTACTTTTTAAAAATATTTTGTTTATATCACACATTTTGAGGCAATATGAACCTAGAGAATGTTGACAAATGCTAAATTATTCAAGAGCCATTTCAGCAGTCAGTGAAGAGTCATGAGCAGAGCAATGGCTTCTTATCCAGGCAGCATATGGTCTTGAGCTACAACAGATACACGAATGTTGTCTGTGTTTTATAAATTTCTAATACCATAAACTGTTCCAAGCAACTCAAATTGATCTTCAGCATGTGTTGCTCCTTAAAAACACATTTTGCAAAACGAAATTAAGTTTTTGCACTTGAAGTTTTAGCTGATATATACACACAAATGTCAGCTATGGAAAGAAGCTCATGGCGCTCACATTGGGGGAATCCCACTCTGTCTCAGGATCTTTATTTTGTTCAAAAGTTCACTCATTCTACATTTTATACAATTCTTTATTATTTTTTATTAGATATTTTCTTTATTTACATTTCAAATGTTATCCCCTTTTCTTGTTTCCCCTTCAAAAACCCCCCATCCCATCCCCCTTCCCCTGCTTGTATGAGGGTGCTCCCCCACCCACCCACTCCCACTTCCCTGTCCTTGCATTCCCATATACTGGGGCACTGAGCCTTCACAATTCTCTTCATGACCTGCTCCATGGTTTATATTATCGTCCCCATTTTTAACTTCCCAATAAAAATAGTGAGGTTAAATTCAGAAACAGCTGCAAACCATTCATTTACATTTGACTTCTACTCATTCCTGAACATTTTCAGTCTGTTCCCTGTGCTTGTCAATAAATGTTGCACAGACATTTCTTATATCAATCAAAGATATTACAGTCTTGCACAATCAGATTTTCCATTGTTTTCACATATGTTGGCTCATTTAATTTTCACTCCGGCTATGGATTAACTATATTCACTATATTAACTATATTAACTCCGGCTATGGATTAACAATATTCATTTTTGTAAATGTGGTAAGAGAGATTAAATAATTTTACGAAATTACACTATTTAAGGGTCAATTTTTAGATGGCCTAATTCTTTTCTTTTCTTTTCTTTTTTTTAGATATTTGCTTTATTTGCATTTCAAATGTTAAGCCTAATTCTTTTTTTCATGTTTGCACAGTAAGTACTTTATTACTGAGCTTTCTCCCCTTTAAAGAATATGTATTAAGTTTTTAGTATCAAATTAAATAATTAACTCTTCTTCAAACTTACAGGTAATTTTTACTGACCAATATGTTTAAACTATTTTTACATTGATAGATTTTTATGAAGAGATCAGTGACATTTATGATACAGTTATCAAGTTTTAAATGACTTGTCACAATAACAAGCCTGTTTATTAATCAAAGCATTTCTCTTAGTCTTGAACTGGCATAAGAAATTACAGAGAAATATACAAACCCGGGTAAAATGTCCTTCCTAGCCAACACTAAATAAATGTTGAATAAGACTGGTAATAGAAGTTCTGGTCTTAAATGCCAGATCAGTAGAGGGGAAGGACATACAGATTCTACTAGAACTTAGTCCTTCTGAATATTGCAAGCACCATCACAAAAAAAGAAAAAAGTAATTAAGATTTTTAAACTCAAAAAATACAAAAGAAAGATAGAAAAATTCAATCAACAAACTGACTCTGAGGATTTACGTATGAGCCGAGAAAAAGAAACAAGAAAAACAAAACCAACCTTGTTCCTGCACAAAACATTGATGCCATCATAATGACACTGAGCAGAAAATCTACTGAGAAGAATGACCAGACAAAGAATTCAAAGGGGTGATTACAATTGTGCTCAAACAACTCAAAGACATGAACTCCAAGAGAACAGAGACAAAGAGATGAACCTAAGGGGAACAGTCCTTCCAAGACAGGAAAATAAAGGTAGAAATGTTAAAGACCTCACAACTTGAAATGTAATTGGGAATGAAAACTTTTTTTTTAATTTTATTTTCTAAGTTTTTTTTATTTACATTCAAAATCATTTCCCCTTACCCATTTCCTCCCTCCCCGAAAGTCCCATAAGCCCCCTTCCCTCCCTCTGTTCCCCATTCAACCCCCTCTCACTTCTCTGTCGTGGCATTCCCCTACATCCAGTCTTTCCAGGACCAGGGGTCTCTCCTTCCACCTTCTTAGAAATCTATTGATATGCGAATTGTGTCTAGGGTATTCCGAGATTCTGGGTTAATATCCCCTTATCAGTGACTGCATACCATGTGTGTTCTTTTGTGATTGGGTTACCTCACTAAGGATGATATTTTCAAGTTCTGACCATTTGCCTAGGAATTTCGTGAATTCATTGTTTTTAATTGCAGAGTAGTATTCCATTGTGTAAATATACCACATCTTCTGAATCCATTCCTCCGTTGAGGGACATCTGGGTTCTTTCCAGCTTCTGGCTATTATAAATAAGGCTGCTATGAACATAGTGGAGCATGTGTCCTTATTGCATGCAGGTAAAGCCTCTGGGTATATGCCCAGGAGTGGTATAGCCGGATCCTCTGGGAGTGTCATGCCCAGTTTTCTGAGGAACCGCCAGACTGCTTTCCAGAGTGGTTGTAGCAGCTTGCAATTCCACCAGCAGTGGAGGAGTGTTCGTCTTTCTCCACATCCTCGCCAACAACTGCTGTCTCCTGTGTTTTTGATCTTAGCCATTCTGACTGGTGTGAGATGGAATCTCAGGGTTGTTTTAATTTGCATTTCCCTAATGACTAAGGATGATGAACATCTCTTTAGGTGCTTCTCAGCCATTAGATATTCTTCAGGTGAGAACTCTTTGTTTAGCTCTGTACCCCATTTTTTAATAGGGTTACTTGCCTCTCTGGAGTTTAACTTCTTGAGTTCTTTGTATATATTGGATATTAGCCCTCTGTCAGATGTAGGGTTGGTAAAGATCATTTCCCAGTTAGTTGGTTGCCGCTTTGTCTTTTTGACAGTGTCTTTTGCCTTGCAAAAACTTTGTAATATAATGATGTCCCATTTGTCAATTCTTGATCTTAGAGCATAAGCTATTGGAGTTCTATTCAGGAAATTCTCCCCTGTGCCCATATGTTCAAGGTTTTTCCCTAGTTTTCTTTCTATTAGTTTCAGTGTGTCTGGTTTTATGTGGAGGTCCTTGATCCACTTGGAATTGAGCTTAGTGCAAGGAGATAAGAATGGGTCAATTTGCATTCTTCTGCATGTTGACCTCCAGTTGAGACAGCATCATTTGTTGAAAAGGCTATCTTTTTTCCACTGGATGGTTTTAGCTCCTTTGTCAAAGATCAAGTGACCATAGGAGTGTGGATTCATTTCTGGGTCTTCAATTCTGTTCCATTGATCTACATACCTGTCACTGTACAAATACCATGCGGTTTTTAACACGATTGCTCTGTAGTACAGCTTGAGGTCCGGGATACTGATTCCCCCAGAGGTTCTTTTACTCTTGAGAATAGTTTTAGCTATCCTGGGTTTTCTGTTATTCCAGATGAATTTTTGAATTGCTCTTTCTAACTCTGTGAAGAATTGAATTGGAATTTTGATGGGGATTGCATTCAATCTGTATATTGCTTTTGGCAAGATGATCATTTTTACTATATTAATCCTGCCAATCCATGAGCATGGCAGATTTTTCCATCTTCTGAGGTCTTCTTCAATTTCTTTCTTCAGAGACTTGAAGTTCTTGTCATACAGATCTTTCACTTGTTTGGTTAGAGTCATGCCAAGATACTTTATATGGTTTGTGGCTATTGTGAAGGGTATCATTTCTCTTACTTCTTTCTCAGCCTGCTTATCCTTTGAGTATAGGAAGGCTACTGACTTGCTTGAGTTGATTTTATATCTGGCCACTTTGCTGAAGTTGTTTATCAGCTGTAGGAGTTCTCTGGTGGAGTTCTTTGGGTCGCTTAAGTATACTATCATATCGTCTGCAAATAGTGATAGTTTGACTCCTTCCTTTCCAATTTGTATCCCTTTGACCTCCTTTTGTTGTCTAATTGCCCTAGCTAGAACTTCAAGTACTATATTGAAAAGATATGGAGAGAGAGGGCAGCCTTGTCTAGTCCCTGATTTTAGTGGGATTGCTTCAAGTTTCTCTCCATTTAGATTGATGTTGGCTACCAGTTTGCTGTAAATTGCTTTTACTATGTTTAGATATGGGCCTCGAATTCCTGATCTTTCCAAGACCTTTAGCATGAAAGGATGCTGAATTTTGTCAAATGCTTTCTCAGCATCTAATGAGATGGCCATGTGACTTTTTTCTTTGAGATTTTTTATGTAGTGGATTACATTGATGGACTTCCTTATATTGAACCATCCCTGCATCCCTGGGATGAAGCCTACTTGATCGTGGTGAATGATCCTTTTGATGTGTTCTTGGATTCGGTTGGCAAGAATTTTATTGAGTATTTTTGCATCGATATTCATAAGAGAGATTGGCCTGAGATTCTCTTTCTTTGTCGGATCTTTGTGTGATTTTGGTATTAGTGTAATTGTGGCTTCATAGAACGAGTTGGGTAGTGTTCCTTCTGTTTCTATTTTGTGGAATAGTTTGAAGAGTATTGGAGTTAGGTCTTCTTTGAAGGTCTGATAGAATTCTGCACTAAAACCATCTGGACCTGTGCTCTTTTTGGTTGGAAGATTTCCAATGACAACTTCTATTTCTTCATGAGTTATAGGACGGTTTAGATGGTCTATTTGATCCTGATTTAATTTTGGTATTTGGTATCTGTCAAGGAAATTGTCCATTTCCTTGAGATTTTCTAGTTGTGTTGAATACAGGTTTTTGTAGTAGGATCTGATGATTTTTTGAATTTCCTCAGTTTCTGTTGTTATCTCTCCCTTTTTCCTTTCTGATTTTATTAATTTGGATACTATCTCTGTGCCCTCTGGTTAGTCTGGCTAAGGGCTTATCTATCTTGTTGATTTTCTCAAAGAACCAACTCCTTGTTTTGTTGATTCTTTGCATGGTTTTATTTGTTTCTACTTGATTGATTTCAGCCCTGAGTTTGATGATTTCCTGCCTTCTACTCCTCTTGGGTGTATTTGCTTCTTTTTGTTCCAGGGCTTTCAGGTGTGCCATTAAGCTGTTAGTGTATGCTGAATCCCGTTTCTCTTTTGGCGGCACTCAGGGCTATGAATTTTCCTCTTAGCACTGCTTTCATTGTGTCCCATAAATTAGGGTATGTTGTGCCTTCATTTTCATTAACTTTCAAAAAGTCTTTGATTTCTTTCTTTATTTCCACCTTGACCAATAAACCAAGTGAAATCCTCTCTATAAAACCACATCACTAGATCTGATCATGCAGAAATCAGTAGTTCAGGAATGGAAGACAGATATAGGAACTAGATCATGCATTATGAGTCAATGATAAATCTTAAAGGAAACATGAACAAGAGTTGGGTAGCTCTGAGACACTGTGAAAGCCCTTAGCCTTCAGATTACAGGCATAGGAAAAGGAGAAAACCATAGCAAAGGCATAGAGAATATCTTCAAGGAAATTTCTCAAACCTAGAGATTGAGATATTCATTCAAGTACAAGAAAACTACAGAACTCCACATATAAAGAACATGAAATAAAACCCATGATATTATATTTTAGTTAAAGTATTAAAAACAAAAAATAAAGAGAGGGTATTGAAAACTTTGAGTAAACAAAGTGAAGTCACTTAAAAAGGTAGACCCAGCAGAACAATACCTGATTTCTTGATAGAAACTTGTAAAGTGAGGTCTTAGAAAGATGTATTCCACATTCCGCAAGATAGCAATAGCCCTAGTTCTGAGATACATGTTTTCCATGTTATACTCATGGAAATGATCTGAGCTTAAATTTTGCATATTACATTATTTGGAATTTCATTTTCATATTTCACTAGCTTTGTGTCTTTATTTAAACTTCAAACTTGGGCTTCAGTTTCATTAGCTACATGGAAGGTAACTCACAGGAAATAAAATACAATAAATGTTCCTATATACTTTGAGTTTTTAATGCTACAGTTGTGGTTATATTGAGTGCATAGCAGATGTTACATAAATGTAATTTATTTTTCTTCTCCAGCCACATGACATAATGAATCATTGCAAAAGTGACAATTGCTAAATGAGAAAGGATTGTTTAAACAAAATACTTACAAAAAGTCAAAAAGTACTACTAATGCTTGACATTTATTAAGCACACATAACTTCTTGTTTTAAAGTATATCTAAATCTATACATTATTATTCCCACTCCATACAATAAGAATATAAGTCACAGGAGTAAGAGGAATAACACAAGTTAAGAATACTTGTGACTTCTGTAGAGGATCTCAGTTGAATTCCCATTGCCAACATGGCAGCTCACAATCATCTCAAAATCCAGTTCTAGAGTATGGAGTGCCTCCTTCTGACATCTGAGAACACCAGGAACATATGTGATAGGCATACATGCAATCTAAAACACAATTTAAAAAGAACTAAAATACAAAGGGGTTTAAGAAACTTCCCAATATCATGCAACAAGTTGCTGCTGGGCTCAAACAAGCTAATCCAGTTTTCCAGTCCTCCAATTAATTATATGTGAGTCAAAAACACCTGGCATAGCCAGCAGGCATTTTCTTTTGTAATGATTAAT
Organism: Tokudaia tokunoshimensis; assembly: GCA_036184795.1. Classification (NCBI taxonomy): domain Eukaryota; kingdom Metazoa; phylum Chordata; class Mammalia; order Rodentia; family Muridae; genus Tokudaia; species Tokudaia tokunoshimensis. Next base: position 24,151,646 of record BTHU01000008.1, read on the forward strand.
TGTTTCTTATTTAAGCTACAGGTTAGCTTTGTGGATTTTGTTTTGGCAAATGTAACTGAACATTGATATTTTTGGAGTGGCAATCTGGAGCACAAAACTCAGGTTCTGATAGAAAAGTGTCCTGTATAAAAGGAGGAAAAGAAAGGTTAGTATTTTGAATAGTCATGTTACCATGACTTCTTGAGAAAGGTATGAAAAAGAATATTGAAATCATGGGGTTCTTGGCTACTCCTGGAATCATCTCATTCAGACTCAGGATATATTTTCTTCTATGATTTTACACTAATCAGAACTGTAACAGAGTCTGTCCCATCTCAGACTCCCCAGACACCCCACAACCCACCAATAGATAACTTTCCCATCCTGTTTTTACAGCAGTGGTCCAATTCCTTTTAAGTACCGACAAATATGTTGCCAAGGAACACTTTTTCTATAGCCCCTGTATCACTCCATACACTCTCGCTGAACAAGTTATTTCTGTCCTCATGGACATGGTGCTGAATCTTGGAATTGTAAAATACGATGAGCCTGGCAGAAATTGTTGTTAAATGGTGGTAACCTATCTGAACATTTGAGGGATAGCATAGGAACCTGTAATTACATGATTCAAGATGAAGGCTCATGAAATACAGCATACAAAGAGCAGAGAGGTTTTCAGAAAAAAATTAAGTGTAACTCGTTAAGACTAAACTGAAAGTGAATCTGTACAGTGGTGGTAACACTATGCCTGTTGAAACAATGTTGATGATTTTTTGAAGAGTGGCTTAGTTAAAAAGGAGAAGTGTTCAAATGTCCTTTCTTTGTACCTGGATCCTGAACGACAGTTTCATGGTGTGCTCCTGCACACATTAGCAGCCAGGAAACTATCTGCATGCTGTCAGATGACAGGACAGATAGGAACATTTACTTGACAACCAAATGCATTAAGGCAGGCTGCCCACTCTCAGTGCTCAGGAAGGCAGTGGATTCTGTTGCTTCACGCATTATTTCTCAACCACAACTGCACATTAGCATCTTCTAGAGAGCCTCTAAAATACCCCTCCAATCCTCTTACACACTCCAGACTACAGAAAAACTGGGAGGTAGAATGACGACTTATGAGGCTTACTATGCAAACCAAAATCTAGTTAAATTTGGAAGCTACTGTATCTAATGCTGTCTTACTAATGTGGCTAATTCTCACTGGACCAGGAGAGCAAAGTGGAACTTCAAGAGTATTCTCTTCTGGAACACTCTTAGACCTTGGCAAATGCAACAGATATGCACACAAGAGGCACACAATAGAAATGCACACAAGATGAAAGGTGTGAACACACAGACCCAAAGCTCCACTTGACTGTATTCCTGCCCACATTCAGTATTACCAGTCTAAATGGCAATGCTGATATGAACCTCCTCTTTTTGTCAAGAATGCCCCATTTACAGATATGGTAACACTAAGGCTGTCCAGAGTACAAGCCTTTTCTAAAATGAGCAAAGAGAGAAACAACATCATAGAGCAAATCCAGAATATGTAAAAATTGTAACTAAGTAGGAAGAAAAATAATTCAATTTTAAATATTTAAATATCCAAAAAAGGATAAACAATTGACTATTAAACACATAAAGAACTGTTCGGCATAATTTTCCAAGAAAAAATGCAAATTAAAACCACACAAACGGAAATAACAATAATATTTTTCAAAAGGACAATGAAAGTATTGTTGAGAATATGGAGAACTGGAATGTTTGTACAATGCTTATGAGAATGTAATTATCTCCACCCTTTTAAATGAAGTACAAATACAAAATAAAGTTTAGCAGTTGAAGATTTATGAAGAAGTGAACAGAGTCCAATGAGAGGAAACATATGTGAGTTAGTTCTCTTATTTGTTACAAGAAAATGCCAATAAATAATGCATTTCTAATGTTAACAAATGAATACTCTGAGGTTTGGTAAAATTATTTTAGTGTATAACCTATATGCATATATGTCACAGGATTCTGTAAACCTAACCTACTTCCCCTAGATGGTGAAGATATGGACCCTAAATGAAAACTTATTACTGCTGTTTCACTGAACCAGTATAATATCCATGTTATTGAGATGGGTTGAGTTTGAGAACACAGTACTACCACCTTCCTAAGCTTTATAATTCCCAGTACCCTTCTAAATACTTATCCTCAGACCCAAAGGTAAATGTAAATGTAGCTTTAAAGCTAACAAAAGAAGCATTGGTAGCCATATATATATATATATATATATATATATATATATATATATATATATCTTAGAGAAAACTGAATGTGGGGACCCAGCCCTAACTACTTACACATCTAGAGCCCAATTCCTACACCCAAGTCTCATGAAACATCTTGTAAGAGAAGGTGGAAAAATTCTGAGAGCCAGAGAAATAGAATTTCTGCTGTGAAATAGTGTCTCCTATATGTGATAGGAAAGCTTCATCCAGGAAATCTCAACCACATAGTTGCATAGACAAGACCTAAAAGTGACAACACCAACTGACATTCCAGCATGCATTGAGAATTTGACCCCTAGAAGATGAACTACAAGCTTAATGGCTAAAGAGAGAGGGAGAATTAATCTTCTCCAGGGACAAATTCTTGATAGGCAGGCCAATCCCAAGAGGTCAGCCCTAAACACTAAATTTCGGCAGGGTGTGTTTATAAACTTATACACACACATATAGGTTGTGTAAGAATTATAGTTAAAGAATATGAAACTGTAGATATGAGGAGGAGGAAAGACACAGGAGGAACTATTTGGAGGCAAGAGAAGGTAGAGGAGAATGATGTAAATACAGTATTCATATATGAAATTATCAATCAATCAATAAATAAATCTCATGTATCTTATAAGTTACAAAAGAAAAAGAACCAAGTAAAAACCTTAAAACAGAACTAAATAATGTAAAAATAACATAAAAACTTGTGACAACATTGTAAACAATACTGAGTCAGACACAAAGGTAAGACTCAGGAAGTATATAAAGAGAACAAGATATGGAGTATTTAATAATAACATAAATGATTGAATAGCCTTCATTTTGAGAGAAAGAGACCCTTCTCTTGGTTGTGGTGGCACATATCAATAGGACAATTTAAAGAAGCCATGGCAGGAGGATACCATAAATGAGATCCTCATTAAACAACAACATAAAATATATTCACTGTCAGTGACTGGGAGTAAGAAATTATGTTCAAGGAATATTAATAGGCCTGGAAAGATGGTTACTTTGTAAACTATTTTCCACACAAATGTGAGAACCTTGGTCCAGAACCCTAGAAATATCACAAAGCCAGAAACCATAGCACATGTCTAAAATCCCAGGACTCTTGTAAAGAGAGGGGAGGCAGCGGCATGAGAAAGCCTGGAAGTTAGTGGAAGAACTGTGGTGGTGTATGCAGACAAGAACAACAGGAGAGCCTCAATCAAGGTGGAAAGCAAGGACTAACAGCTGATACTCTCCTCTGACCTTCACGTGTGCACCCATACACACACACACACACACACACACACACACACACACACACACACACTTACATCATACACACTAAAAACAAAATAAAGAATAAAAATGAAAAAAGGAGAGGCATCCATGTCAGATACAGACATTTATCTGCCACTCATTTACTCAGAGAAATCTGACTTTGTGAGGCATAAGAAAACACTCAGCCTCCTTCATATGCAAACCATATGAGCGAATGCTTTCCACTAGAATGTGAACAGAAGCCATCTGACACAGGTTTCAGGAAAGCTGCTTTAGAAGGACCTGAGCATTCTTTCTTCTGTTGGTGGCTGAGATGAAAATATGATACAACCATATGGTGACTTTATGAATCAGAATGATTCTCCTAGGATACTATATTGAGAAGATGGAAGGAGCCTGGACCACCGATAACACTGTAGACCAGCTTTACCCCTCCCCCACCCCGACCTGCTGCACCATGGCTCTATGGTGGGTGTGGCAGTAGAGGGAGGAAAGTGACCTGCTTATGCCACTAATTCCCAGTCCTCTGCTGTTTTCAGCCAAAAGAATTGCTTTAGTACTATCAGATGATAACATAAAAATGTCAGACTCAAGGCTAAATCAACACATTAACTAGACAGAGAATAGCTTGTAAATTGAGATGATTCCACATAAATATGTGTACCTGTGATGGTAATCCAAATTAAAAAGAGGAACATATGCAGGAAACGCAAGGATAGAAGTAATAATAGGGACAGACCTCTTTTAGTCTTTGTACAAGGTGTTATATGCAGGAATGAAGAACAGGATATAGAATGGGAGCTTGGGGTGAATTGGGAAGAGTGGGGTGAGTATAATTGAAATACATTGTGTGTAGGAAATTCTTAAAGAACTGACACAAATACTATGTACTAGAAAAGAACACAAGGCAATGAATAGAATTCGTGAGCAGCATGCCTGGGGAAGCATTTCTGAGCTTATATATGTACACAGAATTTTTAATTGCATTTTAGATATAATTCTCAATGAGTTACCCTCCAGAATAAGTGATACAGAACATTTTAAATGTACTAAAGACATATGTCAGTAGTTAAGATTGCTTGCTGCTGTTTCAGAGAACCAGCACCCACATCAGGTAGCCTATAGCCACTTACAACTCCACCTCTATTGGAATTAGTATACGATTGTAGCCCTCTTAGGAACCTGCATAAAGAAATGTACAAAACACACACACACACGCACACACACACACACACACACACACACACACACAATGTAAATATGAAACAAGAAATAAAAATAGTAAATTTTAAATATTTCAAACATTTTGTCTTCAACTATAATTTAAATATGTCAAAATATAAAAATAAATTCAATGGACCAGAGCTCCAACTACTTGAAGGTACTCACAAGTAACTATTTTTAGTCTAAAAAGAAATCAAACATATTATATAAACTACAGGGAATGGCAGAAGTAAGGATATTATATATCAGGAGCTCTCGAAAACAGTTGGAAACATAGTAAGAGAAAAGTGCAGGGCCTTAAAGACTTCAACTAATCACAAACAAGAGAAAATAAGAAGACTCATGAGTCCCAGGTCCAAGGCTGTAAAGACAGTAGGCGTATGAGTACAGAAGAGGCAATGTGCTTGGGGAAAGCAACAGCAATAATTCTATCTCAAGAAAATACTTGGGAAAATAGTCATGTAAATGCTCAGAAATATTTGCCAGTGCTTGATTTCTGAAAAATATGAAACAATTTAAACTTCAGTTATTACAAAGATGATTGAATACATCAGAATACATCACTTAGTAATATAATGGCTAAACTAAAATGCCATCAAATTTTACATACAGACCTACACTTGTGGAAATTAAAAAGCAGAATGAAAATTGGATCACGTGGGATGATTTTATTTGAGCACTAAAGAACATATTATCAATTAATGAAACTTGTGCCTTGACATTTTCAGGTATTTCTTTCAAACAGACATGTTTTTTTTTTATAAACAGAAGAATGCATTTGAGAATGGTCTGTAATGTCAAGTTGGCACATAAGATGAAAAGGCTTTCTGTCATGTCTGATTATGTCCCAAAGACCTACATGATGGAACGAGGGACCTGACTCCTATAGATGGTCTCCAGCTTCCACAGACAGACAGACACACACACACACACACACACACACACACACACACACACGCAGACACATACACACACACACACATGCAGACACACACACACATGCAGACACACACCCAGATAGAGGCCCCCTGATGCTCACATACTAAAATGAATGTAATAAAAGCTGTAAAAAAAAAAGATCTACTGAACTGTATTTCCCCAATATTCTCCCTCAAGAACATTGTTCCATTTCTTCAGAGATTACAGCTCCTAATCACTGTAGCTGTGCACCCTCTCACACACACTTAGTATAAGCAATTACCATATGTATCATCTGTATCTCTTCTTTAGGATCTGAGGAATTATTCATTGCTTTCAAAGCAGTTTTCTCTCTAATGCTACTGAGCATAGGTTTTTATTTTATCCTCACTTAAAGCTCCCACAACTACATCAGAATAGTAGAAAGAAAGAATAAAAAAGGGTTAAGCAGTATGGAGAATTGATGACTGTTTATGATTTTATATCTGTATTTAAAAAGCTCTCATCTATCAAGATCTTTCTGCACATTTAATAAATGAGAAATATATACTCATGTCAAGGTAATAGTCTAGAAATTAAATGTAACATCTGTGTAGTATCCAGTTAGATGGTATCCCATCAGTTTCTCTCTCTCTCTCTCTCTCTCTCTCTCTCTCTCTCTCTCTCTCTCTCTCTCTCTCTCTCTCTCTCTCTCTTCTGCTCTAACTGAAACTCCAACAATCCACTTAGAATCACATTTAGAATACATGCAAAAGTGTTAACAGTAGTAATCCTCCCTACTTACATAATAGGTGCAGTGTTGGCTTCTTCAAGCTTAAATTGTCAGTTCTTTTTTCTTTTTTAGTATTATCTGTTAAAGTATCAATGTTTTATTACTTTCTTTATTTACATTTCAAATGTTATCCCCTTTCCTGGTTTCTCCTCTGAAAACCCCTATCCCATCCCCCCTCCTCCTACTCATCCCCCCCCCCAATTTCCTGACTTGCGTTCCCCTACTCTGGTAAATCGAGCCTTTACTGGACCAATGGCCTCTCCTCTCATTGATGTCTGAAAAGGCCATCCTCTGCTACATTTGTAGCTGGAGCCATGGTTCTCTCCACGTGTACTCTTTGGTTGGTGGTTTAGTCCCTGGGAGCTCGGCGGGCGGGGGGGGGGGGACTGGTTGATACATATTATTGTTCATCCTGCAGGGCTGCAAGCCTCTTCAGCTTCTTGGGTCCTTTTTCTAGCTGCTCCATTGGGGACCCTATGCTTATTCTATTTGTTCACTGTGAGCCATGGGTATTTTGATCCACTTTCCAATAAGAATCAAAGTATCCACACTTTGGTCTTCCTTCGGTCTTCCTTCTTAGTAAGGAAGAAGAGGTTGGACCACGCGAGTTGCTTTTGACAAAACTAAAGGTTGACTGATATCACAGGAGAAGCGTGAGACAAAGAGACCTGGACATTTGCTGAGGCAAAGGTAGGTGACAAAGTAAAAGGAGGTTTCTCTACAGCACCTCCTTTATACAGCTACCACCCTTTCATGTGCCTAAAAGCACACAATGTGAATGCATCTCTTATTATAAGACAATTTCTTAGCTTTTTATGAGAATTTAATATCACGAATCCCTAGTTAAGCCTTGGGAGAACTGGTGTGCTGCATTCTCAGGTACAGCTGAGAAGTCTATTCCCCCATAGGCATGAAGGCAAAATGAATTATCCAGCCCTGTGCAGGCAGAAAAAAGATAGGAGCTCTAGCTGTATGTGCAATTCCTGGCCTACACATTGTTCTTTTAGGTCCTGCTTTCTTTACAGGAAAAGACTCAATTCTGGAAATGTGATCTCAATTCACATTCAGGGGGGTCTTCAAATAAGGGTTTGACTATGATGTCCCATTGCTGAAAAAGAACAACAAAGCCTGGTGATCCAGGAACAAAGCATGAAAATAATCTTTCCAATCTCTGTCCCTTAGACATCTGGGGACCAAACCTGGGTTCTGTGAGATCAGGGCACACAAATGAAGTCAGATTTCCCATGAGTCTCAGAGTTCTAGAAGCAACCTTTAGGGCAGAAGATAGGACAGGACCAGATAATTAGGAGAGCAGCTCCTTGGGTAAAGACTGGAGGGCAGACATGCAGCAAACTCATAACAGGGCCAGGGATTAGAATAGTTGCCTACCTGGGACAGGGATCCTTCTCAGTATGTGCACACTAGAAGCATTCAAGGAACATCCAAAATGCAGTGATTACTTCCTCCCTGTCATGATTTCTGAAGAGCCATGAGTCATTCTGCATCCCTGTTTGTGTTGTTAGAAGTTAATAACTAATGAAATCCTAATGTTTTAGAATGGTTTGGTTTTCATTGTAGTTATTAGAGATGTTTCAAGGTTATTCTTAAGCAACACTAAACTTCTACACCTGCTCTCTGCAGGTGCAGCCATTCAAGGACTTCAATTTCTGTTTCACATGGTCTGGGTATGAGTCAAGTGCTGTGCTAGATTCAAGACCAGCAGTCAAAATAACAACTGAGGGCCCTGCCCTTACAGAGAGCAAGCATCTTAAAATATTATTTTGAGTATTATGATAGGCAAAGTAAAAGCTATCAAGGAGACACAGAGAAAACAGGCGTGGCAGAGGTTACACAAGTCCATCTTTATTTTGAGATGCTGGTCTAACTAACAATCATGAATTGCCCAAACCAGGAGCTTATCCTTAAAGCTATAGAGAACCATCCTTGGAGGAAACTAAGGGTTATAATAATTATGAGTTATGACAGTATAATAATCCTTACTTATACATTTGGAGGCATTCATCTTTCCTAGGAGTATGTGAAATGGAATGTTCTAGGCATCATAATAGAGAAAAGATAAAGACTTAAAGTGCTTACTAGCATGAGGATTTGAGTTTGATCTTAGGATCATGTTTTTTTTTAAAGGGGCTAGGTATGGTGACATGTTTGTAATCCTGGCACATGGAAGGTAGAAAGGTGGTTCACTGGGCTTATTGGCCACTAAGTCTCACCTACTTGATGAGTTCCAGCCTAATGAGAAGCCTTATCTTAAAAACCAAGGATGGTGACTGTGATATAGCACCTGAGGTTGTCTTCTGGTCACCACATCCAGTTACTCACACTTACACTTGTGCATGTTCTGGAAAAGTGACTATCTTCATCTACGTTCTGTTGCTAAATCTGAAAGTGGGTGATAATTTTTTAGTGAAATTTATTTTGACTCATGACTTTGGTAAATGAGAAGTTCAACACCAGATGACCACCTGTAATGAAGGCCTTGAGCTATTTAGGGTAAACTCATTTCTTGACTATGAGCTGTTGCAGTGATTTACCCAGGCCTGGGAGAGTGAAAACTTAATCCTGAAAGATGGCATTAATTCAATGATGTGGATAGAGTTCTTAGGACTCCAATACCTCCCAGTAGGCTCCACCTTCTGGTTTGCCGCCTGGGTACCAGCACACACATTCTGAGGGACATGTTCTAACCACAATATTCATCCCCTCACTCCCAGAATTTCATACTTATCACAAACAAAAGGCATTTACTCCAGCCCCATAGTCTCAAAAGTCTTACCTTGTTCTAGAATTTCAAAGGCCAACTGTAAGCCTGTGAAATTCAGACAAGTATTCTAAAGTTCAAAAATGAGACAGACACATGACAGATTTCCACATTATAAAAGAGAGATGTTGGCTACTCTTTCAGTTTGAGATTTCCGGCTGGTACCTGCCACTTTCTTAGACTGGTGCTTTTCATGGAAGGTTATGATGGTTTGTGGATTCGAAAAATATCCCATGACTCCATGAGATGTTGCCCATAAGGACTCAGAACATGTTCTATATACTTCCCTAAAATACTTCAGTGTAAAAACCATTCAAAAATGCAGCCTGATATTTTCATGTTATGAAATTTTCAATCCACATATCAAGCCACCTCCACCCCAAAAATAGTGGTTTTATTTTCTCACACTTCATCCATTTTTCTCAGCAGCAATTCACAGATATTTTACCTCTTTTGTTAGATATGCCCAAGGATTTTGCATTCCAAATTTAGACACATCTTATGAATTCAAAAATGAAATTCTTTCACAAATATTTTCCCCCAAGTCCTCCCAATTATTTTTTACTCTCCCACTGAGACCCATTATCCAGACACTCTCAAAATTTTCTACTAAGAGGATTCCTTAATCATTTCCTTCTCCCATTCTTCTCATAACTGTTTGTATCTTCTGAGAGTTTTTACCTGCCTTTTAGCTCATTATTGTTTCTCCCTATTCACAATGTTTTAGTTCTTTTCTCCAAACTACTTTTTTTTCTCTTTTATTGGTTATTTTATTTATTTACACTCCAAATGCCACCCCCTTTTCTGGTTTCCCCTCCACAAACTCCCTATCCCATCCCCTTCCCCCTGCTTCTATGAAGGTGCTCCCCCACCCACTCACCCACTCCTACCTCACCTCCCTAGCATTCCCTGGTTGATATCGTTGTTCTTCCTATGGAGTTTCAAACCCCTTTAGTTCCTTCAGTCCTTCTCCTAACTCCTCCATTAGGGTCCCTGTGCTCAATCCAGTGGTTGACTTTGAGCATCCACATCTGTATTGGTCATGTTCTGGCAGAGCCTCTCAGGAGACAACTACACTAGGCTCTTGTCAGCAAGCACTTCTTGGCATCAGCAATAGTATCTGGGTTTGGTGTCTGTATATGGGATGGATCCCCAGGTGGGGCAGTCTCTGGGTGGCTTTTCCTCCACTTTTTGTCCCATGCTCCTTCTTTTAGACAAGAGAAATTCTGGATTAATATTTTTGAGATGGGTGGGTGGTCCCATCCCTCAAACGGGGGCCATACCTAACCTCTGAATATTGTCTCTGCAGGTTATCTCTTCCCTTCATTTGGTATTTCTGCTAATGTCATCCTTGTTGGGGAGCCTTGTCATTCCAGGGGAGCCTCTTGCTTTCCTGGCATCTGGGATTTTCTAGTGGCTACCCCCAGTTCCCCATTCTCTACTGCTACACAACTCCATTCAATTTTCTGACCCTCTGTATATCATCTCCATCTCCTCCCATACCCGATCCTCCTATTTCCCTCCTGTTCCTATCTCCCTCCCAGGTCCCTTCTTCCCTCTACCTCCCCTGATTATTTTGTTCCCTCTTCTAAGTAGAATTGAAGCATCCATACTTTGGTCTTTCTTCTTCTTGAGCTTCATATGATGAAACTACTCATTTTTATAAGTAAACTTAGTATCTCCAGTATGTCTAATTACACTTCTGCCTCCAGTTTTCTTCTTATTCAAAAGCTTCTTCTCTCAGACATGTGCATTGTAGAACAGTGAGGAGGGCAGATGTTTGGCTGGTCCTGGTGCTATCTGGTATCTGGAACATGTATACTCTCTTGAGTATGGGTGCCCCTGAAGCTTGTTTCATCTTTTTTTGCTCTGAGGCCTTACTTTTCTGTAGCCATGCAGTAAGTTTGAGAATTGACCCCTCTCAGATTAGCCTATAGTCTCTGCTCTGCCTCACCATGTGGCCTGCAGCACTGTGTAAGTAAAAAAAATACAGGTTACTACACAGAAGTCACCTGTGAGCTACTTCCTGGACAAAAGGCCCAGAGGCACTCACAGATAGGTCCCATGGGAGGTCGAAATGGTGGAGGCTGCTCTGATGAGTACCATCATCACCCAAGCCTAAGAGAACTCAGCCCTTTTGCATAAGAGCTTTGTATACCAAGCCTAAAGAAAAATATGTTTCCATTGCTTTTTTTTCTTTGAAGAAAAACCATATTGCTTCACACAGCCTAGGATCTAGATTAAAGGATAAGTGTATCAAATCCACAGAAACAATGAACTTCATGGTTTTACTGCTCAAACCGTGAGATGGATGTCTTTGAAGTCCAGCTTCCTTATAACTCTTTTTAACCAATGACACAATTAATTTCTTCTTTAGCTACAGGAAACAGTGTTATCTACACCAATATTAATTTTCCATGTGAGCTTATAGCATGACCATCAAGGCAGAATCCTAAGTTCAGAATCAAAATGTCCCAGGATCTATGTGAACTGGAAAAAGCTACTAAAATTCTCCCAATGTCAGTTTTCTTGCATGCACATGGGGGTGGGTGCACAGGGCAGGGGGAATCCCCTTCTCATTGCCTATCCTGAGTGAATCCAGAGTGAATTACCTTCTTACTTTGATATCCACATCTGTGAAAAAAAGCTGATAGTAACAATGGCCACTGTAGCTCTTCCACAAACCTGCATTCCCAAACACAGCCAGACCGGCTTATTCTAGCCAAACCAGAGAGAAGGCAGAGTAAGAAAACACCTCATATCTTAACGGGAACAGGTAGGCAGCATGACTTGGATGCCAGCATGACACGGATACCCATGAACCAACGGGATGAGGAAAAGCTAATAGGGTGTGTGTGACTTGTATGGTACTCCTTAAAACCACTACACACATCGCATCACATCAGACTCTCCCATTTCTGAGTTGACTTTAAAAGAGTAGCTGCCTGAGTTCTGTGGCCAGGAGAATTCTTTCAGTGGCATGAGGGAACCTAGAAGTGGAGCTTCAGGTGAGACCCTGACAGCAACCAGACTTCTTGATTTCAGACAAATACAGATGAGTAAGAAGAAATGCTAGAACTTAGCTTTGCCTATTGGGTCCATCAATCACCACTGTACACTCAGGCCTGGCTCAGGTTATTGTCCTGCTGTCTTGTCATCTTAAGCTCATCCACCTGGGTAACATAGTAAATATGAATATAGTATGAACAGGGTTGAATCAGAAAACTTTCTCTACATATTTTCTGCTCATTGTCCTGTCCACTGCCTGTCCTGGGTAGCCATTCCCTGCTCTGACATCTACCTACATCAATGTCACATTCATCCTCAGACTCCCTAAGGATTCCCCCACAGTGTTTGGTTCATAAGCTTAGCTAAGGTATAAGTGTGAATCCCAACTCACTTTCACAGGTGGAATATTCTCATGCAAGTATTATCTCAATCAGGAGAGAGGATACTGCAAGCAACCAAAACAAGTCATTTTCATTAGGCATGCTTTTGACTGTGTGAATGTACTACACTTTATTTTGCACTTTACTGTTCTTGAATCATCACACACTTTCTAGTTATGAGAAATGGCAGACCGGCTGGAATCTTTATATTCCTTTGGTGACATATGTGCTCATTTGTGCTAGGCATCTTCCTAGCATGGAAACTGCTGGGTCATAGAGATTACATATGTTCAACTTTAGATAATGCTGCCAAGCTGTTTTCCAAAGTGTTCACACCAATTGATATCCCTTGTAGAATGTGATAGTTTTTTAATGAACATGGATTCATTGTTCAGGGTAATGAGTTTCATCATGACAGGTTAATACATTCATATAACATACTTTGATCACATCATCCCAATAATGCTTTCCTGTTCCTCTGTCTGTGTTTCCCTTCCACAGCCCCCAAAGCCCTCTTCTACTTTCATGTGTATCCCACACCTAAATTCTACATGAGAGAAGCAACTTGTCTGGGTTATCTCACTGATCTTGAGGCTTTCCAGTTCTACCCAGTGTGTGTGTGTGTGTGTGTGTGTGTGTGTGTGTGTGTGTGTATACATGACACTTTTTTATTTTCCTTTGTAATTGAATTAAGGATCATTTTTGTGAATGTGGCTTACTTTAACCATCCAGCTGGCAATGAGCATTTAGACCAATTTTGCAACTTGATTATGGTAAATATTGCAGTGATAAACATGTATGTGCAGTCATTTCTATACTTCACTAATAATGGATCTTGGGAGGAATTCAGATGAGGATCTAAAAGCAAAAGGTTTTAATCAACATTCTCCAAAGAAGCAGAAGCAATAGGCTCAAGACCCATGTTGGAAATCGAACTGGCTTGGGAATATAGTCCAATTCAGTTGCAAAAGATAGACAAGGCCAACATCCCATCTCCACAAAGGTGAGAGTTCTCTCTTTCACAGGAGAATCGGCCCTTGTGATATTCAGTCCTTCAAGTGAGGGAATGAGGACTATCAAAGGAAGGCGCCTGTTTTACTCTATCCCCAATTCAAATGTTAATCACATCCTTAAGTACTCTTACACACATACCCAGAATAATTTCTGACAAACTCTCTAAGTACCCAATGACCCAGGGAAACTAACAAAGTCAATAGTTATTCCATGTTATCATCTTGCTTGAAACCATTCCTTTTAATTGCTGGATAGTGTTTACTGTGTTTGTGTGCATATAGCTATACTTTACAAAAGTGAAACAAATGAATGAATCTTTTTGTAATATTGTACATGTGAATTGAAACTACAATGTCAATCATTCTCATTGCTATATAGTAGTTCATTGAATGACTACATAGAAATGCATTCACTGAGCTGAAAGCCCTGTGGGGAGTTTCTACTTTTAAATGTTGCTTTGTTTCTGTGAATGTTTAGGGCACTACCTGTATGGTTCTTAAAAGTGTTACAAAGGGTTCTTTGTAAACAACTCTTTGGCCATGTATACAAGTGTTTTTCTTGGGAAGTCAAAGGTCAAGTAATAGCCTAATCTATCCAGATATGCAGAAAAGGCCCGCACCATCCACCCTCTCTTCATGACAACTGTCTTTTTCTCTCCTACGAGTCCCATTTTCTCGAAACCTAACCAGTTTCTTCCCTCTCACGACATTTCTCATTAATTAATTTATTATTATTATTGTTGTTGTTATTATTATTATTTTATTTACATCCCAAATGCTGCTCACCCTCCTGGTCCCCCCTCCCAGAGTTCCTTCCTCATACCCTCTCACTCTTTGCCTCTGAGAGGGTGCTCCCATAGCACCCCCTTCTTGAAGTATCAAGTCTCTGCAGAATTAGGTGCATCCTCTCCCACTGAGGCTAGACAAGGCAGTCCTCTGCTACATATGTGTGTGCCACAGGCCCTGGACCAGCCCATGTATGCTCTTTTGCTGGTGGTTCAGTCACTGGGAGTTCCCAGGGGTCCAGGTTAGTCGACACTATTGGTCTTCCTGTTGGGATTGCCATTCCCTTTGGTTCCTTCAATCCTTCCCCCAACTCTCTCACAGGGGTCCCCAATCTCAGTGCAATGCTTGGTCGTGAGTATTTGCATCTGTCTCAGTCAGTTGCTAGTAGAACCTCTCAGAGGACAGCCATGCTAGGCTCCTTTCTGCAAGCACAACATACCATCAGTGATAGTATCCAGGTTTGATGCCTGACCATGAGATAGATCCCGAGTTAGACTGGTCACTGGTTGACCTGTGTTCCATTTTTGTCCCTGCATTTCTTTTAGACAGGAACAATTTTGGGTTGAAAATTTTGAAGGTGGTTTGTTTTGTATCCCCATCCCTCCAAGGGGGACCCTGTCTAACTACTGGTGGTAGCCTTTTTGGGTTCCATATCAAGACTGTTGGGCATTTTGGGTAAGATCACCCACACTGAACCCTAGGAACCTCCTATACCCTAGGTCTCTGGGACTTTCTAGATGTTCCCCTACCCTCCCATCCCTAGCAGCTGCATATATCAATTCACTCATGAATTTTTTTAAAAAATGAAATACTTTTAAGACCATCTACATAATTAGTTGAACATGGAGAAGTCAGGCTGGTGCCTACTTAGAGATTCATGAGGATGAATACTGTTCAGAGTATTGGCGAATTCTCTGCATGCTACCAGAGGACAAAGTAAACACCATTCCACCTACAAAATTTTCCATCTACAACTGTGACCTGCCCGCAAGATACATTGGTACAGTTGTGCCACAAAAGTTGTTGTGAGAGTAACCTGTCAGTGCCTGATTAGATTTAAAGCTCACTCTATAGATGTGGCCCATCCCAGACACTGCCTGGGTGGCCAAGGACCTGAGACTAGATAGGCTATGGACTTAGGGGGCAAACAAATACTACTGCTCTGCTCAAAGAACCTAGTGGCAGAATGATTGCTAATGACATTCTGCTATACCCTTAGATGGCATTTCTCAGTCATCATCAGAGAAACTGCCTTCTGCAGTAAATGGAAACAAACCAGAGGCCCACAGCTGGGAAATGTGCAGAGAGTGAGACACTTTGGAACACACAGACCTAAATGGGATGTCTCCATCACATCCCTTCTCTCAGAGCTTAGGGAAGACTCCGGAGAATGTAAGAGACAGTAGGAATGGAGGACATCAAGAACAGTGGTCTTCTGTATACAACAGGACTGTTGCACATATGAACTCATAGAGAGTGGCAGCATGCATAGGATCTACAGAGGTCTCAGCTAGATGGGGTCCCAGTGCTGATAGAGAAAGTTGACACAAGCCTTCATCTTGAATCTGGAAGCAATCTCCAATGGACAATGGCTCGTATAGGAAAATTAATTTTCTCTAAAGAATCTCACACTAGGTATACAAACTACTCTTGTGGGTAGGACCCCATGCCCATCAGTAGATGCCTCACACTACATGAACTCAGTGGTATTTGGGGAGAATTTTTAAGATTCATACTTCATAATTTTTTGTCTGTGCATTAACCTTAAATGTCTTTTGTTTATATGTTATGGTTTCTAGTTTATATTTTCATGAGATTTCTATATGTCCAAATATGTATGTCTTTATGTCTGTATACCTTTCTTTTGCTTTTTCTTTGGCTCTTTTTTCTCCTTGTTTGTTTGTTTGTTTGTTTGTTTGTTTGTTTTGTCCCATTCTAGTTTGTTTCTTGTCATTTTTCCTCAGATGCCTGTTTTCTAACGAGAGAGAGAGAGAGAGAGAGAGAGAGAGAGAGAGAGAGAATAAAATGTGTGCGGATTTGTGAATGAGGAGATAAGGAGAATCTGGGAAGAGCTGGAGGAGGGGAAACCATGATCAAAATACAATAGTATAGAAAAAAATCTATTTTCAATAAAAAAGAAATACTGCCGAAGAGTAAAATTCTTATAGAAAAATGCATGGTTCAAATGTGCAGCATAATGGACAGCCCCAAAGTTAACACATTTAAAATAACCCAATATAAAAGGGGCCATCACCTAAGTATGATTCCAACTTCATGACATTCTGCTCTCTGAAGTTACCATGCCAACTAAGTTGCATCAGAATGAAAACATACACCCATTTTTTTTTTAATTTCCCTGTAATCTTGTTAACATTTCGGGGTTGTCATCTCCTGCCTGTGCTCGTAGATTTAAGTTCTGCTAAAGTGTTTTGCTTTCTTAATATGGTTGAGTATCTTCCCATGTTTGTTTGCCAGAAGAACCTTGAGCAGAGGAAAATGCTCTCTTTGTCTTTGAGTCTTTGTTTAATTTTGACCCTTTCTCTAGGAATTCATACTTTCTCAGCTCTGTCATGTCAAAGTCCTTCACTGGCGGACTTAATGTCTTCCCATGGCCAGTTGACTGACTACTTCGTGCTGCTGGATAAGTCACACTAAGACTTCCCCAGGATACTCCCCAAGTCATGTTCTTTCATGATAGAAAACCCATAACAATTTCCAGGGACAGTAAGCAAAGACTGGCCTACATGGATCACAGATTGGCCATGGCTGCGACTGTAAAGAATCAGGCTTGTGGCTTAGGTTATTTCAACCTCAGGTCCTAGAGAGTATTTAAGACTGAATGCACATCAGTCTATTCTACAGTAAATTGTGGGCATTCTGGGAATTAGTGGAGGTGAACACACTGGGGGAGATGAGTTCTCATAGGAAACCTCTAGTCATATTATGAGACAAACACAGACCCCTGCTTCCAAGTGAGTCCTCAGGGGAAGCATGGGTACTATTTGCTTACATTTAGTAAACCAAAGTGTTACATTGCTAGCTGAATGACTGGATGAGAATTCTATGTCAGAAAGCGATACCAGCTGAAACAAATTCATACCTCTGACTGATTTCAGAAGCACAAACATGACCTGAATTAATGGACCAGCTAAATATCCCAATTGCTACTTAGTGGGAACTGGAGCAGAAATAAAGGTCTATCACACAAGTTAGGAAAGCACACTGGACAGGAGAGTTCATCCAGGAAACGTGTGCACAGTCCTGGGCTTGTCCCCTTAGGATGAGGCCACAGTGGGCAGGTCTGTGGGATGGTGAGGTTTGGGCTGGCTGCAGGATCATAACTACAGAGGAGAGAGCAGCACGTGGATCTTCCTTGTTGTCAGGCAGAGCTCTTCAATGAGGTGGGCTCAGGGAGGGCTCTGTGCCTCCGTTCTGGTGAGCAATAGCCAGAAGCCTTGAGAGGCAGAAGAGGCTCTGTGCAATCGATCAGCTGCTGCTGCCCAGGCTAACTGAACTCTCTCACCCGGCTGCAGGTGCTGAGACAGTGAGACCTGACCCTGCCTGAGCCATGCCAGCCGACCTCACAGAGGGCAGCTTTCATGCCAACCAGACGGTGCCGATGCTAGATTCTTCCCCAGTAGCTTGCACTGAAATCGTGACTTTCACTGAGGCACTGGTGACTGAGGAGTGGGGCTCCTTCTACTCCTCCTTTAAGGTAAGTGCCCTGGCTTTAAAGGCTGAAACAGGTGGGACTGGAGAGAGCCGTGAGTCTTAGCTGCTGCTAGGGATGGTTTTCATTTTATTTCCTTTTCCTCCCTTTTTTTTCTTTTCTTTCCCCTTCCTTCCTTCCTTCCTTCCTTCCTTTCCTTTGCTTCTTTTCCTTTTTAACTAAGGAGAGGGAGAATCCCCCAACCTGATAAGTTTAAATAATCAGACTAAATAGTTTTCAAAGCTCGGTACTGTGGTTTCTTAAGAATGCAGATGTGAGATGTTTTTGCTGTTTCTGTGTAAACTTGCAACTTGTCAGTAACACTTACCAGTGCGATATTTCACTCTCCGTTCCACTGGCAGAGAGCACTGCTGTTAACCCTAGAGTAGTGTGTGAAGAGTCTGTTTCTAGCAAAAACAGCAAGTTTTCCAACAGACATTTTTCCTCAATGCACGATCATTGAACTGTTGTGGTTTTTTTTTTGTTTCGTTTGGTTTTTGTTTTTGAAACATCAGAGGATTGGAAAGCCACATCCCTGGTGCTGACACCAAGAGTGAGTGGAAGGCAGGGAGGACTCTTCTGTCTTTCCTGTGCCTTCTCAACGAAAATTAGTCAGAAATACATTCTTCGTCAAGTTGTTGGTGGTAGTGTTTGCCCAGGTTGCTGCCTAGAATATATAAAATGAATCTGAATTTGGTGAGTTTCATCTCCGCAATATCAAAGGGCCATAACTCTTTCGTTATTATTGTTCCATGTTTTCTAGAAAGTTCTAGTGGACAATAACAAATCAGGTGTCTAGAAAATATGAGCTTTTTGCCTCATATGTGAAAACGCTGGATAGTGGGGGCCGTTTTACACCCGGCCTACCTAATATGCCTCGTGTAAGTCATCCTCCTAAGTCACAGTCTTCAGCCTGTCCTTCATGTCCAAAGGAGAATTCTTCCATATAAACCCTAGTCACTGCTGGTTTTTGCTGCTATTGTTGATAATTTTCTGTTCTCAAAATTATTTGGCTTTATAGTTAAACTTATGATTGCCATGATATCCACCCTCTACTCTCTGGCTTGATCCCTGCTCCCAACTCTTAGAATGGAACTTTCAGTTTGGAGCTTTCCAGGGAGTCAGAATGCTTTACTTCTGACTTCAGGGGACCCAGTCTTTTAGACTCACCTAACGTACACACACCCATGCAAACACACACACACACACACACACACACACACACTTGCTCAGCGTACCTCTTCATTACCACTGACTAGTGTTTGAACACTGCCTTTTCTGAAACCAGCCCGTGCTCCAGGGTGGCTCTCAGCAGGCTTCCTGTGCCCAGGAACTTGGGCTCTGCAGTGCCACTGCCAAGTTGTCTTTGATGTTTATGAAACGTGACAGCAAGCATACTGAAGAAACTGCACCTACCCTCCCCCTCAAGATGCAATAATCAAAATAAGCCTATGATTTCGAGACTCAGGCAATAAGCACTCTCTGTTGAAGGCTCATTTGCCATCTTAAATCTTAAATTCCACCTGAGAAAATGTTTTGAACACAAAAACAAATCCCTGCACCCTGGCTTTCCACTACTATTAGCACACTCTGTCCCAAAGATGTCATTGTCACTAGACACTGGATAATTGCACCCTCTGTTTCATTCCTGTAGTTGGGCTAGTGGCCAGTGTACAAAGAGAAGCAGAAAGGAATTATGCCCATTGAACATGGAGCAGTTCAGTGTTCTGCTTCATTTGTGAGAAATTAATTTACTAAATTTACTGACTAAAGCAGAAATTTTCAGGTACACAAAAATGAGGTGTGGGGAAGTCTTGGCAATCTAGCCTCGACCTTAGTAGAACTTTATTCTGTGGCTGCCTATGAGCACAAGCAGTAGTGTTACAGTGTTCATACAGAAACCTACCTGAGATTCAAACCATTCTCAGCTGTGCTTCCTTTTATGCCACATAATTCTAACATGAAGTGCCAAAAATGTGCCCTCTGTACTACTCCCTAAAGGTGTCCCTTTAATTCATATTGCCTCTGCAAAAAGCAGTGAAAGAAACATAAATTGAAGAAGAGTGAAAGAAAATAAATAAACCTTGATAGCCATCAACGTGGTGGAAATTCCAACAACAGCGGTTGCTGTTCAACTTAGTGCCAAGAGCCAAATTGTGTGACTCCAAGGGCAGCTCTTGTCAATTTCACACTCATAGCATAAGCATTTGGCTTCCATCTTCCTCTGGATTTATCTAAATTCTGCCTGTTCTTTAAGGTTCAGCAGGGGTTGTTTCCCCCAAGTACCTCTCACACACACCCTTGCACTCCTCGGGGTTCTTGGACTACATGTCTTCTTATTACTTCACTAAGCTGTCTCACACTCCTGCTGTAGCATTTGTCGGGTGGATGTGCTACAGACTCTGAGCTCCTTACATTGGTTTCACATGCTCTCTTGGTCCCAGCACTTTGCTAGAGACAACTGATAAACAGGTGGGGCATGAACAAAGTATAACATTCTTCTCCTGTCCTCAATTTTCATTGCAATGGGCAGCACAAGGTTGCCTTTCTCCTTAGAAGAAGGGAAGGAACCTGGTGAAAGACCATCTAGTCTGCCAGTTCATCCTCATCTTATGTGGTCTCTGCCAACTGAACTCACCAAAGGGAAAGAACATATTCACCCAATACCTACTCCATGTCAAAGCCAATGGGACTATAGTCAATCTTGGATTCCCATGACTGAAAGTCTGTCAATAATTGGTCTGCTTCAGTGTCAGGATAAATCCTGAAAGGTTCCACCCACCCAATCATAGACTTAGATTGTTTTAACCTTCTTAGGCCACATCTCTGAGACTGTTTTATCATTCTTATTCTTCTCTGACACAAAGCTATGTTGGCAGAAGACACAATATCCCTGTGTCTGGCTTTCTGGCTTTTTTTCCCTCAATTTTAGAACCATTTTTACCCCCCCCATTTTAACTTCAACTCTCACTGTCCCACCCTCCTGAATTCTCCTAAGCATATCAGACTCTCCCAATACTCAGAAGGACAGTCAGGTGTGAGCCTACCTGCCACTTACCTCCCCAATAGCCTCGTGTGTAGACATGCAGTTGTAGTCTGGGGCTTTTCAACCAAGGCTTTGGTGAGCTTCAGTCTTAGTGAGTTTCAGCTTGCAGTTCCTTCTCACATGCTACATCCACTTCACCTCCCGTGGTTGAGAAGCCATAGTGTTGAGAGAATATCTGAACTTTGAGAATCCACCAGTTTTCAAGAACCTTAATCATTAGAGCGTACATAGTTCTGTCCAAAAACAAGACAAAGGCAAAAGCCTTCACACAAAATCCTTTCATCTTCCAGGTGAGCTTGTTAGCATTGTTTCTGGAACTTAGTGAGTGATGAGACATCTAATTTAAAGAAAGTGGGAGGGAGATCTATCTGAATCATTAAATTAGCTAATTTATAAAATAGTGCAAATCAAACTCAGTGTTATTACTCATAGGTAAGGGGGGAGGGGAATGTGAACTAAGACTGTTAAACATTACCTAATCATGATCCTCCATCAAGCCTCCTTCAGTGCATACTTGGAAATGATATGCAATTAGTCTAACTATTGTTTGCATGTAAATGCTCACTCCCTTCATGCTGATGGGACAGACACAGCTCACTGTGTGTGCCCACCCTCTCTGCCCTGTTGTCCTGTTGGCAGATTTTTAAATATGACCCCCTCCCCATTCTAACAAAAGAAAACTGTAACAGAACCTGCCTCAATTATCTATGCAATGCAGTCAAAACTGCTTTTAAGCTTCTGTCATACTGCAAGCTCTGTTGAATCAGACAGCTCCTTTCTTAGACCCTATCTGCCTGACCTGGGCCAGCTTTTCCACCTCTGTAGCTCTCAGTTCAATACCTCCTGCTGACTTGTCTGCTCCTCTGAAAGCCCCACTTTACCTATTGTATTCCCTTTAAGCACTGGTGTCCTCATTGCCTGCCCTAAAGCCCATCATGTACATTTAAATTCTCTTCTAATTGGCTTTTCTCAGTATGTCCACTTGAGTTCTCTAGTCTTCCCTAGGGGAAGCTTTACTTATCACTACTCAGGCAAATGCTTATTAAGTTTCTGTCCCTTCCTAATTGCTTCATCTACAAAGACCTAATACACTAGTGGGCCAACCCTACATTCTGGGTGGACTCAGTCGTGAGTGAAAGCAGTCCAATGTCATTTCCTGTAAGACACAGGCATTGTTGATAAGAATGGCATACAATTTGACCAGTTATTTACTAGTACAGGAAGAGATTGCCTTCTGTTAAATTTTTATGCATCATTAATAAGTTGAATATCAAGAGGTATAATCTTGATTAATTCAGAATAAACTTAGTCATTGGAGAGATTTTCAGTCCAGTGAGGGTTTTCTCAGACCCTGGCTGTAGGAAACACTCTAACTTCATGGACAGCCTCCTCATACGTATTGAAAGCATGGCAGTGGTTGGGGCCTCATCCCACCAGGTTAGCATCAGGGCAAAGGGCAGTAACTGAAAGGAAGCATTCCATTGACCTTCCAGAACACTCAGCCTTTTCTGGACTACTGGTCTGGCTCTGACTCTGGAGAAGGGACTGTGTCTCTTTGTGACAGTTCCTCCAGGTTCCTGGTCCTTGAGTCTCTCCTTTTCTCCTTTTCTCTTTGCTAGCTAAATCTCCATAACCTTATAGAATATGGAAAATTGACATCTCTGTAGCCAGCTCTGGGTTACAGGAAATAGTGGTTCTGTCTCTGCTCCCTTTTCTCCCAACACATCCATGTTTTAATGTCATGTATATTGTCCATGTATATTGTCATGACATCTGGGGACTCCAGAACCTGGTTTCTCCTTTTATCATGTGAACTCCTCACATGTCAAGCACCTTCTCATCCAGTTTTCCCTCCAACAAGGAGAGGCAATGCAATTATTCTCGCCCCATGTTTCCTCATATCTCATACTACATACCATCCAACACCTCTGTCTCTTCAGCCTCCTAGCTGTGATGTGAAAATTACTTCTTGTGGTGTTCTTCCATATTTATGGCTGAGGCTCTCTGATCTAAATGATCAAAGATACATTGTGTGTGTGTGTGTGTGTGTGTGTGTGTGTGTGTGCGCGCGCAAACATAGAGCATTTAAACCTCTTTATTGAAAATTATTCTCTATTATTTTATTTAATTTTTTCTTATAATATATTTTGATAATGCTTTTTATCCCAATAACCATTCTAGACTCTCCCCACCCCCGTATACACCAAACTGCCCTGCCTGTTATCCTTCTTTTCTCCCTTCCCCCTCTCTTTCTCTCTCTCATATACAAAAGTGAAAATCAAAGTAAATAAACAAAAACAATAAAACAAAACAAAAATAACTAAGTAAAATGAAACAAAAGGCACTCCTTTAAAGAATTATGGAGTCAGTTCTGTTCTGGCTGACTACTCCTGGACCTGCCCTGATGTGTAGTTGATGTTTCAATTGCCTTGGTCAGTGTTCCATTGCTGTGAAGAGACACCATAATCATGGCAACTTTCATAAAAGTAAGAATTTAATTGGGCCTTTGTTACAGGTTCAGATGTTTAGTCCATTGTCATCATGTTTGGAAGCATAACAGGGAACATGGTGGCATATAGTCAGACAAGGCTGTAGAGAAGTAGCTGAAACTTATATATCCAGATCCACAGACAGCAGACAGACAGTGCAAATAACTTGGGCTTTTGAAACCCCAAAGCTCATCCCTGCTGGTCTGCATACCAGAGAGCAGCTGGCTGGGAATCCTTAGGCAGGCCAGCAGGAATGAAAGGTTTTGTGGGAATCGGGTGACCAAAGTGTTACAACTCTCCGAGGGGAAGTCAGAGCAAAGTGGGCTGCTGGGCCTCTTCTGTGGCTGACACTGCCCAGAGCTGGTGGCATGCAGTGAAACACACAGGTAGCTAGGAGCCAGAACCAGAGCCACCAAGCAGGCACCAAGCTTGTTGGGCAAGATTGAGGTCCAGAGATGAATGTTTTGGGAGAGAGAACTCTTTCCTGGAGTGTTACAGCTCAATAAGACAGACACCTCAGACAATCTTTGGTAAAATAACTCGTGCATGTTATTCCTTGTGGACCGGGACCTTGTAAACATTTTTGGGGTGGGGTGGAGTCTGAGAAGTTAGGTACCCTCTATTTGCATGGGGGTGGATGTCAGGTGTTGTCCCTACGTAACTGATTGCCATGATCCTTCTAGTGGGGTGTAGTGATCCTGCACTCCAGGAAATGGTTGAGAACAAATTTGAACTCCTGCTCTTCTCAATTTTGAGTATGATGGGGTTCTGAATTTTTGCTACAACCTTAATAGTTCTTCTGTCTGGTGGCATCATCCGCTGGCTGTCCCACACATCCCCAATAACACAATTCCTCCAAGAAAGCCACACCTCCCAATCTTTTCAAATAGGGCCACTCCCTGATGACCAAATATTAAAATCTATGAGCCTATGGGGGCCATTATCATTCAAACAACTACACCAGTGATGTTTCACTGATGTAAATAGATTTTCCCATTTTAGGTAGTATCAATTGCAAATAGCTTTCCAGTTAGGATGGGACTTTGAAGACACATTCTTTTGCAGTGGAAAAAAAAATCACTTCTCTTCAAGCTGTTCATAGTATTCCTCATGACATATTTAGATGCTCAGTACTGGGTTGTTTCTAATATATTCTGTATTGGTACAATCAAGGTTATATAACAAGGGAAAGGAACACATGGGCTGTATTCGGAAGAAGTACATCAATTGATGCTTCAAAGCATCATCCCATCATCCTGGAAATAATTTCCGGTTTATACAGTGGGTGGCAGTTTTCAAACTACAGGCTCAAATGAATGAGAAGGTCACATTGTTTTTCTTTAGTGAAATTTAGTTGTTCTCTGTGTTTCAATCATCTTAATGCAAGGAGAGGCAACTGACTCATCACCAGGTCCAGGAACATTCCCAAGTTTTCTCCTTCATTCAGATTCTAGAGCAAAGAATCTAAGAGCACAGGCTCTGTAGTTGAATTCTCAGATATTCAATTCATATGCTTTCAGTGGCTGTATACTGGTTTGTTTATCTCTCCTCCGGCCTTGGTTTTCCCATATGACTGAAGCTTTAGCTTCAGAGAAACTTAAGGGATAAAATGCTTGAAGTATTGAAGCATCAAGTGGCTTAAAACTATTTAATTTTAGCAACTATAAATTCAGAATATCATTCTTATTCTATTTCCTGATACTACCTACAGACCAATGAGGTGTCACTATTATCCATGTTGAAGAAGCTTGGAGACCCTGGGAACCTTGGAGAACACAGTGCTTGTCAGCAGTACGTCAAGTGTGTATCCAGAGATGATGGTCACTGGTGTGTGATAGCATACATCACTCTTTTTCTTTTTGTTTTAATTTTAATTAACTATCAAACTTTTGGAATAAGATATAGATATGTAGGAAAGATGCCATTTCTTACTGGTTCATTGTGTTATTAGCTTAACGGTCACTCCATTTAGGGTTCTTGGCTGAGATGAGAAGCTCTAGCTTGCTCAGAAAGTGCATGGGTCTCTACTGTAGAAAGAAATGAGATTTTTCTAGTCTACCATATAGCAAAATTATCTGAGGTCATAATAAAAGTATAAAGAATAATTCCAGTTCTTGTTTCCGCACTTAAGCAATACAGATGCCTAACTGAAACAGGATGTGTCTCTCAGTCTTCTTGGCATTTTACAGTGTGTAAAACGATGGCCTTTTACAGCATTCAAACCTTCTCTTGGCTCTTAGGGATGGTAAAATAGCATTCACTTTTTCTAACCAGATATGGAAACAAAGACTGAGAGAAATTGAAGGCAGAGGGACCTCCAAACAAATAAAATACCACAAAATCAAAAGGGAAATAGGATTCCCAGCTGATATAAGAGAAAGTACATGCTGCAGAAACAGGACATCAAGCCTAGAATCTCAGTTCTAGAATACACCTCAGGTTCTTTTCTTTCACATCACAGTGGCAAGCAAGTCAACCTGTAGCTACATTTTTACGTGGCTTCCAGGAAAGAGGGTTCTTATCGCCTGTTGGTTAAAGGCTGAAATGACTCAGGATTTCACAGTGATCCCAGAGGGTCTGGAATCCCTTCAAGATGAGAATGGGAAAATATTCTTCCTGCATACCTCCATGCAGGCTCCAAAGCTTTACTTACTCATGCAGAATATGACCCAGGTCTTCTTGGTCTTTCCCATCACCCCTGCCACACTCTGGGCTCCTCTTCTCATTTTTTTTTCACTGTATGTATTAGGTATCTCCCTTCACCTTTACCTTCTGATAGAAATCTGGGCTTCATTAACCCCTTGTTCTTCTGGGAAGAGTCACCCAGTGTCCACCAGCATCACTATTCTAGTGCTATGAAAGCACTCACTGCCTGTAAAACTTGAGGCTTTCTCTGGACTATACTCTGTGCAAGTACTAGAGATCCAAAGAGGAGTTATTAGTGCACTAAGAGGCAGAAAAACTAACGCAGAAACTCAGGAAATATTATTAAAAGTGATTCTCAGCTCCTTCCTAACACACATGAAAAGATAAAATATGCCTCATACTTATTCAACTTAATATAAACTTGAAATAAATATCATATTTAAAATTATGTCAAAGGGTTATATTGCAGAAGCCAATCTTACGGGCTGTGTTGTTTCCTTCCCATTTTGGTGAGTACCTTTTGCTCTACTAAGAATTCTAGATACACTTAACTGGGTGTTATACTAGGAACTGGAAGTACAAAGTTGGATGAAACAGAAACCTGACCCTCAGCCAGCTCTATCTCTCTATGGAGACAGACACAGGTGATAGCCAATTCTTATGTCAGTTTGAAAGAAGATGCAGTCAATTAGATAAAGCAAAACAAGGTGCTCAGCAGGGTCATAAGCACATGGTTCAGAAGAACTCTAGAGAAAAACAGTGCTCTGCCTAGGAAACTGGATCTAGGTAGAGGAGAAAGAGAAGGGAAAGAACTTGGTTCATGTGGTTCCTCATGCTAATAATCTTGTATTTTTCTCCCAAATGAAAACTCTTTGATGTTTTATTAGAAAAAAAAACATGTCAACAGTTAAGAGTGCACTTTGGAGCGTTTAATCAGGATAACACTGAGATCCGGGGAGAATTCATGCGGATATGAGAGCTGCATGTTCAACCACTCACTGGTAGTGTGAGATTAGAGAGTAAGAAACCACAGGCATGGGGGTCAGAGGAGAGGATTCCAGGAGTGTGGGCCTGCCCTGGGGTGTGATTGATATACTGAGTGGTATTCCATTGGACAAAACTGATTTACCCTTTGCCAGCAGGAATCAATTACAAGTTTCTTGATTACAGGTGGGGGCCCAAGTCTACTTCCCTTTCTCAGTGCTAGAACTCTATTTGACTTGAACCTGTACAGTTCTTCCATGTGCTCCCTCAGTCTCTGCGAATTCATATGTGTTTCAGTCTTTCATCTGGAAGATGCTGTTTCCTTGAAGTCATCCATCATCTCTGATGCTTACAATCTTTCTGTCGCTTCTTCTGCATAGATTACTGAGCCTTGGGAAAAGGAGTTTTTATGAAAACATCCCATTTAGGACTGAATACTCCAAAGTATCTCCCTGTCTGCACATTTATGGGTATCTATGTTGATACTCATCTACTACAAAAAGAAACTTCCTTTGAGTTGATTGAGGGAGGCACTGGTCTGCAAATTGCACACAACAAACTTTCACTAACAGAAAACAAGTGGTTGTTATAGTTAGGGGGTAGGAAAGAAATACCTTGAAAAAAAGCTCAGAGAACTTCCCCCTGAATGACACAATTGTTCTATATTTTGATTTCAGTGATTGTATACATATCAAAACTCACAGAACTGTACATTGAGAAGGTGACTTAGCTTTTGCATAAATTATACTTCAATAAAAATTTTACATAGATTAATAGCATGAATAATTCTCACAAACTGCTTTATTTAAAATCATAAATTCTGAGTGACCCTGTAGGGAAAGCATGACTCAGGCTCCAGAGGAACCTAAAAGGAGACATTAGTACAGAACTAACAATGACAGGAGCTAGACAACAGGTGCGGACCACAATAAAAAGTGTCACAGTGCCACAGGGCATTGTTCAAATAGTCCCTCCTCTAACATCTCCTTGTATCTCCTTAACAAGGACACTTTTTACTCTGTTACCTCTGGTCAATAGTTTTCTTCTCCTCAAAGACATGTACTGTATGTGGCATTGCATATTGTGCTTGTCCTGTGTCAGCTTCTGTAAGTGATCCTCAAGACAGGACTGTTAACTGTCTCTGACTGTGCCTCCCCTCTGAACAGCTGTGCCTGGGAGTCTTAGAGTGGGAGTGAATCCTTTCGTGGACTCAGAACTGTGCTAAAGGTCACTTGACAAAGAATTCTGGGGCGAGTTCTGAGGTTCTCCCAGGATCCTTTTCACCATGCTTTATATGAATGTAGGTATCCTTTCATACGTACATTTCCACAGAATTTTTACAATATGATATGCAATGAGGATGAAAAATGATGCCAGTTCTGTGAACATGTGGGATACATGATTAGGGTTGAGAAGAATGCAGGATGTGAGCCTGGAGAAGGAACCCTGGAAGGAACAAGCTCCTAAAACAGCTCTTCAGTTGACCCTGGAGTCAGCTTTAGCTCACACCTTGACATTTCCCCTGAATACTCGTCTGAATTTCTTTACTGTTACTGGTGCCTTGGTGTGAAAAAAAAAATTGGTTGGAAAATCTCTGAGGTATCAAACAAAGGTTTGATATAAATAAGAAATAGAAAGGTAACTGGCTTTTTGCTTTCCCTTTATCTTTCTACCTTGAGCTCAGATACAATATATGCAGCTGCATCAGCCATTCTGGAACCAAACGAGGAAAACTAAACCCCAGAGATCAAGGATAGCTGCAACCTGCCTTCAGGTTTTTAACTATATGAGGAAAAGCAAAACCATTTTTGTGTAAGTGTCTTTATTATAAATTGACATTGTTTACTTTTAAGCTAAAAACTTTATTACCATAAAAAAACAAGTAAAATGGAGATATTGCATTGAAAAATGGAAGCCTTGCAAATGAGGCAGAGACCCAAGGAGTCATTTCGAGTTTTTCACAGTTGAGCAGTACAGAAAAAGCTAGCTCTGTCCAGTTTCTTAATCCTGTTATCTAGATTACAAAAGGTTCAGCATAGTTTGTATGTATCTGAGTAAGAAGAAAAAGACTCATCCCCCAGGGGGAGGAAAAGGCTTTAAAGTTTTAGATGATCCTCATTTCAGATATTAAAAAAAAATACCATTTACTTAAATAACTGTGTGGGGACAGTGAGCGTAACAGTGACTCACTTTTCCATTATAGCTTCCCAAGATTCTTTTAAAGCCTCTCAAAATCACAAGTTGAACTCAACCAAGAAAATGTAGCTTTCTGGTTTCTGAGGACTGCCAGTCTCATATTGTGCACTACTGAGTTCTTTTCTGGGCTGTTCAGCCAAGTTTTCCAACAATGCCCTGCACTGGGGGAAGGACTAGATGTGGCAATTCTAGGCACAGCATTGTTATAGGGAAAGAAGAAGGAGGCCATCTTGGATGAGTCATGAGATCTAGTTTCTGTGATAGTCTCAGACTATCAAACCCAGAGCAGATGGCAGGTGGAGAACGTGTGGTGTTCCCTCAAACACCAACTTCTCAGATCCCATATGTCTGAGTACCCAGCTTACCATTGTCTCTGCCTCTTGTACCTGTGCATCTCAGTACTTGAAGATTTTCAGGTTCTCCAGTCTCCCAGATTCCCAGTATATCTATCTGAGTTCTCTGATTTTCAGGTTCTGTAATGCTTCTGACTTTTCACCCACTCAACAGCACTAATTTGCTCACTGCAGAAGCAAACAGAGAAGTTATGTGGAACTCCTTCCCTCTTCAGTTCTGTTTTAGAACCTTCTCCTCTAGAAAGGAATAGATGGCAGAGCAGGAGTAAGTATTGAGTAAAACATTGACAGAATGCCAGGAAGTCACGAAGGTTCTGCCTTCCTCTCTCAAGTCACTCCTTTGCCCTAGTGGCCTTGCCACTCTACCCATGACATCCTGTTTACACCTTGCATGTTTGGTTAATCGCTACCCTTTACTTTAATTTCTATGCATAACACTAAAATATTTTTCTTAACCAATCATAAGCATCAAAATCATTCTGAATAAATTGATTCTGTACCTCCAGGCTCTTACCCTATAACTTTTACCCGAACTTGGGAATTCCATTTATATACAGATATTAAATCTGTATTTCCTCAAGAATATTGTTTGCCCATTTCACAAGTTAATAAATAATTGAAAAGAATATTGTGTGTGCTCTAATGGAGCTTCCCTCTGATCATCTGCTCCTATAGACTCTAGCCTCAGGCAAGTCAAACAATCGATACAAAAGAAGAAGCTTTTTGACTAAGAATAACTTTCATTCACTTTCTAACACATTCAGTATTTTTGAAAATTTTTTGCTTAAATTGACTAAATGTGCAAAGGATATTCAAGAACATATAAACTGTTACCACATAATAAAACTTAAAAATAGTTTCTAGAATGCTAATTCTCCAAAGCATGTTGTCCCTTCTATTGATCATTTGATTCATTTCTTCATTGATCATGTTTAAGCTAAGTTAGGCTGTGTTAACATGAAAGCCCAAACCACCATGTTTATTTTCTATGTCAGCCACACACTGTAACACAGTGGTAAGAGACCTCTGATTATTGATCCACCCAATAGACTTATAGAATTCTAGAACAGGAGAGGAGAGAGAAAGGATGGGAAGAAATAAAGAAGACTAAAGGAGGAGGGGAGGAAAAGAAAAATTGGCTTTTATTAACAAAGTAATCCAAATGTTATTAAATGAAATAGACATGATGTTGTTCTAGGATGTCCCCCACCCTCAAGCTCCTTCAAAACTTCTCCACCTGCTCAATTAACCCTAAGGTTGGATCAAACTCAACAGAGGAGTCTATAGAATAGGCATAACCTGGAGAGTAGGAAAAAACTTGGGAGGAAAACCTCAGAGATAGGATTTGGATAACAAAGGGAGACAGGATTTCCTCCATCAGTTATCAGTAAACATCACTTAGCATCACAAGGTTAGTAAAACAGGCTTAAGATCAATAATGAAAAATGTTTTATCCTGAAAAGTAAATATTGAGGCATATGTGAATTTAATAATACAAAATTGCCTAACTAGAGAAAGAAATGACTATTTTGTCAATAAAATTAAAGGGAGTTCGGCAGGTACATGATGTTTCTAACCAAAAAAAAAAAAGGTATAACTATGGAACTTAATTTTTACAAAATCAATAGAATAAATATTGAGGATAACAAAGACAACCTCAGTCTATAAAATTTTGAAAGGAAAGTAAAAAGTAAGAAAATATACATTTAAAGATACATACTGAGTCTTATGATTCATAGTATATATAACAAATATAACATTCTGAATTTCTTTAAAAAATGAAGCTTTTGGGGGGAGAACATAGAAAACATGGATAAATATATTAAATACAAAGCTAGGAAGTAGGGAAAATGTATTAGTAGCCAGAATTAAAAAAAAAAATCGGCCATACACATGAAACCAGGTTGACAAGAGTAAAGAACTTTAACATGTAATTAACAACAATGCTATCAGCATCCTCTTACATTTGGGAAGATTCTAAAATTATTCTGAATACAGATGCCTTTGTGATGACAAAACTGTCAAATAGAGTCACGGTTCTCCAAAGGGGTCAAAAACTGAGAGAATAATATCTCTCTCTCTCTCTCTCTCTCTCTCTCTCTCTCTCTCTCTCTATCTCTCTCTCTATCTCTATCTATCTATCTTTAGTTCTATCTCTAGATCTATATCTATGATTTATTAAATTGGCTTTGGTATGAGTAGTCCAGTAGTCCAACAATGGCTCCTTCACACTGGAGAGATCAAGGATCTAGTAGTTTCTTTGTTCAAAAAGGCTGGATATCCCATACACCCAATCTAGTGCAAGAGGCCTGGGGAATTCCTAGCGAGTTGCTGGGTTCAGATTTAATATCAGCATCAGCAACAGGATAAATGAATTTGCCAGGTAGAGTAGGGGCAAGCAGGCAAAACACAAAGTTTCTTCTGTGTGTGTCCTTTGATGTGGATTAACAGCAGAAGGGACCACACACATTTAGAGTGCTCTTCTTGTTTCACAGATGAGAGCAGGGCCATGTCATCCCAATCCATTTCACCATTCCTCTCCTATACCTTGGGTAACTCATGATCTTGAAGTCGAACTGCATACTTTAAAACTCAAGGCTTCAGACTTTAGAACAAAGT
Source organism: Tokudaia tokunoshimensis (assembly GCA_036184795.1). Taxonomy (NCBI): domain Eukaryota; kingdom Metazoa; phylum Chordata; class Mammalia; order Rodentia; family Muridae; genus Tokudaia; species Tokudaia tokunoshimensis. The sequence continues at coordinate 24,184,060 of BTHU01000008.1, forward strand.
AAAGGAATTTCGTGAATTCATTGTTTTTAATTGCAGAGTAGTATTCCATTGGGTAGATATACCACATCTTCTGAATCCATTCCTCCATTGAGGGACATCTGGGTTCTTTCCAGCTTCTGGCTATTATAAATAAGGCTGCTATGAACATAGTGGAGCATGTGTCCTTGTTGCATGCAGGTAAAGCCTCTGGGTATATGCCCAGGAGTGGTATAGCCGGATCCTCCGGAGTGTCATGCCCAGTTTTCTGAGGAACCGCCAGACTGCTTTCCAGAGTGGTTGTACCAGCTTGCAATCCCACCAGCAGTGGAGGAGTGTTCCTCTTTCTCCACATCCTCGCCAACAACTGCTGTCTCCTGTGTTTTTGATCTTAGCCATTCTGACTGGTGTGAGATGGAATCTCAGGGTTGTTTTGATTTGCATTTCCCTAATGACTAACATCATCTTTATAATGAACATCTCTTTAGGAGCTTCTCAGCCATTAGATATTCTTCAGGTGAGAACTCTTTCTTTAGCTCTGTACCCCATTTTTAATAGGGTTACTTGCCTCTCTGGAGTTTAACTTCTTGAGTTCTTTGTATATATTGGATATTAGCCCTCTGTTGGATGTAGGGTTGGTAAAGATCATTTCCCAGTTAGTTGGTTGCCGCTTTGTCTTTTTGACAGTGTCTTTTACCTTGCAAAATCTTTGTAATTTAATGAGGTCCCATTTGTCAATTCTTGATCTTAGAGCATAAGCTATTGGAGTTCTATTCAGGAAATTCTCCCCTGTGCCCATATGTTCAAGGTTCTTCCCTAGTTTCCTTTCTATTAGTTTCAGTGTGTCTGGTTTTATGTGGAGGTCCTTGATCCACTGCAATTAAAAACAATGAATTCACGAAATTCCTAGGCAAATGGTCAGAACTTGAAAATATCATCCTTAGTGATGTAACCCAATCACAAAAGAACACACATGGTATGCAGTCACTGATAAGGGGATATTAACCCAGAATCTCGGAATACCGTAGACACAATTCGCATATCAATAGATTTCCAAGAAGATGGAAGGAGAGACCCCTGGTCGTGGAAAGACTGGATGTAGGGGAATGCCGAGACAGAGAAGTGAGAGGGGGTTGAATGGGGAAAAGAGGGAGGGAAGGGGGCTTATTGGACTTTCGGGGAGGGAGGGAATGGGAAAGGGGAAATGATTTTTAATGTAAATTAATAAAAACTTAGAAAATAAAAAAAAAGAAGAAGAAGAAAGTAAAGGCCTTAGAGTTGTCTTCTTGTAAGTATATCCATTCTTCTTATCTCCTTATCCTGGGTTCTCTGTAGCTTTTCTGTCTTGCCGCACAGTAACTTACTTCCTCTATTCTGTGTAGCATACAGTAAGAATGCATGTTATAAAGATTCTGATGAATACTTTCTTACCTGCACAGGGGTCTCACCAACTTTTCTAATTTATACTGTTTATATTTGTTTCTCTGCATTTTCTATTTTTTATTAAACTAAGAAAATTTATTTTAAAATATACAACTCAGTATTGACATTTTTAAAGTCATCAAAATAATTTATAATAGTTAAATGCCTTTTAAATATACATGATATCTTCTGAAGCTAAAAGTAATATGCACTCAACCAGTTTTGAAAATCTATTTGGAACATTAAACATGATAGAACTAGAAAAAAATCTCTTATGAAGCCCTCTATGAAAGGAAATTGTGACAAGTTCCTGATTAGACAGAAACAGTTCCATCTCCAAGGGAGAATACTCAGCATAACTGTGGCTTCATAGAATAAACTGGGTAGTGTTCCTTTTGTTTTTATTTTGTGGAATAGTTTGAAGAGGATTCGTATTAAGTCTTCTTTGAAGGTCTGATAGAATTCTGTATTAACACCCTCTGGTCCTGGGTTTTTTTTGGATGGGAGACTTTTAATTACTGCTTCTATTTCTGTAGGTGTTATGGGACTGTTTAGATGGTTTATCTGATCCTGATTTAACTTGGTATTGGTATCTAGAAAATTGTCCATTTCACCCAGATTTTCCAGTTTTGTTGAATATAGACTTTTGTAATAGGATCTGATGCTTTTTGAATTTCCTCAGTTTCTGTTGCTATGTCTCCCTTTTCATTTCTGATTGTGCTAATTTGGACAGTATCTCGGTGCTCTCTAGTTAGTCTGGCTAACGGTCTATCTATCTTGTTGATTTTCTCAAAGAACTAGCTCCTGGTTTCGTTGATTCTTTGTATAGTTCTTTTTGTTTCTACTTGGTTGATTTCAGCCTTGAGTTTGATGATTTCCTTCTATTCCTCTTGGGTGTATTTGCTCCTTTTTGTTCTAGAGCTTACAGGTGTGCTGTTAAACAGCTACTGTATGCTCTCTCCAGTTTCTTTTTGGAGGTACTCAGAGCTGAGTTTTCCTATTAGCACTGCTTTCATTGTGTTCCATAAGTTTGGATAGGTTGTGCCTTCATTTTCATTAAATTCTAAAAAGTCTTTAATTTCTTTATTTCTTCCTTGATCAAATTATCGTTGAGTGAGGCATTGTTTAGCTTTCATGTGTATGTGGGCTTTCTATTGTTTTTGTTGCTGTTGAAGGTCAGCCATAGTCTGTGATGATCTGATAGGATGCATGGGATTATTTCAATCTTCTTGTATCTGTCGAGACCTGTTTTGTGACCAATTATATGGTCAATTTTAGGGAATGTACCATGAAGTCCTGCAAAGAATGTGTATTCTTTTGTTTTAGGGTGAAATGTTCTATAGATATCTGTTAAATTCATTTGGTCCATAACTTCTATTAAATTCAATGCATCTCTGTTTAGTTTGTTTCCTTGATCTACCTGTCCATTGATGAGAGTGGGTTATTGAAGTCTCCCATTATTATTGTATGAGGTACAATGTGTGCTTTGAGCTTTAGTAAAGTTTCTTTTATGAATGTGGGTGCCCTTGCATTTGGAGCATAGATGTTCAGAATTGAAAGTTCTTCTTGGTAGATGTTTCCTTTGATGAGTACGAACTATCCTTCCTTATCCTTTTTTAATAACTTTTGGTTAAAAGTTGCTTTTATTCGATATTAGAATGGCTACTCCAGCTTGTTTCTTGGAACCATTTGCTTGGAAAATTGTTTTCCAACCCTTTACTCTGAGGTAGTGTCTTTCTTTGACACTGAGGTGTGTTTCCTGTATGCAGCAAAATGCTGGGTCCTGTTTAAGTATCCAGTCTGTTATTCTTTGTCTTTTTATTGGGGAATTGAGTTCATTAATGTCAAGAGATATTAAGGAATAGAGTTCCTGTGAGTTTCTTCCTGCTGTGAACATCTGGGCTCTGATCTCTGTCTCCCAGCCACCTCCCTCAAGCCACAGTCTTACCTGTGCTCACAGGTGAGTCAGCACTCCTGGGAGACCAACTCTCTCCTGGCAGTATTTAGGTAAGGAGCGCTATGGCACAGGATCAGCTCCAGGAGCAGATGGAAACTGGAATCTAATTTATATTGTTAATGAGGGCTTTACTATTAAATATGTGCATGATAAGAAAGAGAAAGAGACAGACACACACACACACACACACACACACAGAGAGAGAGAGAGAGAGAGAGAGAGAGAGAGAGAGAGAGAGAGAGAGAGAGAGAGAGAGAAAGAGACAGAAAGAGACAGAGAGAGAAAGGAAAATTTTCCCTGGAATGTCTAGCAGCTTGTATTTTAGTTGATTACAGATGCAGTAGACAACCAAGATTATACATTATGACCAGTGGGGGGAAACTTATTCACATGGATGTATTTTGGGTATTCTTGGCATCTCCTTACAAACACTGTGTGATAGGAGATGTACATTTGTATGATTGTAGATCCTGTGTCTGCTCCTTGAGGAGGCAGAATCAAGGGAGTTTGACTGCACTTATCCCGCACACTGCCCAGGCAAATGTTGGGCTGTAAGGAAGCCCCAAGACACCACTGTGAGATGGGAAAGGGCAGTCATAAATGTGGGAAAACTTAAGCTGGGCCTGTGACAATGCCAGGGCATGGGATTCTCAGGCTCTTGTACATCCAGGCACTGCTGGGAGTTGCAGAAGAGCTAAGAATTGAATGGGGACCCATGGGTGTGGTCTACCCTAGGGCTGGGGTGGGGGGGATCACCAGATGCTCCCAGTAGAAATGATCCTTGATTTGACAGGTGGCAGATTTGGTGGCAGCTGTGGCTGGGAGTGCAGAGAGGCCTTCTACAGGATATTAGACTATGGCTCTGTAGGTGAAGGCCTGCTCCATGGCTCCCCATGGTAGATTTCGATGAAAAGAGGTAGTCCATGGTTTTGAGGCATTTATTGTCATGGGGGAAAGTAGATGTGTAAAACCATACCCTAGTTCTCAGGGTGAGCCAGAGATTAAATACTTTTTGCAGGGAGGAATGTTTGGGTATTGGCAACACCCTCCAGGCCTCATTAGCATGGAGATCTCTGTCTGAAGCCTATGTGATCTGTGGTCACATCTCTTTTTCTATTGTTTTGGTCTGAGATGTTAGGGATGCCTCATCTACATGTGGAAGGGCTAGGGACATTACCCTTACATGACTGATGGCCAAAAATCTATGGGTGGAGGGGAGAGGACACGGCTATGTGACAGGGACTTGGTACTGGGAGCAGGCAAAGCTCCTGCTGTCCCTTCAGGGTCTCTGGGGCTTCAAGCTTTTAGCTTGACTGAGGACCAGACTTCCTCTCACAGTTCACTGCCCCACATACATTATCTTAAAGTTATTAACCCATAATGCTGTGCAGTTATTAAGTGGGAATATTTCAGTGAGCCACATTAGTTTTCCCATGTTGTTTCTTTCCCTGGTTTCTTATATTACTGCCCTTTTCATTTTTGATATTCTAGTTCCAAGTAGTTAAACCCACATTAGACATAAGAGGTGTGAAGTATCTACTCCTTTCAATAGGTCTTCTCTCAAAAACACTATTTTTTTTCAAATATTCTGCCATCTTCCATCCTAATTGTTAACGGGTGAGTCACTCAGCCTGCTGGATAGAGGGATAACTTGATCTACTGGAGTAACCAGGGTTCCTCCAAAATCCCAGACTTGGATGTGAGTGGCAGTTGGAGCCAAACAGACAGCTGAATTTGTAGATCTCAGAATGTAGATGCAGTAACTGACTTGATATTGAATGAGGTATATTTGTCACCTTCCCAGACTCACATTGTTCATAAGAGACGGAGGAGTAGAGACAGAAAAATGAGACGACAGATGGAAACTTAGGCAGATAACCAGCTGTGTAAAGTGGTTGCACACTAATTCATTAGCCCATCACAATTTGGTCAGCAGTCATACAACTTAGCTGCATAAAGAATGGAGATTCTGCACTTTGTGATTTTGGATACTCTCTCTGCATCCTCTTGTGAAGGAGTTTCTGGTCTTTCTGATTTTGGATGTTATCCCTGCATCTTCCTTTATATTTTTGCCTTCTGCCCTATGCCTCTTCCAATCTTTCAGGGCTTTCAGCCTTACATTCTGGCCCTTGCATCTGCTTCTGCCTTCCACATGTCAGCAATTCATGTTTCATGCTTTGTTGGTTTTAGCTGTTTGGTTTTCATCCTCCTGAATAAGCAGACAATATCAGAGTTTGAGATGAAATGGTCCGTCCATGAGAATCCCTCGGACACCACCTTCCAGACAAAACAACATCCCTACTGCTCTAGTTTTATCAGTTGCATATCTCATCAGGAAGAAAGCTCTCTTTTCATTATTGTTTTATAGAAATTATAGTGAGCCCTCCTTATCTGTGGATTCTGCATCCAATTCAAACACTAAAAATTAGTAACAAAAGTTCTGTTCTGAACACATACAGGCCTGGGTTTTTGTTTTTGGTGTTTTTTTGTTTGTTTGTTTGTTTGTTTGTTGGTTTTTTTTGGGTTTTTTTTGTTTGTTTGTTTTTTGGTCATTATTCTCCAAGAAGTACAGTATAACAACCATTTCCACAGAATTTGCATTGCAGTATTATAAGTAATTTGGGGATGAGGCAAAGTACACAGGGGGATGAGCAAGGGCTACATGCTATGATTTCACCATTTTATTAAGGAGATTTAAGCACAGGTGGATTGTGGTAGGAAAAGTGCTGAAATCAATTCCATGTGGACTGTGAAGAACAGAATAGCTTGACTTCAACTTGATTGTAGAGATTTGAACCTGATTTATCCAAATGTTAGTTTTTATTATCTCAAGAGTCTAGAGATTAAATAGCAATTTAAATGTTAATCCTAGTTCTTCATACATAGCAGACACTTGGTTTGTTTATTCAACAAATATTAATTACTCCATAGACTCACAGCACAATAGGGTTTCAGATGATTTCTAACAGCTGTGGCTTGATGCACTGTGAGAATTCAAATGGAACCTCAAAATTTAATTGTTTCAAAGCTTCCAATCTACCTCATTTGTGGTTAATAAGGACATCCTCTTGTGTGCCAAGAAAGAGTCACAAGAGCCACTGTTGAGGTGCATAAGGAATATTGGTATTTCTGTTGCTGCTTGAATCTAGAGTTTCCTGGCAACCAGGACACTGAATCTCATAATGTGAACATAGTTCCATGCTCCAAGTACTTACTGACTGAATGTGATAGGGAATGGGAAATTAACACATACAATTAAGCTTAGTCTATGGCTCCCAGCACTGCTGATTAAACACTCCAGACCAGTTGACTAATCCTCTCTACACAGACTAGAAATTTACATGCAGTCATTGAATGTATCCTAGATGCTAAACTCAGAAACACATTTTAAGTAGTTACCTTGAGTTGGTGGGAAGAAGCACACATTTAATTCTGCTACCTGTGAAGACGGTGTTGCCATTGAAGAAGATCCAGGTGGACAGTCTTTTCTCCAAGAATTCTCCTAGCTTAGGCCAAGACCTAGGACAGACTATGTCCCATTTTGAGAGTTGCCTTTCACTGTTCAGCTCTGGTTCCACATTATCAATCTTGTTTTCTTGGTGCCCACCATGTATGTGTCTGGACAGCCAGGATTTTTCCTCAAGAAGTACCCTTTGATCAATCTATTTTCCCCCCTGTCAATTCTTTGTTTGACTATTTTCCAGGTCTTCAGACTCAGATTACCTTATGAGTCTGTTTTTTTAGAATTCAAGTTCTGGCCAATCATAACAATCTTACCTCTAGTTTCTCATTTGGGATGCTACAACAGCTCATTCGTGAGCATTTTCCTGAAAGCCATTTTTTTCTACAATCTTTGCCCTCACCATTTGACAATGAACTCTGCAGTTTAGACTCCCATGTAACCCTGCAAACTGTAAGCCAACTGAATGATGTTCACAGTTAGACCATTTCTAAGACAGGTTTCCATTTTTGTTCTAAGCATCCTTTCCATACAACTGTATATTAGCCCAGTTTCTTCTCAAGGTAAATAACTCCCCTGGTTCATCCTCAAAAGTTCATAGAATGACTCTGAGTCCACAACTACTCCAGATAAGTTGATGCACAGCCCTGCTATACTGTATAGGACAAGTTTTATCCTCAACTCCTATCCCAGCCAGCCAGCCATTCTTTATGCAGAAGGTCTTCCGCCAACTTGCTTTGCCAGCCAGGTCCAGATGTTTTAGAGACACTGTCTCTATCTCTATTCTAGATGTCTATCAAAGAATTATTAAAAGCATCCAAAAGAAGAAAACGTGAATTAAGTACCCATTTATACATACCTTTTAAATATTGTGGCTTTTTTCCTCACAGTATATGGATATGAAAATGAGCTAGATAATACAAGGTAGAAACCCTAGCTAGCACTAGGTTAGACAGCTGGAGATGGTGAATACAGAAAGGCAGTTGGGATTCCAATATTCCAATTGTAATTGCAAAGGTATTACAGCTGAATTGCTGGGGTGGGGGTAGACAGTCATCTGAAATATAAATAGATAAATAAATAAATAAATAAATAAATAAATACTTCTCAAAACTCCATACTCAGAAGATGGTTTTAGGAAAGAATGAAGGTAGCCTTCTGAACAGGGGCAGTCCTACCTCTGGGCCATCATGTCAATCAACAGATTATTGACCACTTGGCAGACTGTGTAAAGCAATACAGGATGAGGGAAGATAGGACAAAGTGCTGAGCAAGAAATTGCTAACTGTCCAGTAACTGTCCCGACATCTCCAGGGCTCAGTAGAAAGGCAAACTGCTCATGTCTAATTAAGCATCTTCAGGAATTAAAGCATTGCAACCTGTCTCTGCCTGTCTCCCTGAAATGTCCATCCAGACGCATGGATAGCTTACATCCTCAATAAAATTAAGAATTCATATTTTTGCTTTTGGTATTCCCAGCTAACCTAAAAAATGAACAGAGCTTTAATTGGGACCAGGTATTCCGGTGAAAAAACTACACAGTTCTCAGCAGAAGGAAAGTCTTTACTGCTTGCTGAGAACCAAGGCTTTAATGAATTTATCATTGAACCTTTTTCTGCAATTTCATTTCATGACTTGAAAAGTATCAGATATTTACTCCTTCCTGTGTTTGAAATATCAGTTTTCAACATCACATAAGTAACAGCATCCTCAAAACATACCATGAAAATGTGAGGGTGCCGACAGTTCTCTAACCCACACGCAGAGCAGATGATGCAGCTGCATCTTTCTGTCACTCGTGATTTTTGATTTGTGATTACTGTCATGCGGCAGTTACACATGGCTCCAGTGTCCACACTGTATAATCAGCATTGACCTTAGGCTTACTCCAACTCAGCTTCCAAGCCAAGCTTTGAACAATGTTTGGATCAGAATGAAGATGAAGATTGTTTTCAACTTGAAGGCATAAAGTACAGTGTGAGGCAATGTTACTGCCTCTACCAGAGGTGTGAAAGAAAACCATCAAGTGGGTAGGTGTAGCATGAACTTTCCTGTGTGCAAAGCTGCATCAGAATCTAGGCTACAGGGTTTGCAAGCCAAAAGACTTGTCTCTTCCACATTTGCTTCCTGGAAAGATTGAGCACAGGGACACTACAGCTGCCAAGTTCTGATGGGAGTGTTGTCAACATGGAAGGCTTCCCAGGGATGCCCTGACCCTAGTCTATGATCAACAGTGAACACATATTGCTACACATGCACTATGGTGGTAATGTGATGAGCCAGAGAAGCCACGCATGTTACAAATGATAAATATACTTCACGTTTTTGTTTTCCATATTCCAGGACTTCTATGGGAAAGATAGTTCCAACTACATCTGGCTCAATCATGTCTTGTACTCCAGGCAAGCCTGACACATCCAGAATCAAGTAGAATGTCTAAATAGTTTCAATCTCCTGAGATACTTCTCATCACAAATGAACCTCTCTGTGTTGGACATCCATTTATCTAAGATGTTTGTTAACATTTTCTGTGTGCCATTGTCCTTGGGCTTTTCTTGCTGTGATAAAAAATCATGGTCATAAAGCAACTTGGGGAGGAAAGGGTTTATTTACTTCACTCTTCCAGGTAACCATCTGTTGGTGAGTAAATCAGGACAGGAACTCAAGAAGGGAAGGAACTTGAGACAAGAACTACTGGGTAACCAAGGAGGAGTGTGTGTTTGCTGGCTTGCTTTCTTGTTTTGCTCTGTTGTCCTAGGACCACCAGGACCTAGGACTACCAGTCTAGAAGTGGTACATCAAGCATCAATCAAGAAACTGTCCCAGAGCCCAATCCAGTGAAGGGATTTTCTCAGCAGAGGCTCCCTTTCCCCAAATTACTCCAGCTTGTGTCCAATTTACATCCAACTAGCCAGCACCACCATACAGGTGTCAAGATCATCAAGGGGATCTAGACTCAGTGTCACGCATGCACACACACTGTCAGTCCTGTGTCAGCTCTGACTGACTTGACATTCATCATGGACTCTTGTGATTCATCTCCTCAGAACTAAGCTGCAGTACTCTGAGGTTCCCACCCAGGCATCATCACATCAGCCAGCTATCCTCTGTTTCAAAGCCAATCAGTTATAAGTCATCAACCACAGAAGAGAGAGCACTCTGCATTTACATATTGAAAATTCCAGGGCTGAGGAGATGACTCAGTGGTTAAGAGCACTGACTGCTCTTCCGGAGGTCATGAGTACAAATCCCAGCAACCACATGGTGGCTCACAACCATCTGTAATGAGATCTGATGCTCTCTTCTGGTGTCTCTGAAGAGAGCAATGGTGGTGTACTCATATGCATAAAATAACTCAATAAATCTTTAAAAAAAAGAAAATTCTAAATTCAGGCCATAGATGGGTCTCAGTAGGAAACAGTACCATGTTCCATCTGGGAACTCACATGGTCGAAAAAGAGAACTGATTCCCGCAGTTATCTGTTTATCTCAACATGCGCAGCATGGCATGCATGAGTTTGCACACACTCTTACACAAACACATACAGATGCAAAAATAGGTGATAATAATAATCAATGTAAAAAAAATTTTATAAAGAACAATTACAAATTCTAGCATAGTTTCAACCCAGATGTGAAGCATCTGACTGGAATTTTGCTTCATGTGACCACTAGGGGGCATTTGGTCCTAAACTATATTCTGTGAAGGTCAAGAATGGTATTGGCCCCCATCAGGATGAGGTAACTGTAGGATGATAGTCAGAAATCCTGACAGGATATCAAATGGGTACAGATAAGAGGGTGAATATAGAGAATTTGAGCACTGTGTGCAAAGGTCTGCCACCCTCAGAACTATCCAGAAACTGAAGAAAGGCTGTAATCCTTCCTTTGACACAGCATACAAAGCTAAGCTAAATCTCTCCATCTTCATCATTGCTAACCATCAAGCTAGTCTAAGGAGGATTTTATTTTTGTAATTGTTCTGGCAATAAGAAAACAAAAGTCAAAGAGCTTCTCACCTACAATGTATCTCACCTGAACACGAACCAAAGCCCTTGAATTCAATCAGGCTCCACCACAGACTCAGCTCTGAGGGAAGTGCATCGCCCTTTCCTTGTGATGCATCGCACACAAATTGAATTCTATTATGATTTTCCTGGCCATGTATCCTCTCACCTCTGCCTTGCTAGGTTATTATGTGGACCTTCTAGGTTTCAGCATCTCTCCTCTGCCTGTATCCATACTATTTAGCTTTCTGTCCTTTACTGTGAATTTTATGAGACTTTATTGAGTGTTCTATCTTTCTTATCAAGTTATCTTTTCAGTCTAGATTTTTGAAGTAATGGTATTTTCATGTTAAAACAATATTTTTCTGAACTTGAAAAATATTGAAAAATATTTATCACTTGGCGGAGCAAGTGATAAAACATTTCAGAAGACTGAAGTTGTACTTGGGCATCATCTAGTCAATGGACAGTGTGATTCCTCGTGGCACACTGTTTTCATACCTAGGAACACACACACATGTGCAAGAGGCAAACAGGGCAGCACTCTTTATTGCAAGCCACATGCAATGTGTGTGCGTGCATGTGTGTGTGTGTGTGTGCGTGTGTGTGTGTGAATACCATGAATATTTGCCAGCAGTTCAGTGTTTTCAAAGTTATATTTAGTGAGACAAGATTAAACTTAATTGAACACATCTGCTGTATCTTTTATTATCCCTTGTAGCATCAATACTTTAGATTATAGCCAATACACAACAGATAATTAATAGATGCTGTATAAATTCATATATAAATTAATAAAATAAACTTTTAGGAAGAGCCTAGCAATCAATAAAATGACTTTCTCCATATGAAAGTTTCCTGAGATCGGGAGGACCTGTGTGGATTATTTGCACAGATTCTGCCCATCAAACCCCAAGAAGAAACCTGGATTTGCTTTCAGAGCTCTTTGTGCCTGCAAATCCAACTTCAAACACTAAAGCAAGTCCGGGGCGCCTGACTTCCCAGCACTCCTGAAGGATGACTTGCTCTTCACTGAGGTAGCAAACCAGTCACTTGATTACTTGATTATAGCTTTAGTCACTGGGTGCTCCCAGGGGAGCAGATCTGAGTTCTATGCTTATCCAAAGCTAGGATGCTGCCTCAGGCTGGAATATGCTGCTTATATATATAGAGAGAGAAAACTGGCCTCCACAGTAGCCCAAAGGACAGGAAATTAATATCTGTAAATGTGCTTTTGGTGCCACCACTGTGCTTGCTCACTCACCTCGTGCACAGTGGACCATTCATGGCTGTCACTGATGAGGTCTGACTGCACACACCACAGGCAGAGCTTTGTGTAAAGGAAGGATAACGTGGAGAGATGTAAACTGAAAGGGTAACGTCAAGCTTCAGTGTGGAGAACCTGAGTCCTCTTATTGTTTTGACTTGCCTGCAAATGACCATTAGACTGTAAATATAGTCAGAAAACATTCTGTACCAACAAAATAGAAAGTAGGAAGCAAGGGTGGAAGGCATGGGATTCTGATCTCAGCTGCTTGGGAAATTAGAAAGGAGGCTGGCAAGTTCAAGACCCATTTGCATTACACCATGGGTTAAATCCATCTGTGGAAACTCAGTAGTGATTCCCTGTATCAAAATGAAAAGAAAAAAAATGGGGACTGTGGATGTGCTTAGCACTAGAATATTTACTGGTGTCATTAAGGTCCCAAATTCACTGCAAACAAACAAGAAAGCAGGCGAGGAGGAGGAAGAGGAGGAGGAGGAGGAAGAGGAGGAGAAGGGGGAGGAAGAAGAGGAGGAAGAGGAGAAAGAGGAGGAGGAGGGGGAGGAAGAGGAGGAGGAGGAGGGGAAGGAATAGGAGAAGGAGGGGGAGGGAGAGGAGAAGGAGGAAGTCAAAGTTAACTCATTATCTGATGGACAAATGAAAGAATTCCTGAAGTCTATGTAGATAATTCTATGTACAAGACTGACTTGAAATAAGCAATTACTGAGTAGCCACCAGGGCTCCACAATGGAGGTTCCAGGGAGCAGATTTCTGTTAGAAATGCTGCAGATGTCACTGGGGGTCACTGTGGCTAACGCCCCCTTCCAGGTAACAGGACATGGATACCTGACTAGCTCATGCTTCTGCAGTACTACAGATTGTTCTGGTAAAAATGGAGTCTGTGGTGGAAACAGACCTGATTCCTCATCCCACCATTATCTCCTTCCAGGAATTTTTCTCAGTTCACTCATCATGGATAGGAGGAAACATCACAAGCAATCTAACTTCCTCTTCCTTCTTCACATGAGGTTTTAATAGATCAATAGAGATCAAAGAGCTTCTAAGCAAGTGTAGAAATAAATCACTCCTCCAGACCATTATGCAGACAGGGGGAAAAATGGATATGAAGAGAATCAAACAAATTTTATGACAGGAAATTGCTTGAGATATCAAAATGCTTCTCTTTACAAAACTTATTTCCTGAAAGAGATGGAAGTCTTAGAAACTCATCCTTACTCTCAGCAGAATTGAATGGACATTGCATTAAAAAGAGGGCATGAGTGAGTTCAGAAAAATATTGTTTTAACATGAAAATACCATTACTTCAAAAATCTAGACTGAAAAGATAACTTGATAAGAAAGATAGAACACTCAATAAAGTCTCATAAAATTCACAGTAAAGGACAGAAAGCTAAATAGTATGGATACAGGCAGAGGAGAGATGCTGAAACCTAGAAGGTCCACATAATAACCTAGCAAGGCAGAGGTGAGAGGATACATGGCCAGGAAAATCATAATAGAATTCAATTTACCTGAATCTTAAAAGTTGAGCCTTTTAATATAAAAAAAGTCAAAGATCACAGTGAAAGAAGACCTAACCCAAGTAAATTTGTGTCTAAATTTCAAAAATACTGAAGGAAAATAACCAAGCATCTAACTAGAAAAATAAGTTGCTAGAAAGACAAAGAAACCTCCCAAAGGAAGGCTGCTCTATAGTCCATGTTTGTAATGCATGTCTGATGGTTATAAACAGAACAAAGTGTTATCCCCCAGAATCAGGTACAGGAGAATTCCAGCTACCACAGAGGGTTCATATCCTGCCCCAAACTTCCTAAGTGAAACTGAGAACACTGCAGCCAGAAATTAAGCAAAACTGAAGGATGGTCTTAAAAGACATAATTAATAGCTAAATAATTCTTAGTTTATGATACTTTAATACACATGCCAAAAATGATTGTTGGGAAGGTATGTTAAAATTTATTAAGAATAGGAAGACTAAAACTCATAAAATCATTTCAGCATAACTTGGGGGCTTGTGAGGGAATGAAATGTAAATAATTTCCAAGTTGGGTAGTTTCCACAAATATATAAAGAAAATAAAGAAATATATAAAGTAGTTGCTGTCATATAAACCATCATTTGTCAATTGGGGAAAAGTTAATAAAAGATACCATTTCCAAAAGAAAATTTTAAATGGAGCAAGTGATAAAACATTTCAGAAGACTGAAGTTGTACTTGGGCATCATCTAGTCAATGGACAGTGTGATTCCTCGTGGCACACTGTTTTCATACCTAGGAACACACACACATGTGCAAGAGGCAAACAGGGCAGCACTCTTTATTGCAAGCCACGTGCCTATTGATTTCTTGAAATAAATGAACTGGAGGACTGGGAAGATGGCCCAGTGAGTAAAGAAAGTACTTGCTTGAAATCTCAGAAATCATGTGAAAACCAGGACAGATTTGGTAGCTGTCCACAATCGCACCAGTTAAAAGGTGGAGATAGAGGACAGGCTGAAGGGCTCCAGTTCAGTGTGAGAGTGACTCACTTTAAAAGAAAAATGGAGAATAATCAAAGAATGTACCTAACATTCATTTTAGGTATCCACACATACAAACAAGTGCATGCATACATATCACACACACACACACACACACACACACACACACACACACACACAAACACACACACGCACAAATACACATGCATATACACACATAAAAAGAGAGAAATGTACACATGTGAGTACCCCCACACGCAAAAGAGAATTGTAAGTTAATTGAAATATAATCACAGAGCAATACTATATTACAATAAAATCCTACCACTATTCAACAATGTTGATGATCCTTCATTTTAATCCAAAAAGGCAAGAGGCTACAATTTAGATATGTCTTGAATGTCTTCCCAAAAGGTTAATATGCAAACTGGTCTCCAGAGTAGTGATGTTGTGGTGACTGAATCTTAATGAAGTAGAACTTTCTGGCTGACACTTTAGCTACAATAGCTTAATTCTAGTGGTTACTGGAAGGAATTGTTGGAGAATGTTAATCCCTGTGTCCTGGCTCAGGAATCATGTTTGTTTCTTTTCTTACCATATGATCTCTCTCTCCCCATCATGATGATATCTGCCAATTTGTAATGTAGCCAGGAACTCTTTCCAGAGATAAACAGATACAAATTAGATATTGTGCTCTTGAAACACCAAAGTTTTGGGTAAGTGAACTTCTTTATATATTACCGATGTGGCTATTTGTCACATCAGTTGAAAACAGGCAAAAACATGAATCATAAAGAATATACGTGGTGGGACTCTTATAGAACCCAAGACTACCAGCCCAGTAATAGCACCACCCACAATGGGCCCTCCCCCCTTGATCACTAATTGGTTGGTAAAGCGTTTACTTCGTAAGCATTAAGACTTGAGTTTGAATCTCCAGCAACCGCACAAAAACCCGTATCTGAAACCCCAGTCCTGGGAGGAAGGATGTATGCAGACAAGTAGGTCATAAAATATTTGTCACTCACAAAAATGGAAAATATTGATGAAAGATAGCTCCTGTCTTTGTGAGGACATTGGAAATTCTCGTTTCCATTCCCTGCAATGTGAAGAACTGATGTACAAGTTAATTGCTAATTCTACAATATTGTGGAATTCTACTACTTCAAGAATTGACACCCAGGGATGAGGGATGGATTTTATGGGGATTACATGCATGTAGCAGTTGTTTGTAGATTTATGCTTTAAAAATAGCTGAAGTTCAATGAATCCCCAATAGAGGGTCAGTATAATAGTTTTCAATGTGTAATAATAACATTAGAAGGTGGAGAGCTACTAAACAAGTCAGATGAAGTGATTTTCTGCTATTATAGTCCATATGACAGAACAAGCAAGCTAACTCAGATCAGAGTTCATTTGACAATATGGTTTTGTTTTTCAATCACCTCACCTATAAACCCGAGAACAAAAATCCTTTTTTTTTTTTTGGTTGCTAGGGAGATTAAATGAGGGGGCATATGTCAAATTCCAGAAAGTTCTTGGTTTAATGTACTGTGTGATGTAAGAAAGAAGCAAGTTCCCAAGGAAAACCTTGAGAAGAACAAGGTTGTATTCTGTTAAGAAGCTGAATCTGACATCTTGGACATGGTGAATTTTTAGTCTCATTTTTGTTTGCATGTCTTATCATTTTAATTGTATGTATTGGTGGAATTTTTATTATTATGAGAGTTCCCTGAAGATGCTCTCATCAGATTCTTCTAATCTAATTGCCACAGTAAACATGTTATCTTTGCAGGACAGTTTTTAGCTCAGCCTCATTGCTGGTGCTGCAGCCAAGGCCCTTGGATTGTTGGCTCACATAGGCCATCTGCACAGCCCTGAACTCCTGTATTACTGTTTCCTTTCTTGACACTGTACCTTGAAGCCATTGTCATCTCTTACAGACTGCCTTAGTTGGGGTTTCTATTCCTACACAAACATCATGACCAAGAAGCAAGTTGGAGAGGAAAGAGTTTATTCAGGTTACATTTCCACACAGCTGTTCATCACCAAAGAAAGTCAGGACTGGAACTCAAGCAGGTCAGGAAGCAAGAGCTGATGCAGAGGCCATGGAGGGATGTTACTTACTGACTTGCTTCCCCTGGCTTGCTCAGTCTGCTCTCTTATAGAACCCAAGACTACCAGACCAGAGATGGTACCACCCACAATGGGCCCTCCCCGCTTGATCACTAATTGAGAAAATGCCCACAGCTGGATCTCATGGAGGCATTTCCCCAACTGAAGCTCCTTTCTCTGTGTTAACCCCAGCCTGTGTCAAGTTGACAAAACCAGCCAGTATACAGACTAAAGTTCTGTGCTGTTCTTTTTTTTCCAGAAACTGAATGAGAAGTTGATTTATTTATCTTTTGTCAGGACAGGGAAGTTCAGTCTTCCTTCACGTCCTCATTCATGGTGGATAAGATTTGCCTGGCAAGGTCATATCAGAATGATGCAATGTTGCACTCTCTGTGTTATGGTGAATACAGCAATAAGAAGATAGCATTTCGCTACAAACAATTTTAGACATGGTCAACAACAATTCACCTTGACCTCAAGTAACCTTTTATGGTATGTCAACAAATGCGGAAAGCAAGTTCATGTAAATACAAGGAAAGTGGAAGTGTGCAAAGCCTTATGGGTTATATCCTTTCCCATGTTTGTGAAGTGCAGCAGTACAGGCAGCAAAGAGTACCATTTCCCTGGTTTCTCAACAGTATTTAAGACATATACAGTGACCATCCCAAATAGATGGTACATCTAGAGTCTCTCTGTGGGATAGTGGAGGTGGCTGTTTTTGACACACACACCCTTAGACTAGAGTTGAAATTAATGTGTTCAAATATTCAGTGAGTGTAGTTCCTGAAGATCTCCTGGGACCTCACATCATCACATAATAAATAGCCTAACTCTAGAGTCTAGAGACAGAGTAATTATTGAGTGATGATGCTTACTGGGGTATATCATTTGAAGCCCACAGTCACAAATACACACACACACACACACACACATACACATATATACATACATATTCATATATACATATATGTGTATCTATATATATGTAGGTATGTGTATATGTGTAGGTATATACGTGATATACATACACATATATATCCTATATACATACATACACATATATATGTTATACACACACACACACACACACACACACACACACACACACACACACACATATATATATATATATATATATATATATATATATATATACTTAGTAAATGTCAATACTAGGATCATCCTAAACAAACTATATAAAATTACCTAAGTCATAACTCACACTGAAAAATTCTTTTCAAAGGCCTCCAACACACATAATTCCTTGTGAGCATGATCATAGTTCACAAACAAGAATTGTTTCTGAGAGATTGTGGATGTCTCTGACAGCCTGGCTTGTTCAAAACACATAGAGCATGGAGGTAACTACAGAAAACTTTGGCAGAAAGACAGCCAACACTGGTGTCCCGGTACTGTAAGGACTCATCAGTCTATACAGCTACTTCCATAAGCTGAGCAAGAGTGCCCTGTGGCTCCATCTGACTTTACAAGGCTTATCACTTGCCCAAGGTCTCCTTCACCCTTTCATTAATCACAGTACCTCTAAGGTGTCACTATCCTTCCTGGCAGTATAATATACATAGACTATATTCATTAAGGACATAAACACTTTGTCCCTTCCTTGGTCCTCTAATGTATCAGTATCAGTTAGCCCTACAAATGCACCTTCTGAGCCAAATCAACAAATTTATCATTCTCCAGTTTGATCTACATGTTTAAAAGAGAAGTTCTCCATGATTAAATCCATCATTCACTCCCCACTACCAGACTACCACCTGCTGGATAGGAAACGTCAGTATGATGTATGGAAGAAGCTCTTGCTATTAGCTTCTGGCAAGAAGTTGTTTATCTAGCTATATAAACAATTCAAAACAGCAATTATCTAACAAAACTGAATTTCCCCATTAGAGTCAAAACGGTCCATTTCAAGATAATAATATGACCTCCCTGGGTTTTCTCGATGCCACTCATATGAAGACTACTTTTGAAGTAACAAGTCCTCCAGACTTATAACATTTCTGGTGAGCAGAGGACAAACGACAAGGTCTATGCCTTAACAGTCAGCAAGAATGTGATCCTCTAAAAGGGAAATGACAAGTACATTAGAAGTAAGTTATCAATTGCCTATACCTTCCAAATTAGCATAGATCAGCACTGTGCTTCTCCCACACATTTCTGCCTCTCTTTCCCCCCTTGACTACCACAGTGCCTGCCCTCATTTACTTTCATAGAGCTATGATGCGAAGGTCCAGATCTATCCAGAAACTCAGGTCTCCATCTGTACATCCAAGATGGAAGATTGAAATATGGCCTGATGCCTTCTAGGGTTCATGGAAGTTCTGGATTTATCCTGGACTTCTGGGGACTATAGTCTTGTGGAATATCCTGAGGACTTTTTTCAATCTCTGTAACATAGTATGAAGGCTCAGTTTTAATGTGGCAACCAAAGGGACCCCCACTTCTGTTTGACTCAGAAGGAATTAACAAGTAAGACAGTCTGACTTCACTCAACTCATTTTCCAGTGTGCTCCATTCCCACAGCCATATAAGTACTTATTTTTACATGTATGTGCATGTGTGTGCGCATGTGTGTATATGTATGCACATGTGTGTGAGTGTGAATATGTGTGTTTGTGTGTGTGTGTGTGCATCTGCATGCTCATGTGTTATTGCCACAGGATATTATTTTCATTCTTACCTTACATTTTTTAAAACATTTTTATTAATTCATTGAGAATTGTATACAACGTACTTTGAAAGTATTCACTTCCCTTTTTCAACCCTACCCATAACCATCTTCTCTACCCTCCACACCCTTCCAATGTAACTTTGGGTTTTCATCTCAGTCCCATTGAGTCTAGTTTGTGTTGTCCGATTAGACTTTAGGAATGAAGCCTGCCCTGGCATGTGAATAACCTACAGAAGTAATATCATTAAAGAAAACTGACCATCCCTCTCCTGACAGCTATTAAATATTGGTATCTCTTCAAATAGTGGTGGGATTTCATGCCTACATCCCCTTTGCAAGTTGGAATTTTGTCTAGCTTGAATTTGTGTAGATTATTTTGTATACTGGCACAACTGCTAAAGTTCATGTGTGCAGCTGCCCTGCTGTGTCTAGGAACACACTGTCCCTTTGATGTTACCTACCATCTCTGGCTCTTACAATCATTCTGTGTTCCTTCCGAGAAGATTTCTGAGCTTTGGAAAGATAGGGTATATTATAGGTCTCACTTAGGACTGAAAACTCCACAATCTCTTATTCTCTACATGGTTGAAGGTCTGAGAGATGCTCTACTCTATAATTCTAGCAATAATCATTGGGAATCATGTTAATACTGTATTCATATTGGGTTCTCCCTTAAGGCCTTTTGTTTATCTCTTGTTACCTGTTGACAGTGACAGGTATGGGTTTCATCTCATGGAACAGGCTTTAGCTTTCAATAAAAATGTGATTGGTTACTTCCATAGTGTTCATATTGCTCTTCACCAGAGGGGCTATCTTATCCTGCCAATGAATGGTTCTTGCAGTTTGCAGTGTTCAGAACTTTATGAGTGTGACAATGTTTCTCCTCCCATAGTGCACACAGAACTTTCCAGAACTATGAAAACTATTCTTTAGGGTAGAGATTCCAAATAAGTACCAACTTGCACGTTCTGTGACTCAAGGTGCAATGTCTTCGGCCACAGTAAGCCCGTGCCAAATGTTTATCTCCAGGTTGAGCAAGAAATTTTGTTTCAAAAGAATAAGGTGCTACTGTCATTCACTAACTAGTAAACTCCTGTGATCTCTCTACTGTCACACAGTTAAGATTATAAAAATGTATCACTGTATCTAGCTTTTACCTGTGTGCTGGGAGTCAGAATACAGGTCCACATATTTTCACAAAAAGCACTTAATTTACTGAGCTCTCTCTCCATCCTCTACTAAACTATTTTATTAGATTAAATTATATATATATATTCATTTATGTTTGCATGTATGTGTGCTTGTATGTATATGTATTTGACATATCTATTTATGTATTTTATGTGTATGTTTGTATACAAAGATGTCACAGCTCATGTGTGGAAATTACAAACAAAAGTTTTGAAGTCAGTCATTTCCTTCCACCATGTAGGACACAGGAATCAAAGTCAATTTTCCAAATAGCTGAACCATATTTCTCATCCTATCAATCTATTTCTAAGTGAAATAGTTTATTCTATGGTGTGAAAGTGTTACTTTTATTTAGACATTTCTCCTGCTTATTAAAAAAATTGTACTGTATGTTGACTAGAAAATAAAAAGTTAATACACGCACAAATTAACACTATGTATTTGTTTTTTCCATGTGTGTGTTTATAAAGTATTTCAAAGCATTGACAGGATATAGAGTATAATTGAAATTACATTTGACTAGAACTACATTTGCCTATAAAGAAAAATATATGAGTGAAATCTAAAAATTTAGAAAAGAAATCAAGAAAAAGAGATATGATTCATGAAAGAAAAAGGAAACCTACTTTTCCTTCTAGATTTAAATTTGTCATGACTTCCACCAGCTGTGTATTGAAGTAATAAGAACCATTTTTTGCAGTCCTAAAAAAATGCAACATGTGTTATCCCTTTGA
The DNA here is from genome assembly GCA_036184795.1 of Tokudaia tokunoshimensis. Lineage (NCBI taxonomy): Eukaryota > Metazoa > Chordata > Mammalia > Rodentia > Muridae > Tokudaia > Tokudaia tokunoshimensis. The sequence continues at coordinate 24,205,376 of BTHU01000008.1, forward strand.
TGAAGAGGCTGCTGTAAAGCTGGGCTTTCAATACGATTCTTTATAATGGACAGTTGCTGCAATAGAAGCAGACATGACTAGTCACTGAATACATTTCTTGCTTGGCCCACTTAAGAGAAGTATTTTTTTAAAAAAAAAAATTGTTCTGGGGTTAAGGGGGTTGTAACCCAAAATAATTCCCTGTTTTCTTCTGTTTGAAATCGTATTGCCATAAGTCTGAAATTGGTGGGGTATATCTTTAGCCCCAACACACTCTAGGTGGAAGCAGGCATATCTATCTCTAGCCGTCAAGACCAGTATGAACTACATATTGAATTCCAGGCCAGCCAGAGATATGCAATGAGAACCTTTACCAAAACAAAACAAAGCAAACAAGAAAAAAAAAACAAAAATCAAAACCACAATTATTATTACATATTTTATATTATTATAATGAGAATGTAAAATCAAATGTGACTCCTTGGTACTTTAGATTGATTACTCTAACTCTATAGAAGTTTGTCAAGCTGAATGGACTTTGGATCTGCCTAATCTCAATGTGTAACTTTTTTATCTATAAATCCTTTACAATAAAGATTTGATTGTTAGATAAATAAATAAATGAAATGAAAGACAATAACATAACATTCTAGTTCAGTTTAACATGATATACAAATTGCTTTGCTATATGCATAAATATGGTTTTTAAAACCTAAAACAAAACAAAATTGTGAAAATTCCAGGGCAACATATAAATCTAGAAAGAATTGATCCAGACACTAAAATGAACATATCACAGATTCTTCTCTAAGTAGTGAAGCATGGCTTTTTTAAAATTAGATATATTCTTTATTTACATTTCAAATGATTTCCCCTTTCCTGTTTCCCCCCTCCCCAAAAGTCCCATAAGCCCTCTTCCCTTCCCCTGTACCCCAATCAACCCCATCCTGCTCTCCTGTCCTTGTATTCCCCTACACTGCTGCATTGATCCTTTACAGGACCAGGGGCCTCTCCTTCCTTCTTCTTGGGCATCATTTGATATGTGAATTGTGTCTTGGGTAGTCTGATCTTCTGGGCTAATATCCACTTATCAGTGAGTGCATACCACATCAACAACAGAATACAAGGGATAGATGAAGCATAGCTTTTAATAAGAGTTGATTATATGTGTGGGCCTGAATGTGGGCATTGGCCATGAAACCATAAAGGCATCCTCATGAGAGGAAGAAGAGCTGTTTAGGGATTAGAAACAAGGGAGGGCAGTAGAACACATGGACATGCCTGTGGGAGGCAAGTGCCTAGGAACTGAACAGCAGAAGTGGGGTCAAGGAAGTGGAAAAGAAGAGAGGAGGGGACTCTACAAAAACATCCTTTTGAAAATGTCATAATGAACCTAACCCTTTGTGTGCTAATTAACAGTAAATAACATTTTAATGATGCTCACTTTGGAATAGGGAGTTGATTAAAATGGAAAGACAGCCAAAAAGAATATGGTCTGCATTGTTCTGGTTTCTTAAAAAATAATTTATTCTTCTGTTATCACAAAACTTAGATTAATTTCTATGTTAAGCAGAAAATAGTTTTACTGGTGAACTAGCAGGCAGAAAGAGTACCAGTCTTCAATGAATTGATTATGAAGAGAGTATATATAATTTATGGTCCTTGTCTTAATGATGCTTCAACTCTTGAAATTTTTTGGTTTACAGTCACAGGGAAGTATATGCACTCAATGTAAATACTGCTTTTTTGTGGTGCTGGGGTTTCAACACACCATAGCTCTGTCAAGGATAAGCAAGTACTTGACCACTGAGCCAACTGTCCATCTCCATAAGTTCTTTGAATTTTGAGCTTGGATTCTTTTCCTGGGCCAGCAGTATGCAGTTTGATCTTCTTTTGCAATACTGAGAGGAAACAGGGAACACAGTGTTCAGTGAACAACATTGTCATGATAGGAAGCAGTTATTTGTGACCATTTTCAACAAATCCCATATGCTATTTAATACTTTCTTATAAAATAGATTTTATGTTAGATATAGTATCTAACTGTGACTTAAGTGTCCTGAACAGGTAAGGTTGGCTAAGCTAAAATATGATGTTTGATATGTTAGGTAGATTAAATACACTTATAAAATGATATTTTCATCTTTAAAGGGGGTGGTTTACACTCAATTCCATAGGAAATCCACTCACTGCATGAGGGCTGTCCACACTATGGAGGAAAATCTCCTCTACTTGAAACCAACTGACAATAGGTGCTAATCACATCTATGAAATTACCTGACTTCAACATCTTAGACTAGTGTTTCTCCAAAGAGCAGCACTCCGAAACCTAGTGAAATAACACACAGAATTTAATCAACATTTGGAATTCTTCTGTTCCTGTACTAAAGCCCTGGTCTGGTTTGCTCTTAGATGATCTCACCTAGACCTCTTGGGATGATTTGATTTTGATTTCAAGTTTTTGCAGGATTCCTCTGAGCATGTGTTCTCTTCTTTCCTCACGAGCCTTATGCCGTATCTCATCTGGAGTCTAGAGTGTCCCAGTACCTCTGTTTATTCTGTGCTGTGGGTGTCAAGCAGATAAAAAGCTCCTTTTGAAGTGATCATGAAAAACTTCTTGTGAGGGACTTGGCATTTTAAGTGAGTGGCATCCCAGCCTTTTATTAATTTTACATTATTCATCAGAACTTGAATATTACCATCTCATGAAATTTGTTAAAGGAAAAGAGAGAGCTAACCCATAATCACACTACCTAAAATAGTCACTGTTAACATTTCAGTGCACATTATTTTTCTCTACATGTGTAATTTTGCAAAGTTGTAATCATTGCCAATATACAATTTGATCATATTTCCCACTTAAATATTTTAATACATGTATTTTTTCAGTGTCTCTTCTACGTCTTTACCACTTCACCTTTTACAGCTGCACAATAGTTCACCAAACTGATGAGTTTGGTTTACTTATCTATCTTACTATCTCTAAGCACTTTTTTTCATATCTTTGTGACTGTAGTATTCTTTTATATACCCTGATCTCTCACATGGAATTAAAATTACTCCCAGGCCAATGAGGAATTTTTGTTTGCATCAGTTTACACTGCTACTTAGGTAAAAGTGTCAAGCTTCCCTGGGAGTTGACTGGGCTGGCGTTAGAAGCAATGCACACGTTCCAGTACGGAGTGCAGGAGCTGCCATCTGTTCTAGGAAGCACTTGGCCCTTTATCTGCTCTGTTTCAAGCTACTCTGTGTCTTGCAGACAGAACAGCTGATAACCCTGTGGGTCCTGTTTGTCTTCACTATTGTGGGAAATTCTGTTGTGCTGTTCTCCACGTGGAGAAGAAAAAGAAAGTCCAGAATGACCTTCTTTGTGACTCAATTGGCCATCACAGGTAAGTAACTATACAATACCAGCAGGAGAGAAGAAAGCTGGATACAAATTCCTGTGGTGTTATCAAGTCTGGTAATAATCTTTATAGGGAGTTAAAAAACATATTTGAATAGTTCCTCTGACAAGTTCAGCACATTTAGATGTCCATATGATTCCATTATGAAAATAACTTATGTTACCAACATGGAAATGTCAGTTTCAGTGTCCTCACAGAAGATCTGTAAGGCTTCATCCTTCCTATACAGAAAAGCCTCCCTGGCACGTTAAGGTCATTTTATCATCTCATTTAAAAGCATGAGGAATACATCCTATAAAAATCAACCACAATTATATATATTTAATGATAAAATGTGACATCTACAGTCCTTTGCAGATTAAAGTCTATGGACATGATTTTCAAAATACAAATATGTGGAACACTCACTGCTTCTGGAGGTAACATGAAAATAAGCTGACACTCAGGATCTGGAAACTCTAATATTTGTATGGTGAATGTCATGTCCAGTTCAGAAGTGTGGACACAACATATCTTGAAGGGGAAGGGAGAAATATGCAGAGGAAAAACCCCCACTTTGAAAGAAAAGTCCCTCAGATAGAAGCCACAGTGATATAGCATCTGTTCCAACAGGAGAGGAAAGAACAATGAAAGAGGAAGGACTGCTCCATAGGTAGAGAGAGGGGACCAAATGAGGCTCAAAAAAAGTCCATACAAAACCAGACATGGAGCCAAGAGATATGCTAGCAAGGTGAATTTAAAGTAGTTTAATTTGGATCAAATTATAGGAAAAAATGGAAAAAAATGTTGTATTTGTTGACAGGAAAGATAGTAAATCCAATCAAGGCATGCTCAACACATCTTCATATGCTCAACATGGGCTATGTGTTGCCTTAACATGGGCTGCAGCAGTGGCGGTGGACTTTTTAGTAATTTGGCTTGGAGCCACAATCTGAGAAATAAGATGCTATCTTCTTTTTTCTTAAAGAAAATTGGTGTACATTATATTTCTTTAATAACATTTCAATTAATTTTTGAAAAATTTATACAATATAGTTTGACCATATTCAATCCCTTCCTCCAACTACTCCAACACTTCCTGTCTGTCTGTCTGTCTGTCTGTCTGTCTGTCTGTCTGCCTGTCTGCCTGCCTTCCTATCTATCCATACTTTTGTCTCTCTATAAACCCATCCACCTACCCACCTACCCACGCATCCATCCATCCATCCATCCATCCATCTATCTATCTATCTATCTATCTATCTATCTATCTATCTTACTACATATATTTGTAAAATATCCATCTTTATCATCTTTCTCTTTCTTTTCTCCTTCTTTCTTTTTCTCTTTTATTATCTCTTTCTGTCTCTCTTTAAACCAAAGATTCGAGTTTGTGTTAGTTAACTATTCTCAAGTGTGGCCATACATAAGGGGTTCACATCACTGAAGAAAACTAAGACTATCACTTCCTGCAGTTATCAAATACTTCTCAGTTAAAGATAGGACTTGGTAGTCACATCCCTCTTCCATGCTGGGATTATTTTTCTGGCCCATGTTTCTAAAGGTTTTATGTATTCTGTTACAATCACTGTAGGTTCACTGTGCAACTGCCTTCTTGTGTCCAGAAAATACTGCTTTCTTGAAGTCATCCACTACTTATGAGGCCTAATATTTTTCTGCTCCATCTTCTGAGAAGATGCCAGAGCCTTGATGTGGGTGTGATGTACACATTCCATGTATGGATGAGTGCTCTGAGGTTTCTTGTTCTTTTCAGGTTGATCAGTTTTGGGTCTCTGAGAAAATTGTAGTAGATAGGTAATTTCACTTAACTCATTTTTTATATGTATTTCAAAAAACCTTTAACATTAGTTATTGCCCCCCTTATTTCTCTGTTCTGCCCTCCCATCCCTCACCCCCATTTCATCCTTTTTCTTCCATTTTCCCTTTTCCCCTTGTATAACATTGTACTGTATCTATCCTTCATTGAAAGATCTCTTTCATCATAACCCCTTCCTAGTCACCTACCCTCTGTGGCTATTTCAGATAATACACACACCTACAGCATAAGAGTTAACACACACACATATGATATAAGAGCTAACACACACATATAACATAAAACAGGCAATGGGTGGCTTTCTGGATCAGAGTTATCTCATCCTAGGTGACTGTTTCCAGTTCTATCCATTTACCTAGAAATTTCACAATTTCAATTTTGTTAACATCTAAGTAGTATACCATTGTGTATACAACCATACAACTACACTTAATTATTTATTCACCAGTTCACAGACATCTAGGCTGTTTCCATTTCCCTGCTCTTGTAATGAACACAAAAATGCAAGTATCTCTGTGGAGAGTCCTTGTGGTATAAGACTAAGAGTGACAGAGCTGGATCACGTGATGGATCTATTTCTAGTTTTCTGGGGAAACGTGAAACTGATTTGCACACTAGTTGCACTACTTTTCACTCCCACCAGAAGTGAACAAGTGCTTCCCACTTTCTGCTCCCATTTGGTTTTTGTTTGTTTTGTTCTGTTTTTAGTTTTTATCTTGGCTCTTCTGGCTGGAGTGAGATTAAATCTCAGAGTCATTTTAATTAGTATTTCTATGATGGGCAAGTATTTAGAATTTAAAAGAGAATGCTGGTTACTTTTATTTTGCTGTGGTGAAACACCATGACCACAACCACATAAATGGAAAGGCTTATTTGGGCTTGTGGTTCCAGAGGGTCAGGGTTCATGCTGGTTGAGTGGAATCATGGTGGAAGAAGCAGCTGATAGCTCATATCTCAAAATGTAAACAGGAAGGAAAAAGCACATTTTAACTGGCTTGAGTCTTTTCAACCTCATCACTCCCTACCCCTTACAAGTGACATACTCCCAGCCATGATAACAATGAATTAAAACCCTGAACTGTAAACCAATCTCAATTAAATGCTTTCCTTTATAAGAGTTGCCATGATTGTGGTGTTTCTTTGCAATAATAGAAACCCCAACTAAGACACTGGGTGATCTAAACACTCAAAGCTCACTCCCAGTGAAGTACATCCTGCAGCAAACCTCCACTTCCCCAATGTTCCATAGCCTCCCCAAACAGAACTGCAACTGGAGGCCTAGTAATCAAATGCCTGAGATTATGGGATATTTGACCCACAATGCTGTTCTGGTTACTTCTCCTTTACTAGGTAACACAGTCCATCTTTGAGGGAAGTCAGAGCCGGAACCCAAGCATGAACCTGAAGCAGAAACTACAAGGAATGCTTTTTGCTGGCTTGTTTGCTCCTGGGCTCATGTTTGGCCAACTTTCTTATAAAGCTCAGAGCCACCTTCTCAGGGAATGGCACCCCCTTACATATTCAGAATGGACTCTCCTGCATCTATTAATAATAAAGATTATCCCATCCCAAGATCTGTCCATGGGCCAGTCTGATCTAGGCAATTCCTCATTTGAGGCTTTCTTTGAGATGACTAGTTTACATTGGGTTGACAGTAAAACTAACCACATTAGGGATTGCCATAACACAAGCACTGTAGTCTTGATGGTTTAAATAATGTAAGTTTGATGTTCTACGACTTCTAGTCAGGGGATTGATGGAAACCATCCATGTGCAGGAAATGAGTTACTTAGTTATTCTGGGACCAGATTTAGTTGGCAGCATGAGACCATGCTATCATGGTAAGGACAGGCGGGATTAGTGAGGGCACTAGAACTAAAAGAAAGTAAGACTGTGCAGTGGAAGCAAGGTTTCCAGATGAATACTGGAGAGGTGGTGAGATTCAATGAGACCTGTGGACTAGGTGCTAAGGTGTGGGAGGAAATGGCAGTATCAGACAAGGACACTGGAGGGGAAACTCGACTCTACAAAATAGATCCCAAGAAGTGCTCAAAAGTAGTCCTGTGGCCTACCATTGATCTAGTCTTGTGTGTTAATATTTAAATTAAAATAGAAATGCAACAGTTTCTCCCTCCCTTCCCTACCTCCAACCCTTTCCAGCCACTCTACCAAGAGCCACTCCCAATTCCCTCTTCAAGTTCATTGCCTCTTTTTCTTTAATTATTATTGTTACATATATGTGGGAATGTCTCTCCATGTGTATGCTTACAACCTGTGGAGTTCATTTTTGTTGGTGGTATATACATGGTTTCAAGGCTGGCCAGTCTGTGTTATAAGCTGAGGGGATTCCTCCCTACATAAGGCTAATTCTGCTTCTTTTAGAAGTCAGTAGTTCCTACTCTAGGGATGCATGGGACCCTATAAAACTGTCCTCCTTCCATATCAGCAAGCCCGTTGATATTGCCATTATTCCAGTCTTATTTGTAAGAGAGATTGTTTCACAGCATAGTTCCTAGTATTCTGGCATTTACAATCTTTCTGCCTCCTTTTCCATAATAGTATCTGAGCCATAGATTATGGAGTTGTGACTGGATGTATTGTTGAAGCTGGGCTCCTCACAATTAGTTGATGTCTGAATTATGTTCAGTATGATTTTCTGTGTTGGCCTCCATTTGGTGTAAAGAAATGCTTTTCTGATAAGGGGCAGTAGGTATATACTTGAGCAAGTATAAGGATGAAATTTAGAATGTAGTAAGGGGTTGTGCTGGTCTAGCAAAGTGACAGTAGTAGATTCTTTTCTAATGCCAATACCTCACCATCCCTGGGAAACTGGTTCAGATTCCAGTACCAGGAATGCTTTCTCTCCTGTTGAGGGATCTTAAGTCCAATTTGACAGACATTGGCTGCTGCTGGCATGTGAGTGCCACTTATTGAACCTATATGTATATTGTGCCAAGCTGGTAATTACCATGGATCATAGATGTTGCAGGTGTACAAGACTTTCTAATTCCTTCCCTCACTTGGTACTTTGCATAGTACTTTCTGGAACCATAGAAGCTAAAGTGCAAGAAATTAACTTTCAGATGAGAAAAAAACTTGAATTGTATGAGTCTTGTGATCTAAGCATGTGGTGTCTTCATTAATGGGAGCCCATCTTCAACTCCTGAAAGGCAACCCAGGGTTACATCAGTAGTTTATATTGTCTTGGGAGTTACTTAAACTGCACTTACCAGCACTTTAGAGGGGGCTTCTCACACCTTGTACTGGGAGCTTTGATGGTCTATGGTTCACGTTGGGACCATTGTAGTCTTAAGAGGTTTAAATTCTTTCCACATATGCTTCTATATAAAATAATGATTATTTAAGTTTTCTATCAGGAAGTTTTGAGGTTATTTGACCCTTATCACCCCATCTTCTATATTTATAGTGGGGAAAATTAATCCAAAAGAGCTTGCCTTAGGTCATACAGTAATGAGAGACGAAAAATGCAAGCCCAGGTACTCCTTCTTCCAATTGTGATCTCTCAATCACTTTAGGCTGCAGAAGTGTACGTAGGTGATTCCTGGGTGCATGAACTACTTCAGGATAATGGAAGTGAATGTTGCAGAATTAAGAGGATGGTGCCAACATATTTGACAAATGCGTAGGAGCATGCAAGATAGAACATAAGAGTAACTAGGGGCAAAAGGATGTAAGAGCTAAATGTAGAAATCTCAGAAATTGAAAGTGCGATGACTCAGCTAAAATATCTATAGCTGAGCAGCTGCTTGGATTTCCAGCCTGCACAGTGTCAGGATTGCCTGGGGCTGGTGGAGACTGACTCGTGGAGGACAGGGCACAGGAAGTTTCTGCATACCCAGTACCTCCCTGCTTGGTGTTATTGTTTGAAACGGGCTTTGCTGGAGGCATTTCTCTGTATAGCCTCTGTAAGCATGCATGTCATGCTTCACATCTACCATCTCTTCCTAGATGGGGGTGTAGGTGGGGGTCTGAGAGTCATTAGGAAGGGAAGCATGCTGGGAGTATGGGGTAGAAAATTACACCCCATGTGCTCTCTTACTCCACAATATTCCAAACTCTCCGTCTAACCAGAGTTCCATTATGCCATGGGCCTATGAATATCCATTCCATTAGAGAAGGACAATCTCTATGGATTAAAGGTTTGGAATTGGAAAGAATACTGCTTGAATTTCAGTCTTGTTTACCCCTTACTATATGCGCTAGATAAAGGAGTAGGGAAGTGTCAATGCCACAGAAGACAAGTTTCACACATTTGAAATTTTCCTGATTCAGGAGCTGGAGAGATGCCTCTGCCATTAAGAGAACTTGCTGCTCTCCCAGAATTGCCCAGTTCAGTCCCTGTTACTTACATCACATGGTACATGACTTTGTGTAACTTCAGCTCCAAGGGGACCCAATGCCTTCTGGTACCCCTACACATAAATGGAAATAATCCATTAAAAAAATCTCACCTCAGATTGATATTCATGGTAAAATACACTAGAGTTTGCAGAAAGGTAAATGGTTTTGTTTGTTCCTGTTTTTCATTTTCTCAAAACTTGGGAAAGCTCAGGCCTGGAAACATTTTCATTTGCAAATTTACCCAGAGATATCCAGATACACTATTCCTTCAAAGAATGTATTCCTCTTTAAACTCTTGTAAACAAAAATGTTCACAAACTCATTCTGTCATGAACATTTTGACTTGTCAGTATCTTGAGTTAGTCAACATGGTTAGAATTGCAAGAAATTTTACTCTTGCCTTGGAGAAGTGAACATTCTTTTAATATTTATGTCCTAGTTAGCTTTTAAGTGTTTTGATAAAGACAATGACAAAAGCAATGGGAAGAAAGGGGTTTATTTGGCTTACAGATCTGGCTCATAAGCCATCATTGAAGGAAACCAAGGCAAGTAAGTAATGTAGGCAGGAAACTGGAGGAAGGAACTGAGGCAGGTACCATGAAAGAAAGAACTTAATGGATTGTTATTGATGACTTACACGTTTTGCCTTCTTATCCTCACTCATGACCACATGGTCAGAAGTGGTAGTACCCATAGTGGGCTGGATACTCCCACATCAACCATTCATCAGGAGAAAACTACACAGGCTGGCCTGCAGGGTAATTTAATGGGGGGCTGAATTCTCAATAAGATTTCCTTTGCCCAGATGATCCAAGCTTGTGTCAACTTAACAAAAAAACTAACCAGCTCAATTGGTTTCCCAGTCTAAAAGGTGGGAATATCCTTTAGGCTTCTGGTGAGAACTTAGGGAGTAGTATATTTGGGGTACCCAAAAGGAGAGGCGCCTGTTGCCCAGGGATACCAGCTGTGAATGACCTCTGCCATTGCTGAAGAACAAGTACTCTAAAAGGCCTTGATCACACCAAAACCCCCTCATTCATCCTGCCCTTTTACTTGGGACTTTGCACAGGTTTTTGTGTGAGTGTGGAGATACTCAAACATTCTCATGCAATGCATGTCCAAATGAGGCCAAGACATGCTGCTTTCAAATTCCTAAACTGATTCATATTGAATATTTTGAACTGAATACATTTAAAAACCAGAGAACACTGGAGAGGCTTTCTCTAAATCCTTCTTCTCTACCTAAAGACAGATCATCCACAAAGAACCCAATGAATATAAATTCTTCCGTGGGCATTTCATTATCCCAAGGAGAAGGAATCTTACCCTGAGAGCCATCTGGAAGATGCTGTATCATGCCCAGGTGGCCTGTCATATCTCCATCTAGTTTGCTAATAACTCATCAATATTTCATATAAATACCACTTCCTTTTAAAGTGATTTGGTAGCAACCCTACCCCCATATGTGCTCTCCTACACCTAATTTTAAAAATTAATACGTTTGTGTACTTTTCACCTGTCACTTCTCATTTAATAAACCCAGTTACTGGATAAAGACGGGAGCCTATTTTTCCCTTATCTTATGAAATCAGACAATTCAGGTGACAACATTAATGACAGAATATTTGAAAAACTGTTTTCAGAACCATAATTAGTGGCTCATCTGAGGAGGGAAATAAGTACAAGCAGTCATATTGGGGTAAGGCCAGTCAACACTCATCATTAAAATCTGCTCTGTCAGTTTCCCTACTCACAGACCAGAGCTTTGAATAACTCTCTGAAGAACATTCTCATTTCCAATTAGTCGTTTATTCATTTAGCTGGTAAGTCAATTAGAGTTAGACTTAGTTACATAGACATAAGACATAGACAATGGTGGTTTATATTTATGTAGATTAATATTTTTCCTCAGGTAAGGAAGTTCAGATCTAGATAATCCAGGGCTCTTGTGTTTCTTATAATTGGGAACCCAGAAATCTTTAGATACTTTATCCTCAAGGCTAGGTCATGGTATGGAAGGCTATTGACTTAATATAGTTGCTAGAATTTCTGCCAATGCATGTCCAAATACCAGCCAACAAAAGACAAAAGGAAGAGCAAAGGGATTCTTGTGAATTAACAGTCCTTCTTTTACCTGGAACTCCCACCTATTGACTTTTTTCATATGTTACTTACAACTTGTAACTGCAGGAAAGACTAAATAATTCTTTTACTTATTTCACTTCTAATGTGAACTGATTGGCCAGAAGAAAATGAAGTTTTATTTCTTAAAAAAGAGGAAGTCTATCAAGTCTCTGTCATTGCCCAGCTTCTGCACTTTTTCAAGAATTAAGGCATCCAGGCAATGGATGTCTGGCCATCTATTCCATCCCCCATTTATTCAGGTTCCTCTCAGAGTTACAATGTTTCTTTACTCTCACATCCCAGTGAGCAATGAAGATATCTGTGACCCCAAAAGGTGTGACAATTGTCTCCACTGAAAGCAAGCCTCTGATTTCCCAGCAGACCTTAGTGGTTATCCTCTAAGCCAGGGTAAAGCTGACACTTCCCATAGATAAGACCCCAGGCTGTGTTCCCCACCATTTCAGATGCCTGTTGAAGCCTCGGTGTTTCTCTTGAGCTTCTGGAAAAGATTTACACCTCAACTTCCCATTGTGCCTTCTTAAGTTTGCCGTGAGTTTACTACAGAGGCTGACAAAACGCAAGAAAACATATGTGTTTACTGGTTTATCCAAGGGAAAGTTAAAGACACCCAAATAAACAGCAAGAAGAAAAGATGCACAAGAAAAAGTGAAGCAGAAGGGAGCAGGGATTCTGTGCTTTCCTCATAGGCCCACCGTAAAAGTCGCAGAGGCTTAGGCATCTGGATATTCCCTAGCGCCTGTTTCTGTGTGGGTTTGAGGAGGGTCTATAGCTGGTCCTTGGGCTACTTTGTGGTTTCTTCTTTCTTCCACTCTTCTCCACCCTTTTCCCATCTTTTCAACTTCTGAACACTAGATACGAGCAAAAAATAAATTAGAACGGAAAGGAGGTGTTCTTGTTAGACTACTTCTTACTGATTGGGGTGTGAAGTACCTTGGGGCGAGTTTAATCTGCACCCTCAAGATATCTAAATTATTATTCTTCTTCTTCTTCTTCTTCTTCTTCTTCTTCTTCTTCTTCTTCTTCTTCTTCTTCTTCTTCTTCTTCTTCTTGTTTTATTCTTTGCACACAACTTCTTAACAAACAATAAACAACAGCAACAATTCAACAACCAACAACTCATGAACAGTTCCTGAACTCTTGAGGCTCTAATATTTATATGCCTTCTGAAGAGTCCCCAGTATCCCAAATCTCACATGATTGAAGAAACTGTCTGCAGCAGGCAAAAAGCACATCTCTGCTAGAGCTTGAGGCAAAACATTGTAAGCTGCTGGGAGACAGTCTGAGGCAGCTCCGTATCCCACACTAGGATTAAAACAAAAATATATACTTATGATATTTCTGTGCTTTAAAAGAAATAAAAATTCTCGCTACAGGCTCCATTACACAAACATGGTTATTTAAATCAATAGCCATCATTTATCACTTAACCCTCAACTGTTAGTCCTCTCCCAGATGTTGAGAGATGGAATGGATAATTCTAATCTTCACTAATTCTTCCTTGATCTTTTAGTGAGCAGTCCTGCTTCTACAACTATCCGAAAGTGCCAGCCATTTCATAATTTATCCACATTTCAAAAGATACTTATTTCTTTAAAGATAAAAAGAACTTTGGAAGTTGTGTGCCAGGAATCAGGACAAGAACCCAAATGTATTTCACATTTTCAGAGCCTTGAACCTCTTTTGACCTCCTGTCCTGTCAGCTTCCCTTGGCACATTCTCTATACAGTATAGTGTCCATAGGATATTGTACTATATATAAAACAATTCCTATATTGTTACTTATTACTTCATCCCAATTTGAGGCTATCTGCAATTAGTTGGTGAATATTCTTGTAATTAAATCTTTGTGAATATTCATTGTAACACATTTAAAGATGATTTATAAAAGAGGACTTATTACACCAAAGAAAGACACTCATCTGGCTTTCAAATTGACAAATAGCCTTCTAGGCCACCTAGATCAAAACGAATCTGCTTGGCATCTTGGCTTGAGGCGTAATCTTGAACTTGTAAGGAAAACAGCTGCTATTTCAGCATATCCCGCAATTTTTAGCACAGCCATTCTAACAATTTTCTGGATGAACTTAATGACTGTTTTTATTTTATGTGCTAAAGTGCCAATTAAAATTTATTAGTCATTTATCATCTTCTAGACTTACTTGTCTGTTTTATTCAAATGCAATAAGGAGGGAACACTAATGAGAGCTGCTCCCATTGAGTGTGCAACAAAAGAAAGAAGAAAAGCACATTATTTTTGGCACAAACTCAAATCATCTCTTTCTGGGAGGACCAAACCTTTAAATACTGGCAAAGGAAATTAGTTGAAGAGCATTTTGCTAACAAACCTAGGAACTCTCCACCTTTGTCACTCTTCACAAAGTATGTGTGGGCAGAGGAAGTGAGGCATTTGCCCAGAGCACCTACAGAAAGTGATGCAGCTCTCTCCTTGGGGTGCCATTCACTTGAATTCCACACTTAATTCATTTTTGTATCATTAACACTTTTATCATTAGTCATTAACACTTAAAATACTGGAAAGTGAATTTTTCTCTAAATTCATACATTTTAAATGAGATGTTACCATTTTAATTTTCTAAATGTTCTTCAGACAATAACCTAGTAGATAGTTTTAGACATTCGTTTTTTACTCATAAGATATTTTATTTAACAGTTTGCGATTAAGGAGTCCTTTTAAAAATACCTGTCCTTTGAATAGATTGAAAGTATTTGTAGGGGGCCTGGTGAGATACCTCAGGGCATAAATGTGCCTGTTGCCAAGCCTGAGGACAAGAGACTGGTAACTGGGCAATGCACGGTAGAAGGAACAAACTGATAACCTGCAAGTTGTCCCTTGTGTGCCTACACACACACACACACACACACACACACACACACACACACACACAAACACACATACACACACAACACACACAAACACACACACAAACACACATACACAAACACACACATGCTAAATAAATAAAGTAATAAAAAATTAGAACATTCAGTTATATTTAAAAAACATTTTTTATTCTTTGAAATATAGAATATATTTTAACAATACTCAATAATCCATAACCTTTCTTATTTCCTTTCTTGTCCTCCCTGGAAAATTTTCTTATTTGAAATTCTTTCTTATTCTCTTTCTAAGTTCATATGTTTTACCATTTTTTGTTATTTTATGTATATGAGTGTTTGCTGCCTGTATGCCTGTGCATCATGTGAGTACCCAGTAGCTTCAGTAAAGACAGAAAGTGATGTTGGATCCCCTAGAATTAGAGTTACAGACAATTATGAGCTGCCCTGTGGCTTCAGAGAACTGAATGGAAGTCCTCTGGAAGAGCAAAACATTAAGACATCTCTTTAGCACCCTTTTTAGCAACCCAGCAAGTTACTGGGATTTTGGGTAACTTATCAATGCCTTATGAGTGGGTTGTATGGGACCTAATGAGATCTTCCCTCATATCTGCTAGAATTTCAGTGTGTGTGTGGTCTTGTGAACCATTTCCTCTGTGATCTCACAAGTACAATGACTTGTGCATGTGATGATGAGCTATTTGTGCTTAATAGCCGCTAAATGCGGAGGAATGACTTTTCTTCCAGGCTGTAGGCACTGTTAAATACATTTTACAGCATTGCTCCCCACTCCCCCAGCTCCTAGCTTGAGAAACAATTAACATATACAAAAATGGGAACAAAGATGCTTTGCAAGTACAAAACAACCAAAAGAGAATGAACAATGGGTATTCTATTCAAGAGTTTGCTGTGGCAGACTCAGCTATCATCATCTATGTTGGCTGAGATTGAGAGATGACATTATGAGTTGGACAATTAACCGTGTTTCAATGTGACCTCACCGGAAAAAGCATGGTTTGGTCTACTGGGAAGGGGAACTAGAAAGACAACCCTTCTATAGGACTAGTCACTGTACCATACTTTACACATGGTGTTCTTCTGCTGGCTCAAAATCAGACCAAAGACATAAATTAAGAACTCTGTCACTTATTAATTAAGTTCTGGGATGTTTTGGATTGATTATGTCAGTGCTGTCCTATTCTCTACTGGAACCCAGAATCACTAGACCAGGGATGATGCCATCCACAATGGGATGTGCTCTCCCCAACCAGCCGCTAATTAAGAAAATCCCTTGCAGCTAGATCTTATGGAGGCGCTTTCTCAATTGAGGTTCCCTCCTTTTGGATAACTCTGGTTTGTGTGTGTCAAGTTGATGTAAGACTAGCCAACACAACCATTATTTTGTTTTTCATTATTGGCAACTTTCTGTCACATAATCAGTCCTATGATTTACATGTTTAATCACGTAAATTTATGCTTTCTTCATATTGTGAAGTGTTTTATTTTCCTTTTAGTTTATCTTACTGACAAGTTACACATGACCCATCACCCACTTTGTCGATTCTTCCTACTACATGATTGAGTCTGTTGTTAACAATGCCTGTCAGATTTTATTTTGTACCTCAGTTTTTAGATTACCACTTGTAAAAGAAATTAAGCATTCTAGCCCAGCTCTTTCATTCAATAGAGTATGATACTCTTAATCTTGTGGGCTCAAGTCCCACATTATGCACCAAATATAAAAGAAATTAAGCATTCTAGCTAACCTGTATAAAAGACACACGATCCAGATTTTTTTTTTTTTTTTTTACAAACTGTAATCCTAGATGGGTCAGATTGGAAACTATTCTAACTTATTTCCCAGCCACATGTCCCTTGTTTCTGTTTTTCTGGACTCATGGTCCATCTCCTCCCATGGTGGTCTCCTCCATTAACTCCACATGTCCCCTTTTCTTCCTCTTTTTGGTCTCTCCTGAGAGCCACTTCTTGACTCTCAAGTCTCACCTTTCTCCCTCTCCTGCCCAATCATGGGCTCTAGTCTTTTTTTGACCAGTTAAATTGGGAAGCAAGGTTTATATAGCATCATTTTGTGTTGTGTGAAGATCTGTTTGTTGGGGGGCCACCAGATCCTGGGAGCCAATATTTACTACAACCACAACAACCTTTGGTATGATTTCTATTTCTTTATTCAATTTCTCATTTTTATTATTTCCTAATTGCATTTTAATTATCTAATTACATATCCTTGCATTTCACTGAGTTTCTTTAAAAAGATTATTCTAAATTTATTTTTAGACAATTCATTTGTCTTCATGAAGGCTGTGGGATTTTATATATCTTTTTGTAAAATCATATTTGTTGGAGGCTTTGTTGCCTGTGTGGCAATGTGTTAGAAAGAACAAGCTCCTCTTTCAATTGTTGCAGGATGATTTCTTGAAGCTAAAATCCTTTCCCTGTAAGTTCTGACTTGAAGTGATTGCTTCTGGGATCATCACCAAGTGGAGTTTAATCCAGTAATATGGCTTGTTCTGGGTTAACAGAGGGAACCACAGTTGGCAGGCCTATGCTCAGGTACTCCAAGCCTTGTGTGTTGATTTATTTCTAAATCAGACTTTGTTCTGTGAGGCTGGTACAAATGTGGGCATCAACTTCAGGAATAGCAGACAAAGTACCTCTCTGCAGGTACACTTGTGACTGTGTTTTTTCAAGTCTCTAGGAAGACTTCTTTTTGTTCCTTGATGGGCCTCTGGTCCCCAGGCTCTGGATAAAATGGGCAGAAACTAAAGCAAAGATGTTTCAAGTTCACATCAGAGACCATAACATATAGGCCTCTCTGTGGGATCACAAATAGGCTTATTTCCTGGTGGCTTCCTGTATGAGTAGGCCTGTACTCTGACTTCAGCTAGGAATTATGGAGCTAATTGATAGTACCATTTCAAGATCCACCATGCGTGTGAGATTAGAGTATCTATACCCATGAACTATAATTGATGAGCCCCACTTCTGATACCCAGGTGAGAAAAATTATTTGCAAGCTCATAATAGAAGGGGTCAAGTACAAACTTGGGGGGATCACTGAGTATCCACTGAGCTACAGAAGTCGACTATCCTGCTGAGGGTACTCAAATATGCACCTCTCCAAATGGGATTTCATTTGGATGGAATTGCTTCTTGATCATAAAGGATGAAATCAAGTGTCAGAGTTAATCTATAATTTTTCATGGTAATGATTTCAGCAAGCCTGGTCCAATGGCATCAGTAGAAGAGTCCTAACAGTTTCCTCTGAGGACAAGATTTTCACAATCTACAGCAGCTCTTTTAATTCTAACCACAAATAAGGAACTGTATAGAAACTACTTTGGGCTACAAACTGACAAACTTTTCTGTATGTGTGACACAGGAGTTTCATTCATGAATGCAGTAACAGGAAGGGACTGGTGCATGGAGAAAGACATTTAAAGCTCTGCTGTGCAGTCAATGTTAGGAATCTTTTCATGTTGACCCCAGTAGATAGGTCTCTTCGTGAGTCTTTGTCTGGGCAATACTAAGCAAGGGCCACGGCCTAATAGGGCTAAGGATAAGTTATAGTGATGTTTAAGGGCCCACTGCAGACAAGAAAGTTGGTAACAGAAAGTTCTGGATGTCAGTTCAATAGAGTGCTTAGCTTTGCTCTGATCCCTTGGAACACAGCTTGGGCAGTGGACTCAAGGCCCAATGATGCTACATGTGTGTTAGGTCCACTGGCATGAGTTGAACAGCTCTCTGAGGTGGGAGTGAGGATTAACGATATGAAAGGCAAAAAGAAGACACAGAAGTAGATTTGGGAGGGCTGTGAAGAGAATACTGCACCCTGAGATTATTTCTCATAGCCTTTTCATACCCCACAGGGTCGTGGGAAGCAAAATCATAAGCTGGCAGAAACAATGGCTGACATACATGGTATCTGTTCCCATCCA
Source organism: Tokudaia tokunoshimensis (assembly GCA_036184795.1). NCBI lineage: Eukaryota > Metazoa > Chordata > Mammalia > Rodentia > Muridae > Tokudaia > Tokudaia tokunoshimensis. Next base: position 24,223,897 of record BTHU01000008.1, read on the forward strand.
GAGGCCTCCCTGGTTCTTCCACCAACATTCAGCCCCTCACCTTGAGCCTCCAGTGTATCTCCTCTTATGGTTCCATGCTTGAGCAGGCCGAGAAATCTGCCTGCCTGCAAAACATTCTGCCAGACCAGCAAACTCTGACCTGTTTTGACCATGCCTAACAGGAAAACTTTCACAGAAGCAGGCAAAATGTCTCCCGACATACAGGCAAGTGTGATGGAAAATACAGCAGTTACTAAGTCTAAATTTATGAACACCATCATTGTGTCGCCCATATGGATGTAGTCTCTGAACTCTCAAGTTGACCCTCCTAAGTCATAGGATACACTGGGATTCATAATCTGCTCTCTAGGACCTGCACAATAGCAGTTTGGGGTATGAATAGTTGAAAAACCTTTGAATATTCAAGTGCCTGTGCCCTATTATGACATCTTGTATTGTCACTTATACTTTTCTTTTGTATCTTAAGTATTTTAAAATTTGCTTTGCCAGTGACAAGTTTCAAAACATCCATTTTTTTATATTTTCTAATGTCGTTTTTTAATGTCAGCTTCTTGGTAATTCCCTTTTCACAACTTATTTAATGTCTTATTATCTTGTCATTTACCTCTTATTCCATAATGCTGAAGTGTTCCCAAAATATAAAAGAATGCAAAACAGACATTGCCTAAAACTTAGATACACTTACTAAACTAACGCTTTTTGGAATGCATAATCTCTGTCTGATGTGTCTATGCACTTTTCTAGATATTTAATGCTAGAAAGTCTATTATATAACATGTTTGTTCCACCAATTGTTTAATTGTCTAACATCAAAATACATGCACAAACCTTTTATTTAGACACTCATTGGAGTGCTTGCACAGTACATAGACATCCCCTACTTAAACAATAGATTATGTTAATGATGAAAAACTTTTTTTAGCAGAAAAAAATCCCTTAAAGAATAGGTTAAATTCATAATTAAAAATGAATTTTTAAGCAGAAAAAAATTATCATCCTCTCATTCTGGGAATAATTTAACCAAGGGGAACAAATTCTCCCAATAAAACATTTTCTTCTCTTCTCTAGAAGGATTGCTCCTCTCTTTGTTTCTTGGCTTTGCACACACTGTGGTGACCAAACGATTCCTTTCTGCCTTCTCCTCTCTAAAATGGAGATGTTACCTTCGTCATCTTCAGAAGGCCAAAAGCCATCTAGCTAGTTTAAGAATCTCATGCTTTTGAATTTTAAAAGTTGAAGTGACCTTTCACATTTTCACATGTCTGCTAAGGGAGCAATTTTGGCTGCAAGAAGTGCAAGCCATCTACATGAACAGACCCTGTCATTCCATAATAGAAATATGTGGTCTCTGACCCTAGGAAAGGGAGAATGGCTGATTTAATGGAGCAGCAAGTATGACTCTGTCTTCCTGTTGTCCTATTGCTTTTCTCAGCTTTCCAAGTTACATGGTAATTCCACAATGTGCCCATTCATTCCTTCCTAAGTTGATTTATCTAATAAACATCCCTAAGCACCTACTATGATGAATGGCCTTAGGAGCTGAGGGGTCCATGGTGCTGATCTAGCTCAAAGAATAAAACATAACACTTCCTTCCCTTATAGAAAGTTCTTGGGCTTGGTTCATTACAGCAATTTAGTCATGTAAGGAGACAAGGAAGAGCGTCCCCCTCATCCTTGCTAACTTTCTTTTTTTTTAATTATTTATTTTATTTTTTTTAATTTACATTCCGAATCATTTCCCCTTTCCCGTTTCCTCCCTCCCCGAAAGTCCCATAAGCCCCCTTCCCTCCCTCTTTTCTCCATTCAACCCCCTCTCGTTACTCTGTCCTGGCGTTCCCCTACATCCAGTCTTTCCAGGACCAGGGGTCTCTCCTTCCATCTTCTTAGAAATCTATTGATATGCGGATTGTGTCTAGGGTATTCCGAGATTCTGGGTCAATATCCCCTTATCAGTGACTGCATACCATGTGTGTTCTTTTGTGATTGGGTTACCTCACTAAGGATGATATTTTCAAGATCTGACCATTTGCCTAGGAATTTCGTGAATTCATTGTTTTTAATTGCAGAGTAGTATTCCATTGTGTAGATATACCACATCTTCTGAATCCATTCCTCCATTGAGGGACATCTGGGTTCTTTCCAGCTTCTGGCTATTATAAATAAGGCTGCTATGAACATAGTGGAGCATGTGTCCTTATTGCATGCAGGTAAAGCCTCTGGGTATATGGCCAGGAGTGGTATAGCCGGATCCTCCGGGAGTGTCATGCCCAGTTTTCTGAGGAACCGCCAGACTGCTTTCCAGAGTGGTTGTACCAGCTTGCAATTCCACCAGCAGTGGAGGAGTGTTCCTCTTTCTCCACATCCTCGCCAACAACTGCTGTCTCCTGTGTTTTTGATCTTAGCCATTCTGACTGGTGTGAGATGGAATCTCAGGGTTGTTTTGATTTGCATTTCCCTAATGACTAAGGATGATGAACATCTCTTTAGGTGCTTCTCAGCCATTAGATATTCTTCAGGTGAGAACACTTTGTTTAGCTCTGTACCCCATTTTTTAATAGGGTTACTTGCCTCTCTGGAGTTTAACTTCTTGAGTTCTTTGTATATATTGGATATTAGCCCTCTGTCGGATGTAAGGTTGGTAAAGATCATTTCCCAGTTAGTTGGTTTCCGCTTTGTCTTTTTGACAGTGTCTTTTGCCTTGCAAAAACTTTGTAATTTAATGAGGTCCCATTTGTCTATTCTTGATCTTAGAGCATAAGCTATTGGAGTTCTGTTCAGGAAATTCTCCCCTGTGCCCATATGTTCAAGGTTCTTCCCTAGTTTCCCTTCTATTAGTTTCAGTGTGTCTGGTTTTATGTGGAGATCTTTGATCCACTTAGAATTGAGCTTAGTGCAAGGAGATAAGAATGGGTCAATTTGCATTCTTCTCCTATACTCAAAGGATAAGCAGGCTGAGAAAGAAGTAAGAGAAATAATACCCTTCACAATAGCCACAAACCATATTAAGTATCTTGGCGTGACTCTAACCAAACAAGTGAAAGATCTGTATGACAAGAACTTCAAGTCTCTGAAGAGAGAAATTGAAGAAGACCTCAGAAGATGGAAAAATCTGCCATGCTCATGGATTGGCAGGATTAATATAGTAAAAATGAGCATCTTACCAAAAGTAATACACAGATTCAATGCAATCCCCATCAAAATCCCAACTCAATTCTTCATAGAGTTAGAAAGAGCAATTCAAAAATTCATCTGGAATAACAGAAAACCCAGAATAGCTAAAACTATTCTCAAGAGTAAAAGAACCTCTGGGGGAATCAGTATCCCGGACCTCAAGCTGTACTACAGAGCAATAGTGTTAAAAACCGCATGGTATTGGTACAGTAACAGACATGTAGATCAATGGAACAGAATTGAAGACCCAGAAATGAATCCACACTCCTATGGTCACTTGATCTTTGACAAAGGAGCTAAAACCATCCAGTGGAATAAAGATAGCCTTTTCAACAAATGGTCCATGCTAACTTTCTTAGCAGAAGATGCCAGTTAGATTGCTGGAGCCCTTGTAATAAATAGCATAGACTGACTGGTTTAAAAGATGATGTTTTTGATACATTTCTGGAAGACAAATGTCAAAATGGAGTTTTTGGTAGAGTTGGTAGAGGCCTCTCTGTGTCTTGTGAGTACTGTCCATTCTTTTTTGTGTTTCGTTGGCTTGCCCACTATGCAGGTATGTCCTCTTTGCACTTCATATACAGACTACAATATTATTGGACAAGGGCTGACTCCCATGGGCTCCCTTCATTGTAGTTACCTCTTTGATTATCCATAGTGCTGTTGTATTTGGAGGTCATATGAGGACTTCAATACACGAACTTTGGAGGGACACAATTCACTATTATCAATTACTTCTAGGAAACTCTTGACCATATTCACAGAGAACGAGTATGTTTCCAAAAGCTTCCTCAAAGGGATAGAAAAGAGCTCTGCACAGCACTGTTTGCCAAATGCCCCACATGCTTCACTGATCTCACTTGAGTTATATGTTCATCATTGCACCAATCATTGTAAATAAAGCATGATGCTACATGCTGGAGTTAGGCTGCAGCAAAGAGACCACTCTCTGAGGTCCAATTTTCCCCCAAAATAGGGACTGAATGGGTATCATGTACATTTCAATTAAATGCTTATGTGTTTAACAAAATAGACAGAAGAGATGGTGCAGAAGGAATCTCTATGTATGCTGAGTACTAAGAGGGCAAGTGTAGAGTTGTTACCATTCAACAGCTCCTAGTCAGGACAAAGGAAAATGTAATTGTACTAGGCCACTGGACACTCAGTGCCTACATTAAGGAACAGAATAGAAGAGCTTTCAAGAGCTTTAAGCTTCTTGAATATATCTTCTTTAAATTTTTTAATTTTTAAATACTTACGTACACATGTGTTTCTGCTTGTCATCGTGTGTACCACACATGTGTAGTGTAATCAGAGGCCAAAATAGGGCATCAAATTCCCTGGAACTTTATTTATAGGTAGATGCGATCATTCCTCTATGGGTGGTGTGAAACATACCCGGGTTGTCTGTAAGAAGAGCAAATATACTTAACCTCTGGACCATCTCTTGCACTCCCATCAATTGAGGTCTTCTAAGGTTAAAAACATCCTGGTATTGATTAAAAAGTGTCACACATATTAAATTACAAAGTTATCGTATTCCACTTAACTCAAGGCAACGTACAGGAATCAAATACACTGGGATTGGACTGTGTTTCTTTCATAGTTGCAAGTTCAAGTTGATGAGTCATTAAGTACTAACCTGGATCATCACAGAGTTACTACTTTCATCCTTATACCCTTGTCAGGTGAACACTCCCAGGTTCAGATGAGGTTAATGAGACAGTGAGAGGAAACAGATTTTCAAAAACTCCCAGTATGTCTGTAACCTTGGCACATACCATCTTGCTTCTCCATGCTGAAGGGAATAAGAAACGAGGAGTGCAGGTGGTCACTTTGCCCTGAAGAAGCTTGGGATAGCAGAGCATATGTTGGAAACACAAGTGAGAGTCTGGAAGTCTCCTCTCAACTCCACAAGTTCTTAAAGTTGTACTCTTGGGATGCTCAAGAGAACAACTTAATATGCAGAAGCAATTTCATGCTCTGCAATTGTGCCCTCGGCTTAACAACTAGTGATTCCATTCCAGTGAGGGCTGTCAAGCACTTGTAGCATAGAAAATTATTGTCTATTCTTAGGTTTTTAATAATAAACACTGTATAAATTCCAGTGACTTTTAATTCAGTTCTCTTTGGCTTACTGTCTCTAAGACTATGGAAATACAGCTATGGTGTACAGACAGATATTGGGCATGATCAATGATCAGCCTTGTCCTCTATACTGACCTCAATGGAGCCTACTTAATTCTTAGGTTTCTCTACAATGTGGTCATTGCTTCCAAAGTTAATGAACCAACAGGCATGTTTACAATGAGTTCATGTAACATACATTTAAGCCAAACCAATTAATGATACTAGATAGTAATATACCCAACCAATTTTCTGGCATATCCAAAACCTTTCTGAAAGAAATAATATTTTATTGACATCAAATTCAAAGATATTAATATGCATGCACTGAAAACCCATAGTATCCTTTATACACAGTTTTCCCCAACTTAACTGAAACCAACACTGCACTGTGCAATTTCTGAGAGTAAACACAAAGCTGAGATATGTATCATATATAACTTCAATCCAAGTCATACTATTTTTTTGTATTTCTATTAAAATTTCTACCAGACATTTTTATTATTTTAAAATGTATGTATTGTTGTTTTCTTTTTTCCTTATTTATTTATTTTTATTGGATATTTTCTTTATTAACATTTCAAATGTTATCCCCTTTCCTGGTTTCCTCGCCAAAAACACCTTATCCCATCCCTCCCTCCCCCTGCTCACCAACCCACCCACTCCCACATCCCTGTCCTGGTATTCTGCTATACTGGGGCATCAAGCCTTCTCAAGACTAAGACTGATGCCCAACAAGACCATCCTCTGCTACATATGCAGCTGGAGCCATGGGTCCCTCCATGTGTACTCTTTGTTTGGTAGTTTAGTCCCTGGGAACTCTGGGGGTACTGGTTGGTTCATATTATTGTTCCTCCTATGGACCTGCAAACTCCTTCAGCTCCTTGGGTCCTTTCTCTAGCTCCTTCTTTGGGGACCCTGTGTTCAATTCAATGGTTGGCTGGGAGCACTCACCTCTGTGTTTGTCAGGTACTGGCAAAGCCTCTCAGGAGAATGCTGACTTCAGTATGCATTCAATTTCTATACTTTTCTCCCTAAAGCATGTGTCAGGGGTATAAAACTCTAATCCACAAGGTATTCAAGTCATCAGATTGTTTTTATAAATAGTTTTATTCAGAACACAATCAGCCTCATTCATATATATGTTTTCTTCAGCAGTTTTTGTATTAACCTGGAAGAGTTCAATAGATGTGGCATGGCATTTTAATTCAGGTCTGAAATGTCCACCACAGGCTCACATATTAATGGGGGCAGGATTCAAAACCTTTGGCATAGGAGGCAGACCTGGTACAAATGAACCATTGAACCTGTGCCTCCATGGGTAATAAAGTAACCCCACTACTATGAGTAAGTATAGCGCATACTTCTCTGTTGCCAATGACTGATCTGACCTACTTCCGCTGCTATGCCCCCCAGCCCATTATGATGGGCTGATCTACTCTGAAACAGAATCAGAATAAATCATTGTTCCTGTAAGTTATTTCCATAACCTATTTTGTCATGGTGGTGAGAAAAGTAACACAGAAAATTGGTTCTGAGATCTTTAATGCAAGTAAACTGTAGATCATAAAACTTTGGAACTTGTTTGCAGGAGGAATGTAGAAGACTTGGAGCTGCAGGCTTGAGACGCCCTAAAATGACACAAACAGAGCTTGCACACCATTCTGCTGGACGTTCGGAAGGCAGGAATGCAGATACAAATGGAGCAGTACATTTAGGCTGCACAGCTCATGGGCTGCCAGAGGGGAAGGAGACTCTATTGGGAATCAATCTGCAAGCCTTTTATACTACATTCTAGCAAAGACTCAAGCTATATTATATTCATATTCTGAGCGTTTAAGCTGCACTAAGTTATTAAGGAATAGTACAGCATAATACTGGCATATGGTTACTCTTCACAACTCTTAGCCAGATTTAGCATGAATTTACAACATCATATAGAATAGAACAGATATAGAATGGGATATCCTGGACAGTCATAGACACCTAGGAAATTGATTCCTCAATTCCAGCCTCTCAGATGTCACAGCAGTTTTGCTAAAAAGGAGTCCAGATACATTTCAAGTTGGAGACAGAACTTGGCATGATCCATATAGTACTGGTTTAAAAGGCATGCAGAATGTAGAAGTTACCGGGTTATAGAGGGTATTGTCAAGGTTTCAGAAAACATCCAATGAGGCTGTTCAATATGTCGCAGAGATGTTCCTGCAAAGATTTTCTAGGTATCTGTGTGTGAAGTGTGAAGCTATGAGGGTGAATTCTAACTTACATTTGAGATCCAGAACTTCCACAAACCAATCAAGGTATCAGATTGTTTTTAATGAATAAAGTTTTATTGGAACATGGTCAGCCTCATTTACTTACTTGAAAGCAAAACTTTCACCAAGGACTTTGAGTAGTTCAGGTCCAAGAAAAGCCTATATGTGCCTCCATCAGCATGGTTGTAAGGTTTGGTCGGTCCAAGTCTATAGGAGCTCAGATGACAATATCATCATAAGTGTCAGATGCCAGACATGAGCTGAAAGATTTCATGGCTGCCTGCTGGGCTACTGACTTATTTAATGTGTATGGTGTTTTGCTTGGATGGATGTCTATATATCATATGTATGCCTGATATCTGCTGAGGCCAGTAGAGGATTTCAGATCCTCTGGAATTAGAATTACAGACTCTTACAAGCCTCCAAGTCAATGCTAGGAATTGAATCTGGGACCCCTGGAAGAACAACCAGTGGTTTTAAGCACTGAGATGTTTCTCTAGCTTAGGCCCTGCTGAGTTTAACCTGGCTTTGGTCCAATCTTTCCATGCTAGCTCCTGTATTATCCTTTTTGGAATTGAATTGTTATTTGCTCCTGTAACTTTATTTTCTGGAAATGTGTAAAGTTGTTTTCTGGTTATACCGGGGCTTAGTTACAAGTCTGCCTTGAGTCTCATATGATACTTTGAGCTTGACATTTTACACAGTGTTAAGACCGTTGAGATAATGTGGATTCTAGATATAGGACAAAATGTGCTCTACATTATGACTTGTCAGTGAATAGAATGGGGGCCAGGAATAGACTGTTGTCATTTGGGTCTGATATGTTCCCCCACATGCACATACATTTAAAGAGTTGGCTTTCAGTGCTTGATGACATTTAGGAAGAATGTAGAATATTTGGTGTGAGAGTCATTGTCAGCGGGGTTAGGTCACTGTGTTTAGAGTTTGGTGATTATAATCTAGTCTCCATTCTGGCCCAATCTCTCTGCTACCTCATTCAGCAATTTGGAAATAATCAGCTATATCCTTATGATGCTACTGACTGAACATGTCCCATCACTATACCTTGTTTGCTATGATGAGCCCATTTCCCCTAGCACTGACCCAGATTAGGTTGTCCATCCATTAAGTTGCTTCTGCCAAATATTTTGTTACGTCCTCACGAAAGGTAACAGAAAAAAATGTGCATGACTTGAAAAACATAAAAAATTTCTATCTATCCCATTAAAGAAGAAGTTTTCTCACCTTTGAACACCTCTCAATTTATCAGCAGGAATGTCCTTTTCAGATATAAAGCAGGAGTAATCCATGCCTCAGCACCATCTCTTCTAAAATTCTGCATGACATATAGAATATAATCTGGAAGGGTTCACAAAGCCTTCAGAGCTAAATGGTCTGGGTTTCCCTTCGTGTCTGCACATTTCACATCTACAAATCTTCTCACTTTGCTCCACATGAAGGATCCCTTGCTCCCTTTTCATCAAGTCAGCCAAATTCCTAACTCAGGGCCTCTGCATATGCAATTGTTTCTGTCCAAAGAAGTCCTTTCCACTAGATAGTCTCCCTGGCTTCCTTTCTCATGACCTTAAATTTTTGGCTTAAACATCAATTTCTTTTGGAACATTCAGTAATCAACTGAATTAGTAAACCCTGTGAGTCCAAGACATCAATAGTTCTGACTTTCTTGTGACGTACTTTCTCTTCTTTCTCATAATAGTTATCAAATTCTGTTCTGCTGTGCTTGATTTACTTATGGAATTTAAAGTTGATTGTCTACAATGGTTCAATATGAAGCAGAAATTTTGTTTTCTTCTATCAATATGTAATAGCATGTATTTAATAAATATCTGTTGATGAAATTAATAAGCAAAAAGAGGAATGGAAAATGAATATAGATTTACTCATAAATCATTATCTACTAAGTACTATAAGAGAATATTTAAAAATAATAAATGGGTACATATAGCATTACCTAAATGGTTATTACCTATCTAGTTAAGATAATTTAACAAAACTGGATTAGAATATAATCAATGCTGATGTTAGTTGCATGATTGAACACATACAGAAAATTGGAATAAGAGAACAATGTAATATGGAATTATTTGGACAAACTTCTTGAAACAACATGTACCAGACAGATGGAGAAAATAAGAGAGCACATGGAAGGATTCCATAGAGACTGATGTGGAAGGCATAGGATTCAGGAAGAATAATTCCTACCATTTCAGAAGGTCAATAAATTATCACACAGCCCTAACATAGCAGTACAGTTTGAAGCTATGTTCTTCCTTTGTCAATTAAGCATTCAGTTAATGGAACAATAAGATCTTGTGCATCTGTGAGTATACACACACACACACACATATATATGTATATATATATGACAGATCATTGATAGCTAGATAGCTAGATTGATTGTTGATTTGAGAAAGATGATAATAGAGATAATAGGTGGGTGATAGATAGATAGATAGATAGATAGATAGATAGATAGATAGATAGATAGATAGATAGATAGACAGACAGACAGATAGATGAATGACAGATTAGATTAATGGATAGATAGATGATTACTGATAAATGATAGATAGATAGATAGATAGATAGATAGATAGATAGATAGATAGATAGATAGATAGATAGATATACTGTGATGGATAATCTTGATGAGATTTGGAATAACTTGGGATATAGGCTTCTAGGCATACTTGTGGGCATATAAGGATTGGGTTAATTGAGATGGGAAGAACTATTAAGATGAGTGGCACCATGCCCTGGGCTATGATTATGGACTGTATGAAAAGAAGAAAATGTGCCAGGTGTGCAAGTATTTATTCCTCTCTGTTTTTGCTTTTTACATTTTGTTTGTTTTTGAAAGGAAACAAAAACACTCATTATAATTAAAATATAACCACATACTTTGCCCCTTATATAGTTTTCTTCTAACCCCCCATATCCTCTCCCTTCAACCTCTCTCTGGTTCTTGATGTGTGGTGAGAGTAACCAATATCATCAAGCTTCTTCTGACTTAAATACCTTACCCTGGTAGACTGTACCTGACAATGTGAGGTAAAATATACCCTTTCCCTTTTAAGTTGCCTTTGCCAGAGTATTATATTATTGCAATAGAAAGGAAGCCAAAACAACTATTTATAAATATAAGATATCAATATAGACATCAATGTATATATCATTCAACTTGATTAATGGTTTATGATGCTTTCTAGTAAGAAGAAATAATTTATGAAATTAAATATCTGCCACAGACCAAGAGAGCGAAGTACACTTAATCAGGTCATACACATGATATCTTTTCCTTCAAGTAAATTATAAGTCACCAGTTGTCACGGTGACTATAATTCATTAAGTCAATCAAAATATACAGAGCATCTGCTATTGCTAGTCTCGTGCTAAATTCCAGGCCAATGCACCCCACTCTGTGAACATGGGCAAAAACAGCAGAGTTTCAACAGCCTGGAAAATGAGGTGATAAGGGGTTCTGAGTCCTGCCATCCCCTCTTCCTCTGATCCCCTGATGAAGTATGACTTCCAGCAATGGCTCGGTTCTCTTATGCATGCTACTGCACATGAAGAATACTACTAGCTACAGCAGAGAAGAGGAGTGATTAATGGAAGCAGTCACTTGCTGGGAGGCATCTAGAAAATGGGGAGAATAAAGCAAAGCTATAAACTGAAATGGCATTAAGGAAAAAGGAAGGGTCATAGGGAAAATAAATCAATAAAATAAGTGCTAAGAGGCTTCACAGTGACATTATATTCTGATAAACGGCCTTCTGAAAAAGATGGATCATAAGTGATGAATAGTGTTCACAGAAAGATAGATAGGGAGACCATTCTGGTGTTTAAAAAAATGGCTCATAAGTTTTCTTGGAGGTCCAAAGGAATGGATTCATTAAAGGAGTCACATGCCACTTAATGATGGGCATGGTTCTGCGAGATACATCATTAGCAATCTCATCAGAGCACTGTAGCATACACTGCACAAGCTTAGATGGCACCAGTCCCTTCCTATGATTCAGAGATGTGGTAATCATGAGATCCATGAAGCTGCTATTGACATGATGTGACATAATACTTTAGAGTAAACAGGTTGTTCTGTTTGAAAATATACACTAAAATATTAATAATTATATAAGTCAGCAAATTAGTCATCTAATATCTTCACCAAGTTATGTCGTATACATTTATAAAACTGGCATCATAATATATTTTTCATGTGGATAATGTTAGCACTGGGATTGAACCTAGGACCTGTGACTTTCTAGGCAAGCAGTCTACCACTGAGTTCCAACCACATGCTTCTTTACACTTTTTATTTTAAGACAGGGTCTCTGCTGCCCATGATACTGATGGATTCATCCTGGAGTCTATGCAGACACTGAATTTGTGCTCTTGCTCAGCCTTCTCAGTGACTAGGTTTACAGGGCTGTGCTGCCAGACCTGGTTTATAGTATTTGTTTGTATTATATACACAGATAATAAATAGTGCAGTCATTGATTGCATCCCAGTAATAACATCACTAAAGCATAGGAATATTTCATTTTCATTTTTATTTTATAAACTCATTATCTTGGATGTGGTGTATCATGAATGGGAATGTCCTTAGCAGAAGTCACTACTCATCTTGTCTTTTTGAATACAGTGACAGAAACACAAACACACACACACACACACACACACACACACGCACACACACACGCATATATATATATATGCATACACACTCACATAAATACACACATACACTCTTATACACACATATAAGCACATATAAACACACATGAACTCATGTACATAATACACATATATACTTCTATACAGACATAAACACATGCACATATATACTGATATATACTGATATATACACATACATCACATACTTACTCAATATGTACACCAATTTACACAGAGAAACATATCACACATATATACACATATGCATACATATATACACATAAATTTATAAAATACACCCATAAAAACACATATATACACACATGGGCAAGCCTGCACATGTGTACACATTTGCAAACATTCATACATACTCATACATATTCATACATATATGTGCACTAACATATATACATACACACATATACACACACAGCACATACATACACACACACACCCCACACACACCTGTATTACAGCATCACACTAAAAATTCTTATTTACCTACTAAGAAATCCATATTTCTTCAGCATTCCCAACTTATTTTCATAAGCATTAGGGCTGATAAACAGTGAGATGATGTGCATGAAATGCTTAGCACAGGGTCTGTAGGAGGAAGATGAGCTTTTTTGAACTGCCATGGCCCTCTGGGCTCAGACTTCTTGAGGGCATATCCTTCCCATGTCCCACAACTACCTGGAAATAATAACTGAGACCCCATCATGTCGCATTTCTCACTAGCATGCCACCTGCTCACTGGAATTACCAAGGAATTTGGCAAGGGTACTAGGGTCTAGCTTGACCAGCTGGGTCTATTGCAATCCCTGGGGCAGAACTTTGACATCAGCATTTATCCAACAGCCACTGCATGGACTGCTGTTCATTTCTTCATTTAGTTCCAGTTGATTTGTATTTCTCCATGCAGTTCAGTTTCGTGACACAATTGCTTTCATTTCTTCCATTAAAAATCATTCCCATTTGTCTGTGCCCTTTTTGTGTTACTGCCTCTCTCTGCTCTTGGCACAAAGCAGAAGCCTAATGCATAGAATTAAGTAAAACTCATTTTCATCATCTTGTTACAGATGCTAGACTGAAACCTCTCAGAGATCTGTCCTGCTTTCCATACGCTACGTTTTATTTAATGTTGTTGTGTCTTTATATCCTTTGTTAACACTGTAACCAAATCTCAAAAACCAAGTGCATTTGATTTAGTGAAGCAGGTGATAGTGTAATGTGCAGTTCGTTAATAACAGTACTGTTATTTCATTTATACATAATGACATTGGTAGCCTAGAAAGTAGCCTGGAGATTGATAAAAGTAGGAACTTTTTCCTTGGAACACACTGAAGTAGACTGCAGGAGTGTGATCGGATCAGATTGGATGCTGCTATGGTACAAACAACCTAAGCAGAGACTTAAGAGCCAACGTCCTGATTGAAGATTCTGGGCCTAGAGTTAATTACTTCTGGGAAAATCCTTTTATTTGTCTCTCAGTGAGCTCATGTAACCACCTCACTGCTGTCCCTGTTTCTCTTCCTCCTGTAATTGTTTTTCTTCATTTACTTTTTCCTGATAGCCTTATGTTCGTTGAGTATCTGTCAAAAGGCTGTATTGTGGCACACTGACTCTCATGCCAAATGGCAGTGCTTGCCTTCCATCTGCTGGTTATATTAAAATCTAAATGGGGGCAGGGGAACCAAACACACCTCTCTACACATTCTCTGGAGATCCATGTGAACTTCCTGTCCTCTTGAGCTGCTGTCCGGTGAAGATCAGACTTGTGGGGTCTTAGAGACATAACCCTCTGAGGACTGGTAATAAGGATCATGGACAGGTCAGTGGGTTAACAGCCATAATAATCACCACCAGCCTCCACATCAAACAGAACTTCAATTGTCACATCCTCTCTTTTGCCACATACAGTGTAGCTGTGAATTTAATAAATTGTAAATTTGATAGTTATAGTTTCCCTAATGATTCTGCATCTTTTAAAAACTGCTAACCTATTCAGGATTTTGCTAACACAGTCCTATGTTATGGGGAAAATGCGTCCCCCAATATCCTACACAGAGATGTTGGATTCAAGTTAAAATGCCAGACTAAGCAGCCTCCAGGATTCCTCCATTGCAGCTCAATTTTAGACAAAGTCTAAATTGGAAATTTGAAAAAAAATAAATAAGCTAGCACATAACAGTAAGCAAAATTTCTTCACACTAGAAATAAAAAGCAGGCTTTAAGTAGGATAGAGACAGAAGATGAAGCTCTGTTTTAACATAGTATAAACATGCAATATTAGAGGAGAGGAGGTCCATCCTTTACAGAAGGTTGCAGGTCAAATGCAAAATTGGATTCTCAGATAAGCACAGCACCATATGTGACTAAGGAACAGGAAATCTGCCACTATCCAGGAAGCTGGCCATCTTTGTCCCAGGTACCCCAAGAACCAGGAACTAAAGTTTATAGTTTAAAGTTTATAGTTTTCCACATGTAGGTTACTAGAGTAGTGAAAAAAGTAACCAAATGCATTCAGGTAATGTTACCATATCGTGTACATGGTTGGAACAAAATATCCCATATGCATGTAGCTTAAAAAGGTCTGTTCCCTCATGCTTTGGAAGGTCAAAAACTTAAACAGGACTGGGTATAATCACTCATCTTTGTTCAGTGATGCTGGGAGCTTAGCCAAAAGAGTCAGACACATCCCTTAGTCCCTAGTGACTTTATTCTTTCTCCAACTTCCTTGCTGGGTGACATCTGAGTTCTAAGAATACCAAGCACATGCTACAAGCATTTCCATGTCCAAAGCTGTGAAATTTTTAAAATGTCTCTTCTGCTTTGTTCTATTGGCAAAGCATAACTGTAGCAGTAGCCAAGGTTCATAGAAAGGAGGCCACAATGAGCTGTAATTAAAATATAGCTCAAAATGAACAACTATGTTGCTTGGATTTTTTGCAGTATGTTCCTACTTGTTATGACTTTGCAAATCTCAGTTGAGCATTTCAGAATATGGGTTAATACCAAGTTAAGACAATAGCACCCTTTAGAGATGGCCAAAAACTACACTATAGAACAATGGTCCTCAACCTTCCTAATGCAGTTTAATATAGTTCTTCATGTTATGGTGACCCCAATCATAAAATTATTTTCATTGCTACTTTATAATTGTAACTTTGCTACTCTTATAAATCATATAATATCTGGTATTCAACCCACTGTAAAAGGTTTCAAGCCTCCAAAAGGTATCTTGACCCACAGATGCTGCCAGAGAAGGACCTTATATCACACAACAGAGCACTCGTAAGTCTCCCTCTGAGTAATGAAAGAAAGAGGTCATGTGGAAGATGAACTTGGAGAGAAGAAATGATATTATCACAGCTGGGTGGTGAGCTCCAAGCTACCTCTATTCCAAACCTTGCCTGGGGCGACCCATAGGGTTATCCATCCTAGACTCTGCCTAAGGATACAACTGGCCAGCCTCAGGAATGAAATAGATCAAACTTCAGCCTGAGCTGCTCGGGCACATTTCCCTATACCTCCAGATATTTACTGAGAACTGAAGTAAACACTAGGAGCCCAATGGATGAAGATTTACTGTTATTCCAAGTACAGATCATCATGAACACCTATGAGAAATTTCCAGTTTTTCAACCTTCCTTATCTAACCAACAGTGGAGATGTGGTATATTTACACAATGGAATACTACTCTGCAATTAAAAACAATGAATTCACGAAATTCCTAGGCAAATGGTCAGAACTTGAAAATATCATCCTTAGTGAGGTAACCCAATCACAAAAGAACACACATGGTATGCAGTCACTGATAAGGGGATATTAACCCAGAATCTCGGAATACCCTAGACACAATTCACATATCAATAGATTTCCAAGAAAATGGAAGGAGAGACCCCTGGTCCTGGAAAGACTGGATGTAGGGGAATGCCAGGACAGAGAAGCGAGAGGGGGTTGAATGGGGAAAAGAGGGAGGGAAGGGGGCTTATGGGACTTTCAGGGAGGGAGGAAACGGGAAAGAGAAAATGATTTTGAATGTAAATAAAAAAAACTTAGAAAAAAATAAAATTAAAAAAAATGAGAGAGAGAAGCATCACTGTGATACCCCTTCCCCTATGCCCTGGGCTGGTACAAATCAAAGGAAGATGTGTGCTAAGAATGGCATGTACCATTATGCTCCCTCTATCTGAAGGAAGATTAACTGCGAGTGCCTGGTGTGAGGAAGAGTATAATGGACTCCGGCTGTCAGAGTCGTTATTCTGTGTGTGACAGGCCTTCCTCTGTCTGGCTAATACCTTGGAATAGAGTAGAGATATCCTCTCCAAATTTGGACCGCTTGAGAGGTTTCAGATAAAGAAAGAACACCCGGCAACGGTGTAAAAGGCTACACTAACCCAAGTCAGTATTGCTCTTGGAGTTAGCAGAAGAATATATGGTTTCTCCTGAAGAAATCTTTGACAGCCAATCAGGCCCAAGTAAATCATAAAGTATCCCAGGCATAAAAGCATTTAAGAAAGTCAGAAAACCCTGGCTGCATTTACCTAGCAGCCTTCTCATGGATTAACGCCATTCAGAACTTGCTCACTATGGTAGGCACCATAAACACTGCTTATTAGTCCAAAATACTGGGGCCTCCACACAGAAAGGCCTTTTCTGTGTGGAAGCACCAGGAAGAGAAGCTCTTTAGTTTACTGTGGAGGGATTTTGTTGATACGGCCCTTGGATACCCTGACATGAGAAGACAGCTGACTGAATGTAAGATCAGTAGGAGCACAGTTGTGTCAGTTCAATTCAAAGATGGAAGCATAAGAAGCGTTGGAGAAACATAAGTGGAATTCTCCAGACTGGAGATGCGCATTCAGACATACGCACTGAGCCTCTGATAGACAGAGCCTTCTCTTCAGCAGAAGGTTGCTTGTGCCTGTACCTCTGTTCTCAGCAGATGCATATCATCTCTTAGGCTCTCCATTTGCCTAAGAATTTCGTGAATTCATTGTTTTTAATTGCAGAGTAGTATTCCATTGGGTAAATATACCACATCTTCTGAATCCATTCCTCCGTTGTGGGACATCTGGGTTCTTCCCAGCTTCTGGCTATTATAAATAAGCCTGCTACGAACAGAACTGGAAAATATCATCCTTAGTGAGGTAACCCAATCACAAAAGAACACACATGGTATGCAGTCACTGATAAGGGGATATTAACCCAGAAACTCGGAATACCCAAGACACAATTCACATATCAATAGATTTCCAAGAAGATGGAAGGAGAGACCCCTGGTCCTGGAAAGACTGAATGTAGGGGAATACCAGGACAGAGAAGCGAGAGGGGGTTGAATGGGGAACAGGGGGAGGGAAGAGGGTTTATGGGACTTTCGGGGAGGGAGGAACCGGGAAAGGGAAAATCATTTGGAATGTAAATAAAAAAATATAGAAAATAAAAAATAAAAAAGAAAGTGAACTTTCTACTCTACGGTGGACAGTGGTGCTGCTGACCCTGAGGACAACCTTAACACTGCCATTCACCTGCTGACAGGCGCATCACTAATGCCCTGTGGAAGGAGAGAGATGTGGCAGGCTCATGGCGTCATATGCAGTGCTACTGATTTCCGTCTTCAACTTTTGTCTAGGAAGAACAACAGAAAAAGAACATTCATTTTGTGAGCAGATTCCACAGACAGTTTCTGATTCTGATCCCACCTTTCCTGGTTTCTGTTAAAAGTCATTGCAAGGGAATTCCTTAATTCTTTCTGCTTCGGTCACCCGATCTGTGAAGAAAGCAGTTACTTTTTCATGCCGTCAAAATACTAAGTCATGTAGAAAGGTACTTACCATTGTGTCTACCACATAAGTACTAGAAGAGTTAGATTTCCAGGACCCTTTAAAATACTGTCCAGGAACATAGAGCCCTGTCTTCACCTCGGCTCTTTCTGAATGCCTAAGAGAGGCAATTCCATCATTTCACATACCATACAGTCTCTGGGGTCTCCACTCTTGGCTTAGAGTTCCTGCTGTAGGTGCCTCTTGCCACTCTCTGTCTGGATGCTCCAAATCTCGTCTGACATTATCTTTGTTTACTTTGCACTGAGATTTGGGTGTCAGGGGCACCTTGCATCCTGAATCTCATAGTTGTTGCCCTGGGAGCAAGTCTTATTTTATGGGACAAAAAAACCCAGTGTTCCCTGATGTCTAGTATAGAAAAGAAAGTATCCAGTAGCAAAAATGTATCTTTCCTGTTGTCTCTTTTATCTACATAAATCCTAATGTTAGGGCATATTCATTTGACTCAAATTCAGAATTTCTAGGGAGAGGACATGTAGCAAGTGTTCTCAGCTGCACACATTTCATTGTAAATTAATTCTCAGAATCTGTTCTTGAATGTAGGTTATATGATGAAGACATATCAGTAAGGATGAAGTACAAGGGCTCTGAGAATTGGCGTGGAAAGAAAAGAGAATCTACTCACAGGGCACAGCACTCCCTGTAGTTCCTCCTGTCCGTGTCCCCAAAGAGGCAAACCTGAGAGTTTCACAGGGCTTCCAGCAGCCTGTTAGAAAAATCGCAGTGATGGTTGAGGAGTAGAGCTGAGACAAGAGCCAGCAGTCTGGCCCAGGCCTGGCAGAAGGGACCACCAGCACAGAGCCATCTTTCCAGGGTACATCTGACCTACAGAGGTAATATAGGAAATTGTGTGTGCCAACAAGCATATCAGATGCTGCCTTTCCATGTATTATCAGAGCTAAGAATGCTCTGGCCCAATGAGACTGCCAAACAATACAGAGGACCTCAGATGGGCTTTCAAACCTTCATAGATTTTTATCATTTTAAGATTGAGAGGGCAGGTGTGGTAGTGTATGCCAATAATTCCAGCATTTGGTGGGTGAACCAGAGAATTGAGGCTAGCCTGGAATATGTAATGAGAGCATGTCATAAAAACAATACAATTTTAACATTTGTACAAATTAAGAACACACACTAAATTATAAGAAAATGTTAAAATAAGCAACACCCTGGTTACAAACACTAGGACTTTTCCCCAGAAAACAACATTACTTATTCTTACTAATCACTTCAATGGCCATTTTTGTATCACCTGGTCGTACTGTCATTTTGTGGCATGAGCAAGGCTTCACTACAGACATGAAAGTTACAGCTTCGGGTCTCTGTGAAAATACCACAGACTTAGCAGACTGTGGTGGTCTGAATGAAGATGTCCCTCATAGGCTCGCATGCCTACTTGGTCACCAGTTGGTGGCACTTTGTAGGAAGCTTATGGACCCTTTAGTAGGTAGAGACTTGTTGGAGGAAGTTGGCTTCTGGGCTGTGTGGTGAGGGGTACATTGAAAGTATATAGCCTGCCTCCACTTTCCTCTATCTCTGTGTGTCTTTGTCACTCTGTCCTGTCTGTCTGTCTGTCTGTTAGTCTCTCTCTTTTTTTTCTTTCTTTCTATCTCTTTCTCTGACTGCCTCTGCCTCTCCCTGTCTCTCTGTCTCTCTGTTTCTGTCTCTCTGTCTCTGTCTCTCTCTGCCTCTGTCTCTATCTCGCTGTCTCTGTCTCTGTCTCTGTCTCTCTCTCTGTCTCTCTCTCTCTCCCCCCCTTCCTGTGTGTGGATGAAATGTACTCCATCAGCTTTGTGGTTGCAAGGCTAGTCCTACACTCCCGCTCTCAATGGTTTCCTGCCATGGTAGGCTGTGTCCCCTCTGGAACTGTAAGCCAAAGCAAATCCTTGAAGTGTTTTGTGTCATGGTATTTTGTCACAGCAATAGAAAAGAAACCAATATAAACACCCTGGACAGAACTCAAGGACCAGAAGGTCACCTGGCAACTTCAGAGCTCTGAAGAGAGGCTGCTTGGGTGACTGGGCAGTTCTGAAAGCTCAGACAGGTCTCCAGGGCTGGATCATTAGAAAGTGTTATCATGATTATGAGAATGCTTGGGCTTATGCATTCTTTTCTTTCTTTCTTTTTTTTTTTTGAAATTTGGGGGGCTTGTGCATTCTTAAGCAAGGATTTGTATATTTGGTAGAATGATTACAGCATAGGCTAGGTTGAAGTTCAAGGACCTTTATGTTCTCCGTTTGGTGACAGGGAGAAGCTGCTGAGACCTAGGGAAAACTGAGTGGGAGGTTCTAGGATCCAAGACCCACCTACTGCACAGGTGTGAGAAGCAGTGATCTGCATTTAGGCTTTTCTCATCTGTGGAGTGGTGCTGAGGTTCGCAAACCTCAGACACACCCTTACATGTCCCACATATATATGCAAACTCTAGTTGCACTCACAAAATATCTAGTAGATGCAAGGGCAGAGTCATGACTTGAACAAAAGGTAGAAGGACCTCAGAGCCCATTTTTACCAGTGCATCCTGTGAGATGAGAAGTTGCTCCGAGTCACAGGAGTAGAGAAGGAGAAGGATGGACACAGGGCTTGCTCATAATGTATGTAACTGGGTGCTGGGGCTCTGATCCTGGGAAAAGAGCTGTTTCTTCAACTGACCAGTCTTCAAGACCTGTTGATTGATTATGACTTCAATGACTGTGAGCAGGTGGAAACACTGCAGGTCCACGGCCCGATTTTGACTTATCTTAGTGTCTCTTTAGCCCTGAAATAGGCATTCCTTATCCACCTCTGTGTGGTACCTAACATTCTGTAGGCAACAGACAAAATATTCAAAATCCTAGTTTCCACCAACAAAGAGGCTAAGAGCACCATCAAATAGCAGTTTCTCTGTGTTGCTGTACCATGTACTTAATGATTCCATGAACATATTTTAAAAGTGCCTTGACTTATGTTTTCCTTTGGTCTGTTATTATAAAAACTTCATGAAACTGAATCCACATTGGGTCATAGTATTTGGAATGACCTGAATCTGTATTTCTAGGCTGTTATCACATTTATTTGGGTCCAGAATAAATTTTATGTTATGCCCTTTAAGGGAGTTTGTGTTTTGTGTTCACAATACTATGTTCCCCTATGGTTTGTTGTCTTGAAGTTTAGTTCACAGGAATTATCAGGTAATGTATCTCTTAAGAGAAATGGCATCAGAGATGATGGCAATAATGACCACCTTCATGAAATAAATAGTATTTGTCTCATTGATTGACTTAGGGCTTTCAGAAGTGAGGTTGTTGTAAAGATCAATCTTGGCCTTTCCCTAGACTCTTTCTTCCCTTGTCATGTGACCTTATCCTCTCATACCTATCACGTGTGTTCTCACTATGCAAGGACATTCTTCTGTGTTGTGGCACATCGTGAGGCCTTTGCCCAATGAGGTAACATGATCTTAGCTCTAAAAATTTGAGTTAAAAAAAAGACACCTTTCTTTGCAAACTCTACAGACTCTGATATTTTGTTACATTGACACAAGACAAACCAAAGCACTATGCCAGAAATATGAGTAATTAGTACATATTAGCTGTTCGTGGACAGTGTTTACAAAGCCAATGACAGAATGGTAATCTGGCTGCTGTCAGAGAAGCCTAAGTGACGTTCAGCATTCTCAGAGTAGATGCAAGTGTATACAACATATGTGTGTGCTACATCTCAAAAAGGAGAAATGGAAGGGGACCTTCTCTTTTCAGTCAAAAGCTAGTGGCTGAAGTAATTTGCACTGAGTGTTGGTCTGTCTTGTATGTTAGAAGGCAGAGGGTTAGCATACCAGATTGTTCCGGGCCTTAGTAAAACAGCAAACAGCCTACTAAAGATCCTTCCTAAGAAAAAGTCCAGAGCATGCTCTACCTCCGTGACAGGGGCATTCTATCTCCAACACTGGTAAGGAGTTTCAGAAATATTACAGGAAGTAAGAAAGGGATTTTGCAACAGCTAGCAACTTCCTAAATAAATATATATCCCATATCCATTCCTTAGAATGAGCATTTTAAATGTATTCTAGTATTGTTGCCAGAGTGTATCCCTAAATTACAGGCAGACTGTTTCCACTCCTGAATGCAAAATGTTGCTGGACTTGCAGTCCAAGCTCATGCCTGGCTAACAGCCCTGATTGCAACCTGTCCCATTTTCTCACTTTCAAAATGTGAGGAAAAAATGAAATTCTCATTACTATGGCAAACCACAGTGACAGACAATCTAATGTCAGACTCAGAAAGAAACTGGCACTAATTTTGAAGCAGATGGAGCTGCATTAAGAAACGCCAAGCCCAGGAGCCCTATATGCCATACCTAAATTCAATTTTCAAAACACAGACAGCCAGACAAAGGAAGACAGAGACTGGAATCCTCCGATATATGATCCAGCAGACAGAAGAACTGCGCCTGAGACACTGCCAGGCTACGAAGCAGCAAAGTACAGACTCTCTACTTTTAAGAAAGGAATTTGAATCCCAGTGGAGAAAATAGTCAGGACACAGGGGCAGACATGGGGCATGGGACATAGCGTTGTGCTCATTCCCAGGAAGACACAGACAGATATGTATGTAGACAATTCTTTTAAACACTGTTTTTTTTCTTTTACTTTATTTTCTAAGTTTTTTTATTTACATTCAAAATCATTTCCCCTTTCCCATTTCCTCCCTCCCCGAAAGTCCCAAAAGCCCCCTACCATCCCTCTTTTCCCCATTCAACCCCCTCTCGCTTCTCTGTCCTGGCATTCCCCTACATCCAGTCTTTCCAGGACCAGGGGTCTCTCCTTCCATCTCCTTGGAAATCTATTGATATGTGAATTGTGTCTAGGGTATTCTGAGATTCTGGGTTAATATCCCCTTATCAGTGACTGCATACCATGTGTGTTCTTTTGTGATTGGGTTACCTCACTAAGGATGATATTTTCCAGTTCTGACCATTTGCCTAGGAATTTCGTGAATTCATTGTTTTTAATTGCAGAGTAGTATTCCACTGTGTAAATATACCACATCTTCTGAATCCATTCCTCCGTTGAGGGACATCTGGGTTCTTTCCAGCTTCTGGCTATTATAAATAAGGCTGCTATGAGCATAGTGGAGCATGTGTCCTTATTGCATGCAGGGGAAACCTCTGGGTATATGTCCAGGAGTTGTATAGCCGGATCCTCCGGGAGTGTCATGCCCAGTTTTCTGAGGAACCGCCAGACTGCTTTCCAGAGTGGTTGTACCAGCTTGCAATCCCACCAGCAGTGGAGGAGTGTTTCTCTTTCTCCACATCCTCACCAACAACTGCTGTCTCCTGTGTTTTTGATCTTAGCCATTCTAACTAGTGTGAGATGGAATCTCAGGGTTGTTTTGATTTGCATTTCCCTAAAGACTAAGGATGATGAATATCTCTTTAGGTGCTTCTCAGCCATTAGATATTCTTCAGGTGAGAACTCTTTGTTTAGCTCTGTACCCCATTTTTTAATAGGGTTACTTGCCTCTCTGGAGTCACTGTTAAGGGCTATGCTAAGAAATGTACATGGTACATGTGCATATGCTGTGTGTGTGTGTGTGTGTGTGTGTGTGTGTGTGTGTGTGTGTGTGTTTATACTAATTCACCATCCTAAAGAATCAAGCCCTTGAGAAGAAAAAAGACTGAGTCTGGACAATAAAGACCCATACCAAACTTAGTTGTTCCTTGGCATTACCCTCTCTGATCTGCATCCGACAGCATCTCAGGAAACAGTGAGCATAGGAAGGAGAGGAATTCAAAGAAAGAAAGAAAGAAAGAAAGAAAGAAAGAAAGAAAGAAAGAAAGAAAGAAAGAAAGAAAGAAAGAGAGAGAGAGAGAGAGAAAGGGAGGGAGGGAGGGAGGAAGGAAGGAAGGAAGAAAGAAAGAAAGAAAGAAAGAAAGAAAGAAAGAAAGAAAGAAAGAAAGAAAGAAAGAAAGAAAGAAAGGAAGGAAGGAAGGAAGGAAGGAAGGAAGGAAGTCTGGAAGGCATAAAGGCATAAGAGAAAAGCACATCTCTGGGAATACACACACACACACACATGCTCTAGGGAAAGATAAGGGGATATTTTTGTGTCATCTAAAGATATAAGATGACATAGACAGGAACATGTCATAAATAAATGAAAAGAGAAGAGAATTCTCTGTTAGCTGACAGGGCACTGAAGGGGGAAAGCTGTTCTTGGGCACAGAGAGGAGCTGCATTTAGGAGAGATGGCCACTATGTATAGTAAACCAAAGGCCCTGTCATAAAGAGCATTCACTTCCCAGGAAAAGGGAGATTTCTGACTCTTCAAAGTTTCCAGAATGGGTAGACAAGCTTCATTTCAGCTATCTTATGACTCCCGACACAGAGTCAGGCACTCCAGAGGAACATAGGTGGTAAGGAGTAGGGGATGAGTTTGCTTTTCCCAGGATGCATCTGTCAGTTCTCTGTTTAGGGACAAACTACAATAGGAAAGGCTGTTAGATGATTTGTGCTTCCTCAAAATGGTGTAATTAAAAGGGGAAGGGAAGAAAATAAGGTGCCTGAATAGTGTGGAAAGGGTAAGGGTGGTAGACAACTAAAGCAGAAAACAACAGAAAGAAAAAATTACCTAGATATGACATTCATAATACAGAAAATCCAATCAAGTACTGGAAACATAAGTCTGAGAAACACTCAGAAGGCCATAGAAAAGGTCTGTGGAAAGGATAATGGATGATGGAAGCCCTTTAAGAGGACACAGGAATGGAAAAGTATTCTGGGAAGAGAAGCAGGAGTAAATGTGGGAGACATGGAAGTGGGTTAGAGTAGGACAATCTCTGAATGTCACAGCAGCAGGGAAGAAGGTTTTAGGGCTTAGCATCTTAACAGCAAGCAAGTCTATGGGTTTGCCACCATAAATACAGGAATGGAGCAGAAGTTACTTACCAGTTTCACCATCAGATCTGAACAAAGTACTTTATACATTCATCTCCAAAATACTTTATTTCAATTCTATGCTAAGCACTGAAACTAAGAAGAGAGAAAATGCTTCCAAAGTCTTATCCCTGGCCATGTATGTGTGCTCCTGTGTTGTGTGTGTGTGTGTGTGTGTGTGTGTGTGTGTGTGTGTGTATTTATATACATTCATGCACATGTATTTGCATGTGTATGTCAGAGATCAAGCTCAAGGGTCTTCCCCCTTACTTTTTGTCCTCTCCCTTACTTATTGAAATAGAGTCTCCCACTGAACATGGAATTCATTGACTCAGTTAGGCTGGCTGATCAAAGAAAACTCTAGTGACATATTTGTCTCTGACGCCCAATGCTGGGTTGCACATATTCTCTGACACCCAGGTTGTGTGGAAATGCTGGTCATCCAAATTCAGGCACTCACATTTTTGTGACAGACACCATATATACTGAGCCATCCCCCCAAGACCATTCTCAAAGTATAAGGAAGAACAAAGTTGTTATTTACAACACTGTAATACTTTGCAAAGCAAAAGATGTAAACACTGGGGAAAGATACAGTTTTAAGAGCATAGTTTGCAGTCCAAAGATTTTATATGATAACATCTTGCCTTCCATATGTCATGATTACCAAATGACACATGCAGATATCAGTGTTATAAAGACTATGACCTTTATTTTGAATGGCTTAATAAAAACCTTAAGAGTGTCTCATATTCGACAGAGTAGAAACAGAATTAAAGGGTCACAATCAAAGAAATCACAGATCGAAGTCTTGAAATTACTGCGGTACAGGTAAGTATAAATAATGAGTACATATGATCACATAATGATAATTATAATATAGTAGTATTCCAGAAAGACCATGTGTGAATATGCATATGCTTGACTCAACAATTCTATTGATAGAATAATTTCCCAGAGAACTAGTTAATGGTGTATATAATGGCTTCTAAACAAGGATGGAATTTATAAAGTGATTTATTGAGTGTAAATGATTTGGAATAAGAATAGTGGTAAAGTTGTGTATAGAAAAAAGTAACCTTTATCTAAAAGGAAATAATATAGGACAATATAGATAAAATTCAGGTACGAGGTAAGATGTGAGACTGTCACCTAACAATGCAAACCTTGTGTGAGAGTGTAATTCTACTCTCAGAAGGCATGCCTATGTGCATGTAAATAGAAAACAATGTCAGAAAACCTCTGTACTTGATGACAGAAGCTGTTATGTCCTGATAGAAATATTTGGCATGCTTGTTATTTCTGTTTTACGCTGGATTGCCTTGAACCAACTTGGGTTTTCTAGTTTTAATACAAGTTGCATGTAAAAGAGCTAAAAAAGAATAGGATACTTTTACCATTCAAATGTAGAGAGAGGAACATAGAGGCCACTCTGAGGGACAACGTAATTGATGCAAATTCACAGTGTGGCAGGAAGCCAAGCTGTAGCAGCTGGAATGAGCAGAAGTAGGAAGATACAACAGCTCTGAGGGGAATGGGTTGCATGGTAAAGAGATAGGGAGTCAGGCTGCAGATAATTACCTTGCATTTTGCCAGCATCAATGCAGATGGAGATGTTTTAGCCATTACATCCCTCTGCAAGGAGTTGGCAAGTCTTAGAAGAAACTGTGCCACCTATCAGATTTAAAGGATAAGCAAGAGTCTATAGGACAGAGACAAGGAAGCTGGTTCTGCCAGGAGTTGATGTTGCCTCCTCCAGCTTGTCTAATTGCAGTCATCCCCAGCCAAACTGCAAACACAGTCACCAAGTTTGAATTCACATTTTCAAAAAGAAATGGGGGCACTGTTCCCTCCGGAACCCATAAGACATTAAGTCAGAACCTGTTCTCCCATCCAGGTTCCAGCAATCCCCAGACATCTCTCTGCCCAAGGCAAAAGTGCTTCACAAGAAGGGACTGCTCTGTCAAGGTCCTGTTTCCTCTTTAATGAGGAGCTCCTGGGAATAGCAGAGCAGCCAGGCATAGTACAGTTACTATTTTTAGGAACTTTTCATTTGACCTCAACGACTTACAATAATAAGTGGATGTTCCATTGCCCAATAATAATCAACATGACCTTGGAGACCAGGTATCTTTTCCCTCAGGACCTGCTCCAAACACCATCCTGCAGATGGGAGCACCTGTGGGGATACAGCCATCATGTTGACATGGCAGAGTTCTCTGAGTGCTTGAGGATTTGCACGTAGCAGTTTCCTGTGCAGGACTATACATTTCCCAACAGAATAAAGGTGGTCAGTCCATGTCTCTCATTACACACACTTGAAATAGGAACAGGCCATTAGGATTCTTGTTCATATCTTCACTGAAATTCTTTGTCAGACAATTTTCACATGATCCAAATTGCATTTTACTAGTTGTGATTTATATCAAAAAAGAATTATAACAATTAAAATAATGAAGATATTTACTACCATGTACCAAATTCTGTCTTATTTTTATAGCTACCTCACAAAGAAGATAACTCAATTTCTACATGTATCAGAGAAAGAATATATCCACTTGGCTGATATGAAGCCATCAACCTGTCATAGGAATATTTAGTCTTTTGTTATTGTATTCAGTTATAGACTCAATAGTGGACACTCTAAGGAATAACTCCAAATCTGTAGCCACACAGATTATCTTGGCTTAAATCAGTAAATCACCAAACGAATCAAAAAGACAGGAGCATGGAAAATGGTCTTATAGGGGAAGGGGGATGATAGGAAAGGGAATGAGGTAAGAAAGTAGGAAGTAGGAGGTAAAGGGGAGAGTTGCCAAATACCATGTTCAATCAATGAAAATTTCACTATGACCTCTTCATTTAATGTTGCACAGGACTAAATTGTTGGTGGGTTTTTCCAAACATGTAATTAAATATTGACTTTCTTGGCTTATTGATACCTGACTGAATCTTGAAATCCACTTCAGCTCACATGAAGTGTAACTCCTGGTCTATATGGTCATATTACCACAGAAAATGGTACCAACATATACCTGAAAATACTACTCAAAGAACTTTATCATGTAACTTCCCACCTAGAGTTGACAGCCTTTTTTAAAGCTTGAAACAAATCCACCAATTCTATACATTCACCCCCATAACTGCATTTCTCACACACAGTTTGCTCCCAGGGTCTAGATAGTCTTTTCCCATACAGTATGTGACATTTGTAGGGACAATATATGTTTAAAAAGGAATAGGACACAGCCTGCTTTGCTTAAGATGCCTGGTGTAGGGCCCTGAAAGCTCACTTCTAATTCTCTCTCAAAGTCATCATTGCTCAGGTACTTTTGGAAGAATATTCAAAAAGACTCTGAAGTAAAGCACTTGGCAGTGAGCACATAATGGCAACATGGAGTCATAAGGTCTTGGGTCAAATCTGATCTCCATCTCCAAACAGCTGGTTTCCACTAAAGTGAGTCACTTAGTTGTATAGCCTCAATTTCTTTGCAGTTTAAAAAAGATACATTATACAATAATTAAATAGTATTTGTATATGAAAAATATGTAACATCAATGTCTAGGTTATAATATGTAAGCAATATGGAATGTTGTTGCTACTGTGTTACATAAAAAGAACAAACAGATAATACCACAGCGTGCAAAAGTTTCCTCACTGTAGTGGAAAGAAATGACTACATCCAAGTCCCTGAACATATGTTGCCTGTGTTGTCAGGTGAGGGGAATATCTGAATAAAAGTACTAGCACATGCTAACAAGACACTGAAATGGGTGGTACACTTGGATTTCCACTTGAACAAAAAACAAAAAGTGGTGAGTTTCTCTAAAGCTTCCTCTGTTGTTTTTAACAAAATCTCAATTGTTTGATTTTTATCTATCAAGACTCAGGATCCAGATGTTGGGGGAAAGTCTCGTAGTTCAGATGGGCAGAGTAAGCACCCAACTGACCTTCCACCATAGCCAGCATTTCAAATGAAAATTCTCCTTCTCCATGATGCCTCTAAAAACACTTCAAAAAAAAAAAAAGAAAAAAAAACTCATACTGAATGTCCCTTCCTTCTTCCTGTGCAGCTCTCTATCTGTCCTCCTGACTTCCTTTTACTCCCTGTTTTTTTCCCTATGTTCACTTCCTGTCAACTGGTTGCTTCCTCTGCCCCTTGTTCTGTGGTTAACTTTATTTAATCCTGTTTACAATAAGCAGAAAGTTCTTAGATTAAAGGTGTGTGCTTGGACTGAGCCACACCACAACTAGAAACTAGGTATTTTCAGAAAATAACACAATCTGGGGGTTCACATTGTGACCAAATATCCTGCAGCACCCATCAGTACACATAGAAGTCTCAGTTCTTAGCACAGTATGCATATGGCTGCCATGGTATGCTCTGAGAGTAAAACTTAAGGCAGTGGAGCGGAGAATGTCACAATACATCCCATTTTACCCATAGCATGTATGAGGATTTTCCTAGGTCCTATCACCTGCACCAACACTCCTGGGATTGGATAATTTTGACAATTGTATGACAACATTGGTTTATCTCCACTGAGGGTCCTGAATAGAGGGGAATGAATTCACTTTACAGACAGTGAAGTTGGGGTTCATGTCCTGGTTAACAGACTCTAGATGCTGTGCTCCTAAGCACTGTCTTTACACAACTGTCCGTGGAATCCAGAGCTCAGCCCAACATCTTAAAATTTAACAATAGTAAAAGAAGACATACACAGATGTCTTAACAGGAACCAATAAGAAAGGGAAGAATATGACTCAAAATGGCCAGAAAAACCAAGACACCATTCCAATGATACCACACAGACAGCAGATGTTCCATATCTCTTACAGGGAAATACAAGTCAAGAATATGGGAAACTGTACACCTAACAAAATATCTCAAACCCAGAACAACTGGGAATCTTAAAGGCTAGGGAGGATGGAGAAAAACCACTTTCCTTACTAGTTGTTGGTGGCAGTGCAAATAGGATAGTCACTTTAGAAGGCAGTTTGGCAGTTTGTTATAAAGTCTGTTCTTACCTTATGGTCAACTATCACACTCTTTGGAATTTTTCCTCCCAGAATGAAAATTCCTGTCCACATAAACTCCTGCACACAGATATTTAAGTAGTTTTATTCCTAATTGTCTAAGTTTGGAAATAATGAAGATGCTTTTCCATAAGTAAATGGAAAAGTAAACTATGTCATTATAGTAAATGGAGTATTATTTGGCACCTAAAATGTCATGAAACTATACAGAGGAAGCTTAAATACATACTACAAAGTGAAAAATGAAAAATTTAAAAATGATATGATTCCAATATAAGAGATGCTAAATAAGATTGGTTCTATTGATGTGAAGAGACGGCATAACCATGGCAACTCTTATAAAAGAAAGCATTTAATTTGACCCAGCTTACCATGTCAGATGTTTAGTCCATTGTCATCATGGTGGGGAGCAGACAGCCTGCAGGTGAGACACTGTACTGGAGAAGTCACTGAAAGTTCTACATCTAGATCCACAGTCAGCAAGAAGAAAGAGACTCTGGCCTTATCTTGGGCTTATGAAAATCTAAAAGCCCATTTCCTGTAATACACATCCTGCAAAAAGGCCACACCTCAATCCTTTCAAATAGTGCTATTCCCAGTTGACCAAGCATTCAAATCTGGAAGTTTATAGGGACCATGCTTATTCAAACCACCATGACAACTATATGAAGACAATGGAAAGATCTGGTAGTTATCTGATTGGTACTGAACTGGCTATTTTTATGTCAATCTAACACAAACTAGAGTCGTCTGAGAAGAGGGATCAACTGAAAAAATGCCTCCAGGAGATACAGCTGTAGGCAAGCCTTTAGGTATTTTCTTGGTTACTCACGGGGTGGGGGGTTGGGGGGTGGGGAAGTGGGGGTTGGGGGAGAGGAGGTCTCAGAACATTGTGGATATTGTCACTCTTGGGCTAAGAAGACAATCAGAACAAGCCATGAGGAGCAAACCATTAAGCAGCAGTCCCCCATGGCCTCTGCATCAACTTCTGTCTCCAGGTTTCTGCCTTGCTCAAGTCCCTGACTTGCCTGATTTCTAGGATGAACTGTCATAAGAAGTTTCATTCAGTCATGGTATTTCCTCACAGCAATAACAACCCTGCCTAAGACAGGCACTAAGAGAAAGAGAAACCTAAGTGAACAGACTTTTAGGGCAGGATAATTATTCTGTATGACACAACAGAAGAGGATATGTCTGATTGCACAGCCATCAAACCACACTGAACACTGAGATGGGGCCTCAAATATACTGCACACTCTGGGTATTACTAACCACATGCCAGTCTCAGCAGTGTGCGGATGGTGTGTGTTTTCTCCAGTCATAGTTCACTTGGCACAGATTTGGTGATGGTGATGAAAGTCATACTTATGTGGGGCAGAGTATGTACTGGACCTCTTTGTTCTGATCACTCAGTTTTGTTCTGATGCTAAAACTACTCTCAGAGACAAACTCAAAAAGAATTAAATCCTGATTAGGATTTCCTAAAAACCAACAACAAAATCCCGGAAGGACAGGATAGATGTGGAGTTACAAACACACATACAGATTTTTAAATTTTCAAATATACAGTGATCTCTAGTTGGCAAGACTTGTGTTTATCTTGTTCATTTTAAATTAAGATTTATTTTATTTTATTTAAACATGTGCATGAACTCATGGAGATCAGATGTGTTATTGGATCCCTTGGAGCTGGAGATACATAACTTGTGAGCCCCACAGTGTGGGTGCTGGGATCTGAACTCTGGTCCTCTGATGGAGAAGTAGCTGCTCTTAGCCACTGAACCATCTCTCCTATTCCTTTTTTCTCCATTTTCTAAAAGAAAAAATATTTTTAAGTAATAATAAGTTCAAATGAAGTTTCAAAAATGGATAGAGATGTTTTGTGTATTCTCGCCCACTCTCAATGATTTTGCATGAATAGCTGTGGTTCAATATCGAAACCAGGAAAATATCCCAATGCAATGTATTTGTATTGCTCTATGAAGTCCTGCCTTGCATGAGTCCATGTAGTGTCCCCCAGAGTATATTGTTTAGTTGTGTTATGCTGTGCTGGTGAAGGTACTCACTAACACTCTGATGTGACTCAGTGGAGAACAGATAACTGACAGGTGGAATGAGTCATTAACATGAAGTTCTGTCATGAGTAAGCATACACTCAGTCTCCAATATTATCTCTCCCCAAACATTTTACTTCTGTCTCTGAAGTTCAAAAGAACTAAAGATAATGAGAAATTGATCACTTTCTGGAAAGATATGAAAAATAGGTCAATAAACACATAGAGAAAGTATGTAGTATAGAAGGAATCTGAGGGAGTTAGCCAATGTCATTCTATAAGAAAGCAGGATAAAAAGCTATCAGCAGGGAAAATGAAGAAAATAGAGGATTTCAATGATGTAAGGATGTTAGAAGAAAATGGAAGATTGCTTTGAAAATCCACATGGCCTAATGAGAGAGCTGAATAAAGAAACCTATTATTTAATGAACAAATATATAAAGCAATTAGCTTTTGTATATACTAGCAATAACCAATTAGAAAGTATAATAAAGTGAATAGATTTTCTGTAGCAGTTAAAATACAAAATACAGGTGAAGAAGTTTGGAAATAACCATGGCAGCATATAGAGAAAGCTGCAGAGCTTTACTGAGTGACTTTTAAAAAATTTGGTATTGAAAATTCAATGTTTCTGGAGAAGGAGAAGAACGAAAGGTCAGAAACAAATCAAATATATATAGGAATTTACAATATAAGAAAAGTGCATGTGAAATGAATAGGGTCAAAAAGCTGTGGCGAATAAATGGTAGTGAACTTGTGTGTCCCAGCTGACTGGAAACCCTGCTTTTTGAAGCATACTTAACCGTGTGTTGTCTGAAGACTCCTCTGGAAGAGAAGACTGGAAAAGTCATCCCCAGGGCTGCTTGCCCTTCCTCCAAATGCTATCAAGCACTCAGGCTCTTTAGGATCTACTGTTTATGGCTACCAGATGCTGGACAGCACTTCAGACATGCAAACCAGGCAGACACTATAAATAGTTAACCATCTATATATTTTGACTATGCTTAAAACAATTGTGTGTGAAAAATTCAAGTCAAATACTGCTGGCTTTTGAGCCAGCGTGTCTGTGTCCACTCTGAAGAAGTAGCAACCCTGGCCCTGCTGGAATGTTATGCTCTGCTCTCCTCTGCTGTACCCCTCTCTGTCCTCCAGCTTCTCCCTGACTCTGCAGGCATAGCACCTGTCCACCTGGGACATTACGGTCTGCACATATTTGATTTTTTGTTTCTCGTCTTCTTTCCTCACCAGCATGCATTTCAATGGAAGCAGAGTCTAGACCATCTTTATTTGGCTTCCCTCAGAACCCAATGGATGGCTGCTTGAGCACACTGTGGCCCTAATAAACATCTGCTGAAGGAAGGAACAAGGAAAAGAGGGAGACCGGAAATACACTAAAGCAGAGCACTCATCACAACACTCTCATGGCATTAATTTTAGAAAAGGAATGTGAGAATGCCAAAGGACTTTTTTCCTAAGTATAATACCAATGTATACATCATGCAAAAGACTAGCATTTGGGCTAAAACATATGAAAGTCGAACTATAAGATAAAAACATTAAATTATAAGTTAATTCAAATATTTGACATATAAACAGTATCTACACAGCTGTTAGATGTGTTCACCAAAATAAGGGCTTCTGCTGCACATTAATCAATAAACGGTAAACATTTAATAGAAATATCAACACAAATACATAAATAGCAAAGATTTAAAGGGAAATGTGATTCACCAGCAAGCCTATTTTAAATGTTCACTCCTACTACAAACAAACTAAATGAAAACAGAATATCAGTGAATAGTTTTATTTTCCAATAAAAAAGTAGGTTTCAGGAAAACAGTCATGTAATAAGTCTTTTCACTCTTATTAAATATGATGTGAAGTCATGTAAAATGTTTAAAAATACTCTTAGATCATATTTTTCTTACTTATAGTTTTAAATTATTTACTAATATCATTACTTATACAATAAAAATATAACTGAATGTCAAAAGGATGATGTCCAGCCATAGGTACATACCTAGAAGACCAGCACTTGCAAGGCAGGAAGACTGCTATTTTTGGCTAGATCTGGTCCCCCCCTCCAAAAAAAATAATAATTACAAGTCCACTTTGACTGCCAGGGTGGATCAGTCCTGTAGACCACCACCTAGGTGCCAGCAGCAGGCAGACATGGTATACCTTCCAACCACAGAAATAGACATGAGGCAGGGAGAGAGACACAGAGAGACAGAGGGAGAGAGAGACAGAGACAGACAGACAGACAGACAGGTAGCGACAGAGAGACAGGAAGATAGAAAGAGAGACAGAGAAAGACAGAGAAGCAGGAAGAGAGAGACAGAGAAGCAGGGAGAAAGAGACAGAGAGACAGAGGGAGAGAGACAGAGACAGAAATAGAGGCACAGAGAGACAGGGAGAGACAGAGACGGGGGAGACAGGGAGACACGAAGAAAAGGAGATATAGGGAGGGAGAGAGAGACAGAAAAACAGGGAAAGACAGAGAAGCAAGAAGAGATAGAGGCAGAGAGACAAAGAGACAAGAAGAGACAGAGAGTTGAGACAGAGATCTGTGATTTGGGGAACAGCTCTGGAATTGTCAATACAGGCAGCAATTTGATACTAGGACATGCTATATGTCAGTGATCTAGATGCAGGAAACTCACACTACCTTCATTAATCTACCATCCAGGCATGCCCCTCAGCATGACTTTGGAACTACGCTGTTTTCCATACCAGAGGTCCATGACAATACATAAGTTTTGGATTGACCAAGGCTAGTTTTGCCTTATCAATAACAGCAGGCTGTTGTGAGAAGAGCACATCAAAAACTAGTAAGGGAGTCTAACTGACCACCCAGCAGTCTTGGCTCTGCTGGATATCCCTCTGTGTACTTATCAGCTTACTTGACAATGGACTTTGTGGGTTTTAATTGGTGGCTATAAAAGGGGAAACTGTTTGGGGACAAACAAACTCAACTTTTGGATCAATAAAGAAGGTGAAATATTAATTCATCTAAAACATGAATGCTAACAAGTCTAAGATTTGGGGAAGAAGATGATTTAGGAAATGATTCAGTAAATGTTTGCCTGAGCCAATCCAAAGCTTGTTCCTCAGATTAGGATTAAGAAATGGACAGTAATGGTGACAGGTGTCTTAACACAAACCCACATAGAGCAGACACACCATCAACAATTGGGAACAGCATATACAGCAAAACAAAATGAAACATTTTGAGAAATCATTTTCTTTGCAGAATTTAAACAAAAGTCTTTTGTGAAGAGTGGTTCTCATAATCACACCTCTATACAAATGCCGACTCTGTAGGAATAATAGCACCATTCATCACTCTGGATCAGCGCTTCTATAGAGATGCAGCTCTATAGTGTGTAGAGATTATTTTCATGACAAAATACACTATAATTTCTATTTAATTTGCACCATTAGTTTGGATTTTAAAGAAGTCACAAAATGCTCATGGAGAATTTGTTGTATTGTATAGAAAGAAATTAAATGACCTTCAAGAAAATGGACTCATACTGAAGACTGTGTGCTTTCTGCTATAAGGAAACCCAGAGTGGAGAGAGGCAGGGGTGATGCTGTGACATGGGTGAGGCAGACTATATAGCTGTCATTCAAGAAATTCTTAGAATTACCAGAGAGTCACCATCACAGGAATTGTAGAATCAGTCAACATTTCCACGAGTACTCCCCAGAAATGTGGGAAGAATTGACAGAGAGGGAGACAGAATGAAGGAAGACCTTCGTGGGAGGTAAGATAGACATTAAAAGATGATGATAATCTACAGTTAGCCCCTGCACAATCTACCCATTGGTTTAACCCTGCCTGGATGCTACACTCAAATGGCAAACGGTTCTGACTGATTACACCAGAATATCTGGGGCTGGCACCTGGCATCAACACTTTCACAGACTCTCAGATGATTCTGATGCAGGAGAGGTAAGGATGCTTCTCTAAGGAAACAATGGCAGTTAAGTACAAACATATTAATAAAGCATGTCCTGGTGATTACTGACGAGAGCAATAGGAGGAGCGGTGGGGTCTGAATCAGAGATAAGCAGCTGTGTGTGTGTGTGGGGGGGGGGGGTTCTTATTAGATCATACTCCAGAGTGTTCTCTGAGAACATTCTTTGCCTTACATACCAACAGCTCTGGGCTAGAATTCTACAACTAAATCATAATGATTACTAGGCCTACAAGAGATACCTGTGTGAATTTTTAAAATTAAATTATCAATTTTAATTCAATTAATATGAAGTAAATTCTTCTGCTAGGAAAACTCAAGTGGAAAGGGAGACTTGGCTGGATATTCTTCCTAAGCACATAGTAGAGATTTTTCTCAGATTTAATGTTAAGTGATTTCTTTAATACAGGGCAGAAAAGGTCTCTTCTTATGAGTGTTTCTCAGAAAGGAATCTAAGGAGTGTGCTTTCTTTTTCTAATTAGTATATTTCAATTTCTTAAAAACCATGTTCACCTGTATGTGTGGTCTCTGTCATCTCCTTCCGGTCTTGTCCATGCCTGTGCTAGCTCTAAACTCTAAAGTGACCACATTTGTTTCTAGGTTATTTTTCTCGACAGAATCTCTCCACAAAAGATCCCAGCATTACCAGGCTTACCAGACTGTCAGAACTCAATAACCAATAGCTGTGGTTACTGTGTGGATGCATAAGATATTAGTCACCAGGACGGAGGAATGAGGGTGACATGTTGATTTGTGGAAGGATAATTGAGGCTCTGTACTCAGGAGAAATGTGTGTTGAATGGATGAACACAAAAGTATATAGCGAAACAACAGAGGTTTCCATTTCCCATTCCTCTGACTACCTAGTTCCATGGCTCTCAAGAGATGTTTCGTGACTTATGATGTTTTTTCCCTGGTTGGGATGCACAGTTGCCTGTAAAGAGTAAGTATCATACTCCACAGGGAAACCCCAGAGGCTCAGAGGGGCAGAGTCCTCTTATTTCTCACACTAGAGCCAGGTCTTTCCCTATTTTGCTGATTTTGATAAAGGACTAAATAAATGCATGCATAAAGTGGAGATATTTGGAGGGTCACAAAGGTTTCATGTATAGGCAGTTTCTCCAAAGAGCCAATTGAGTAACTATTAGGAGAGGGGCTAAAATTGGGAGAGCAGCCTGCTGGGATTTGAAGAAGCCTGAAGAATGTGTTTACTGTAATAACTTACAAAAGATGGGTGCTGATTAGGAAATGTGCATTTCTTTTAAGCAGTATCTAAAGAGTTCATGATCTATTCAGATGAAATCATCTAAAATTGCTGTCAAAATTTCTGGAAAACAGATCACTCAGCTATTTACAGCAACCAAAAACTGTAAACAACTTCCACTTAGACCATAGAAGGAACAGTTAAGTAACATATGCAAATGAATTTAAAACACCACAGACTACAAAATAAAGCTAATTGTAACTGTGGTAAAAATAAGAAAACTATACATGTATATATGTACTAAGAGTTCTGCTTAAATAAAAAGCAAAACCTTACATTAAAACAAACAAACAAAAACAAAACAAAAGCCAATGATTAGGAGCTAGAGAAATGGCTCAGCAGTTTAAGAACATTTGCTGCTCTTTCAGAAGACTAGGATTCAGATTTGAGTACCCACATCAGTCAGCTGCCAACTGCCTACCACTTCAATTCCAGAGAATCTGACACCTTCTTCTGGCCTCCATAGGGATCTGCATGCACATGGTCTACAAATGTACATGCAAGCACATACACATGCATGTAAAATGACTAAATGAATCTTAAAATAAGAACGATGGAAAAGATCACTAAAGAATATTATCATATATGATAATAATACCTAAATTGCCAAGTTTCTCTGTCTCCATGTTCTCAGTCAGGATAAATAGAAGACATGGTGAAAGAACATTTGTTTCAGTAATTTGTCATGTCTATCTACTTAAACTCTATATTCCAAAGCAAGTTACATTACCCATCTCATTATCAATAGGGCAGGTAACTATATGCTACCTAAAATGGTCTGAGTATCTACTAAGTTACATAAAGCCCTACGGACCATGATGCAGCATGTGGTCCTGCATGCCTGGTCATCAGCATTAAGATATGATACCTTGTTGGAGTAAGTGTGGCCTTGTTGGAGAAATTGTGTCATTGAGGGTAGGCTTTGAAGTTTTAAAAGCCCAAACCACACCCAATGTCTTTCTCTTTCTGCTGCCTGTGTATCTTAACTTAGAACTCTCCCCAACTTCTCCAGCACCATGTCCCCTGCATGATGCCATGCTTTTCACCATGATGAAAACAGGCTAAACCCCCAGAAACTTTAAGCAAACCTCAATTAGACGCTTTCTGCTATAGGAGTAGTCAAGACTGTGGTATGGCGTCTCCTCATAGCAATAGAACCCTAATACACAGAAGATCACTGCACTCAGCACTTATGGCTGGTCTTTAGTCACACTAGGTATCTTCAGGCCCAAAGAAAAACAGTATATTGGGTGTCACTTGTGTTACCACTGCTGTTCCCAGAGGATTATGTGCTATCCATGTGGTGAATTCAGTCAGTGGCTTTCAAACCTTTGCTGTAACTTGACTATCTCCTTGATGATCTCAAGCAAACATTTGACCCATCATCCTACAACTTGGTAGACAGGACTATCTTGCAGCACTTTTATTAATTCTGAAGCATTTTTGACTTACAACAAGCTCTAGTTTTTATACTTACTATTAATTTTGCCTATGCCCTCTTTCTCCCTGAAAATAAAGACCTTTGTGTATCAATGGGACTTGAAATAGTACATAAACATATTAAATGCTTAGGAAACAACCATTGACTTAATAAAGGAAGATAAAAAGAGTGGTGATCCTCACCTCAGCTTGAAATTAAGGACCCAGAAAAAAAAACATTAAAATGTAGGCAACCTTATCATAAGCTTTTAGCCAGGACCCATGGCCAAGAAAGAATTCATGTCAACAGCACATTACTCTGATTAATGTACCATTTAAATAAAGTTTGAATAAAAGCATTTCTCAAGTTGATTTTTATATTCCAATATTACTTTTTTTGCCATTTAGAATCCTCCACCATTTTATGTAAATTTTAGGATTTTTTTCATTTCTGTTTTTCTTGTATTTTCAATAAAATGTCATTTTAACAGCTTTACATATGTGTCCTGTGACCATATTCTCTCCCCATTACACTGCCCTGTGCCTCTCCTACACTTACTGACCCTGCACCTCTCCCAAGCTGGTATCTCACCCTGTTGTTGTTGTCGTTGTTGTCGTTGTTTGACCCACTGCACTGCTCTACTACTTAATTAGAGTTACATAGAGACTATGGGTAGGAAGTTGTTTCCTGGAGCATAGACAATTTGCCAATGGCTACACCTTTCCCATATAACATTCCCTTTCCCAGCCACCATTAACATTAACCTCTAGGGAGGCATGAACCCTGCTATATCCTCCCCGATCCACGATGGGATGTGGAAGAGCCAATCATATATAGCGGTATCCACAGCGGCTGTGTCTGCATGGCCGTGGAAGCGTCACAAGACAGAATTACAGCAGTTCTTCCCACTGTCTCTTCTAGTTCTCATGGTTTTTCCTCTTCCTCTTCTGTCATGCTTCCAAGGCCATGGAAGGAGTGACACAGATGTTCAGTTTAAGCACTGAGCACTCAAAGACGTTGATTCTCACTACTTTGTCCAGCTGTGAAAGCCTAAACAAGCCGTTTGGATTTTTATATCATTTGCATTGATCATTTCAATTTAGGAAGTGTTGTCATCATAATAATATTAAATCTTCCAATACCTAGATAAAATATTTTCAACTTATTTGGGAATTAATTAATATTTTAAGTAATGTTTTATATTTTTCACAGTGATTTCCTTAAAGTTATTTCTATGTGTTTTGGATTCTGGTGTAATTGTAAGGATGATTTCCTTATTTCATATTCGGATTGTTAGTGATAATAAAGAAATACATGTTTCATGTGTGTTTGCCTTTTATTTTGCAACCTTGCAGATTAAACTACTAGTGCTGATAGACTTAATGGAGTATTTACAATTTCTACACAGAAGAAGATACCTGTGTCAATAATTTACACCCCCTTTCCAGTTTGGGTGCCATTTATCTATCTACTTGCTTGCCCAGTTGTTTTGACTAGAACATCCATGTCAGCACGCAAAGTGGGTAGGGCTATAGTTACTTTTCTCTTGCTGTGATAAAATAACAAGAAGAAAATCTGCTGATAGAAAAGTTTGTTTTAGCTTCCTTTCCAGAATTGGAGTCCATAAAGGAGGCAGAGGCATGACAGCAGGTAGTCAGAGCAGGAAGCTGAAAGAAAACATCTCAAGCACATTTGGGAAACAAATAAAGCAAGAAGTGGGACAAGACTCTAAGTCCCCACTTCCAGTAAAGCAATACTTGTAATAAGGCTGGCTCCACCCGTTGAAGGTTTCTTTCTTTTTTTCTAAGTTTTTTTATTTACATTCAAAAGCATTTCCCCTTTCCCATTTCCTCCCTCCCCGAAAGTCCCATAAGCCCCCTTCCCTCCATCTTTTCCCCATTCAACCCCCTCTCGCTTCACTGTCCTGGCATTCCCCTACATCCAGTCTTTCCAGGACCAGGGGTCTCTCCTTCCATCTTCTTGGAAATCTATTGATATGAGAATTGTGTCTAGGGTATTCCGAGATTCTGGATTAATATCCCCTTATCAATGACTGCATACCATGTGTGTTCTTTTGTGATTGGGTTACCTCACTAAGGATGATATTTTCAAGATCTGACCATTTGCCTAGGAATTTCGTGAATTCATTGTTTTTAATTGCAGAGTAGTATTCCATTGTGTAAATATACCACATCTTCTGAACCCATTGCTCCGTTGAGGGACATCTGGGTTCT
Source organism: Tokudaia tokunoshimensis (assembly GCA_036184795.1). NCBI lineage: Eukaryota > Metazoa > Chordata > Mammalia > Rodentia > Muridae > Tokudaia > Tokudaia tokunoshimensis. The sequence goes on from BTHU01000008.1 coordinate 24,264,902, forward strand.
TTCAAGCTTCTGGCTATTATAAATAAGGCTGCTATGAACATAGTGGAGCATGTGTCCTTATTGCATGCAGGGAAAGCCTCTAGGTATATGCCCAGGAGTGGTATAGCCCGATCCTCCGGGAGTGTCATGCCCAGTTTTCTGAGGAACCGCCAGACTGCTTTCCAGAGTGGTTGTACCAGCTTGCAATCCCACCAGCAGTGGAGGAGTGTTCCTCTTTCTCCACATCCTCGCCAACAACTGCTGTCTCCTGTGTTTTTGATCTTAGCCATTCTGACTGGTGTGAGATGGAATCTCAGGGTTGTTTTGATTTGCATTTCCCTAATGACTAAGGATGTTGAACATCTCTTTAGGGGCTTCTCAGTCATTAGATATTCTTCAGGTGAGAACTCTTTGTTTAGCTCTGTACCCCATTTTTTTTAATTTTATTTTATTTTCTAAGTTTTTTTTATTTACATTCAAAATCATTTCCCCTTTCCCATTTCCTCCCTCCCCAAAAGTCCCATAAACCCCCTTCCCTCCCTCTTTTCCCCATTCAACCCCCTTTCCCTTCTCTGTCCTGGCATTCCCCTACATCCAGTCTTTCCAGGACCAGGGGTCTCTCCTTCCATCTTCTTGGAATTTTAATAGGGTTACTTGCCTCTCTGGAGTTTAACTTCTTGAGTTCTTTGTATATATTGGATATTAGCCCTCTGTCGGATGTAGAGTTGGTAAAGATCATTTCCCAGTTAGTTGGTTGCCGCTTTGTCTTTTTGACAGTATCTTTTGTAAGCTTTGTAATCTAATGAGGTCCCATTTGTCAATTCTTGATCTTAGAGCATAAGCTATTGGAGTTCTATTCAGGAAATTCTCCCCTGTGCCCATATGTTCAAGGTTCTTCCCTAGTTTCCTTTCTATTAGTTTCAGTGTGTCTGGTTTTATGTGGAGGTCCTTGATCCACTTGGAATTGAGTTTAGTGCAAGGAGATAAGAATGGGTCAATTTGCATTCTTCTGCATGTTGACCTCCAGTTGAGCCAGCACCATTTGTTGAAAAGGCTATCTTTTTTCCACTGGATGGTTTTAGCTCCTTTGTCAAAGATCAAGTGACCATAGGAGTGTGGATTCATTTCTGGGTCTTCAATTCTGTTCCATTGATCTACATGCCTGTCACTGTACCAATACCATGCAGTTTTTAACACTATTGCTCTGTAGTACAGCTTGAGGTCCAGGATACTGATTCCCCCAGAAGTTCTTTTACTGCTGAGAATAGTTTTAGCTATCCTGGGTTTTCTGTTATTCCAGATGAATTTTTGAATTGCTCTTTCTAACTCTATGAAGAATTGAGTTGGGATTTTGATGGAGATTGCATTGAATCTGTATATTGCATTTGGCAAGATGATCATTTTTACTATATTCATCCTGCCAATCCATGAGCATGGGAGTTGTATCCTGTGAATTCTGAGCCTGTGTGTAATTTCCAGTTTTCAATGAGTACATACCATGTATGACTTTTCGGTTCTTTTCAGTTAACCCATTCAGGATAATACTTTCTAGTTCCATCCATTTGTCTACAAAGTTTGTGAAGTTGTCATTTTTAATAGCTGACTATTTTCCTTTTCCATTGTGTAACTGTACCACATTTTCTGTATCTGTTCTTTCATAGAGGGACATCTGGGTTGTTTCTACTTTCTGGCTATTATAAATAAGGCTGCTATGGTCATAGTGCAGCTTGTGTTCTTGTTATATGTTGGAAGATCTAGGGTGTATGCCCAATAGTGGTATAGATGCATCTTCAGATAGAACTATTTCCAATTTTCTGAGGAACTGCCAGATTGATTTTTACAGCTTGCAATCCTACCAACACTGGAGGAGGGCACCTCTTTCTCCACATCCTCTCCAGAATCTGCTGTCATCTGAGTTTTTGATCTTAGCCATTCTGACTGAGGTGTAATCCCAGGGTCATTTGACTTGCATTTCCCTGAAGACTAAGGATGTTGAAGATTTCTTTAGGTACTTCTCAGCCACTCAAGATTCCTCATTTGAGAGAATTCTTTGCTTAGCTCTGTACAGTGTCTGGATATAAAATTAACTCAAACAAATCACTAGCCTTCCCCTTCTCAAAGGATAAAGAGGTTGGGAAAGAAATTAGAGAAAGGACCCCTACACACATACACACAATAGTCAAAAATAATATAAAATACCTTGATGTAACTCTAACCAAGCAAGTGAAAGATTTGTAAGACAAGAACTTCAAGTCTCTGAAGAAAGAAATTGAAGATCTCAGAAGATGGAAATATGTCCCATGTTCATGGATTGGCAGGGTTAATATAGTAAAAATGGCCATCTTGCCTAAAGCAATCTACAGATTCAATGCAATCCCCATCAAAATTCCAACTCAATTCTTCATAGAGTTAGAGCAATTTCCAAATTTATCTGAAATAACAAAAAAACCAGGATAGCAAAAACTATTCTCAACAATAAAAGAACCTCTGGCAGAACCAACATCCCTGACCTCAAGCTATACTACAGAGCAACCATGATAAAAAAAAAAACTGCATGGTATTGGTACAATGACAGGCAGGTAGATCAATGGAATAGAATTGAAGACCCAGAAACAAACCCACAAACCTGTGGTCACTTGATCTTTGACAAAGGAGCTAAAATCATCTAGTGGTAAAAAGACAGCATTTTCAACAAATTGTGCTGGTTCAACTGGCAGTCAACCTGTAGAAGGATGCAAATTGATCCATTCTTATCTCCCTGTGCAAAGCTAAAGTACAAGTGGATCAAGGAACTCCACATAAAACCAGATACTCTGAAACTAATAGAAGAGAAAGTGGAAAAGAGCCTGGAGCACAAGGACAGAGGGGAAAATTTCCTGAATAGAGCACCAATAGCTTATGTTCTAAGATCAAGAACTGACAAATATGACCTCATAAAATTACAAAGTTTCTGTAAGGCAAAGGACACTGTCAACAGGAGAAAATGACAACCAACAGATTGGGAAAAGATCTTTACCAGTCCTACATCCAATAGAGGGCTAATATCTAATATATACAAAGAATTCAAGAAGTTAGACTCCAGAGAAACAAATAACCCTATTAAAAAATGGGGTAAAGTGCTAAACAAAGAATTCTCAATTGAGGAATACCAGATAACTGTGAAACACCTAAAGAAATGTTCAACTTCCTTAATCATCAGGGAAATGAAAATCAAAACAACCCTGAGATTCCACCTCACACCAGTCAGAATGGCTAAGATCAAAATCTCAGGGCACAGTAGATGCTGGCAAGGATGTGGAGAAAGAGGAACAGTCCTCCATTGCTGGTGGAATTGCAAACTGGTAATACCACTCTCGAAATCAGTTTTGCAGTTCCTCAGAAAATTGGGCATAGTATTACCTGAGGACCCAGGTATGCCACTCCTGGGCATACATCCAGAAGATGCTCCAACATGTAATAAGGACACATGCTCCGCTATGTTCATAGCGGCCTTATTTATAATAGCCAGAAGCTGGAAAGAACCCAGAAGTCCCTCAACAGAGGAATGGATACAGAAAATGTATTACATTTACACATGGAGTACTACTCAGCTATTAAAAACAATGAATTAATGAAATTCTAAGGCAAATGGATGGAACTAGAAAATATCATCCTGAGTGAGGTAACCCAATCACAAAAGAACATACATAGTATGCACTCACCGATAAGTGGATATTAGCCCAAAAGCTAGGAATACCCAAGATACAATTCACAGATCATATGAAGCTCAAGAAGAAGGAATACTATAGTGTGGATACTTTGGTCCTCCTTAGAAGGGGGATCAAAATACCCATGGCTCTCAGCCAACCAATGGACTGAGCATAGGGCTACCAATGGAGGAGCTAGAAAAAAGACCCAAGGAGCTGAAGAGGTTTTCAGCCCCATAGGAGGAACAATAATATGAAGCAACCAGTACCCCCAGAGCTCCCAGGTACTAAACCACCAAACAGTATAGATGGAGGGACCCATGGGTTCACCTACATATGTAGCAGAGGATGAACTTTTCAGACATCATTGAGAGGGGAGACCATTGGTCCTGTGAAGGCTTGATGGCCCAGAGTAGAGAAATGCCAGGTCAGGAAAGTGGAAAGGGAGCTTGGTGAGCAGGGGAAGGGAGAATGGGATGGGCATTTTCAAAGGGGAAATGAAGAAAGTGAATAACATCTGAAATGTAAATAAAGCAAATATTTAATAAAAAAGAAAAAAGAATGCAAGGCATTATTTCAATCTTCCTGTATCTGTTGAGGCATGTTTTGTGTTCAATTACATGGTCAATTTTGAAAAAAGTACCATGAGGTGCTGAGAAGAAGGTATATTCTTTTGTTTTAGAGTAAAATGTTCTGTAGATATCTATAAATCCATTTGGTTCATAACTTCTGTTAGTTTACTTATGTCTCTGTCAAGTTTCTGTTTCCATGATCTGTCCTTTGGTGAGATTAGAATGTTAAAGTCTCCCAATATTATTGTGCCATGATCAATGTGTATTTTGAGCTTTATTAGCATTTCTTTTACAAACATTGGTGCTCCTGAATTTGTGGTATAGGTGTTCTGAATTGTGAGTTCATCCTGGTGGATTTTAACTTTGATGGGTATGAAGCGACTTTCCCTATTTCTTTTGATAAATTTTGGTTGAACTCTATTTTATATTAGAATGGCTACTCCAGCTTGCTTCTTGGGACCATTTGCTTGAAAAATTTTCCAGCCTTTTAGTCTGAGGTTGTCTGTCTTTGTCACTGAAATGTGTTTCCTGTATGCAACAAAAATGCTAGGTCCTCTTTATGTATTCAGTCTGTCAGCCTATGTCTTTTTATTGGGGAATTGAGTCCATTGACATTGAAACATATTAAAGACAAATGATTATTCATTCCAGATATTTTTGTTGTTAGTGGTGGTATTATATGTTTGTGTGGATCTTTTCTTTTAGGTTTCTTGTGAGATGATTAATTTCTTGGTTCTTCATGGGTGTAGTTTCCCCCTTGTGTTGAAGTTTTCCTTCTATTATCTTCTGTAGGGCTGGATTAGTAGAAAGATATTGTTTAAATTTGTTTATGTCATGAAATACCTTGGTTTTTCCATCTATGGTGATTGTGAGTATTGCTGAATATAGTAGCCTGGGCTGGCATTTATGTTCTCTTAGAGTCTGCATGTCATCTGTCCAAGATTTTCTGCTTTTAGAGTCTCTGTTTAGAAGTCTGGTGTAATTCTGATAGGTCTGCTTTTTTATATTATTTGGCATTTTTTCCTTACCACTTTTAATATTCCTTCATTGTTCTGAGCATTTAGTGTTTTGATTATTATGTGATGGGAGGAATTTCTTTTCTGGTCCAATCTATTTTATGTTCTTTAGGCTTCTTGTATGTTCATGGGCATCTCTTTCTTTACATTAGGGAAGTTTCCTTCTATGATTTTGTTGATGTTTCCTGGCCCTTTGCATGGGGAGTTTTCACTCTCTCCTATTCCTATTATTTTTACATTTGGTCTTCTCTTTGTGTCCTGAGTTTCCTCGATATTTTGCATTAGGATCCTCCTTTGACTTTTATATTAATATCTTCTATGGTATCTTCTATGCCTTAGATTCTCTCTTTTATCTCTTGTATTCTGTTGGTTATTCCTGATCTCTTTTCCATGTTTTTCATCTCTTGTGTTGCTTCCCTTTGTTATTTCTTTATTGTTTCTATTTCAATTTTTAGATCCTGGACAGTTTTGTTCAATTTCTTCACCTCTTTGATTGTGTTTTCCTGTAGTTCTTTAAGGGAGTTATTTATGTCCTCCTTAAGGTCCTCTATCATCTTCATGAGATGGAATTTTAGGTCAGAACCTTGCTCTTTATGTGTGTTAAGGTATTCAGGGTTTGCTATGATGGGAGAACTAGGTTATGAGGGTAGCAAGTGGCATTGATTTCTGTTGCTTATGTTGTTGCACTTGACTCTTGACACCTGGTTATCTCAGGTGTTAACTGGCTTTGCTATCTCTGTCTGGATCCTGTCCCTCCTGTGAGCCTGGTTATGATAGACCTCCTGTGAGTTGAGTTGTTTCTGGGTGTGGGCGTGGGGAGAACACCTGATCTGCTCTGGGGTGTAGTTGTTAACCGAAGGAAGATGTGTCTCCAGGAGGTCAGGGCCGATAGGGCCTGCCGCTGCTGGACCCCATGGGGGTCCTAGTTAGGCAAGGTATTGGAAGGGTGATGTATTATCTGTGAGCCTGTATGTGATGGATCTCCTAGGAATCAAGTTGTCTCTGGGTATGGGTGGGTGTCAAGAGCGCCAACTCTGCCTCAGGTTGAGGTGTGGGTGGGTTGGAGATTGCATTTTTATATTTATTCTTCTAAAAAGTATCTTTACCTTTGATTCATTTGTTTCTTATGACTCTATGTTTTATTTCCATATATATGTAAAATTCTTATTTTTCCATTTTCATTGATTTCTAGATGTATTCTGATATGGTTGGAGAAAATGCTTTATATGACTTTAAGTATGAATATATATTGAGATTGTTCTTTGACCTCACATACTGTCTACTCTGAAGACTGTTCCATATGTTTATAGAGAGATTGTATGTGTTTTAGCTGAGTGGACTGTGACATGGATATCTGCTAGTCACATTTCTGAAGGTAGAAAATGAAGTTTGCAATTATCACTATAGAAATATTTTCCCATTTAATCCTGTTATCTACTTTTTATATTTTGGAGCTGTGCTCCTTAATTTCTTAGGTACATACTTATTATAGCTTCTTTATGAATGAACATTTTATTTTTATAGAATATCCTCATTTGACTCAGAGTATTTGTATTAAAGTCTATTTTATCTGATATTAGTACCATATGCCTTTTAACCTTTATCTATAGCAATTGTTTTTTTTTCTGTCTCTTCTGTCATGTTTAATGTCCACTTGACACAAATTAGAGTCATTTGAGGGGAGGGATTCTATTGATAAAATGCCTCCTAATGAGCCTGTAGGCAGACCTATAGGACACTTTCTTTTTTTTTTTTCTTTTTTTTTTTTTTTTTAATTTAATTTTATTTTATTTTTTAATTTACATTCCAAATCACTTCCCCTTTCCCGTTTCCTCCCTCCCCGAAAGTCCCATAAGCCCCCTTCCCTCCCTCTTTTCTCCGTTCAACCCCCTCTCATTACTCTGTCCTGGCGTTCCCCTACATCCAGTCTTTCCAGGACCAGGGGTCTCTCCTTCCATCTTTTTAGAAATCTATTGATATGCTGATTGTGTCTAGGGTATTCTGAGATTCTGGGTCAATATCCCCTTATCAGTGACTTCATACCATGTGTGATCTTTTGTGATTGGGTTACCTCACTAAGGATGATATTTTCAAGTTCTGACCATTTGCCTAGGAATTTCGTGAATTCATTGTTTTTAATTGCAGAGTAGTATTCCATTGTGTAAATATACCACATCTTCTGAATCCATTCCTCCGTTGAGGGACATCTGGGTTCTTTCCAGCTTCTGGCTATTATAAATAAGGCTGCTATGAATATAGTGGAGCATGTGTCCTTATTGCATGCAGGTAAAGTCTCTGGGTATATGCCCAGGAGTGGTATAGCCGGATCCTCCGGAAGTGTCATGCCCAGTTTTCTGAGGAGCCGCCAGACTGCTTTCCAGAGTGGTTGTACCAGCCTGCAATTCCACCAGCAGTGGAGGAGTGTTCCTCTTTCTCCACATCCTCGCCAACAACTGCTGTCTCCTGTGTTTTTGATCTTAGCCATCCTGACTGGTGTGAGATGGAATCTCAGGGTTGTTTTGATTTGCATTTCCCTAATGACTAAGGATGATGAACATCTCTTTAGGTGCTTCTCAGCCATTAGATATTCTTCAGGTGAGAACTCTTTGTGGAGCTCTGTACCCCATTTTTTAATAGGGTTACTTGCCTCTCTGGAGTTTAACTTCTTGAGTTCTTTGTATATCTTGGATATTAGCCCTCTGTCGGATGTAAGGTTGGTAAAGATCATTTCCCAGTTAGTTGGTTGCCGCTTTGTCTTTTTGACGGTATCTTTTGCCTTGCAAAAACTTTGTAATTTAATGAGGTCCCATTTGTCTATTCTTGATCTTAGAGTATAAGCTATTGGAGTTCTGTTCAGGAAATTCTCCCCTGTGCCCATATGTTCAAGGTTCTTCCCTAGTTTCCCTTCTATTAGTTTCAGTGTGTCTGGTTTTATGTGGAGATCTTTGATCCACTTAGAATTGAGCTTAGTGCAAGGAGATAAGGATGGGTCAATTTGCATTCTTCTGCATGTTGACCTCCAGCTGAGCCAGCACCATTTGTTGAAAAGGCTATCTTTTTTCCACTGGATGGTTTTCTTAACTAGTGACTGATGTAGATGGCCCAGCCAGTAGTGGGTAGTGTCACCCCTGAGCTCATCCTGGCTGTAGTAAGAATGCAGGCTGCTCAAGCTGTGAGGAACAAACAAGTCAGTCGCATTCATTCCTGACCTCTGTATCAGTTCCTGCTTTCAAGTTCCTTTCCTGTTAGAGTTACTAACTGTGATATATACATCACAAGCCTGTAAGCTAAAATAAACCATTTCCTCTACAAGTTACTTTTGGTCATAGTGTTTTGTCACTGCCATTGAAACCCTAACTAAAACACTGTCCTTTGACTTCACTTCTATTTTTGTATTTTTAATCTAAAATAACTCTCCTTTAAGAGGCATATAATTGAATATTGACTTCTCCACACCGCCAACCTCTGCCTTTAAAGTGGAAGAACAAGAAGGAAAAGGAAGAGGAGGGGGGGGTAGAGGGGAGGAGGGGGAGGAACAAGAAGAACCGGAACCGGAATCAGAACCGGAACCAGAACGAGAACCAGAACAAGAACCGACTCTATCCCGAAGATAGAAGAGAGGAAGATCACCAGCAAACACACAGGAGTGATGCGATGGCTTGAAAATGTGGAGAAACCGATGTATGGACACAGTAACCTTCAGTGAGTAACAGGCAGAGGAAGCTGCTTGAAATGTAACCAGCTCCAGGAATGCCACATGGGCTGGGTGCAATGTGGGCAGATCAGGAGTGCAAGGCCACTTGGCTTCAAAGATTCTGGCTGAAATATGACATGCTGAGCTTCAGTGACAAAACTGAGTTTCACTTATGGGTACGGTAAAAACTCCCTGCTATCACTGCGAAACCTGAAGACTCTGTGAATCCCACTGCCGTGCAGGCAAGCAGTAGCATGGCGGTACAGGACAGAAACTATATGGCAATCTCATGGGTAAATAGTCTGTTTTCAGACAGACTATGGCAAAAAAAAAAAAAATGGCAGCCTGGATCTGAGTTAAAAGAGAACACCCCACAGCAAAGGTAAACACAGCCCTCCCACAACCCACCTCCACAGAACCTGGAACGCTGAGGGAAGCAGTCTGGAAAGCATGGCTATTTAGGGCAGAGAAGAGAAAGCTGCAGCCGGCAGGTGGGCGCGAAATACTAAGAGAGGCATCCCTTGCTATGAATAGGGAAGCACCTACCAGAAGATACATCTGACAGAAACATTTTTCTCAGTAGGAGGGGCATCCTGTCTAAGTTATTTGTGTTGTTGATGGGTAGCCATCTTCCTACTTGCAGACACAGCTCTATGAAAGAGTGTGGAGAGCAGGGGAAACTGCATCTGTCCCAGCTAGGAAGAAATTCTGATGGATGTTAAGCTTTCAACTTCATATTCTTTCTAATTTTCTCTTCGCTCTAAAATATATTTTATGAATTCCTTAAGAATTTCTTTTTTTTTTATTTTTTTATGAGATAAATTCTTTATTTATATTTCAAATGTTATTCCCTTTCCTGGTTTGCCCGCCGAAAACCTCCTAACCCATCCCCTCTCCCCGTGCTCACCAATTCACCCACTCCCACTTCCCTGTCCTGGCATTCTCTTATACTGGGGCATCTGGCCTTCTCAAGACCAAGGGCCTCTCCTCCATTTGATGTCCAACAAGGCCATACTCTGATGTATATGCATGAGCAGGTACCTGGCCCTTCTTCCTTGAATCGTATCAATGGCTATAGTAGAAGTACAAAAGTATTTGCTGAAAGCTACAGGGCAGACCTGTTGCTAAATCAATGTTTCTATCACTGCCCACCTCCAATAAAGTCACCATGAAAATTCACAAAAAATAAAGCCATGAGAATAAGAAAAGGAAACCACCCAAATATACATCCATTCTAACCCTTAACAGTAACATGAAAACAGAGAAAATGGCTACCATGGCAACTCCACAAGGTCTCAAAAAGAAAGCAAAAGATGGCAAACTAGCTGAAGTGAAGCAAAAAGAATCTAGAATTCTACTTTTCAAAGGAATGATGCATATGTAGAAGACTGGAAAGGAGGAATGAAGGAAGAAAATTAAAACAGAATCCAAGTCATAACCTGCCAAGAGGACGTAAAACTCAACAGTGCAGAGGAAAGACTCGATACGCAAGGAAGAACGTCTTTATGCCTCGGCTTTACAAACCACACATCTTTGAGAATACGCTTCATATTTATCTGTCCGTGCACCACGCTTTCGTGGCACCAATGATCTTGGGAGAGGGTGAAGTGGAAATGTGGAGTGCTAGAACAATCTCTTACAGCATTGCGGCTGGCAGTGTTGACTTCTCGGTACAATTTGCCTAGTTATCAGTGTTCCACTGTCTCCTACGTACCAGGTTTCTTGTTATTCATTTGTTCATTTGTTTACTCTTTTCTCCCACCTTCTTAGTTTCTAAAAAACTTGAGCCCTGGAGTTTCCCTCTGTGCTACTTTTGGTAAATTCACTACCATGTTTTGCGAACTTCAAAAAAATATTTTAATTAATTCTTTGAGAATTTCGGAAATGTATTTTGAGCATATTCATGGTCCTCTCCCAACCCCTCCCATATTTGGCCAATCCACCACTCTTGTCTGTAACCGCTGATATTTGAGTTATCTCCCCCACCTCTGTCAAGTTCATTTTTATTGACTATTTTTGGGAGTGGGACCTGTCCTGTAGTGTGGTAGATAAACCAGAGATTATAGCATTAAAGAAAGTCTACTCTCCCTCTCCCAGCATCTATCAAATGCTAACATTTTCTCCTTCATGTCCACATCCCCTCATCTCCATCCCTGAATGCTGAAGGTTATCTCTAGCTGGATCTTATATAGGCTGTGCACATGTTATCATAATTACTATGTGCTTACATGTGTACCGGGAAAACACTGTTTCCTTTATATTATCCACCATCTCTGACTCTTAAAATCTCTCCTTT